>CP125976.1:220930030-221530030 GCA_030063025.1 Avena longiglumis | reverse complement strand
AGGAAGTTCTAACACACAACTCAAAACAACCAAGTTGAATCAAACAATCAATCAATCAACAAGCAACTATTCACTTAACAACTTATGAGCTTAACTCATGTGTTGAAGGAAACAACAAGTTTTTCTTGAAATAATCAACTTAGTATAGTCATACCTCATAGGTCAATATGATCCATACACTTAACATGATATCAATGTTTTGGTAGGCAATCTAATGTCTCTTGGTTCTCAATTGTAGTCCTTAGTGATTTCTACGTTGAAATCTTTGGTGGAACTAAAGTGGAAGTCATTGGTCATGGTGAAGGCTTTGTCCATCAAGTTGAAAAGGAAGAGATGTAGAATCAAAACCAAAAGTTTAAGGAAAGAATTTACAAGATTGTTTTTAAATAAGTTTTGGAACAATTACATATTTATTTTTCTAAGGGGTTTTGTCCAATCCTAGGGTTACAATCCTACAGGCAACACAGTGCTCTGATACCATCTGTAAGGTTCCCAACCTTTAATAAGGTAGAGATACCTGTGTTTACAATGCTAGTCCCTGGATCAATAGCTAGCATCCACAGTTAAGATGTAATATCAAGAAACAAAGGTCATAATACAACTTTATAACCAGGAATAAAATAATTCATTACATCTTACATAGCTCATTTGGCTATCACATTACATTGCAGCAGAATATCTATATAGCATGGAGTCCTTCATCTTCAAAGTTCCACAAGCAATCATGTTGGTTGTAGACTTGTAATCCTATTCAACACACTTCAGTAACATCAAACAAACCTGCAACATAATAAGTTGCAGCCACAAGGGTCAATACATTTGAATTGTTTTGGCAAGTTTCACTACTATGTAGAAATAAGTGGATCCTATCAATACATGCATATTTGGCTGAGTAGGGTTTAGGCTCATTTGCAGAAAACAATGTAGTTTTGTCCTATCTTTTCAAAATAGTTATGATCTTTTGTCAAATCTTTCTGAACTCCTTGGAAAACTCCAAGTGCTTCATATCCATTCTTGTCACCATCAAGTTTTAACTTTCAGAAATTGGAATGTCGAGATCTTTCATAGCTTCAGGCCTTAGTTGCTCAGAGTTGTCCATAACCGGGGACACGGCTAAGTACTTAGAATTTTGATCTTCTGTAGAAGTTGTACACTTTACCCACATGACACAATCTCGTCTTGATGCCACCAGTGGCCGCTGAATAAGTACTCACCAAAAATGGAGTACTGGCAGATCGAGAATGTGACAAAGTCTTTCCATAGGAGTCCTCCCAATACACAATGCTAGCTTGTCTACCAGGCACCAATATAGGGATTTATTTCCCTTACACAATTCTAGTTAACGTGAAGATGCCAATGCATGGGTCTTCCACTATGTAGTTGACTAAGCCAGGGCCCATTTAGCATGTGGCTGTACACGGAAGCCACTGTACGAGAAACATGATCAATCTCTAAGTCCCTAGGTGGTTTTCTTCTAGTGCACATACAAAAAGATAGCAACATAAACATGGTTCCTTTTGTTGCCACCTTGTCTAAAACTTGAGTATCCTTGTCCACCCAGGTGGTTCATTGAGTACTTGTTTTATTATATAAAACACATATCTTTTCAACACTTTATATAATCATATCATGTATCCCATCCAAAATATATAACAGGGCTAAGCATACTACAACTACAATGTTTTCACTAAGGAAGACATAAAGGTAGCCTATTAGGATTTAGCATATCATAAAATATAGTAGTCCTTATCATCCATGTTACAAAAATCCACTAAGTGTAATGAAAATAGTAGGACATGGATGATAGTGTCACTTGCCTTTTTAGTAGAGAATGTTGGTTCACTTCTTGATCTTGCAAATATCACACTCTTCTAACTTCACTATAATTCAATCAAGCTAACATATATTCAACTAGCATTCAAACAATTTGTCATACATAAAATAACAAAAACAAGGTCATGCATGCAAGCATGCAAAAGATAGTTTTGTTTGGAAAAGTGGTTTCTACTAGGATCTAAACATTTTCAAGCTCACATTGGTCATTTACAAAAGTGGTAAAACCATTTGCAAAAGGTTTCATCTCATAAACCAAATATTATGCTAAGGTGATATTTTATGTTGTTGAAAATATCTTTTAGCAAATTAATGATTTTATATGGTTCATCAAATAAGTTTTTAATTCACAAAACTTGGTGTTTAGGGTCAGAAGGTTTTAATCAAAACATTTCCCAAAGGCTTTACTCAAAAATTACTTCTAAACCATAAACAATATTTTTATTTGACTAGAAATGTTCTAATTCAAATATTTATTCCTTAACCTCACAAAATACATTTTTAAATCCATAAGTTGATTCCTATGGTCAGTAGGTTCAAAATAAACCAATTAGCAAAGATTTCATCTTAAAAATATTTCTAGAACAATTTTTATATTCAAATTATGCCTACACATGTTTCTGCAATTTCAACCAATTTTACAGAAGCAAAATATTAAAAAAAGTTCATGGTTTTAAAGTAATTTCTCTGCTGAATCCATTGCTATAAAATTTGCAAAATTTTGGACGTGTAGAACTAAAGTTATGAATTTTACAAGTTTGCATAACCAATAGATTCTAATTTCTGTTCTAAAACAAAACTCTGTCCACGTGGCTTGATTCTATTGGATGGTACCGCTTCGTGCGGATCAGCCTCTCTGGTGCGTTAGATCTAAATGAAATCGTGCGGCTCTGGTTCAACCTTACCCCTTCGCTTATAATCTAATCACAGCCACATGATTAAGATCCAACGGGCACTGTGCGTCTGACCAAGGTTGGGCGGCGCTAGCGGCGGCACACTCTGGTGGCGGCGTCGCGACGACTACAGGAAGTAAGGGAAGGAGGGGAGGGGTTTACCAGAATCTCCGTCCTTCACTGATGCTCGACGTGTTCAAGAGGAGGTAGGGGGCGGACAAGGACGGAGTGGATTGCTCGCCGGAGTTCTTGTCTGCATCGGGTTCCTCTGGTCGTCGACGGGGTCGAGGCTACAGGTCATGCCGAGGCAAAAGAAGGGGGCGTTAGACGCGGCCGAGTGTGTAGATCACGGGAGCATCATCGAGATGGAGAGGCGAGGTCGGAGTTACCGGGGAAAAGGTCGCCGGAGTTGCGGGGTCGTCGGTGGCGCACGATTGGAGACGTTGCCGATGTTCTGGAACGAGCGCGGCCGAGTTGGAGGTACTGGTGGATGCGCCTGGTGCTGGCGAGTACCCTAGTGGAAACTAGGGGCAGTGGAGGTGGGTGTTCTCGCCGGAATCGACGTTAGAAGCTCGCCGGAGATAGTGGAGTGCAGCGTGAAATTTAGGCAGCCTAGGGGCAGAGGGGAAGTGGCGTCTGGGGGATAGAGAGAGGAGACGCGGGCGTTTAAGATAGCATGGTCGAGGGGGAGGATTGATCGCGCATTCAAACGAATTTACGCCTCGAATCAAACGGCAGGAAACGGTCGCGAGGTGAGGGCGAGGTCATCGTGGGTGGAAACGAAGAACAGGCAAGTGGGTCCCGTTCGTCAGTGAGAGAGAGGGAGGGGGCGTGGGGTCCAGTCGTTAGTGACTCTGTGGGTGAGCGCGTGGGTGAAAAAGAACAGAGGCAGAGGGGTTCCCTGGTGGGCTCTTGCTGGGCCAGATGCTTTGCTGGGCTGGGTAGGCTTAGTGGGTTGGGTTTGTTACTATTTTTTTTATACAAACCTTTTCTTTTATGAATTGAATTCCTGTTTTGATTTTCAGTCAAATAATTCAAACTTCAAATCAATTCAAACCACCACCAAACTTTGGGTATAATTTAAATATGTTTAACAACATATTCCAAAGTCCAAAATAAAATAATTCTTCTATTCTTTTAGGATCCATTAATAATTAAATAGATAGACCTTAGTCTTTATTTCAAATAGGTTTTAATTTATTTTAAAAACTCTATTTGAAATCTAAATAATATCAAAACCTATTCAGTAGGTTTCATAGAAAAACACTTGGAATTCTTATTTAAAAATACTTTAACAAGTTTTAGTGTTTATTTAAAATGGAAAAGCCTTTACTTAAATAAAATTGGACATTAATAAATCCTTATTATTTTATTTAAATAAACCTTTACTCTTTTTATCAAACAAAATATTTTATTTTAAATGCTTAGACAAGATTTAGTTTGGCTCTTTTAAAATAGTCCTTATTCATTATTTCTACCTTTTCTTATAAAAACCAAATCTTTTTATTAAAAGATCCAAAATAGTGATTCCAACTATTATAACTTTATTTATTAATTTTTTATCTTTTTAAATCCCTTTAGGATTCTATTGGATCAAAATGGGTTTTGATGTTTCTATTTGGAATTAAAAAGTTTCTTCTCACCCTAAATTTCAACAATTGTTTATTTTGTTTATTTATTTTTCACATTTCAAAATTTGGAAAATTTTGGGATGTGACATATCCGAATCCATGGCATAGATTTTTATGCTAATCTGATAGTACTCGGAACTAAAGGTTTGGAAGTAGTACTAGGAATGGATTGGATGTACAAACATAAAGGATTGATTGACTGTGCCAAGAAAGCCATCACCATGACCAGTACAACCAGAATATCAGTCGAGCATATATCTAAAACCTTACCTCACCAATTCAAGTGCAACAAGAGTATAGCCCAACCTACCATTGACCAAGTTCGGATAGTCTGTGAATACCCCGATGTATTTCCAGATGTTTTTCCCGGTATGCCCCCAGATTGGGATATCGAGTTTATCATTGAACTAATCCCCGGAACAGGACCCATAGCCCAGAGACCCTATAGTATGAACCCGTCAGAACTGGCAGAATTGAAGAAGCAGCTGGATTCCATGTTAGAAATAGGATTGATTCAACCAAGTGTGTCACCTTGGAGATCACCTGTTTTGTTCGTGGATAAGAAGTATGGAGGTAACCGTTTGTGTACGGATTACAGGAAGTTGAATGATGTCACCATCAAGAACAAGTACCCCTTGCCCAAGATATAAGATTTGTTTGATCAGTTGACCGGTGCCAAAGTGTTTTCTAAGATTGATCTTATAACTGGCTATCATCAACTCAAGATTCACGCAGAGGATATTCCCAAGACTGCATTTACCACCCGATATGGACTATACGAGTATACCGTTATGTCCTTTGGATTAACCAATGCCCTCGCTTATTTCATGAATCTCATGAATAATATTTTTATGGACTTCCTGGATAAGTTTGTCGTTGTTTTCATCGATGACATTATGATTTATTCCAAATCGGAAGAAGAACATGAGCTACACCTAAGGACCATTCTTGGAACCCTTAGAGAGGATCAGTTGTATGCCAAGTTTAGCAAATGTGAATTCTGGTTATAGGAGGTAGGATTCCTCGGCCACATTGTATCAGCCGGAGGAATTGCCGTTGACCCTGCAAAAGTGAAAGATGTAGAAGATTTTCAAGCCCCAACCACTCAAACCCAAGTTTGTGCATTTCTCGGATTGGCGGGATATTACCGCAAGTTCGTAGAAGGATTCTCGAGTATCGCCAGACCCATGACCCAATTACTGAAGAAGGACAAGAAGTTTGAATGGACCGACAAATGTGAAGCGAGTTTTCAGGAACTCAAGAGGAGATTGATTTCAGCCCCAATCTTAATCATGCAGGATATCACAAAGCCCTTTAACGTGTATTGTGATGCATCCAAGATCGGTCTCGGATGTGTGCTAATGCAAGAAGGCAAAGTTATATCTTATCTATCTCGACAATTGAAACAACATGAAAAAAATTACCCAACCCATGACCTCGAACTCGCAGCCGTAGTTCTCGCCTTAAAGACATGGAGGCATTACCTGATGGGAAATAGTTGTGATATTTATTCGGATCACAAGAGCCTGAAGTATATATTCACTCAGAAGGAGCTGAATATGAGGCAGAGAAGATGGATTGAGATGATCAAGGATTACGACCTGGGCATTCACTATCACCCTGGTAAAGCCAACATGGTAGCAGATGCCCTTAGCAGATTGCCGTGCCGCTTGAACTCCATGATTTTGAAGGAGCAACCTAGATTGCACAAAGAGATTTAAGATTTTCGAATAGAATTAGTAAGTGAAGGATTTTTGGCTAGCATAGAACTTCAACCCACTTTGATCAGCCAGATCAAAGAGGCGCAGAAAGGAAATGCTAGTATCGACGAAATCAAGCGTCGTATTGGTACAGGCAAAGTACCCGGATTCACCGAAGACGAAGGAGTTCTGTGGTACAAAGGACGCCTTTGTGTAGCAGCAGATTCTGAGTTGAAAGAAGTTATTCTGAAGGAAGCTCATGATACTCTTTATTCGATCCACCCCGGAGGAACTAATATGTATCAAGATTTGAAAGAGCAATTTTGGTGGCATAAGATGAAGAGAGAAATCGGAAGCTATATCGCCAAGTGTGATATATGTCAGCGATTCAAGGCAGGACATCGAAGACCCGCTGGATTGTTACAACCCTTGCAGATTCCGGAATGGAAATGGGATTCCGTTGGAATGGACTTTATCACCGGATTGCCTACTTCTAGTAGGGTAAATGACTCTATCTGGGTCATAGTGGAAAGATTGTCCAAAGTCGCCCATTTCTTGCCCGTCAAGACCACATATTAGAGTTCGAAGCTAGCGGAGTTATACATCGCTAGAATCGTTAGTTTGCATGGAGTACCCAAGAACATCGTATCGGATCGAGGAACTCAATTTACCTCGAGATTATGGAAGAAAGTCCAAGAAGGTTTAGGAACCCGCCTAGATTTCAGCACCGCATATCACCCTCAAACCGATGGACAAACGGAGCGAGTAAATCAAATACTCGAAGATATGCTGAGAGCCTGTGTGTTAGAATATGGATCCAAGTGGGAAGACTCTCTGCAGTTTGCAGACTTTCGTACAACAATATTTATCAAGCTAGTTTGCAAATGGCCCCATTTGAATTCATGTACGGAAGGAAGTGTCGCACCCCTTCGAACTGGTCGGAAGTAGGAGAGAGTCAGATCTTCGGACTCGACATCCTACGATAAGCAGAAGAGAAGGTTCACAAGATTCGTGAGCACCTCAAGACAACCCAGTCCAGACAGAAGAGTTACGCCGACAAGAGACGTCGAGACCTCGCCTTCAACATAGGAGATTTTGTGTATCTAAAAGTGTCGCCATTGAAGGGAATACAGAGTTTCCAACTCAAAGGAGAGTTAGCCCCCAGATATATCGGACCCTTCAAGATTCTGAACTGTCAAGGAGAAGTGTCGTATCAATTGGAACTACCTGAAGAGATGTCAGCCATGCACAATGTGTTCTATATCTCATTACTTCGCAAGTCCTCGAAGTCCCGGAGAAGACTGAAGTATTCAAGAATATTGATCACCGAACCATAGAGATCAACGATGACCTGACCTATCCTGAAGTACCCATCCGTATTTTGGAAGAAGCTTTCCGAACCACCAGAACCCGAAGCATCAAATTTCTCAAAATTCAGTGGAACAACCACACAGAAGAGGAAGCTACCTGGGAGCGCGAAGATCACATCTGGACGGAATTTCCCGATCTCTTCAAATCATAGGTAATATTTTCGTCCTTTTTCAAATCTCGGGACAAGATTTTGTTTAAGGGGGAAGGTTTGTAACATCCCAAAAATACTAAACTTGGATCATCAAACTCTAATCATCAAAATTAGGGTTAAAAAAACTTTTCTAAATAAAATTATGAAAGCATGCATGTGTGTATGTATCCCATTTTGAATTCTTTTGAATTGCCTTGTTTATGTGTTTCTTTGCTTGTAAAAGGATTCTTAGGTGAAATAAACATCATCTAAACAATTCCCTTTTTCCAAGACAAATAAATCAAAACAAACAAAATGAGTGAATGGTCATTTTGACCAATTTAACTCCCATGCCTACTTTGGCTGTCTCAAACTTTCAGAACTTAACAGAAACATGTTTGGATCTTTACACCCCTTGATAGTACTCATAACAAAGTATCAAGGCCCACCTTGTGATCATCCAAAAAATTTCAAATACATAGTTTAAATGACAATTCAAAATTGAATCTTTATCATATGGGAAGATCCCACTTTTTCAAAAACCACTCAGACAGGCTCAAATTTCAAAACCCAAGCATCTGCAGACTCACCAGCACCAACCTAGCACACCCACCAAAAATCTTTTCAAAATTCAAAACTTGAATTCTTGCGGCCATTTCATCAAACACCTTGCTGATTCAAATCAAATAAAATCCAAACACTATTTGGAGCAGTGATTTGAGCATAACTTGTTCCCTCTCTGGTTGCAACTAGGCTTTAGTAGATCATCTAGCTCATTTGTAAATGTCTAGCACCATTGTAAGCTTGGCAATGCCATCAATGGTGAACAGCCGAAGCTCACCATGTCACCCAGTGTGGACAGCAAGCTAGGAGAAGAAACAAGCCTAGATAACATGTCTGGGAGCAAGCCAACACCCCACCGCCACTCCCTGTCTAGCGCTCGAGCATTGCCAACCCCTGGACCACACGCACAGACCGTGCCCAGCTCGCCAGCAACCATGCCGAGCATGCGCCAGAGCGCCACCCTCGACCGAAGCCCACAGACCGCGCGCCGCCCTCGCCGTGTGAATACACGATCACTACCGACCCAGGAGACCGCCAGACATCCCCGTTCGCCGCCCCATGCCCCGTAGCCACCGCTCGCCGTCGAAGACGCCGCCTCGGCCGTGCAGAGCATTGCAGGTTCCAGACCATTTGCCACCGCCCCTACATGCGCATTCAAGCCATAGAGCATCACCAGGAGACCACCAAGCGATCGCCACCGCCGGCCATGCCTCTAGCAGCCCGTAGCCATGTCGCCACCGTCGCCTGCCCATCCCGTTCGGTCTCGTCGTCGCGACTATAAATAGAGGCCACCCCCAGCCGAATTGAGCACACCATCTCACTCCCCTCTCCTCACTGATCGTTCCACCCCGTTCCTAAAGCAAGGCGAGCAGCGCTTCACCGGAATTTCACCAGAGCCCGCCGCTGCTGGAGAAGAAGGGAGCCAGCGATTGGAGCCGCCCCAGGAGAAGCTGCCAGTACCAGGAGGTTCGTCGTCGTCGACTTCGTCATTCGCCCGCCTCGCCGACCCTCGTCTGAGCCCCGGTGAGCCCCCGATGACCCCCACCTGCCGCGTTAGGGTTCAGTCTCGCCGGTGTTGCCCGACGTGGACGACGACCCTCAGCCGTTGGATTAGAACTAGATCGAATGCACCATATTGCCCCATACCGCTTCGCACCCCCTCGTCTCACTGACGCGTGGGGACAACAACTTAACCAGCCCGCGTAAGCGCTGTGCTTAGTAGGCCGGCCCAGTCTCGTTTCCCGCATAGCCCAGTTGTTTGAATTTGGATTTTTCCATTTTCATTCAAACACACTTCTGCACCTAGTTTCAAAAATCAACCCAGCTTGATTCAGTGAACCAAATTGAATGAAACCAATTTTGTTAGAAAGGTCTGGAAGTGGTGAATCCAAGCCCGTTGGATTTAAATCATTTGGATCTGTAGATCACCCTTGGTAAAAATAACAAGGAAGAAGCTTTTCCGCATTCAAACATTTTTCAAATTTAAACCACAAAAGCTTTTGAGTTGATTCCAACTCTCAAAAATCACATTTAACCATACCTTTTGAGAATATATAAAAATATATAGGTTTAGTTACAAAAATAATGAAAAATTAATAAAAGAATGCCACATAAGCATTTCTAGTCACTTTATTTAATTAAAAATAAAAGGTTAAACCTTATTAGATTGTGACACCACTTTAAATCACATTCCCATGGACTAAAATATGTGGTGATGACATGTGTCAACATGATCCCATGTTTGGTTTGGAGAATATTAAATCTTAAGTAGTTTTTCAATGAGTAGAAATTACTTTTCTAAAAATAAAAGGAATTAAACCAAGCTTTAATCTTGTAATGTTAGTGATGATGCTAGATCATCTATAGGACCCTTGTGTGTGATGATTGCAAGTAGTTAAGTATTGTTTGGTGATTGTGTACCTCGTATTTATTCATAGACGCTAGTACCGACCAAGGATACGAGGAAGAAGGAGGATACTACGAAGAAGAAGCCGAGGAGAACTTCAAACACTGCTCTGCACAAGGCAAGCCAAAACTTGCAAGCTATTAATTTAGCAAGCTTATACTGATACTGATGCAAGCCTAGTACTACTAGTTGAATGTGCAAGCTAACACTTGCAAGATACTATACCTATGCAAGCAAATACTTGCTTGTCACCATGCCAACTATATGGCTTAAGCATAGATGATCCTACACACTTGATAAACCAATCCTAGTTTTTACTTACAAGCTTTATACTTTATTTCTTTATCAAAGCTATTACTTAGAGTTTGCTTAAGTAAATTGTAGATACTAGAAGGATATTTTTAAGGTTGCATAAATAGCATAAAATTTGGCCTAAGCTAGAAAATCTTGATGTCATCCTAAGGCATGAGATTGAACTTAGTTAAACTCCACTAGTTAACCACCCCTCATTAGTACTTACCCCCACTTATAGATGCTAGTGCTAAGCATACAACTTGATCAAATTTAGATGGGAATACTTGGTGGAAAAATGGTTATGAAAACCTTGGAATGATGGATCATTCTATTGAAATGTTTTGGACATGTGTTTCCGAACACCAGATGATTAATGGTGATGAAAATGTTGAGGCATGAGCCTTAGCCCTTTTTAAAACTGATGGTTGTCTGGATGCGATACCATTCCAATTTTACCGTACAACCACAATACCCGAGAATTGGGTAGGGCTTGACTGGAAACTTATATACCTTAGTATTAGTTCCCTCACGGCCAAGGTCTAAGCTGAGGCTACCTTGTGAAGATTTTCCACCCGTGCAGTACCCAAGATGACAGTTGGTCATGGTTGGGAGGCCAAACTCACAGGAGAGGTGCTTATACTAGGGCGTGTAATTGAAAGGTTAGGATTGATTATCCGTATACTGAGTATGGTGAATTCAGGATTTTTTCCTAACAGATGTATCAAATGTTGTGGTGAAAGTGTACAATCTCTGCAGAGTGTCAAACTATTCGAATAGCTGCGCCCGCGGTTATGGACAGTTGGAGTGGCCATACCGTTCCCCGTCAGATGTTTTCAAAATGACTTGTGAAATGATTTGAGACTTTGACTTGATCACAACAGAGTTGTGGCATGAGATACAAGTTCCCACTTAGGTGTTATAAAACCTTAACTAGCATTCATTATTTCCAAACTTAGTAGAAGTAAATCTGGCTTTTTGCAAAACAACCCTAGAGCTTAGTGTCCCACTACAAAAACCTCTTTTACCTGTTAGTATTAGTTTGCGAGTACTTAAAGAGTACTCATGGCTTTGTCCCTGGCTATTCCCATGGCCAGACTATGAAGAGGAGTACCTGGAAGATGGACCCCAGGAAGGTTACGACAACTAGGATCATCTCCCATCGTCAGCATTGCCTGTGACCCCAAAGATGGAGTGTCACATCCCAAGATTTTCCAAATCTTGTAATGTGAAATAAATGAATAAGATAAAACTTTGATGATTTTCAGAGCCAGAAGAAACTTTTTGAATTTAATTGGAACTTCAAACCAATTTAAATCAAATAAATCCTAAAGGGATTTATTAAGATAAACATTTATTAAAGGAAATTAAAATGCTTTGGAATTACTATTTTGATCTTTTAATAAAAGATTTGGTTTTCAAAAGAAAAGATGGATTTATAAATAAAGATTATTTTATAAAACCAAATTAAAACTTGGCCAAGCTTTTGAAAATAAAGTATGATAAAAATAGTAAGGGCTTAATTAAATAAATTAATAAGGATTTAAAATCCAATTTTATCTAATTGAAAGGTCTTACCATTTTAGTTAAAACATCAAAATTTATTAAATCATTTTCAAATACTTTATATTTTCAAATAAAACCTACTAAATGGTTTTGTACCATTTCAGTTTTCAAAATAAAGTTTTAATAAAACAAAACCTATTTAATAACTAAAACCCATTTTAAATTAATCATTAAAAGACCTTATAATAAAGGTTTATACAAAAACAAAATAAAACAATAAAGGATTTAATATCCAAGTTTTATTAATAAAAGTTTATTTATTTTCAAACCATAAAAACTTATTTATTTATTTAAATAAGTTTTCCAAGTATGTCATATTCTCAAATAAAACCTACTAAAGTGTTTTGATTTTTTTTTAATTCTCAAAA
Organism: Avena longiglumis; assembly: GCA_030063025.1. NCBI lineage: Eukaryota > Viridiplantae > Streptophyta > Magnoliopsida > Poales > Poaceae > Avena > Avena longiglumis. The sequence continues at coordinate 221,517,777 of CP125976.1, read as the reverse complement.
TAAAGATTTCAATAAAACGAATCCTATTTAAATTAAATGAATAAAGTCTATTCATTTAATTATTAATGGACCCTATAACAAAAATGTTATTTTATTTTAAACAAGCTTCCAAGTATTCTTTACTTTCAAGTTCAAAAAAAACCTACTGATTTGGTTTTGAAAGTATTTAGGATTCAAATGAAGTTCTATTAAATAAATCAAACCCCTTATGATTAAATAACTAAAGGTCCTTATTTAATTAATAAAAGGATCCTAAAATGAATAAAAAATATTATTTTATTTCTGGAATAGGTTTAAATTACTAAACAGAACCCAGTCAAACTTTCAAAGATTGGGTGATGGTTTGAATTGATTTGAACCTTGGTTGTTTGTTTGAAAATCAAAACAGGAAAATAGAAATAGAAAAGGAAAAAGAATCAGAAACAGAAAAAAATAAGAAAAGGACAACCCAACCCATCAGCCCACTAAGGCCCAGCAAACCAGCCCAGTTTTTCTCCCCGAAGAAAACGATTCGCACGCAACAACAAACCCACTGAGTGAATGACGGGTGGACCTCCCTCACTTCTTTTCCCACTAACGACTAGACCCCACTCCTCCTGTTCTTCCTCCTCACCCGCGCGACCAGTTCTTCCTCCCTCGTCGCTGTTTCCTGCCGATGAATTCACAGACTTAATTCGTCTTAATGAGACCAGCGTTACTCAATTTGATCACGCAGTCTTAAACGCCCATGTCTCCTCTATATTTCCCCTCTGACACCCCGCGCTGGCATGCCTTAGACGACCCCAATTTCCTCCTCGAGCACCCTCTGCTCCGACGAGGTCCGGTAACGATTCCGGCCAAGTATCACCGCCCCTTGCATCCCTGAACAACCTAGCAGCTTCCCCACTCCCTGGCGCATCTGCCGGTACCCCCTGTTCACCCGCGGGCGTCCCTGAGCATCGACTCCGACCAAGCTCTGAGCGCCGCCGGCTGACTTCAACTCCGTCGAGTTTCTCCGAAGACTGCACTCCTTTTCCTCGCTCACGCACACATTCGCCGTGTCTTTGCGATCCGACTGCATCTGGTTTGTCTCCGAGTGAGCTCCAGCGCTGTCCTCGACGACGACTGAGCAAGGCCGAGGAGCAGCTCCACTCCGGCGAGCAATCCAGCCCGCTCCAGTACACCCCCTTACCAACCGCAAGCGAGTTGAGTCTCGACGTCACCCCACGAACTTGGTGAGCACCCTCTTTTTCCCCTCCCGCTTCCTGTTTCACCGGCGCCGCCACCGTCTGGTCGTTCCACCGCCAGCAGCCGCCGCAGCGCCGCCAGTTTTTGGCCAAACCGCGCGAGCCGTTCGATCTAGATCGGGCGAGCGAGATAGAATCACTTAGTCGCGAAGAGGTACGCACTCTGGACCACATGATCGATTAGATCCAACACACCGCAACGCTGATCCGCGTGAAGCGGTACCGTCCAGTGAAATCCTGCCGCGTGGCACTAGGTCTGTTTAAAGGAATTTTTGAATCAGATTTATTTGCAAACTTCAAACCCTTATAACTTTGGATCCACACGTCCAAAAATTACAAATTTTATGTCGTTGGATTCAGGAGAGCAAGCCCTAGCCAACCATGCCCTTAGTTTAGCAAATAGTATCTATTAGCTTGCTTATTTTTGCAGATTCATTTGTGTGCTTGTTTAGACTAGAAAAATTGCTTAAAAATGATTTTTGGGTTAAAACCTTTGAAAAATGGTTTGTTGTCAACTCACTGACCCTAGGAACCAACCCATGATTTTGAAAATGAAATTGGAAAAATTTAGAATGGATTAATTGAATTGGTCTATTTCTAGCTAAGTAAAGATAATGGTTTTTATTATGAAAAAGGATTTTGGAATAAAAACTTTGGAAAAATATTTTGATTCAAAGCTACTAACCCAAAACACCAAGACTTGAGAGTTAGAAACTTTTGGTGAGAAACTTAAAGATTTTTGATTTGACAAAACCATTTTCCACCATATAAAATGTTGAATGGATTTTAAAATAGTTTTTGGGCAAAACCCTCTAACTAATGACTTTGCCATTTTGGTAAATGACCAATTTGGACCTTACAAAGTTTAGAAACCTAGTGGATACCATCGTTGCAATAGAACCATCCTTTGCATACTTATGCAAGACTTAGATTCCATTGCTTTGTGAGTGTGAAATTGTTTGTTTGACTTTGGTTTGGAATGTTAGTTGATTTTGTGTTTGCTTGATTGACTTTTAGTGAATTTAGCAAAGTGTGAGACTAGCAAGATCAAGGAGTGAACCACCATTCCCTACCAAAAAGGCAAGTTACACTATCATACAAAAGTCCTACTATTTTTATACATTAGTGGATTTTGAAAACATGCATGAAAATGATTTATACTTATGCTATGCTAAATCCTAATAGGATGCCCTTACATTCCTTAGAAAAAATATTGTAGTTGTACATGCTTAGCCATGCTTTATTGTGAAAAGAGATACATGTTGAGATTTTACAAAGTTGAGAAAAGGACTTGTGTTTTATATAATAAAACAAGGACTCAATGAACCACCTAGGTGGAGGATACTTAAAGTTTTGGAGAAGGTGGCAACAAAAGGAGCCATGTCTATGGTAATCACTTTGTGTTGTGCTCCAAAGAAAAACCACCTAGGAAACTTAGAGATTGAACATGCTTCTCCAATTGTGGTTTTCGTGTGCAACCACATGCTATTATGGCTCTGGCTTAGTCAACTACATTAGGAAGACCCATACATTGTCTTTAGTTACCGGACATGGGGATCTGGAATGATTCATGGGGGCTGAAGACAAGCTAGCAATGATGTATGGGAGGACCTTTTGGAAAGACTTCGTCACACTCTCAGTCTGCCAGTACTCCATCTTGGTGAGCACTAATCCAGTAGGCCACTGGTGGCAACAAGATGGGATTGTGACATGTGGGTAAAGTGTACTCCTTCTGCAGAAGATAATAAAATCTAAGTATTTAGCCGTGTCCCCGGTTATGGACAATACTGAGCAACTAAAGTTTGAACTATGGGAGATCTCGACATTCCAACTTCTAAAATAAAAACTTGATGCCCTTGTGTGACTACCAAGGAATTCAAAGAGATTTTATAAAACTTGTTGCACTTGGGGTTACCAAGGTGCTCAAGAGATTTTGATGAAAACATGAACACTTGGGGTTACCAAGGAACTCATGAGATGTTATAAAACTTGATGCACTTGGGGTTACCAAGGTGCTCAAGAAATTTTGACAAGGACTTGAACACTTGAGTGTCTACCAAGTAGTTCAAGGGATTCTTGGAAAAGAGATTTGACAAAGGACCAAAATCATTTTGAAAAGATAGGATAAAAATATAGCTTTATGCAAATAAGCCTAAAACTCTACTTAGCCAAATATGCATGTATTGATAGGATCCACTTATCTTATATATAAAAGTGAAACTTGCCAATACAATTCAAAATGTATTGACCCTTGTGGCTGTAACTTGTAATGTTGCAGGTTTGATTGATTTTTGTGAAGATTGTTTGATTATGATTAAAAAGTCTACAACCAGCATTTGCCTGTGGCACTTTGAAGATGAAGGACCCATGATTTTAGTTATTCCACTGCAATGTAATGTAATAGCCAAATGAGCTATGTAATGATGTAATAAAATTATGTTATTCCTGGTTATAAAGTTATATTATGACCTTTGTTTCTTGATATTACATCTATACTGTGGATGCTAGCTATTGATCCAGGGACTAGCATTGTAAACACAGGGGTCTCTATCTTATTAAAGATCGGGACCTCTACATGGAGCTTCGCCTACGCTACCGTTATTATTACGTATTCCGCTGCTTGTGTTGTATTAAGACTGGATCATGAGATCCTTATTTATGTAAGACCTTATGTATGGTTTGTAATGGATGATGTACTATGGTATCCAATTCTGTTATGTCTCGCAAAAATGGTAATCCCGGGATTACGATGTATGGCATAACAGGCATCTGGGATTAAAAATCCGGGTGTTGACAAAAATTGTTTCAGAGTCATAGAATGAGCCCTGCCATAAATTTTGAAAGATACAACAGGCTTGAACACGCTGTTAGTAAAATAAAAGCTCTCCACAAATGTTTTAGTGAGCAAAGCATATTTTGCAATCTCATCCTGCATGTAACTTGTTAGTCTAGCCTTCCGAACCAAATTCATAAAATCATTAAGAATCCTAGCAGCCCGCAAGAAAGTTTGGCAATGAAAGGTGGAGGGGTGCGTATCCCCTTCATCTCCCTCGTCAGCAAATCGCGGAGTAATGAGATCCTCATTGTATGAGGGTCTAGTACTGGTGGATGAACTTGGAAGCCTTGCCCTTCTAGGTGCATCACTCTCAAATATTTCACCAAATGTATGGTTGTCCATGACCTTTCTTTAGTTTTGAAATTTTTAGACAAACATCAAACCAAGTGATTTATAAGTTGATAAATGATGAGAAACTACTATAGGCACTTGCTATAGCTTGCATCAAAATGAAATTTCTAAGCATAGAACAAGCATGCAAGCTCAAACAACCTGTCACCTATAGCAGTAAAATACTCAAGATACAATCTACCAATCACAAATCTAATTGGACAAGTGGAGGAGGCACATACCAAGGAGCAATCCCTCCAAAAATCAGCACTTGAGATGGGCTGAACAAGGAGATCAAAAATCGCGAGCAAGAACATCAAGAACTCGAGCTTGATAAAGTTTTCCGGTGTTTTTCAGGAGAGAGAAAGAAGATGGCTTTGAGGAGGAAGCTTGGAGGGGCCCAAGTGGGCCAGACACCCCAAGGCGCCACCCCCTGGTAGGCCGCGCCTACCATGGGTGTGGTTACCTGGGGTGGCCCCCTGGGTCACTTCAGGTGTCTCTCTGCCCCTTTTTTTGAGGAAAAATTTATTTTGAATTTTCTGGGATTTTTCGGGAAACTTTATTTTTGGCCAATTTTCAGGGTATGAAAATTGATTTTCTCGCACAAACATTTTTTTCAGAAGGAGCAAAAGGAAACCAAAATCCAAACTATAGGATCTCTAAGAAACTCTAACAAGCAAACAACTAGAAAAACTAAAGCTAACAAGAGAAAGTCAAAGACTAGGAAGGAGAAACGTAAAAGAAAGCAAGTATAACCACAGTGAAAACATTATTTTGTTCATTAAAATGCTTTTGTTAACAAGGTCGATAAAGTATTGTTACCAAAACAATCTTATATGAAACAAAACTTTGCATTCCACAAGGTGATTATGTTACCTCATACTTGATAGCAATGGTCCCAATCATAATAGTTTCAAAATTTTCTTGTGGAATGGGACAATATATTTCTCCAACCTTGATGCTCTCAATATTTTCAATGGAATTCAGGCAATAGCTTTTAACAACCTTCTTGGGGAAATAGACAGTGTGCTCTTTGTCATTAATATTAAAAGTTACTTTAAGTTACTTTTCCTTGATTGCAATTGATGACAACACCTACAGTATTAAGAAAAGGTCTCCCAAGAATAATAGACATATTATCATCTCCAGGCATTTGAAGCACAACAAAATCAGTTAAAACCATGAAATTATGAGCAACTTGAACAGGAACATCCTCACATATACCAACAGGAATAGTAGTTGACTTATCAACCATTTGCAAAGATATATCAGTTGGTATTAACTTTTCTAGCTGGAGTCTCTTATAGAGATAAAAATGCATAACACTAACTCGAGCTCCAAAATCACATAAATCAGTTCTAACATAATTATTCTTAATAGAGCAAGGAATAGTTGGTATACCTAGATCACCAAGTTTCTTTGGAACCTTACCATTGAAGGAATAATTAGCAAGTAGAGTAGAAATGTCCTCATTAGGAATCTTCCTTTTATTAGAGACAATATCCTTCATATACATTGAATAAGGAGGCAATTTATTAGCATCAGTCAAAGGAATTTGCAAGAATAAAGGCTTCATCCACTCACAAAACTTGTTGTAGTGTTGTTCCTCCTTTGACTTGTGTTTCTTACCTGGAAAAGGCATAGGTTTCTGCACCCAAGGTTCTCTCTCTTTATCATGTTTATTAGCAATAAAATCTTCCTTTGTGTACCTAGTGTTCTTAGTGTGCTTCTCAAGTTCTTCCTCACCTTCCTCCTTATCAGGAGACTCATTTTTATCATTACCATTCTCAGTTTCAGCATCAGAGACAGATATACTATCAGGATCTATAGCAGGTTCAAGTGGTTCCTTAACTATCTTATGTTTCTTTTTATTTCTCTTACGAGGACTACCACTATCTTCACCTTGTTGGGAATCCTGCTCTATTCTTTTAGGGTGTCCTTCAGGATATAAAGGATCTTGAGTAGCTATACCACTCATAGTTCTAATCACATAAGCATGTTTATCTCCCGAAGCATTAACTAGCATATCCTTTTGTACCTTAGCAAGTTGATCAAGTTGGGTTTGAACCATTTGAAAGTGTTTACCAAGCATTTTAACATCATTAGAAGTTCTTTCCACAATATCTTTCAACTCATGGATAGCTATAGAGTTTTCCAAGAAATGATTCTGAACTTGTTTAATAAAATACCCTTGTTTAACAATAATGTGTCAAGTTCCTATAAACATTGATCAGGAGGCTTACCATAAGGAATATCCCCCTCATCAAAGTGTTGGAGAGAGTGTACCTCAATAGTGGATCAGTGGGGAATTGGATTACATAATTCTTCTATAGGAGGTAGATTCTTCACATCTTCAGATCTAATACCTTTCTCCTTTAGACACTTCTTAGCTTCCTTCATCACTTCATCATTTAATGCAATAACTCCTCTCTTCTTTGTTGTTGGTGTTGGAACTGGTTCAGGCATAACTGGTTCAGGAGTAATAGGCTCAGGTGCATTCAGCTCAGTTGAAGTCCAATCATCGTAATTCTTACTTATCTTAGCCATTAATTCTTTAGCATCTGTAGGAGTTCTTTTCCTGAAAACACAATCAGCAAAGCTATCTAGGTATATCCTAGAATCATCAGTTAGTCCATTATAATAAATATCAAGAAGTTCATTCTTAGGTAATGGACATCCAGGATGTGCATGAATCAAGGCACAGAACCTTGTCCATGACTCAGGCAATTTCTCTTCTTCTCCCTATTTAAAATCAAAAAGTATCTACAAAGCAGCATTTCTAGCACTGGGAGGAAAATATTTCTGGAAGAAAGAAGCAATCAAGCAATCAGGGCTACCAATGGAACTAGGAGGTAATCTATTAAACCAAGCCCTAGCTTCTCCTTTTAGTGAAAGGGAAGATCTTAGTAACAAAGTACTTGCGCATCTTAAAATCATCGGAGAACAAAGCACTCATAGTAGAAATATCATTCATATGAGCCACAGCAATCTCATTTTCAGTCCCACAGAAAGGTTCTTTCTCAACAATATCTAAATAAGATAAATCAAGAGAGAAATCATAATGTTTAGCTTTAATATCTATGGGAGAAGTGGCAAACTTAGGATCAGAGGACATCTTAGGCATAATAGTACGTCTAGCAAGGAGACTCTTAATAGCACTAGTACCATGTGTGTTTCGGCACTCTTCAACAAAATCATCAGTGAACTCAATGTAACCATCATTAATATCATAACTCTCACTAGCCTCAGGTGAGCTAACAGGTGTAACAGTGTCTTCACTAGGAGTTTTGGTATTTCCTAGACTAGCCATAGTAGCATCTAGAAAAGGACCTAATGAACCACTCGCATCAAGCACAGTAGAAGTAACATCTTGAGTATCAAAAGAAGTTTCAGACTCAGCAGTAGTAATAGTGTGTGTAGCATGTGTATATGGTGGTGGTGTGACAAGCTTACTTATAACGGACGGTGAATCAAGAGTAGCAGAGGTGTTTAGGACTGTACCTCTTCTTGTAGTGGATGGTAAAATAGGGAACTTTCCATCACGAGACTTCCCCATGGTGAAAGGAGTAGCAGTGAACAATAATAGATCCAAGTGAACTTACAAATAAAGCTATGCTCCCCGGCAACGGCGCCAGAAAATAGTCTTGATGACCCATAAGTATAGGGGATCACAACAGTCTTCGCAGGTAGTATTACCCAATTTATTGATTCGACACAAGGGGAGCCAAAGAATACTTGCAAGCCTTAACAACTGAGTTTTCAGTTCAGCGACACCTGGAAATAGTTCTTGCTCACAGAATTTTATCAGTAGCAATAGTTTGGTAGTAGCAATAGTAAAACAACAAGCAGCACTGAAACATGAGCAATAATAACAGTAATGGTAATAGTGGGATTCGAGTGTGGTAGGCATATGGACGGATGGAAGGGCGTTGCATGGATGAATCTAAACATGTAACTTCAAGATCTAGGGAATTGCAGATAAATAATAACAAGCATCCAAGTACTAAACAATCCTAGGCATGTGCTCCTAATATAGTCAGATGTGCTCGCAATGAGAACTTGCACAACATCTTCTGTCCAGCTAGCCCGTGGTAGCGGGGCCTCTAGGGAACTACTGGAAATTAAGGTGCTCCTTTTAATAGAGCACCAGAGCAAAGCATTAACACTCCGTGAACACATGTGATCCTAGCCATCCCCTCCGGTTGTCCCAATTATTGTCACTTTGGGGCCTTTGGATCCGGACAATGATATGTGTACACCACTTGCAGATAAGATCACAAACAATACTATCATAATGATTCAATAATAATTTCAGATCTGAGATCATGGCACTCGGGACCTAGTGACAATCATTAAGCACAACAAGTTGCAACAAAGTCAAATAGCACTAATAAAGATACTAGGCACTATGCCCTAACAGATCTTATTCGATTACATGATAGAACTCATCCAATCCCTACCATCCCCAAGCCTACAACGGGGGATTAGTCACTCATGGATGAGGGAAACATTGGTGGTTGATGGAGATGCGTTGGTGATGACGATGGCGATGGTCCTCTCCAAATTACCCGTCCCGGCAGGGTGCCAGAATGGAGTTTCTAGATCCGAATCTTGGTTTCCGGTGGCGACGGCAGAGAGGAACTCTTTCTAGAAACTATCGCCCCCCCCCGGTTTTAAGGTCGAAGGGCAACTTATAGGCGCAGAGGGAGGCCGAGGGGGTGCCTGCACCCCTAGGCGCGACCAGTGGTGGGCCTGTGCCTAGCATGGGTGTGGGCCCCCCAGGCCTCCTTTCCATCTCGACTTCTGGCTACGTGGATCTTCTGGTGAAATATGATTTTTGGCATATTTCTGGGATGTTTCCTGATAGTTGATTTTCTGCACAAAAACAGGACACCAAGGTAATTCTGCTGAAAACACTATCAGTCCGTGTTAGTTGTATCCAAATCACACAAGTTTTGAGAAGAAACAATAGCAAAGTGTTCGAGAAAGTAGATACGTTTTGGACGTATCACACACGTCCTAGGTAACCATTCTATTAGAAGAACTTTGTTTTGTTTATTCATCTACCATATACCAAATTATATGTAGTGGTTGCTACTTTAATCCGCCAGACTAAATATCGCTATGAAAGATCAAATCTTGTCATAGTCAACTCCTTGAACATTGTCGTAAAATAATTTACGACATGTCGACTATTTCATAGATGTGAAACATCCATGTCTGTTTCTTTATAGATCCAAATACGACCGATAGGTTTTTGCACCTTTCCGGAGGGTCTTTCAAGTTCAAAACTTGATTTCTCGTGTTTGGAACTATCACGGATTTTTTGGCTTCAAGCCATTTGACGAAGTCAGGGCCCATCATCGCTTCTTTGCATGTAGTCGGTTCATCATTGTCAAAAAATAATGATTTATTCTCAAATATTAGTATTTGATTATTTATCCGACCTACTTGGTTCAATAGGAACTTAGAACTCTGTGACCACAACCTTTGAGGCACGTGAGCCATGAGCATTCTGGCTGCCTCTGAAATGTTTTCCGGTGCTGTGCAACTCAACACATATAGCTAATGTTTGTTAACCTTATCAAAGTTCTATTGTCCTCCCACTTAACTTTTGCAAAAAATTCCTTTTTCAAGAAACTTCACATTTCAAGCGTCAAACCCTTCTGTCCTCTGTGTTATGGAGGAATACCCAATGGTTATTAGAAATAACCTATAAATACATGCTCATCCAACTTTGATTGTAAACATCTTACTTATGCTTAGCATACCAAAATTTAAGAAAGGACAACTTGTATTTTACCCCAAACTAGGTGTCATTTCAAAGGATCAAGATGGAGCTCTTTTCAGTGTAAAAGCGGTAGTCTCTAAGGCTTTAATATTTTAAAACATAAATAAAACCTTCGATCCAACCATGTCAAACAAGGTTTCATTACAAATCTCAAACATCCCATATTCCTATGGTGTTTCGGGAGATGCAAATCTAGGTGTTTTTGCTAAACTTGTAACTTAAATAAATCCCTTTATGATAAAATCATAAATTATTTATTTTATTGCTACACTTGCAACTCAAATAAATCCCTTATGATGAAATCATAAATCATTTATTTTCTTGTTACAATGATTTTCCACTTCACCTTGAAAGTCTTTGAACGTTTCAAAATATTTCATACTTCTTTCTCGTTAAGTGAATATTCACTCAAATTTCCGGAGAAAGCATATGAAGTTGAAATCCGTCGCTTACGGCTACACATAATGGACAACATACATCGATATGTATAAATTCCAATATTTTATTCGTTCGTTCTTCTTTGGCCTTTGAACGAAGTTTTAATTATCCCGAGGAAAGTCTCACAAGCGTCACTTGATCAAATCAAATACTCCAAAAATCCATAAAATGGAGTTTCTTCATGTTTTATTTCCAATATAATTTAAACAGCGATGTCACTTCGTAAGTGATCTTCCAATCATTTTTCTTGCGACATTTTAGCATTAGTTTTATGGATGTGATTTCTCCAACTAGATATGTAAATCATCCATCTTATATGGAATATGGTAATTATTTGAACAATCTTTGTTCTCATAATACCTAATTTAAATAACTATTATTAAAAAAAATATTGAAGGAAAGCTTTGATGTCAACGAGAAATACAAACAACGGTTTGTTTGTTTTCGATAAACATCATCACATATTCTCTTGCTAGTTACTTAGGCCATTGTGGTTCATGAATTGCGTCGTTCTGTTTGAAATTTCATACCAACCAATTCGGTATCCAATACCCAAGAACCACATTGTTTAACAATCAAAAGATACAACCATAACATGTATATCATATATATACCTAAACTGGATATTTCTAGTCTTTTCTTTTCTGCCAAATATATTTTATAGATTCTCTTTCAGCATTTTATTTTCCTTTTTAAAAGAATTTATCAACATCAACAGTGGCACCATATACATGACACATAGTCTAAAGCATTTATATTCAAATAATAATACCTTTTGACTTGCATCAGAGTCAGCATAATGAGGCTCCACCACCACCACCGTGTAATCCAGCCGGAAATAATCGACCAGGGCCACCATTGCCTCCAGGCAGCAACCATGAAGGATCCCACCATAGCCATGAAAGCCTCAGGGGTGGAGGCGGCAATGGTGAGAGGAGAAGAAGAAATCCGACTCCGCCGCGCAGAAGCCGCGAGCCTCTAAGCGTAGATCTCTCTCGCTAATCGATGCTCGCCACCGCATTGGATCAAAAATAGAAGCGCGGCGGTATGAGGAAGAAGATGTGTACGTGGGACCCAAGTAATTTGGCCCACGCATCTGTTAGACCAAATTTCTGGTTGACTTTGGTATTGCCAAACATATCCAGCCCTATGACGGTGCGGCTCGGCCAGATACTTGGCTCCAGGACTTTTTCCAGGCTTGCTGCATCACCAAAGGAGGAAACAGCCTGCTCGCAGTACGATATCTCCCGCTTATGCTGAGTAAGACGACTCGATACTAGCTCAATGAATTGCTAGAGAATTCAATTCATAACTGGTATGATATGCAAAGTGCGTTCTTTTCAAACTTCGAGGGAACACACAGGAGGCCCTGCACAGTCAGAGACTTGCAGTGTTGCACCCAAAGACCCGGAGAAACTTACCGGGATTACTTCAGACGCTGGATTGACATGAAAAACTCCTGTGAAAGAGTAAACGAGAAAACTACGATTGAAGCTTTCATCGCAGGACTCCCAGTCAGACTTTTGAGTCACATACCGAAGCGTGACCACGTCACAGATTTGGGAGAGATGATAGAGACGACAATCAAATATTCTAATGCCGATGATGATTTAGAAGGGCTGCTAAATATTCTGGCCAATCCTAATGCGGCCAAACAGCCAAAACAACAAGCTCATAAGTGCAAGATCACCTCAGAAGATAAATCGGTTACGGACAACGCAGCTGTTAACGCAACATTCGGATCCGGAGGACGAGGAGGGCGCAGAGGCGGATGGGGTCGAGGCCTCGGAATTTACGAATCTAGGGCAGAGGAGAGCACCAACCCGGAAGAACCTATACCTGGGCCGACATTGCCAACAATCCCTGTGTCCACCACTTGGATAGTAACAGAGGATCTACCCACACAAATGTCGAGTTTCGTTTCAATGACAACATAAAAAAAGATGAATCTACTGGCTACAGAGCCAAGCGAAAAAAAGGAAAGAAAAATTCGAGAAAGTCAAGGAGCCTAAGGAAGATTCCGACATGGAAGAAGCGGACGCCGCACATCCCAAGTCGGATGGAAAGAAGGATTATCCCACAAAGAAAGATGCATACATCTGCTTCCTTGGATCTCAATCTGCTAAGGCCAAGAAGGCGGTTCTCCGTGAGCTTAATGCCACGGTTCAGGCTGTCCCCTAATTTCTAGATTGGTCAGATGTAACCATCACCTTTGATCGCTTAGATCACCCGAGGAAAACACATCATCGGGGAAATACCCTCTGGTCGTCAATCCCCTTATTGATGGCTATGAGTTCTCTAAAACCCTCATGGACGGTGGTAGCAGCATTAACATCCTCTACATCGAAACGCTCTACCGCATGAAGATCCACGAGAGCTAGTTGAGTTACATCAGTGTAACTTTCCATGGCATTGTACCAGGGAGACATGCGGATTCTCTGGTTGAGATTACTCTGGACGTGACATTCGGAAGCCCAGATAATTAACGGACCGAACCACTCTCTTTCAAGGTGGTACCATTCAAAAGTGCTTACCACGCCATCTTCGGACGTCTGGCTTACTGGGCGTTCATGGCTCGTCCCTGTTACATTTACAATATGATAAAACTTCCAGGTCCAAAGGGCGTCATCACCATCCAGGGAAATCCGAGGAAAGCGCGAGAGTGGGACGAAGGATCTGCTGCCTTTGTCGAAGCCGTGCTACATGACCATGAATACTAGGAGATCAAGAAGACCATCAATCCGTCTGAGATGCCCGCTATGAAGAACGAGGTGATGAAGCCAAGCATGTAGTTCAAGGCGTCGGAAGAGATGAAGAAAACATCGCTGAAGGAAGATGATCCCTCCAAGACGACGAGCATAGGGGTAGGCTTAGACCTCGCATAGGAAAGCGCGCTTGTCGAGTTCCTCAAAGCTAATAGTGATATTTTCGCATGCCAGCCTTCTGACATGACCGGAGTACCTAGGGAACTTTCCAAGCACTATATTAATGTGTACCCTGACTCTAAACCCATCAAACAGTCCCTATGATAGTTTGGTGATGAAAAGCGCAAAGCAATAGCCAAGGAATTAGCCCGACTAGAGTTAGCCGGATTCATAATAGAGGTCATCCACATAGATTGGGTGGCAAATCCTGTACTCCTCCCTAAAAGGACACTAATGATTTAAGGATGCGTGTTGATTATACCACTTTGAACAAAGCCTGTCCAAAAGACCTGTTCCCTTTGCCAAAAATTGATCAAGTTATCGACTCAACGGCAAGGTCGAAATTACTCTGTTTTCTCGATGCATATTTCGGATATCACCAAATACCGATGAAAGAGTCGAATCAAATCAAGACGTCTTTCGCCAGTCCTTTCGGAACCTTCTGCTACAAAATATGCCTTTTGGCTTAAAGAATGCAGGAGCAACATATCAACATATTATGCAATGTTGTCTCAATAATAAAATCGGATGCAACATCCATGTATACGTAGATGACATAGCATTTACGTCCAAAAAGAAGGAAACTTTAATTTACGACTTGGAGGAAACATTTGCTAGCCTACGAAAATTCGACATGATGCTAAATCTGAAGAGTGTTTTTTGGAATTCCAACCATAACATTTTTAGGTTTCATCGTATCGTAGCAAAGCATAGAGGTGAAATGGGACAAGATTAAGGCTATACTAAACATTACCAGGCCGACTCGCCTGAAGTACGTGCAACTTCTCGCTGGTTGTATTGCAGTAGTGAGTCGGTTCGTCAGCCGACTCGGAGAAAGAGCCGCACCTTTATACAAACTCTTGAAGAAAACCGAAAAATTTGTCTAGACCCAAGAAGCCAATACATCCCTAAAAAGTTTGAAAGACCTACATTCAAATGCACCAGTTCTCGCAGTGCCAGAACCTTAGGAGCCTATGTTACTTTACATTGCAGCAACCAACAAGGTCATAAGCATGGTAACAATAGTGGAGCGCGAGGAAGAAGGCCATGAGCATAAGGTGCAGCGTCCAACTTACTACCTGAGTGAGGTTCTGACAGAGTCGAAACAATGGTATCCACACCATCAAAAGCTAGCCTATGGAGTGTTCTTTGCATCCAGAAAGCTACGACACTACTTTCAAGAGCACAATATCACAGTGGTGAGTACTGCTCCCCTGCGAGATATAATCAACAATCGCGACTCCATAGGACATGTCGCAAAGTGGGGAATAGAGCTTGCAGCTTTCGACATTGAGTATAAACTGCATATGGCAATCAAGTCTGAAATACTTGCCGATTTCATCATTAATTGGATGGAGACGACAGAAAATACAAATCCGTAAGACTTGGAATTTTCGACCTTCCATTTTGACGGATCAAAAGCACAAGGAGGGTCGGGGGCTGGCGTGGTGCTCAAGTCACCCCAAGGAGATAAGCTGTTCTGTGTGTTACAAATACACTTCACGACAACCAATAATATTGCCGAGTATGAAGCATTGTTACATGGAATACACATGGCCAAAAACATTGGCGTAAGAAGACTCATGTGTTACAGAGACTCGAATTTATTTGCTTAGCAAGTATCTGACATCTGCAATGCAAACTTGCACATGGCAACCTACAAAGTTGTCGTGGATGAATTATCTAAATCGTTCGAGGGTTTTGAGGTTCAACACATCCCTCAAGCAGAAAATGAGGAAGCAGATGCTCTATCAAGGATAGGCTCTGCGCGGAAACAAGTCTCGGATGGCGCTTTTTAGAGCATTTAAAGGTCCCCTCCATTACTGGAGTTGATGAGGACTATCCGACGAAATCCGACTCACCTTTAATAGCAGTTCTAGCTGTAATTCCTAGCTGGACAAAACCCTATTTGGACTTCCTGATAGACGGAAAATTACCCGAAGACGAAGTCCTGAGCCGACAGATCGTCCGACGGGAAAAATCCTACACAATGATAAATGGTGAGCCCTATAAGCAGAGTGTTTCTAGGGTTTTTTCAGTGGTCTATTTCTCTGGAAGAAGGAGTGGAAATCTTGCAAGAAATCCACGAAGGCTTGTGTGGTCAGCATGCTACATCCAAATCCTTAGTGGCAAGAGATTTTAGACAAGGATTCTTTTGGCTTACAGCTAAGGCGAATACTGATAAGCTGGTTAAAATGTGCAAAGGCTGCCAAAAGTACGCCCGCCAGGCACATGTTCCGACTGATCAACTGCGAAAAATCCCTATTACATGGCCATTTGCGATCTGGGGGCTTGATATGGTAGGGCCGTTTCTCACGACAAAATGTGGATTTACTCACCTACTAGTGATGGTGGATAAATTTACACAGGATAAACCCGTAACAAGTTTGATGGAGCCACAACCAGAAAGTTCGTGGAGGACGTGATCATCCGATTCGGATATCCGCACAGTATAATTACTGACAATGAGAGCAATTTTTCCATGGGGGAACTTACTGAATTCTGTGAGGAGCAAGGGATCCGACTCGATATTGCATCAGTCGCGCATCCACAGGCTAATGGACAAGTCAAAAAAACTAACGGTCTTATTTTACAAGGACTCCGACCTCGTCTAGAGGCACCACTCCATCGTGCCATGGGGGCTTGGGCGGAAGAATTACCGTCTGTGATATGGAGCTTATGTACAACTCCTAACAGATCAACCAGATACACTCCTTTCTTGGTTTATGGTGTAGAAGCAGTTCTTCTGAGTGATCTAATTCATCAGGTCCTTGAGTCAAAGCGTATATCCAAGAAGATGCATAAGTTTCTCGATAAGATGATCTCGATATAATCAAAGAAGTTCACGTTGTTGCTGAGCATAGATCTACAACCTATCAGCAGAAGTTGCGCAAGTATCATAGTTAGAGAGTACAAAACCGTTCTTTCAGAAAGGGCGATATGGTTCTCCAACTTGTGCAAAAAATAAATCACAAACTTTCCCCGATTTGGGAAGGACCTTCTATGATCAGCAGAGTTCTGCATAATGGGTCATATTATTTAACCGATATGAGACCAGTCAAGAAAAAACCAGATACTCGAGAGAGAAAGAGAGCTGGCAGTAGTACAGACCCAGATGAGATAGATCATCCATGGAATATTGCACATCTACGTCCCTTATATTCTTAGTTATATTTCCTTGTAATCATATATGTACATGTTCAAAATGAAATAAAGTATTGGTTTCCTCATATGTTATTCTTGATAAGTTTTTTACCATCTTATTTCCGAATGAGTATGTCATTTTCAGAAATCCCAGAATGCTTGAAAGTACTTTTTGCTCATGTTCGTTCTGGTTATGATTTTTGAATATCTAAAAAATGTTACCTTAGGGTAAAAATTCAATTTATTGTATATACTTTGTTTTTTTATCTGATTGCTTAGACGCGGGTATCTTCCGAGTAATGAATTGTTGGTACTGGAAGCTGACTTTGTTTCCAAGTTTAAACTGGTTTAGCAATTGAGCTCCATTTCTTGGCAAAGTTTCTGTGCTAAAGGTTCGCCGGATCATGAAAGGGACGAGGCAGAGAGCCAGATAAAACAACAAGTGTAAACATAAAAAAAGAGTGCTTAAATTTTATATAAGCACACCCATAAAATATATACAAACAAGTGCTACGATAGTAAATCATTAAGTTTTTACAGACCGGGACATGCTTAACAGCAAAATATTGTTTCCATCATTACATGCCAAAGTTCAGAATAATGCATTATAAATGTTTTATGCTACAGAATCAGGCGGTGGTAATGAAGAGCGTGGATCGCTGGAGTCGACAGCGTCGTCGCCCTGGACCTGTGACTACGAAGCTCCTTCGATGAGGCTATCTTCTGGCTCTTGAGCGAGGGAGGCACGTCGACGGATTCAAAGAATAGACTCATATAACTTGTGATCTCCGCCACACGGCAAGCATAACCTGCGTAGGATTCTTGGATAGCCTTGATGTCCTGCGGGTTACCCTCATCTTCCTCATCGGTGATACCCTTGGTGACGTGCCAGATCTCCATATCGCTATGGTGTCTCATCACCATGGTAAGGGCGGTCTACGTAGTGGTCCGAGCATAGGAGATCTTCCAGTCATTGATAAGATTCGGAATATCCTTGGCTCTATCCCTCACCTCGTGCGCTGGCATTTTGTGCAAGTCGGAAAGTCTGACCGACTCGCCAGCCTCTTCAAGAGTCTGGCAGAAGTCAAACAGAATATATCCAACGGGATTTATGCGCTCGAGGCGGGGTTCAGAGCTAGGAGAGTCATAAAGGTTCAGAGGATCTAGGAAAGAACCAAATATCAAAATTTGACTCAAAAGAAAGTCAAAAAAATCAATCAAAGAAATAAATCGGAAATCTTACCTAGCATGGAGTTGTTCCACTGAGCACGCTCCTCTCGGAGGCTATTCAGTTCCTTCTCTACGGTTTGGGCTAGATCTCTCTAGCTATCGAAGTCCCTTCTTGAGATCATCAATCTGTTTATCTAGGACAACATTTACGGATTTATCCGATCAGCCTTAAGCTTCTCAAGATCGTCTCGGAGCTTAGCATTCTCCATCTCCGAGAGCTTGAAGTTCTCGGATTGCTCGACCATCTTGCTTGATTCGCACATCAATTCTTCAAAGGGAAAAATATCAGTCGGACATAACAAGTTTGACTATGGCAATAACTAAATGACAAAGAGGAAGTCGGAAAATTTTAACTTCTAGTTCATCTTTCTCAATTTCCAGCTTTGAATTCTCAAGGCGCAAAGCCTTAATCTCTTTGCTCTTATTGCATATATTCTTAAGAAATTCCTGGTTGGAAGATGCAATTTTCTGTAAGTTTAGAGATGGAATACCGTCACACGGCTACTAAGACTCAGGTTGCAAATTTAACTAAGTAAAAGTACAGCACGAGCCTTGTGGGCTACACTACATCGTTCTTTTGCATCCTCTAAGCATCAATTCGGATTCAATACTATGATGTTTATCCGACTTTATGCTTGGGGGCTAGAGGATATGATAATAAAATATTACAAATAAGAATCAGAAACTTACAATGTGTTCCAGATGCAACTTCTCAAATCCGAGTTTAGTGTTGTGAAACACTTTCTCGGCAAGGGAAAGGGAGGGAACATCCATTGCTGGGAGTTCGCCAGAATCTATCATCGCGTCCTGGACCAAAATCTGGTCCAGGAGGCTGACCAGCTTCACGTCCTCCGTCTCCTGGCTTACTGCCTCTGGAGTGAGGGTTTGCTTCTCAAGACTGGATTGTGCCAACTTGAGGATCTCCTCCTTCTTCTTCTTCCACTTCAAGCTGGATACAGTAGAGCCGTCCACTTTATCCAATTGTCTTGTAGACATTACCATGGGATCATTACCCTTGATGGGTTCACCCTTCTTAGTTGCCTGGCTACCAATGGTAACAAGGGCTTTTGAGGTGGTGCTGGCATCGGGGATGGCAGAGCCGGCATCAGGAGAGGCGGAAACCTCTGGTGCAGATGACGGGGCACTAGTTGGAGTTGGTGGTGGCATTGTTGGGGAGATGACAAGATTCTGCTAACGCAGTTGCTTGCCTGGCTTGCTATCTGGCTTCACTTTGCTCTTCAAAAATGATTTTTCTCTAAAACACATAAATCCAAGTATCAGGTGTGCTTCGGAAAGAAAGTAACTTATCAAAAGTATTACAAGTATTGATAAGGTGCTTACTTTTTAACTACTGGCAACACTTGGCTGCCAACAGTGATAACGACCTCCTTGGCCTTGCGCTTCTTCGGAGCGGAGGCAGGAACTTCCTTCACCTCGTCGTCCTCCGTCGCCTCCGAGTCATAACTCTCGATGGGGGCAAGCTCGGACTCTGAAAGATCCTTGAGCTGATAAGTATAAATAAACGTCGGTAAGAGAAAAATCGGATTACAAGGAGGAGAAGAGCAAATAAGCTTAAAACATGTCGAAATATTTACCGGGATCAGAGGACGGTCGGATGTGTACATTTTCATGGAGACTTCGGGGATTCTCTTCTCCACCCGCTCCTTGATGAGGTACTGCATTCGGGTCTTATAGTCCTTCGCAGCTATGCGAACCGGACTGACCTTCAGGCTGTCCTTATGGTCTCCGGTAACCGTGTGCATGAAGAGGTTTCTGGGAAACTGCAGTGGCTGAATCCGGCGATCCAGCCAACAGTGGATCAAATCAGATCCATGGAGCCCCTTGTTCTTCATCAAGAACTCAATCCGCCTCTTGGAAAGGATCAAGTCCTCAGAAAGTTCCGGCGCCTCCACGTACCACGACTCTTGGTGGGGAGCGGCACTGTCGATGAAGGCCGGAAGACCTTCCACCTTTTCAGGAGCCGGAATATCCTTGTGATAGAAGAAAGTTCCGTCCCAACGTTTTACAAATTCGCTAGCGTTAATCCTAGGGTAAACTCGGTTTCTCCTAAGGACTAAGCTGAGAGTTCCAGTGGTGTAAGGAACACCGACACTGATGGAATTCTTCCGGGTACCATAGTAGTACCGGAAAAGGGTGAGACTTGGCCTAATACCAAGAAACCCCTCGCTTAAAGCTGCATGGGCACTAAGTTCTAGTAGAGAGTTGGGAGGGAGATTATGGATCTGCACACTGTACTACTGAAGAACTTTGGTGAAGAAATCCGATGGTGGAAGGCTGAGGCCACGGTCGACGTGCGTACAAAATAGGACGTGTTCGCCTTCACATGGTGCGCGGACGGCCTCTCCAGTGCCGTTTCACCACGCGCCGACGATGATGTAGCCTTTGTCCTCCATGACTTGGAGCTCTGCGTTGTCCATGGCGCTGGGAACCCAAAGGCCCCGCAGTTTCCTCTCGTCCACCGCCTTGATTCCCACCGCCGCCGCGCCTGAG
Source organism: Avena longiglumis (assembly GCA_030063025.1). Taxonomy (NCBI): domain Eukaryota; kingdom Viridiplantae; phylum Streptophyta; class Magnoliopsida; order Poales; family Poaceae; genus Avena; species Avena longiglumis. The sequence continues at coordinate 221,497,347 of CP125976.1, read as the reverse complement.
CTTGATGGCGCTTCCATCTCACTAGGATTAGTGGCAATTGGGGGTTTTCTCTCGTGGCGTGTAGATGAGAGTGGGTGCGTAGGGTTCGAGGAGTACGAGGAGGCAATAAGTGAAACGGTGGAGAGATGAATTTGGGTGAGAAGGGTTTCCTCTCTCTTTTATTTACCTCTACGCCAAGATTTGTGCTTCAATCGCCCGATTTGCGCCACGTGTATAGGAGAGAGGGAGGTGGCTTCCTGGCGACTCATTCGCCCCCCTCGATTCTAGCGTGAGCAAAACAGTGCTCTATTCTGTAGGGATCGGACCCACCAACGGTCGTATTGACGGGACTCCTGTCAGTGACATGACTTGGTCTGAAAAGTTGTCAGACATCACACCGATGTTTGAAATCCGACTCATGTTTCAAACTGAGCAAGGAAAAGACTAAAGGTCAGAGCAAAACATATTCGACTCAACTGACTTGGAACCCTACATTGTTGAAAGAAGTTTTTGGTAACCCTTCAAGATTCTCAAGACGAGGAAACCATCAAGCTAGATGATTTATCAGACTTTGGATCTTGGAGACTTCCGGGGGCTACTGTTAGGGATATACATTCCGGGAATACCCACAGGACTCACTGACCAGGGTGACCCACCAACGGGTTAGAGCTTTGCTTCACGGGCGGCCTAGTCAGAGAAAGAGGAGGAGCCAGTTTCGGCTATGACAAGGCCTAGAGGAGTTACTGACTTAGGCCTATAGTATTACTTGTAGTCCAAGCTGTACGTAGTTACCGACTCTGTAACATAGCCAGATAGGTCTCTCCTGTAACCCTAGGTCCCGGTGACTACATAAACCGTCCCTATGGGAGCCTTTAGGGCAATAACCACAATCACAACTCGCATAAGTGAACCTCTCTTATAATCCACTGTAACATCCGGCTCTCGCCGATATATTACTAGGTTGCTAGCAGGAGTAGGATCCGATCACCACAGTCAGATTTGAACCTAGGTAAACTTGTGTTCACCGTTCCTGGAACATCCGACGTCTCACACCCCATCTGCTCAACGCCGTTAGGACCCCCTATGGCATACTTGTCGATAATCCGACGACAGCTTCAGAACAAAAACAATGTTGTCACTCCAAAAAATAATAAAAATAAAATAAAATTTTGATTTCCCTTTGTAAGCAAAGCTTGATTGGCCAAGATGCATCGAATGTACGGAGTACAAAATGTGGACATGGTATCAACAACTATGGCTATGCAGGCCAAAAAAAGAAAATATGGTTACGACCTTGGTCATCTTGTTTGAAAGACGGAAGTTGTCTATCAACTCATTAAATGCTCGAAAGCGTACATGCGTCTGGGTCAATTTGACAGGGACATCATCCCCCAAGTGGGAGTGGGAGTAGCATACCTTAGAAGCTTTAGCTTCAAAATTTCGAGAGAGCACCGAAATATCCCGCCCATCCATTCAAACATCCAGCCCCAAACATACTTCACCTTTTTTTAGAATGCAAAATTCCTCTTATATCCCTGCTCCGGAAACAAGAACCCGAGGAGCAATGTAATAATAAAAGGATATAGGTGGTAATTTTGCGTTCTCCCACGTGCATCACCCCATCGGCCTGGTTCCCTGCCCTTCTTCAACAAGTGTATTTACTTGCCCGCACCCTCCGTCCTTACACTGACTTTGTGGACCCACAATGCAAGTTACCCAGAATTACAGGAAGTAGAGATTCCCATCGTTTGTAGTTCAAAATTTGAACATTTTTCACTAAATCGAGATAAACTCCTTAAACTTGGAAAAACTGGCTTGGGAACTTGAAAAATTTAAGAAACTTGGGCATTATTCATACTTTGTGATAAAATTGTTGCGATGAGACTTTGAAGCACATATAGTCTATGAACCATAAAATTGGTGTGGTGATAAAATTAGTTATGCCACTGTACTCCACGAATATAACCATAAAGTTTGAACATTATTGAAAATCCCCGAAACACTAAACCCTTAAAACCCTAACACTAATAAACCCCTAAACCCTGACCAAGCAGGTATCATGCACTTGTATATTAAATTTGAGATACTTTCATTAAATTGAGAAACACCATTCTATTTGACAAATATAAGCATAAAGCCTGAACATTGTTTAAAATTCCCGAAACCCTAAACAACCCCTAAAACCTAAAGTCTCTACCCCGAAATACTAAAACCCTAAACCCTAAACCCTCAACCCATAATCAAAAGCTAACCAAGTAGGTATCATGCATTTATAGATCAAAATTTGAGATATGTTCATTAAATTGTGCTAACGCCTTTCTATTTCTCGAATATCGGCATATATCTCGAACATTATTGAAAATTCACTAAACCCTAACCCCCTAAAACCTAAACACAAAGACCTAAACCCTAAAAACCCTAAACCCTCAACCCTAACCCTGACTAAGCAGGTATCATGCAATTATAGATAGAATTTGAGATGCTTTCATCATTAAATTATTGCTAAGTCATTCTATTCCACGAATATAAGCATAAAGCTCGAACTTCATTGACAATTCCTGAAACCCTAAACAACCCCAAAAAGTTAAACCCTCAACCCCTAAATTCCCTAAACCCCAAACAACCCCCAGCCTAAACCCTCAACCCCTAAATACTAGAAACCTAAACCCCTCAACCCTTGATTAAAACCTAACCAAGTAGATATCATGCAATTATAGATCCAAATTCGAGATACTTTCATTGAATTGTAGTAATACCATTCTGTTCCACAAATATAAGCATAAATCTTGAACATTAAAAAAATTCCCTAAACCATAAACCCCTAAACCCTAAACCCCTAAACGACCCTGACTAATTAAGCAGATATATTATCCAAATTCGACATACTTCCATTAAAATGCGGTAAAAACATTATGTTCCATAAATGTAAACATAAAGCTTGATCATTATTCAAAACTCCCTAAACCCTAAACCCTAAAACCCTAATTAAATGACCCTATATTATCATCCATTTATATATCAACATTTGAGATATACTTTCATTAAATTACGCAAACGCCATTCCATTCCACGAATCTAAGCATAAAGCTTGAACATTATTATTGAAAATACCCTAAAAGCTAAACCTTAAACCCTATAACCCCAAACCCTAAACCCATAAAAGACCCTAACGTAGCAGGAATATATCATCCACTTATAGATCAACATTTGAGATATACTTTTAGTAAATTATCATAAAGCCATTCATTTCCACGAATATAAGCATAAATCCCACAAACATTATTGAAAATGCCATAAAACCTAAACCTTAAACGCCTAAACCCTAAACCTGACAAAGCAGGCTAGGTATCATATATTTACATATCGATACTTTAATTAAATTTCCCTAACACCTTTCTATTTCACGAATATCAGCATATAGCTCGAACATTATTGAAAATTCACTAAACCCTACCGTCCCTAAAACGTAAACACTAAGACATATACCCCTAAACACGAAAAACCCCAAACCCTTAACCCCTAACCCTGACAAGAAGGTATCACGCACTTATAGATAAAATTTGAGATACTTTCATTATTAAACTATCACTAAGTCATTCTATTCCATGAATATAAGCATAAAGCTCAAACTTCATTGAAAATTCACAAAACCCTAAAACAACCCCGAAAACCTAAACCCTCAATTCCTAAATTCCCTATACCCCAAACAACCCCCAACCTAAACCCTTGACCCCTAAATACTAAAACCCTAAACCCCTCAACCCATAATTAAACCCTAACCAAGTAGGTATATCATGCACTTATAGATCCAAATTCGAGATACTTTAATTAAATTGCGGTAAAAATATTATGTTCCACAAATATAAGTATAAAGCTTGAACATTATTCAAAATTCCCTAAACCCTACACCCCTAAACCCCTAATTAAACGATCATGACTAATTAAGCAGGTATATTATGCACTTATATATATCAACATTTGAGATACTCATTCATTAAATTACGCTAACACCATTCCATTCCATGATCAAGCATAAACCTTGAACATTATTATTGAAAATGCCCTAAAACCGAAACCTTAAACCCTATAACCCTAAACCCTAAACCCCTAAATGACCCTGACCAAGCCGGTATATATCTCATCCACTTATAGATCAACATTCGAGATATAATTTTATTAAATTATGATAAAGCCATTCATTTCCACGAATCTAAGCATAATGCCTAAACATTATTGAAAATGCCATAAAACCTAAACCTTAAAACCTAACCCTGACAAAGCAAGCTAGGTATCATGCATTTATAGATCAAAATTTGAGATACTTTCATTCAATTGCCCTAACGCCTTTCTATTTCACGAATATCGGCATATAGCTCGAACATTACTGAAAATTCACTAAATCCTACCCTCCCTAAAACGTAAACACTAAGCCATATACCCCTAAACACTAAAAGACCACAACCCCTAACCCTGACTAAGTAGGTATCATGCACTTATAGATAAAATTCGAGATACTTTCATTATTAAATTATCGCTAAGTCATTCAATTCCACGAATATAAGCATAAAGCTCAAACTTCATTGAAAATTCCTGAAACCCTAAACAACCCCGAAACCTAAACCCTTAACCCGTAAATTGCCTAAACCCCAAACAACCCCCAACCTAAACCCTTGACCCCTAAATACTAAAACCCTAAACCCTAAACCCCTCAAACATAATTAAACCCTAACCAAGTAGGTATCATGCCCTTTTAGATCCAAATTCGAGATACTTTCAATAAATTGTGGTAAAAACATTATGTTCCACAAATATAAGTATAAAGATTGAACATTATTCAAAATTTCCTAAACCCTAAACCCCTAATTGAACGACCCTGACTATTTAAATAGGTATATTATCATCCACTTATATATCAACATTTGAGATATATTTTCATTAAATTACGCTAACGCCATTCCATTCCATGTCTAAGCATAAATATTGAACATTATTATTGAAAATGCTCTAAAACCTAAACCTTAAACCCTATAACCCTAAACCCTACCCCCTTAACTACCCTGACCAAGCTGGTATATATCATCCATTTATAGATCGATATTTGAGATATTTTTTTATTAAATTATGCTAAAGCCATTCATTTTCACCAATCTAAGCATAAATCCTCAACATTATTTAAAATGAAATAAAACCTAAACCTAAAACTCCTAAACCCTTTAACCCTAAACCCTGACAAAGAAGGCTAGGTATCAAGCATTTATAGATCAAAGTTTGAGATACTTTCATCAAATTACCCTAACACCTTTCTATTTCACGAATATCAGCATATAGCTCGACCAGTATTGAAAATTCACTAAATCCTACAGTCCCTAAAACGTAAACACTAAGCCATATACCCCTAAACACGAAAAACCCCAAACCCTTAACCCCTAACCCTGACTAAGAAGGTATCATGCACTTATAGATAAAATTTGAGATACTTTCATTATTAAACTATCACTAAGTGATTCTATTCCATGAATATAAGCATAAAGCTCAAACTTCACTAAAAATTCACGAAACCCTAAAACAACCCCGAAAACCTAAACCCTCAATTCCTAAATTCCCTATACCCCAAACAACCCCAACCTAAACCCTTGACCCCTAGATACTAAAACCCCAAACCCCTCAACCAATAATTAAACCCTAACCAAGTAGGTATCATCCACTTATAGATCAAAATTCGAGATACTTTAATTAAATTGCGGTAAAAACATTATGTTCCACAAATATAAGTATAAAGCTTGAACATTATTCAAAATTCCCTAAACCCTACACCCCTAAACCCCTAATTAAACGATCCTGACTAATTAAGAAGGTATATCATGCACTTATATATATCCACATTTGAGATACTCATTCATTAAATTACGCTAACACCATTCCATTCCATGATCAAGCATAAAGCTTGAACATTATTATTGAAAATGCCCTAAAACCGAAACCTTAAACCCTATAACCCTAAACCCTAAAACCCTAAATGACCCTGACCAAGCCAGTATATATCTCATCCACATATATATCAACATTTGAGATATACTTTTATTAAATTATGATAAATCCATTCATTTCGACGAATCTAAGCATAATGCCTAAACATTATTGAAAATGCCATAAAACCTAAACCTTAAACCCTAAACCCTGACCAAGCAACCTAGGTATCATGCATTTATAGATCAAAATTTGAGATACTTCCATGAAATTACCCTAACGCCTTTTTATTTCACGAATATCGGCATATAGCTCGAACATTACTGAAAATTCACTAAACCCTACCATCCCTAAAATGTAAACACTAAGACATATACCCCTAAACACTAAAAAACCTAAACCCTCAACCCCTAACCCTAACTAAGCAGGTATCATGCACTTATAGATAAAATTTGAGATACTTCCATTATTAAATTGTCGCTAAGTCATTCTATTCCACGAATATAATAATAAAGCTCGAACTTCATTGAAAATTCCTGAAATCCTAAAACAACCCCGAAACCCTAAACCCTCAACTCTATATTCCCTAAACCCCAAACAACCCCTCAACCTAAACCCTTGACCCCTAAATAATAAACCCCTAAACCCCTCAACCCATAATTAAACCCTAACCAAGTAGGTATATCATGCACTTATAGATCCAAATTTGAGATACTTTCATTAAATTTCCATAAGAACATTATGTTACACAAATATAATCATAAAGCTTGAACATTATTCAAAATTCCCTAAACCCCTAATTAAATGACCCTGACTAATTAAGTAGGTGTAAGATCCCTCCTTTGTAAAGGAAAGTATCCCTGTGATTGCAATGCTAGTCCCTGGATCAATGCTAGCATCCATAGTTTAAGATGAAGTACACAGAAACAAAGGTCATTATTACAAGTCATTCCAGAGACAAACATAGTCTTTTACAACTCCATGGCCACATGCCTAGTACAAGAGTTTAAATATGTAATAAGATAAATAAGTCTTCATCTTCATGTGCCACAGGCAAGCATGTTGAGTGTAGACTCATGACTCCTAATCATCATCACAATAACCTGCAACATCACAAGTTACAGCCACAGTGGGTCAATACATTGTAATAGTATTGGCAAGTGATACCTTAGTAGAATATTGGTGGACTAAATACTATATGCATTTTGGCTAAGTGTAGCTTAGGCTTGCTTTTCTCAAAATAGGTTTTGCCTATTAGTTGAAAACACTAAGCTTTTCTTTGTCAAAATCTTTCCCAAGGAACCACCAATAGACATTGGGGTCCTTCACCCTTGTTCAACCACAAGTTTTTACTTAGAAATTGGGATGAGGAGATTCTTGATAGCTTCCATGTCTTGATGCTCAAGTTGTCCAATACCAGGGACATGGCTAAGTACTTAGATTCTTCCATCTGCAGAGGTTATGCACTTTCCCCACAAGACTTGATTTTCACCAAGACAGGACCTTTCAGAAGCCTTCCCTTATACCAAATGGACGCGTTCCAATCTATCATCCCACTACCACCATCTGTACAAATGGCTAAGTTATTGCAACCTATGTGATCCAGGCAGAGCCCATATTGCCAAGTGGCTGCACTAGAAGCTTCTTAATATTTGGCCTCTCAAATCCCTTTGTTCCTAGGTGGCTTTCCACAAGTGAGATACACAAGGTAAACCATAGAAATGGGCCTTGTGTAACCACTCAACATAACCCATTCTTTCAATTCCACCCAGGTCTTTCATTCACTTAGTTGTTTTATTAAGCAAAACATAGTCCAAGGACTTAGAAATATTTATTCATAGTATGAATATATAACCACCCTTAGTTGCTACTAGCTAGGCTAAGCATGGCATTGATAAGACTTAGAAATATTTCTAGCAATTCTACAACTACTAGGATTTCCCAAGCATAGCATATAGATCAAAAATAACCATGCAAGACTAGCAAAATATTTCTAATGCAAATTTGAAAAACTTAGGATTCATGAAGCACCACTTGCCTTGGTAGTTTGGAGAGTAGCTACAATCCTCAAAATCACAATCACTATTTGCACCAAATTCTACACATAAAATAATAGCACCAAAATCACATACAAAATAAATACAAGAAAAAATATATGGATGCATGCATAATGCCATGTGATGATTTTCTACACCAAACAAGACAAGTGCATGGTACTGAATCACAAACAAGTTCAAACAAGCTAAATAGACTTTATTTGAATATTAAAACATTTGCCAAATAATTATTATACACAAAATAGGCCTACACATGTTTCTGTAAAAACAACCATTTTAACAGAGGCAAAACATTAAACACATTACATAGATGGAAAGGATTTTCTCTCCTGATTCCATTGATACAAAATTTGTCAAATTTGGACGTGGCATTCAAAATATATGATTTAAACAAGTTTGACATCTAATAGATCTAATTCTAACTTTTTAAAACAAATCTCGTGCCACGCGGCGCTTTCTAACTGGCTGCTACCGCTTCGCGCTGGATCGCGCTTCCGAGCCGTTAGATATAACTAAAAAGCGCGGCTCAGATCTATACTTACCCCTTCGGCTATGTTCTATCGCGTCCACTGGATCTAAATCGAACGACCCTAAGGAGCTGACCAACAAGTGGCAGCGGCGACAGGCGGCGGCGCGCTCTGGCTGCAAGCTTGCCGGTGAGCTAGGTTGCCCGGGGAGGTGTGAGGATGCTCACCAAAATCGCCGTGACGAGTAGATGCTTGACGTGTGCTCGGTTGGCGAAGGGGCGCTCGGGGTCGTCGTGGATTGCCTGTCGGAGAAGTTCCTAGCGACAGATGCTTCTGTTCGTCGACGTTGGCGAGGGTGCAGATCATGCCAAGGCAAAAGGAGCGGTGGGTCAGATGCGCAAGATGATGCTAGTCACGCGGGTGTCAACGAGAGGGAAAGGGGCGGTCGGAAATTACCACTGGAGGTCATCGGAGTTGAAGCCGAAGACGGTGGCGCTCAGTCGATTGTGTTGCCGACGTTCTGGGGCACGTGCGGGCGAGATAGTGGTACTGGGAGGTGCGCAAGGTGAAGTGGAGCCTGATCATGTGAACCAGGAGCAGAGGGGTGGTCGGGGTTGGCCGGAATTGATGCCGCGGTTCGTCGGAGCAGCGAGGTCGCGGCGAGAAATTCTCTCAGCCTGGGGGCGCTCTGTACTTGGGGTTTGGGGGAAAATGGAGAGGGGGCAGAGGGGGTTTAAGTAGCAAGGACGCGGGCGTGATTTACTCGAGCATTGATCATGAATTGAAGCCGCGAATCAATCCAGAAACGGCCGAGTGATTTGGGGATGAACCAGTCACTGGGTGGAGACGATGATGCCGTGTGGGCCGCGGTTGTCAGCGAGAGGAAAGAAGAGGGGGTGGGTCAAGACAGTCAGCGACTCCGTGGGTGTGGGTGCGAGTAAAGAAAAACGATTCGCGGGAGGGAGTTGCTGGGCTAGCTGGGTCGAGTTGGGCTGGGTTGGGCCAGATTGGCTGTTTGCTTATTTTTTCCTCTTTACTCCTTTTCTTTTTCTGTTTGATTTTCTAGAAATGGTTTTTCAAACTCTATTTCAAATCAGTTTTATTTCAAACCTTCTCTGGATTTTTGTACAGTAAACTTTGTACTCAAATAACTGTCAAACACTTCTGTTTACTCAAACATACTTGGGTCATTTGAAAAATAAAATAAAACCAAGCCTTTATGAGATATAAAAATAGGCATAAATTTGGTTTTATTTCATAATTTGTTTTGAAACTTTGCTCAAGCTTTTAGAAGCACTTATGTTTGAATTCAAAACATTACTGAATACAATAAGTACCTTTCTCAAAAGAAGGTAGCACGAAGGTTAGGGCATACTTGTAGCATCCCAGTTGTCTAACACCTGTAATGCTGCTTGTTCTAGTAATAAAAGGGCCACTTACAACATATAATTGTTGCATCATCATCATGTCATGCTCATGTCATCATGCCACCTTGCATTTGAGCATCATATAAAACCCTTTCTTGTTTGGTTCTTATATCATGTGCATTATTAATTGTAGTTGCCTCTTGATATTGTATTTGGATCTTGATATATTGTTAAATGCCCAAGTTGATTTGGGGGCATCTCTCTTAATAACTCCACCACCTTTCTTTCACCACCTTATAATTCCACCATCCAATTAATAGGAGCTAGCATTTTATTGAGTTTACCTCTAGCTCATGTGGGTTGGGTGGACTCCACCATAATCTTATGCTTGGCCTTTGCCCACCTTTTGGGAATGCAAGGAATAATGCCACATGATTTTATGTTGTTTTCACAATATAACTACATGGCAATTATTGTTTGCATAGGCCATGCAAGTGCCACCTTTTTCCTTGACATTTGAATACTTTCTTTTGGCTTTGCTTGCATGGATCATCTCTCCTTTGCTTAATCTTGTTTTGGCTTGTAGAATTCTTCACCACACCCTCTACCTCTCTATCCCCCTATAGCTAAACCCTAATCCCCATACCCCATGCATGCACATGTGATTATGTGGCATGCACAAACCTAAACCTAACTAACATGTCCCTCCCTCTCTAGCTAAACCCTAGCTCACCACCCCTCTCTCACCCCCTCTCTCTACCTTGCTGGACCCACCTGGCCACACTGGCCCCACCTAACTACCAAACACCCCAAACCCTAACCCGAGCCATGCCTAGCCAAACCCTAGCCCGAGCCGGCCCCCTCTCCCTCTCCCTCTCCCTCTCTTTCTCTCCCTGGCCAAGGGGCCCCTCCTACCTGCCTGGCCACGAGCCCCTCGCCCTACCCCACCTGCCAGCCGTGCCTAGCTACCCTGGCCGCCCATGCACGTGAGGAGGACAAGGTGGCACCAAGGCCACCTTTCCATCAACCCCTCCCCCACGCTAGCCCCACGCCATCTACCTGCCCCCCTGTCGATCTTATCCTTCCCCCTCGCCTCTAGCCTCCCCCAGATCCCCCCAGGCCTCCCTTCTTCCTCCCCAACGAGCACCCTCTCCACCATGCCCCCTCAACCCTAGCTCGGCCCCCTCTGCTTCCCTTCGCTCCAGAGCACCCCGAGGCGATCCAGGAGCACCAGGAGCTGCGTCTGCTTCCTCTGCTTCGCCCTGACGCGCCGGAGCCCGCTGGATCTCGCCGGAGGAGCCCCGCCGCCGCCGTGCCCATGGTCGCCAGGACGCCTCCTACCGCTAGCCTCCCCGACGATCACCGGCCTCTCTGCTCGAGCCAAACCACCAATAAGCCTCTGGTAAGCCCCTCTGCCTCCCCGACATGTCCCCCGAACCCCTAGTGCGCCAGGCGACGCTGCCGTCGTCGAGCACCACTGCGCCTTGTAGCCACCGCCTCCGTGCGCAACAACGTGCCTGCAACCCGCCGTACCGCCTCTGTTCGTCGACCTGCCCCGCGCACTTTAGTCCCCCTCCGCGCTAGCTTGCTGAACAAGAAGTGTAGGCCGCACGATCCTCTGCAGTTTTCCTTTTGCCTAGTCGAGTTACGCCGTTTGGTCGCCATCGACGGAAGACACCGATCTTCCGTCGTCGTCAGCACCACTTCCGTCAGAGCGCAGCAGCAGCCGTGGTTATTTCGCGCTTAGCTCCCTCCCCTTTCTTCCGCCTCAACCCGCAGCCCCTGCGGCCCCACGTGTCAGCCACCGATCCATCTTGCAGAAGAACCCCTGGGTTTCCAGACCCTCAACCCGCGGTCCGAGTTGGGCCACGTGACACGCATTCAAGCCACATTACCTGTGACCCCACGGGTCAGTGGCTATGGCTAGGTTCTAGCTGTGTAACAAAACTTTTCTGAGAATCTGTTTGAATTCAAATTTATTTCAAATTATTTCAAATTCAAATATAAATCTGATTTTAAATAACTTTTCAATTATAAAACCAAATAATGCAAATGATATATGTTTTTGAATCAGAAAAATGTGAGGATTTCAAATATGCCATTCAAATTGCCTTTTGCACATTTAAAATTCCAAGTTGAATTAAATTACCACAAATGCCACTAGGACTTAAATAATTAATAACTTTTGATTTATAATTCCAAATTTAACAAATGATATGTCTAAAATGATCAGCTCGACGAGACCTTTTTGTTTATGCTATCCATGACTTCAATTGAAGCATGCATCATATAAATATATAGTAAACAGCAACTATTATGACAACAAAATGTGGCCCAACCTTAATAAAATGCCTTATTCTTGCATACCACACCTCACCCATGCCATGCTACTTATTGCCATGCAACTTGTGCATCATTCATCATGGCATGATTGTTTGCTTGTCGCATTTTATTCCTATGCTTGTGCACTTTATTTATGTTGGTCCTTTCTTGTTTGGTTCTTCTTTCGAATAGACGCTGAGCAGGGGATATATCAAGAGAACCAGGAGCACTACCCAGATCCGTCTCTCGCTTCAACTGAGTTGCCAGGCAAGCACTTCCACATGCTTGCATACATACAGTACCTATTGCCTCTATCTTATTCTTGCATCATTGAGTCGCGATGGCATTAAATTGAATCCCAAGTATGCATAGCCTTTACTTTTAAACCCCACCAAGCTTGTTCCTCCATCCCAAGAGCCATTACTACAGGAGTTGTTTGAGCCATGCGAGTCGTAGAACAGCATGTGTAGGGTATGTGAGAGTCTGATGGATAACGAGGTACCTAAACAACTTAACCTGAGTAGTAATGGGATAACTAATGAAAGTGGCACCGGTGAGCAACATCTGCTATTTAGTTTTTCCTGCTCACTTGTGTCCCGTAAGACCCCGAGTACTTGATTCCTGTTCCTTGATTTTTCGCGCTATCCACACCCGGGAGGTATATGGGACCCCCCTGAGCCAGAGCTTGATTCCGTCTTATTTCTTGGGGCCACAAACTAGTTTGAGGTTTTCTTACTATCCTGTACTTATGCCATGCTACTTCTGTATTTACGATTGTGCGAGGAGCACACTGTACTGTTTAGGATCGGGACACGATTCCGCGGTGTCGACAAGCCCAGTTTTGGGTTCCCAGTCGTTCACAGCCGTCCACCCAAACCTTGAGTCCGTCTCGGAGCTAGCTTACTGCTATGGAAGACTCCAAGGGGTGGGCCCCTGAAATATTTCTGAATCCTGTGATTGTTTTGTCGTGAAGGCCTCGTTGGGTTTTGATTTGGTTTTTCCGAGGTTGATCGAGCGTGTGTTGCTATTGGTGCACCCCGGCCGGGTCAAACTTTCTGAAAGCCGTGTCCGCGGTTATGGACGACTTGGAGCACAGTTTCTCGATCATAGACAAGCATAACTAAAGTACCGCTTTAATCTGACTAAGTAATTTGACTAGTAAATAGTGCAACACTCATGGAATGGTTAATAAAATTGCCAACGGATGGGGGGGTTGTTCGTCCGCTTCCTCGTTGGTAAGCGAGGAGGAGGATGGATCTGATGAAATTACTATTATAAATGTTGTCATTTATTTCACGGACATCCGTCTATCATTGGTTAGGCGGATGGTTAGCGTTTATCTGTAGAACTGCTAGGGTTTATCTTTCGCTGCAATTGCGTCACCCCAGGTTGTGTCCCCTTTAGAGGCATTAAGACTTGCTGAGTACCCTTAGGGTCTCACACGATAAATTATTGGTTCAGATGAATGTACCCTCGCAGGACGGATCTTGGGTGGAAGAGGCCGATGATGGGCAACGATCGCTCGTGTAGAGATTCGGGAACGGGATCCGTGAGATCTGTGGTTGGGATGTGCTTATTTCTATGGCATCTTATGCCGATTTGCTTCTTATCCGTACTCGGACTTGTTTGCCGTTCCGCATGATACTCGATGTGTCTTTATGAGGAAGTATCCTAAAATATTAGATCTATCTAGGTCATCTGAATCTTGCCGTATGCTATATATATTTTCCTTTCTTTCTATATGGTATGGCTCGATGTACTCTTGTATGGTGGCTTGCATACATACTCATTTGTGTATGTATTTGATCCTTCGCCGACACGCCGCCAGACAGGTCCCGTTGAGATGGTAGTGGTTGGGACGGCCGAAAGGTCTACCCGTGAGTGGCTTTTGGGGCCCCACCGTACTATTTCAACCACTACCGCTCATCCAGGCTTGTATCTAGGAGCGTAATTCACCGAGGTAGTTAGAATTGGTATCAGAGCCATCCCGACCTTCAGGGTTTCAGCCAAACGGTCGTTGTCAGTCTAGCAAATATTTTGGTAGTTATGTATACTAGGGAAAAACAAAACGCGAGAGTAGGACTGCTTCCACTTTTCTTCTTATCCAACCACCCACCCTTTTCTGGTAAGGAAGTGCAACGTTTTCAATCCTCTTCTTAAAATTCAAACTAGGATTCACGTGTTCTGGGTTTCCGTAGTACCATAGGTTTTGTGTGTGTGTGTGTGTGTTAATCCCTTGTCTATCTGTTGCATCCAAGTAGTTATCTAATCAACCTTTGGTTATCAATTGTTGGTACATTCCATACCGACAGGCTTTTGTAAACCGACACAATCCATCTTTCTCTTTGTATCCGACGCTATCTTGTTTGGGGTGTTCGTTTCCGTAGTTACCAATCTTTAGGTTCAACGTGAGAAGAAGGGGTTGGGATATGTGTTCCACTTGTTCATGTGCGGAGTAATGATTTGAGTGCGGGATGGAGTCGCGACCATACCACTACTTTTATCATTCGCTTTTGTATATTGAATCGGTAGAGTCACTAATCTTGATTCGTTAAGTAATTTTAGCATCTATTGGTATTTTAATGCGAAATTTGTGGAAAATTTTTCTTTGATATATTGTGTACCACTCCTTTTCGATCGTGTGCGATATGCTTAATATCTTCTAGGTGCTTTGAACTTTGTTGATATTTTAATATCATCTCAGTAAATTGTATCCTTTAATCTTGGTTAATTCCATCTTGGTACTATTTTGGATTATTATCATCTTCCATTATAGTACTGACTTGAGTTTTATATCAATGACAGGATGGCTCCGCCATGCCGTACCGATGAGGACATACCTCCGGAACTGGGCTCCACGCTGTCAAACATCGCTAATGCCTTGGCAGCAATGCAAGAGAACCAGCAGCGCTTTGAGGAGAGTGTCAGGAGGAACGAGTTTGTTCCACTACCTCCACCTCCCAAGCGAGGAGACATCAAGAGCTTCCTAAAATTCAACCCTCGTCAGTTTGATGTTTCTGACCGACCTCTGGACGCGGATGATTGGCTGCGTGAGATGTCAAGGTTGCTCGAGGCTGCGATGTTCCGAGCAGAGTGGGTCAAGTGTGCTACCCACCTTCGAAGGGAGATGCAGCTCTGGTGGGAGAACTACTTGAAGGCAAAAGCCGGTTTCCAGCCAACTTGGGAGAGGTTCACTGGAGCGTTCAAGGAGCAGTTTCTGTCAGATATTGTAATGGAAAGGATGAAGGAGGCTTTCCTCAACCTGAAGCAAGGAAATGATAACGTCAACACCTACATCAGGAACTTCATGAATCTATCTCTTTATGGTGGTGATGAGGTATCTGATGACAAGAAGAAGCAGAAGAGGTTCAGGCAAGGGCTCAATGCATCGATCAAGTATGCAATCACACATGCAAGGCCGGCAACTTTCCTGGAACTCCAACACACAGCTCTGCAAGAGGAAGCAAGCAGGCAAATGTTTGAGGAGTCCAAGAAACACAACAGGGATGCATCAAGCTCTGTAGTTATGGCAGCTCCTTCTAAGCGGCGTGTCTGGGTTCCTAACACCCCACCGTCGCTCCTCCCCACAAGACCTGCAAGTTACGTCAAGGCCACTAAACTCCATCACTGCGGCTCCCAGCGGCTACAACCACCACTACCCTGGAGCGCCTGGCGGAGTCCCAGCTACGCTGCTCACGTCCAGGTGGTGTCTACTTCACGTGGAGATCTGGACATCTCAAATGGGCTGTCGTTGAAGAACAAAGCTCTTCCTCCACCCCCGCCAAGATCTGCAGCAAGCTCTCCTTCGGTTCATGCACCACCACCTCGGGCTCTCAACATCAACACCAAGCCCGGGTCTGCGGTTGTTCGTGCCAACTGTGTCAACGCCACTCAAGCCGAGCATGCACCTGGAGTTGTGATGGGTATGCTTTCCGTTAACTCAGTCCCTGCACGAGTTTTGTTTGATTCTGGTGCATCACATTCTTTTGTGTCTCACAAGTTTGCAAATGATAATGAGTTAGCAATGGTTCCTCTCCTTAAGCGGTTGATGGTCCTTTCTCCTGGAGCAAACATGAGGGTTGTTCATATCAGCCATGGCAATCAAATTGAGATTGGTGGCTCTTCGTTCTCGGCTTCTTTAATTGTTCTGGGCAATTCTGACATTGATGTCATCTTGGGCATGGATTGGTTAACGGCAAATGCAGCTGTGATTGATTGTGCTGAACGCTCAGTTTCTCTGAAGATTCCTGAAGGCCATATAGTCTTTTCTCCAAGTTTGACTCCTGCTGTCCAGCTCTTCTCTTTGGCGGCTCTGAATGATGATGCTATGCAAGCTATTCAGAGTGTACCGGTGGTCTGTGAGTTCCCAGATGTTTTTCCTGAAGAGTTGCCGGGTATGCCTCCGGATCGTGAGGTTGAGTTTGTAATTGAGCTTGAACCTGGAACGACTCCTATCTCCAAGCGGCCTTATAAAATGGGTCCTTCTGAGTTGGTTGAACTCAAACGACAACTTGATGAACAAGAGAAGTTGGGTTTCATTCAACACAAGATTGCCGTCTTGGGGTAGCCCAACAATCTTTGTGAAGAAGCGTGATGTAACCGATAGACTATGTGTTGACTACCGGGCTCTCAATGCTAAAACCATCAAGAACAAATATCCCTTTCCATGGATTAATGATCTATTCGATCAACTAGCTGGGCGTGGTGTTCTCTAAGCTGGACTTGAGAAGTGGTTATCACCAAATCAAGATTCGCAAGGAAGATGTGCCCAAAACAGCTTTCACCACCCGCTATGGCCTGTATGAGTACACGGTCATGTCTTTCGGTCTCACCAACGCACCTGCTACCCTCTCGAGGCTGATGAACTCCATTTTCATGGAGTACCTTGATAAGTTCGTTGTGGTATATCTGGATGACATTCTGGTCTATTCTAAGTCCAAGGAGGAGCATGAAGAACACCTGCGGTGTGTTCTAAACAAGCTTCGTGAGAACCGCTTGTATGCAAAGTTCTCAAAGTGTGAGTTTTGGCTGCCTGAAGTAACCTATCTTGGTCATGTCATCTCTGCCAAGGGCATTGCAGTCAACCCGGAAACGGTAAAGACAATAGTTGAATGGCTTCCTCCTGTTAATGTCAAAGAAGTGCGGAGTTTTCTTGGTTTGGCTAGTTATTGCCGCTCGCTCGTAACTTCTCGAAGATAGCGAAGCCTCTTACCGATCTCCTCAAGAAAGGCAAGAAATACCTGTGGACTCCTGCGTGTCAAGCAAGTTTTGAGACACTCAAAGAGAAGCTCACTTCCACGCTAGTCTTGGTTCCTCCGGATACATCTAAGCCTTTCCAGATATTCTGTGACGCCTCTTTGCAGGGATTGGGTGCGGTCCTTATGCAAGAGAAACAGGTGGTTGCTTATGCCTCTCGTCAGTTGAAGACGCATGCGATCAACTATCCCACACATGACCTCGAGCTAGCAGCAGTTGTCTTTGCTTTGAAGCTATGGAGGCACTACTTGCTTGGCAACCGTTGTGAGATCTTTTCTGACCACAAGAGTTTGAAGTATATCTTCACACAGCCTGATCTCAACCTTCGGCAGAGGAGGTGGATTGAAGCAATCAATGACTTTGATTTGACCATCAACTACACTCCGGGCAAAGCAAATGTCATGGCAGATGCGCTAAATCTTATGTCAACAACCTCATGTGGAAGAGCAACAGCCTCTCTTGTGCGAGGAATTCCGTCAGCTCAACCTGGAAATTGTGGAACAAGGGCATCTCCGAACCTTCTGGCTACTCCTCTCTTGGAAGAAAAGATTCGCTCTCGTCAGCTTGGTGATCCGCACACCAAAAAGCTCATCTCTAAACTTGAGCTTCCGAAGTATGAGTCCTTCCACGTGGATGATCAAGGCACGCTTTTCTTTGAACACCGGATGTTTGTTCCAAACTACCCGGGTCTGAGAGACCAAGTTCTCAAGGAGGCGCATGATTCGGTTCTTTCTATCCATCCTGGCAGCACAAAGATGTACATGGACTTGAAAACACAATCTTGGTGGCACAGGTTGAAACGGTATTGCGCCAAGTATGTCTCGAGAATGTGATGTCTGCCGAGAGTGAAGGTGTCCATCGAAACCATTCGGTCTTCTACAGCGTTGAAACCTCCTAATGGAAATGGGAGAAAGTAGAGATGGACTTCATCACTGGCTTTCCAAGGTCGCAGAAGGGCAACAATGCAATTTTTGTTGTCATCGACAGGCTTTCTAAAGTGGCTCATTTCTTCCCAGTCAAAGAAACAATTTCTGGAATTCAGTTGGCTGAGCTCTATATCAACAGAATTGTCTCCCTGTATGGGGTTCCGCTTGAAATCAGTTCAGACCGTGGAAGCATCTTCACTTCAAAGTTCTGGGAAAGTTTCCAAAAGGCTATGGGAACAAAGTTGAACTTCAGCACTGCTTACCACCCTCAGTCGCAAGGACAGGTTTAAAGGATCAATCAGATTCTGGAGGATATGCTTCGGGCTTGCGTCATCTCTTTTGGCATGAAGTGGGAGGAATGTCTTCCTTATGCTGAATTCTCCTACAACAACAGCTTCCAGAAGAGTCTGAAGATGGCACCATTTGAGGCTCTCTATGGTCGCAAGTGCAGAACTCCGATTGGTTGGTCAGGTGCAGGAGAAAGAATCTGGTTTGGCCCTGACATTGTAACTCAGGCAGAGGAGAAGGTGCATATCATTCACGAGAACTCAAGATTGCTCAAAGTCGTCAAGAGCAACTATGACAGAAGCACACGATATGGTGTATGCCCCGGTGATCTTGTCTACCTTCGTGTCACTCCCATGAGAGGAACACACCGCCGGTATCAAAGGAAAGTTGGCTCCTAGATACATCGGTCCTTTCAAGATTCGTGGTAGAAGAGGAGAAGTTGCTTATGCCGGAGCTCCGGAAAAACTCAAAGTCCATGATGTTTTCCACATCTCTCAGCTCAAGAAGTGCTTCAAAGATCCGGCAGACCGTGGATCATGAGCTAATCGATCTCCAAGAAGACCTGTCTTATCAAGAACACCCACCAAAATCCTTGAGACCGCAGAAGAAGGACTCGCAACAAGTCCATCAAGTTACGCAAGGTGCGTGGTCACACCATTACATTGATGAAGCCACTTGGGAGCGTGAAGATGAACTCCGTGTCAGCTATCCTACCCTCTTTGTGTCTTCTTCTTCTTCCTAGAATCTCGGGGCGAGATTCCTGTTTAGTGGGGGAGAGTTGTAGCATCCCAGTTGTCTAACACCTGTAATGCTGCTTGTTCTAGCAATAAAAGGGCCACTTACAACATATAATTGTTGCATCATCATCATGTCATGCTCATGTCATCATGCCACCTTGCATTTGAGCATCATATAAAACCCTTTCTTGTTTGGTTCTTATCTCATGTGCATTATTAATTGTAGTTGCCTCTTGATATTGTATTTGGATCTTGATATATTGTTAAATGCCCAAGTTGATTTGGGGGCATCTCTCTTAATAACTCCACCACCTTTCTTTCACCACCTTATAATTCCACCATCCAATTAATAGGAGCTAGCATTTTATTGAGTTTAGCTCTAGCTCATGTGGGTTGGGTGGACTCCACCATAATCTTATGCTTGGCCTTTGCCCACCTTTTGGGAATGCAAGGAATAATGCCACATGATTTTATGTTGTTTTCACAATATAACTACATGGCAATTATTGTTTGCATGGGCCATGCAAGTGCCACCTTTTTCCTTGACATTTGAATGTTTTCTTTTGGCTTTGCTTGCATGGATCATCTCTCCTTTGCTTAATCTTGTTTTGGCTTGTAGAATTCTTCACCACACCCTCTACCTCTCTATCCCCCTATAGCTAAACCCTAATCCCCATACCCCATGCATGCACATGTGATTATGTGGCATGCACAAACCTAAACCTAACTAACATGTCCCTCCCTCTCTAGCTAAACCCTAGCTCACCACCCCTCTCTCACCCCCTCTCTCTACCTTTCTGACCCACCTGCACTGGCCCCACCTAACTACCAAACACCCCAAACCCTAACCCGAGCCATGCCTAGCCAAACCCTAGCCCGAGCCGGCCCCCTCTCCCTCTCCCTCTTTTCTCTCCTGCCAGGGGCCCCTCCTACTGCTGGCCAGGCCCTCGCCCTACCCCACCTGCCAGCCGTGCCTAGCTACCCTGGCCGCCCATGCACGTGAGGAGGACAAGGTGGCAACAAGGCCACCTTTCCATCAACCCTCCCACGCTAGCCCCACGCCATCTACCTTTCCGATCTTATCCTTCCCCTCGCCTCTAGCCTCCCCAGATCCCCAGGCCTCCTTCTTCCTCCCCAACGAGCACCCTCTCCACCATGCCCCTCAACCCTAGCTCGGCCCCCTCTTCCTTCCCTTCGCTCCAGAGCACCGAGGCGAGCAGAGCACCAGAGCTACGTCGCTTCCTCTGCCCATGCAGCCGGAGCCCTGGATCTCGCCAGAGCCCAGCCGCCCGTGCCGTGGTCGCCAGACGCCTCCTACCGCTAGCATCCCCGGACGATCACCGGCCTCTCTCGCCGAGCCAAACCACCAACAAGCCCTGGTAAGCCCCTGCCTCCCGACATGTCCCCGAACCCCTAGTGCGCCGTGGGCCTGGCCGTCGTCGAGCACCACTGCGTCTTGTGCGCCACCGCCTCCGTGCGCAACAACGTGCTTGCAACCCGCCGTACCGCCCCTGTTCGTCGACCTGCCCCGCGCGCTGCAGTCCCCCTCCGCGCTAGCTTGCTGAACAAGAAGTGCAGGCCGCACGATCCTCTGCAGTTTTCCTTTTTGCGCCTAGTCGAGTTACGCCGCCGTTTGGTCGCCATCGACGCCGGAAGACACCGATCTTCGCCGTCGTCGGCACCACTTCCGTCGAGCGCTTGCAGCCGTGGTTGTTTCGCGCTTAGCTCCTCCCCTTTTCCGCCTCAACCCGCAGCCCTGCGTCCACGTGTCACCACCGATCCATTTTGCGAAGAACCCTGGGTTTTCGGACCCTCAACCAGCGGTCCGAGGTGGGCCACGTGACATTGCCAAGAAGGTCATACGCTGTGACCCCCACGGGTCAGTGGCTATGGCTAGGTTCTAGCTGTGTAACAAATCTTTTCTGAGAATCTGTTTGAATTCAAATTTATTTCAAATTATTTCAAATTCAAATATAAATCTGATTTTAAATAACTTTTCAATTATAAAACCAAATAATGCAAATGATATATGTTTTTGAATCAGAAAAATGTGAGGATTTCAAATATGCCATTCAAATTGACTTTTGCACATTTAAAATTCCTAGTTGAATTAAATTACCACAAATGCCACTAGGACTTAAATAATTAATAACTTTTGATTTATAATTCCAAATTTAACAAATGATATGTCTAAAATGATCAGCTCGACGAGACCTTTCTGTTTATGCTATCCATGACTTCAATTGAAGCATGCATCATATAAATATATAGTAAACAGCAACTATTATGACAACAAAATGTGGCCCAACCTTAATAAAATGCCTTATTCTTGCATACCACACCTCACCCATGCCATGCTACTTATTGCCATGCAACTTGTGCATCATTCATCATGGCATGATTGTTTGCTTGTCGCATTTTATTACTATGCTTGTGCACTTTATTTATGTTGGTCCTTGCTTGTCTGGTTCTTCTTTCGAATAGATAGGCAGGGATATATCAAGAGAACCAGAGCACTACCCAGATCCGCCTCGCTTCAACTGAGTTGCCGTGCAAGCACTTCCACATGCTTGCATACATACAGTACCTATTGCCTCTATCTTATTCTTGCATCATTGAGTCGCGATGGCATTAAATTGAATCCCAAGTATGCATAGCCTTTACTTTTAAACCCCACCAAGCTTGTTCCTCCATCCCAAGAGCCATTACTACAGGAGTTGTTTGAGCCATGCGAGTCGTAGAACAGCATGTGTAGGGTATGTGAGAGTCTGATGGATAACGAGGTACCTAAACAACTTAACCTGAGTAGTAATGGGATAACTAATGAAAGTGGCACCGGTGAGCAACATCTGCTATTTAGTTTTTCCTGCTCACTTGTGTCCCGTAAGACCCCGAGTACTTGATTCCTGTTCCTTGATTTTTCGCGCTATCCACACCCGGGAGGTATATGGGACCCCCCTGAGCCAGAGCTTGATTCCGTCTTATTTCTTGGGGCCACAAACTAGTTTGAGGTTTTCTTACTATCCTGTACTTATGCCATGCTACTTCTGTATTTACGATTGTGCGAGGAGCACACTGTACTGTTTAGGATCGGGACACGATTCCGCGGTGTCGACAAGCCCAGTTTTGGGTTCCCAGTCGTTCACAGCCGTCCACCCAAACCTTGAGTCCGTCTCGGAGCTAGCTTACTGCTATGGAAGACTCCAAGGGGTGGCCCCCTGAAATATTTCTGAATCCTGTGATTGTTTTGTCGTGAAGGCCTCGTTGGGTTTTGATTTGGTTTTTCCGAGGTTGATCGAGCGTGTGTTGCTATTGGTGCACCCCGGCCGGGTCAAACTTTCTGAAAGCCGTGTCCGCGGTTATGGACGACTTGGAGCACAGTTTCTCTATCATAGACAAGCATAACTAAAGTACCGCTTTAATCTGACTAAGTAATTTGACTAGTAAATAGTGCAACACTCATGGAATGGTTAATAAAATTGCCAACGGATGGGGGGGTTGTTCATCCGCTTCCTCGTTGGTAAGCGAGGAGGAGGATGGATCTGATGAAATTACTATTATAACTGTTGTCATTTATTTCACGAACATCCGTCTATCATTGGTTAGGCGGATGGTTAGCGTTTATCTGTAGAACTGCTAGGGTTTATCTTTCTCTGCAATTGCGTCACCCCAGGTTGTGTCCCCTTTAGAGGCATTAAGGCTTGCTGAGTACCCTTAGGGTCTCACACGATAAATTATTGGTTCAGATGAACAGGTACCCTCGCAGGACGGATACTGGGTGGAAGAGGCTGATGATGTGGGCAACGATCGTTCGGTGTAGAGATTCCGGGAACGGGGATCCGTGAGATCTGTGGTTGGGATGTGCTTATTTCTATGGCATCTTATGCCGATTTGCTTCTTATCCGTACTCGGACTTGTTTGCCGCTTCCGCATGATACTCTGATGTGTGCTGTATGAGGAAGTATCCTAAAATATTAGATCTATCTAGGTCATCTGAATCTTGCCGTATGGCGTTGCTATATTTTCCTTTCTTTCTATATGGTATGGCTCTGATGTACTCTTGTATGGTGGCTTGCATACATACTCATTTGTGTATGTATTTGATCCTTCGCTTCGCCGACACGTCAGTCCCGTTGAGATGGTATTGGTTGGGACGGCCGAAAGGTCTACCCGTGAGTGGCTTTTGGGGCCCCACCGTACTATTTCAACCACTACCGCTCATCCAGGCTTGTATCTAGTTGCGTAATTCACCGAGGTAGTTACAATACTCACATAAAATAATGAGCAACATATGCTCCTGATTTTGAAATGGTTTTGAAAAGGAACTCTAAATGATCATGGATGCATGGATAATATGCATGAGTTTTGAAACATGATTCTAGGGATGTTAGAAATCTAACCCCCTTAAGGTGAATCTCGCCCTCGAGATTCGGGTTGGCTAGCAAATAGGTGAGGGTTGTCTTTCTAAAGATCATCTTCTCTTTCCCAAGTTGCTTCTTCTTCGGAATGATGGTTCCATTGAACTTTTAAGAATTTGATAGTCTTAGTCCGAGTAACTCTTTCTGCAGTCTCAAGAATCTTGATAGGTTTCTCCTCATAAGTGAGTTCACTCTCCAATTGAACCTCTTCCAAAGGTATAATATCCTTCAAAGAAGTTTCTTCCATTTCTGGATGACATTTCTTAAGCTGACTCACATGAAACACATTGTGAACAGCTAACAAAGACTCTGGCAATTCAATCTCATAAGCTACTTCTCCTTTACGACTCAGAATCTTGAATGGTCCAACACATCTTGGGGCCAATTTTCCTTTGACTCCAAATCTCTTCACTCCACGAAGTGGTGACACTCTAAGATAAGCTCTATCACCCACTTCATAGGGGACTTCTCTATGCTTAGGATCTGCGTAGCTCTTCTGTCGGGACTGTGCTATCTTCAATCTGTCCTTAACTAGCTTGACTTTCTCTTCAGCCTCTTTGATGAGTTCTGGTCCGAACAAACTTCTTTCTCCCACACCATTCCATAGCAATGGGGTGGTACACTTTCTCCCATAGAGAAACTCAAATGGTGCCATCTCAATACTGGCTTGATAGCTGTTATTGTAAGAGAATTCTGCGTATGGCAGACTTTCATCCCAACTGGCTCCATAGTCTAGAGCACATGCTCTCAACATATCTTCAAGAATCTGATTGGTCCTTTCTGTTTGTCCATCAGTTTGAGGATGAAAAGCAGTGCTGAATTCCAACCTCGTTCCCAATGACTCATGTAGACATACTCTTGGGTACTCCATGTAGACATACAATTCTACTCATATAGATCTTGGCTAACTTAGCACTTGTATAAGTTGTTTTCACGGGTATAAAATGAGCCACTTTAGTCAAGCGATCCAGTACTAACCAAATAGAATCATATCCTGACCTAGTCCTTGGCAATCCGGTGATGAAATCCATACCAATCTTGTCCCACTTCCAATCAGTAATAGGTAGTGGTTGTAAGAATCCTGCTGGTTTCTGATGTTCTGCTTTCACTCTACTACATACATCACACAAAGCAATATGTTCGGCGCTGTCCTTCTTGAGATTATTCCACCAAAATCTTTCCTTCATATCCATGTACATTTTGGTGTTACCCGGATGAATAGAATATGGTGAGTTATGTGCTTCTTGTAATACCAGTTTCCAAAGTTCCGGATCTTGTGGAACACATATACGTTTTCCATGCCATAAAGTACCCTGTTCGTCTTCATGGAATCCTTTGGCTTTTCCCTTGCCAATCTTTTCCTTAATCTCTTCAATTTCCTTATCCGTCTTTTGGGATTCTTTGATTTTGTCCAACAAAGTAGGTTGAACATCCAAAGACATGAGATGTCCCTCAGGCACAATCTTCAATCTGAGATCTCTAAATTGGGCACATAGATCATCTGGTAATTCTCCTTTAGTAAGGTCATTCACAAAAACCTTACGGCTTAGAGCATCCGCTACAACATTTGCTTTACCGGGGTGGTATTGCAAACTCAAGTCATAGTCCTTGATGAGTTCTATCCATCTTCTTTGTCTCATGTTAATTTCTTTCTGGGTGAAGATATACTTCAAACTCTTGTGATCTGTGAACACTTCACATCGCTTTCCCAAAAGATAATGTCTCCATGTTTTGCGTGCATGGACAACAGAGGCTAACTCTAAATCATGAGTAGGGTAGTTCACCTCATGAGTTTTGAGTTGTCTCGAGGCATAAGCCACAACTTTCCCTTCTTGCATAAGAACTGCACCTAACCCATGATGAGATGCATCACAATACACTTGGAAATCTTTCTCCAAATCTGGCAAACATAAGACTGGTGCTGTCACTAGTCTCTTCTTCAATTCTTGAAAGCTGAGTTCACAACCCTCAGTCCAAGCAAATTTCTTATCTTTATTTAGCAATTCTGTCATAGGCTTAGCTACCTTGGAGAAATTCTCAATGAACCTTCTGTAGTAACCTGCTAAGCCAAGGAAACTACGAACCTCTTTCACTGACTTGGGAGATTCCCATTCGATTCTGTGAAACTTTAGCAGGATCAATCTACACCATCTCGACACAACGTGTCCAAGAAAACCAACTTCATTTAGCCAAAATTCACACTTGCTGAATGTGGCATACAGCTTATGCTCTCTAAGCTTCTCAAGTATCAAACGCAAATGTCCTTCATGCTCTTCTTTGCTCTTGGAGTAGATCAAAATGTCATCGATGAAAATGACAACAAACTTGTCAAGGAATCTGTAAGATCCCTCCTTTGTAAAGGAAATCATCCCTGTGATTGCAATGCTAGTCCCTGGATCAATGCTAGCATCCACAGTTTAAGAGGAAGTACACAGAAACAAAGGTCATTATTACAAGTTATTCCAGAGACAAACATAGTCTTCTACAACTCCATGGCCACAGGCCTAGTACAAGAGTTTAAATATGTAATAAGATAAATAAGTCTTCATCTTCATGTGCCACAGGCAAGCATGTTGAGTGTAGACTCATGACTCCTAATCATCATCAGAATAACCTGCAACATCACAAGTTACAGCCACAATGGGTCAATACATTGGAATAGTATTGGCAGGACTAAATACTATATGCATTTTGGCTAAGTGTAGCTTAGGATTGCTTTGCTCAAAATAGGTTTTGCCTATTAGTTGAAAACACTAAGTTTTTCTTTGTCAAAATCTTTCCCAAGGAACCACCAATAGACATTGGGGTCCTTCACCCTTGTTCAACCACAAGTTTTTACTTAGAAATTGGGATGAGGAGATTCTTGATAGCTTCCATGTCTTGATTCTCAAGTTGTCCAATACCAGGGACATGGCTAAGTACTTAGATTCTTCCATCTGCAGAGGTTGTGCACTTTCCCCACAAGACTTGATTTTCACCAAGACAGGACCTTTCAGAAGCCTTCCCTTAGACCAAATGGATGCGTTCCAATCTATCATCCCACTACCACCAACTGTCCAAATGGCTAAGTTATTGCAACCTATGTGATCCAGGCAGAGCCCATATTGCCAAGTGGCTGCACTAGAAGCTTCTTAACATTTGGCCTCTCAAATCCCTTTGTTCCTGGGTGGCTTTCCACAAGTGAGATACACAAGGTAAACCATAGAAATGGGCCTTGTGTAACCACTCAACATAACCCATTCTTTCCATTCCACCCAGGTGTTTTATTCACTTAGTTGTTTTATTAAGCAAGACATAGTCCAAGGACTTAGAAATATTTATTCATAGCATGAATATATTGTTGGAGATATGCCCAAGAGGCAATAATAAAGTGGTTATTATCATATCTTCATACTTATGATAAATGTTTACATACCATGCTATAATAGTATTAACAGGAAACATTAATACTTGTGTGATTTGTAAACATAAAAGAGTCCCTAGTAAAGCCTCTTGTTAAACTAGCTTGTTGGTTAATATATGATCATGGTTTCCTGATCATGAACATAGAGATGTTATAAACAACAGGGTCATATCATTAGGAGAATGATGTGATGGACATACTCCTATAGTTAAGCATAGCATAAAGATCAAGTCATTTAATATAGTTCATTTGCTATAAGCTTTCTGATACATAGTAACCTAATTCCTTCGAACTTGAGATCATGCTTATCACCATCACCGGAAGGATGCTTTGATGACATCAAACACCACACCGTAACTGGGTGGTTATAAAGGTGGCATTGAGTGTTCAGAAAGTATGGGTTGAGACACATGAATCAAGAGTGGGATTTGTCCATCCATATGACGGATAGATATACTCTGGGCCCTCTCGGTGGAATGTCATCCAATTAGCTTGCAAGCATGTGACTGGTTCACAAGGGATCACATACCACGGGAACAAGAAAAGAGTACTTATCGGTAACGAGGTTGAACTAGGTATGCAGAGATACCGACGATCAAAACCTCGGATAAGTAAACTATCGTGAGACAAAGGGAAATTGGTATCATATGTAAGTGGTTCATTCGATCGCAAAGTAATCGTAGAAATATGTGGGAGCCATATGAATTTCCAGATTCCTCTATTGGTTATTGTTCAGAGAAGTGTCTCGATCATGTACGCATAATTCACGAACCGTAGGGAGACACACTTAAGGATTCGACGTTGTTTGAGTAGTTATGGAATGATGAGAAAGAGACCGAATGTTGATCGGAGTCTCGGATGGGATCCGGGATATCACGAGGAGATTAGGAATGGTCCGGAGAATAAGATTCATATAAGGAAAGTCCTGTTTCGGGGTTGGAGAATGGTTCCGGTGTTTTCATCGGGAATGTTCTAGAAGGTTCTGGAATGTCCGGCACTCCGAAGGGGAAGGGTACATGAATGTGACATACCAAGTTGGAATGATTGCATCATGTACTAGGTGTCATCTCTGAACAAAATAAAGGGTTTAATCAAATCCTAGTTTGAAAAGTCAAACGGCAATTTGAAAAGTCAAACGACTATTTTGGGAAGTGGAGGGGAAGTGGGAAACCGAGTTGGGGAGGAGTCCCTCCTCCACCGCCGGCCCACTTGGGATCCGAGTTGGGGAGGGATTCCTCTCCCCTTGGCCGGCGCCTCCCTCCTATAAGAGGAGGGGCAGGGCTCCCCTCCTAACACACAAGATCCCCACCTCCAAACCCTAAGCCGCCGGCGCCGCCACCTGCTGCCGCCACCCTAGGGCAAACCGGCGCCGCCGCCTAGCAACCCTAGCCGCCGGCCTTGCCCCCTCCTCGGCGTGTCTAAACCCTAGATCGTCGAGGAACTCTCTCATACTCCACCATACTCGCTCCGGCTTCAGGCAAAGCCGTGCGAGATCTCCCCTCTACTTCCGGTACCACACCGTTGTGCTGCCGGAATCGTGAGGAGAGTGCTACAACCTCCGCTGCCTGCTGGAACAAGGGAGAGGAAGGTCTTCATCGAGTACCGAACGTGTGACCGACTACGGGAGCGCTGCTGGAACGCAGCGCCGGAAGGATCGTCTACGCGATCTTGAGATCGGCAAGTGTACGACTACATCACCCACGATAATCTGCTCTCGTTAACCGCTTTGGAATCTTCGAGGGTGAGTTCCTCTATCGACTCGTTGCTACAATCTAGTAGATAGATCTTGGCTTGTTTGTGTGCATGCGGTAGAATTTTTTTGTTTTCCATGCTACGAACCCCTACAGTGGTATCAGAGCCGTGTCTATATGTAGATCTGTTGCACGAGTAGAAAACAATGGTCATTGTGGGCGTTGATGCTTTTGTTGTCTATTGCTTCTTGTGTACTTTGCATCTTGCGGGATGGTGGGATGAAGAGGCCCGGGCTAACCTTACATGACATCGTTCATGAGACTTTCTCCACGCTTGACATGCAACTTGTATTGCATAAGTGGCTTTGCGGGTGCCTATTTCTCCCAAAATAGTTAAGATTCAATTTACAACGGGTGATTGGCAATACTAGTATCAATGTTGTGGTTCTTGTTCGTAAGTTAGAACGACACTTATTGAAAGCCGCAAACCACGTAAAATATGCAAAGAAAATTAGAGGCGTCTAACTTTGTTTTGCAGGGGTGTGCTGTGATGTGATATGGCCATGATTATGATTATATTTGATGTATGCAATGTTCCTTATTGTAAGTTGGCAACCGGCAGGAGCCATATGGTTGTCTTTAAATTCTGTTAAGACCCGCGTGTCTATTCAAAGTAGTTGTAATAGTTGAAGCTGGTGGACGACAACCATGGAGCGGCGTCATTGACCTTGATGCAATGCCGGTGATGATGGAGATCATGTTCGTGCTTGAAGATGGAGATCGGAAGCACAAGTAGAAAGGCCATATCATATCACATATTATGAATTGCATGTGATGTTAATCCTTTTATGCATCTTGTATTGCTTAGTTCCCGACGGTAGCATTATAAGATGATCCCTCAAGCACACAATTTCAAGTTTTAAAGTGTTCATCCTTAGTAAGCACCGTTGCTAAAGCTCGTTGTTTCGAAGCACCACGTGATGATCGGGTGTGTTAGATTCTGCGAGTGTATACAACGTGAGCAAGCCAGATTTGCTCATGCGGAAGCTAAGGTTTGATCTTGACGAGCCTAGCATGTACAGACATGGTCTCAGAACACGGATCACCGAAAGGTAAAGCATGAGTCATATAGTAGATATGATGAACATGTTGATTGTTCGCCATTGAAGCTACATCAACTCTCGTGATGATCGGTTTTGATGTGGTGGATTTGGTTCGTGTGATCACTAAAACAATGTGAGGGATATTGTTTTGAGTGGGAGTTCAACGACAATATGATTAAAAGTTGAACACTATTTATCATACATTAAATCAAAGTGAATTTGCATAATTGTTGTAGTCATTGGCATCCGTTTACCACCTTGCGCTTAGTTATAATTGAGATGATAGAACTATAGAATTCTGGTTAGTTACTTTACGAACTGGTATCGTATTGTTTTGAAGTGTTAATCTAAAGTTTAAAAGTCCCATTGCAAACTTTCAGTAAGTTCCGGTTACTCCATGAAGTTTAATGGTTGGTATTAAATCAAGAGTAATAATTCCAGTGTTAGTATATAAGTATCATGTTTATCTCCATGATTCTTGATATTCAAAGGATTGTATTAATATCAAGGTTATCTAGGATCTGAAAGAGTTGTTTCAGAAACCATGATGTGTGGAAGATATTGTGATATCTGAAACGAAGTTTTGGTTGCAACATGATAAAGCATAATATGGCAAAAGTCATGTTTGATGAGAATTTGCAAAAGGTTGGAGACACTAGTTGTCCTAATCCTCCAAAAGGTTTTGGAGAGCAACATTATACTCGTGATTCACCGTTATAAGCTAAAGTAGTTTCATCATGAATAATTCCATGAGAAGAGTGAATATTTGATGTAGATAAAATGTTTACTACACCAAGAGATTACTAAAGAAAGGAATTTGAAAGAACACCAAACATTTGATGATGGTAATATACTTCAAGGTGCAAGTCCAAAGACATTGGTATTTAACTGTACACGCTTTGGACTGTGTGTCATGTGTATGGCTCCACTATTGATGTTGATAGATTCTTTCAAGCAGAAAAGGAAATACTGAAAAAGAATCTCATAAATATATGGCAGAAAATGTAAGGTTCCCAACCTTTAAATAAGGTAGAGTCCCCTGTGTTTACAATGCTAGTCCCTGGATCAATAGCTAGCATCCACAGTTAAGATGTAATATCAAGAAACAAAGGTCATAATATAACTTTATAACCAGGAATAACATAATTTTATTACATCTTACATAGCTCATTTGGCTATACATTACATTGCAGCGGAATAACTATAATCATGGGGTCCTTCATCTTCAAAGTGCCACAGGCAAACATGTTGGTTGTAGACTTTGTAATCCTAATCAATCAATCTTCACAAAAATCAATCAAACCTGCAACATTACAAGTTACAGCCACAAGGGTCAATACATTTGAATTGTATTGGCAAGTTTCACTACTAAGTTTAATATGAGTGGATCCTATAAATACATGCATATTTGGCTAAGTGGGGTTTAGGCTCATTTGCAGAAAGCAATATAGTTTTATCCTATCTTTTCAAAATTGTTTTGATCTTCTGTAAAATCTTTCTGAACTCCTTGGAATCCACCAAGTGTTTCAAAATCCCTTGTTGTCACCCTCAAGTTTTAACTTTGAGAAATTGGAATGTCGAGATCTTCCATAGCTTCAGGCCTTAGTTGCTCAGTATTGTCCATAACCGGGGACACGGCTAAGTACTTAGAATTTTGATCTTCTGCAGAAGTTGTACACTTTACCCACATGACACAATCTCATCTTGTTGCCACCAAGGTGGCACTGGATAAGTACTCACCAAGATGGAGTCTTGGCAGATTGAGAATGTGACAAAGTCTTTCCATAGGAGTCCTCCCAATACAAAATGCTAGCTTGTCTACTGTGCACCAATGTAGGGTTCTAGTTCCTTACACAAATCAAGTTAACCTAAAGATGCCAATGTATGGGACTTCCACTATGTAGTTGACTAAGCGAGCCCATTTAGCATGTGGGTCATACCACGGAAGCCATTTGAGAAACATGTTCAATCTCTAAGTCCCTGGGTGGTTTTCTTTTAGTGCACAACAAAAAGAGATTGCCATATAAACATGGTTCCTTTTGTTGCCACCTTGTCCAAAAGCTTGAGTATCCTTGTCCACCCAGGTGGTTCATTGAGTACTTGTTTTATTATATAAAACATAAGTCTTTTCAATACTTCATATATTCATAACATGTATCCCATCCCAATATATAGCTAGGCTAAGCATTCTACAACTACATTGTTTTCACTAAGGAATATATAAGGCATCCTATTAGGATTTAGCATAGCATAAGTATAGAAATTGTTTTCATGCATGTTTCAAAATCCACTAAGTATAATGAAAATAGTAGGGCTTTGGATGATAGTGTCACTTGCCTTTTGGTAGGGAATGTTGGTTCACTTCTTGATCTTGCTAGTTTCACACTTTTCTAACTTCACTACAAATCAAACAAGCAAACACAATATCACTAGCATTCCAACCAAAATCAATCAAACAAATTAACACACATAAAATAATAGGAACTAAGTGTAACATCCAAAAAATCATGATTCAAAACTCATGCATATCATCCATGCATCCATCATCATTTAGGGTTTTATCTCAAAATAATTTCAAACAGGAGCAAATGTTGCTCATTATTTGATGTATGAAAACCCTAGCCTTTGTGCTACATGATAATGAGAAAGGTGCTATATTTCATTCAAGATATTTTCAATTCAAACTTAAGTGATTTCAAAAGCTTGGGCAAAGTTTCAAAACAAAATATGGAATAAAACCAAAGTTATGCCTATTATTATATCTCCAAAAAGGCTTGGTTTTATTGTATTATTTTCAAATAACCCAAGTAGGTCTGAGTGAACAAGGTGTTTGACACTTATTTGGGTGCAAGGATCATCAGAAAAAGCTAGAACAGGTTTGAATTCAAACTTATTTGAAATGGAGTTTGAAAACCATTTCTAGAAAATCAATCGTAAAAAGAGTAAAGAAAAAAATAGACAATGACCAATCTGTGACCCAGTAACACGCCAACTAGCCCAGCAGCTCCCACCCCATGAACGTTTTCTTTCACCGCACCCACCAGCTCGTGACAGGCGGACCCCCTCCTCCTCTCTCGCTGACAACCGCGGCCCACGCGGGTACCGTCGTCTCCACCCCCACGACTGGTTCATCCCCAAATTGACGCCGACCGTTTCCTGTTGATTTGCGCAGCTTCAATTCGCGTAAATGCACGAGTAAATCTCGCTCGTATCCTGGCTACTTAAACCCCCTCTTCCCCCTCTCCATTCCCCCCAAACCCCAAGCCCAGAGCGCCCCCAGGATCCAGGAATTGTTCACCGCAACCCCGCTGTCTCCGACGAGCTGCAGCCACGATTCCGGCCAACTCCGACCACCCCTCTACTCCTGGTTCACACGGGCAGGATCCATTTGACCTCGCGCACCTCCCAGTACCACTAGCTCGCCCGCGCGTGACCCAGAACATCGGCAACGCAAGCGACTCAGCGCCACCGTCTTCGGCTTCAACTCCGTCGAGCTCCTCCGGTAAGATCAGACCACCCCAAGCCTTCTCCTTCACGCACATGTCTTCTCCATGATCTCCTGCATCTGACCACACCTTCTGTTTGCCTCCTCGTGATCGACAGCGTCGCCTTCGACTTCGAACAGAGCCACCCGTCGCCAGACCCTACTCCGGCGAGCAATCCACCGCAAACCTGAGCGCCCCTTGCCGAGCCGTTCGTACGTTGAGCATCACCTCGTCCTTGCGATCACGGTGAGTATCTTCCCTACCCATCTAGCTGTCTGTATCGCCGGCGCCGCCACCATCTGGCCGTCGCCGCCGCGCGCAGCCGTTAAGCGCCGCCAGTTAGTGGCTTGATGTCTGTGTCCATTGGATCTATATCGTAGGGCTAGGATAGATCATAATCGAAGGGATAGATCATAATCTAAGTAGATCCTACGGCCTGCGTCTGTCGATCCAAACGAATCGGTACACGCCAGTAATATTGCGACACGTGGCTAGGGTTGATTCAAAAACAGAATTCAAAAACAGATTTGGATCCAGATTTCAAATGGCTATAACTTGAGATTCCCACGTTAGATTTTTGAAAATTTCATACCGTTGGAATCAGTGAATCAAGGCCTTTCTGAATCTGCAATGTGTTTAACAAATAGTATCTGATTAAATGACTTTGTATGTAGAAACATGTTTAGGTCTATTTTGAGCATAGATTTAGTTTAGTAATTTGTATTAGTGCTAAATAAGTTTAGTTAGCAAACTTTGTGACTTGTTATGTTTCTGTATCATGCACTTTCTTGGTGGAGTTTTCAAAATCATCACTTAGTAAATTCTTGCATGCATGCATTCATATTTTTGTTTGTATATAAATTGTGTGTAATTGTATGCTACAAATTTTTGTGTAGATTTTGCTAGTGACTGTGATTGTGAAGAGTGCTACTGTCCCCAGTACCAAGGCAAGTGATACTTCATGATAATTCCACCCTTTATTTTGAATAAGCATTAGAATTATTTTTGCTAAGTCTTGCATGCTACTTTTGCCAAATGTTATGTTGGGAAATCCTATGTAGTGTAGAATTGTAGAATTGTTAGGAAATTTTCCTAAGTTAAGTTACTATGCCATGCTTAGCCTAGCAAGTAGAAAACGAGGGTTGGTAAAGTATGTACATGCTTTGGTGAAATAATTCTAAGTCCTTTGGGACTCATGCTTTTCTTAATAAAACAACTAAGTCAATGAACTTCCTGGGTGGAATGGGACTTGAATGGTGGTTTTTGGTTGAGTGGTTACACAAGGCCATGGATTTGGCTTGTGTATCTCACTTGTGGTATGCCACCCAGGCACAAAGGGATTTGGAGGCCAAGTGTTGAGAAAGCTTACAGTGCAACCACTTGGCAATATGGGCTCTGCCTTGATCATATAGGTTGCTAGAACTTAGTCATTTGGACAGTTGGTGGTAGTGGGATGATAGGTTGGAACGCGTCCATTTGACTAAGGAAAGGCTTCTGAAAGGTCCTGTCTTGGGAAACCAAGTCTGGTGGGGAAAGTGCACAACCTCTGCAGATGGAAAATCTAAGTACTTAGCCAAGTCCATGGCAATGGACAACTTGAGCATCAAGACATGGAAGCTACAAGAATCTCATCACTCCAACTTCTAAGTAAAACTTGTGGGTGAACAAGGATGAAGGACCCCAATGTCCATTGGTGGTTTCTTGGGAAGTTTTTGACAAAGAAAAATTTAGTGATTTCAACTACTAAGGAAAACCTATTTTCAAGCAAAGCAAGCCAAGCTACAGTTAGCCAAAATGCATATAGTAATATAGTCCACTTAAAATTTACTAAGGTATCACTTGCCAATACTATTCCAAAGTATTGACCCACTGTGGCTGTAACTTGTGATGTTGCAGGTTACTCCGATGATGAGTAGGAGTCATGAGTCTACACTCAACATGCTTGCCTGTGGCACATGAAGATGAAGACTTATGTTTATTTACTTATTCCATAAACTCTTGTATTAGGCCTTTGGCCCTGAGTTGTAAAAGACTATGTTTTATCTCTGGAATGAATGTAGTAAACGACCTTTGTATCTGTGTACTTCATCTTAAACTGTGGATGCTAGCATTGATCCAGGGACTAGCATTGCAATCACAGGGATACTTTCCTTTACAAAGGAGGGATCTTACAATGGTATCAGAGCACTGTGTTGCCTGTAGGATTATGACCCTAGGATTAGAAAACCACTAAGGAAAAAAAATTTCCAACTACTTCTACACTTGTCTATTCTTCTCGTAAACTTTTCTAATCTTCTCATTCTCATCTCTATTTGTAGATGAACTCCATCAACGAAGCCGTGAAGAAAGGGCCACTCATGACCATGACCTTGGAGTGTGAGACTGAGTTTCCCAAAATTCTCAAGGACCTCATGGTGGCAATGGAAGCACATGGTGCAGCTGTTTACAAAGGCTTTCCAGTGATGGATGAAGGAGTGGAGTATTGGTGGGTGCAACTTCACTTGTACAAAAACAAGGAAGACAACCACAAAGAAAGAGGATTCTGCATGCACACCAACACTGTGATGCACACCACATTCTTTGAGTCAGCAAGAGAAGCAGCTTGGAGGACTATCAAAGAACTTAGTGCTAGAGTCAAGTGCAGAATGCTCAACCTCCAAAAAGACTTAGAGAAAAAGAAGGAACTTACCCAAGAGTTAGAAGCCACCAACCAAAATTTAAGGGGAGATATTATAGACTTAGTGATGGAATCATGTGAACAAGATAGGTGGATTGCCTCTAGGAACATTGTGTTAGCCAACAGATCCAGTGAGATAGGATTGTAAACGCACTCCGTTAGTTGGACCACCACCTATCACCTTATTTTCCAAAAGATACCTTAAATAAGTTGAACTTGATTGATGTAATGGATTCTTGTATGCATGACTTGTGTGATTTTGTGTTCCATGAATATGTATGAAATGTTTGTCTTGTTTTATCTTAAATTGTGTGGTCCTAACTTTTCTATCTTATAAATAGATGCCTATTACCATCAGCACTGTTGAGGAGTTCCAGGTTACCCGTTTTGGTCCTCGTATCGTTGAGCTTACCACCTTGCTCAATCTCCCTCTTCCCACCATCATGGTGCATACACTCACCAAGTTCGAGAGGAAGGACCTCTGGGGATTCAAGGTGAACCAACCCGGACGCCAGACAGAGCCTACTACAGAGGCCATCGTCTTCAAGCTGATGCACGACGACATGGAGAGAGGCATGGAGGTAGTCATGCAGGACCTGATAGGACGTCTGTTAGGCCGTCACTCCCGACAGGTTAGGGGCACCCACTTCCACGTCTTCGGAAGACGTGATGATGATGGAGAGTCCATCGACTTTGAGGACGACTCGAGGGACGCAGTAGAGCCGATACGTCTCTATCTCCAGGACTTAGAGTCTCTCATCAGGCACGTGGACACGAACATGACCAACGTCATGCTCAGCAATGACGAGCTCCAGGTGCAGCTTCGCGAGAAGGACAAGCTTTTCGCACAACAGGACAAGATAGTCAAGGAAATGGAGGCTAAGTTCGAGACCCAGGACCGTAAGTTCAAGAGTCAGGGGAAACGCGTCCAGGATAGGAACAAGAAGATCCGGGACATGACTGAAGAACTGAAGTCCAAGGATTTCGAGCTAGAGCAGCAGCAGATGGTGATCGAGAGGCTTCGCTCCCAGAAGAGTGCTCTCAAGGCCAAGATCGATTCCTTGACCACTACTATTGAGGAGAACAAGACCGCGATGGAGAACGCAGGTCTTACCTTCGTCGAGGAGGAGATTGATGCTGATGAGTAGACTTGACTACTCGTTTGTCTTTCATTATCGTACTTGTTATTTGTGAACTTATTATTGGACCATCCGACATGTGGATGGCTTGCCACTTGTGTGTTTTATTTCGAGAACTTGTTATCTGGTTGTTGAACTTTTATCTTGTATTGCATGCTTGGTGTTTGCTTGTGATGTAATGTGCATAAAACATCTAAGGGTATCTCATTCTTATCTCTATTTGAACAAACCACATATGCCTCCCCGTCGCGCAAACCCCAACCCCAACAACATCACTCCAGAAATGCAACAGATGATGAATGCTCAAACACAACTTATGCAGATGATGACAACATTCATCCAAAACTAGAATAACAACAACAACCCCAATAACAACAACAACAATAACAACAACAACAACCCTCCAGGTTTTGATATGCTCACCAGATTTATGCGTTTGAGGCCAGCTAAGTTCTCGAGGACGACTGATCCCATGGTGGACAATGATTGGCTATGTTCTGTGAACAAGTACTTAGTGACCGTGGGCTGCACGGATGCTGAAAAGGTCAGGTTCGCAGCGCATCTATTGGAAGGGCCAGCCGCCACATGGTGGGACAACTTCCAAATCACCACTCCTTTAGATGATGTGACTTGGGCTATCTTTGAAGATGGCTTTCGCACTGCTCATATCTCATCAGGAATGATGAGCCTGAAAAAGAAGGAGTTTCACAACTGGCAAAGACCACCAACATGGCGTGGCTGAATATATAGAAGAGTTCAACAATCTGGCGCGTTATGCACCAGATGAGGTTGACACAGATGCCAAGAGAAAGGAGAAGTTTCTGTAAGGCTTGAACGACGAGCTGAATCTGCAGTTGTCTGTGGCATATGTTCCAACTTATCAGTCTCTGTGTGACAAGGCTGCTATTTTGGAGAGTAAAATAAAGCAAGTCGAGAGTAGGAAGAGGAAGCACTCCGACAAGCACAGCTCGGGATCGTCTCACAAACGATCTCACTATGATGACAGTGGAAGCTCAGGATCCCATAAGCATGGGAAATTCAACAAGCACCACAACCACAACCGTCATGACAACAAGCATCACCGCAGTCATGACAATGACAAGTATAAGAGCCACAATAGTGGACAAAAGAGACACCACAGTGGAAATGGTAGTGGAAGTGGAAGTCAGCCTGCTAAAAGAGACATCCGTCAGGTTGAGTGCTTCAAATGCAAGAAAATGGGACACTATGAAAATGAGTGCCCCGAAAAGAAAGTTGAAGGACCTGTCAAGCCCAATCCTTTCCAGAAAGGTCAGGTGAACCACATTAATGTGGAGGAGGTCTATGAGGAACCTGATGCTGTTGCTGGTAAGTTCAGACTCAATTCCATTCTAGAATTTGTACTCTTTGATACTGGTGCATCTCATTCATTCATATCAAGAGCATTTGTTGAAAGAAATGAACTACCGGTAGAAACTATTGGGTGTCCTATAAAAGTAAGTTCTCCTGGTGGAGAAATGATAGTCAATTCAGGATGCCATGACCTAGTCATAGAATTCGGGAAGTATAAGTTTCCCGTTAACTTGATAATATTAAACTCCCAAGGTTTGGATGTCATTCTGGGAATGGACTGGATGACTAAGTACAAAGGAGTGATAGATTGTGCCAGCCATACTGTCTCACTCACGACTCCGGATAATAAAAGGATCAGATTCAAGACCAGCTTTGGAGCAAAGAAGAGTATGCTAAATTCTCTTAAGGGGGTTAGCATGGACAGTGTGCCAATTGTGTGTGAGTATCCGGATGTGTTTCCGGAAGAATTGCCAGGAATGCCACCAGATAGAGATGTGGAATTTCTGATAGATTTGGTACCAGGTTCTGGACCAATAGCAAAGAGACCATACAAAATGTCAGTTGATGAACTGAAAGAGCTCAAGAAGCAACTAGGAGAACAGTTGCAGAAAGGATTTATCCAACCAAGTTCTTCATCTTGGGGAGCCCCAGTTTTGTTCATGGAGAAGAAAGATAGAAGCAAAAGGCTATGCATAGATTATCGTTCACTCAATGAGGTAACTATCAAGAACAAATATCCTTTGCCTAGAGTCAACGACTTATTTGATCAGCTTGAAGGAGCATGTGTGTTCTCGAAGATTGATCTCCGGTCAGGCTATTTTCAACTTAAGATAAGAGAGCAAGACATACCTAAAACAGCTTTCACCACAAGGTACAGATTGTATGAGTATACCGTGATGCCTTTCGGCTTAACCAATGCTCCAGCATACTTCATGAATATGATGAACAAGGTGTTCATGGAATTTCTTGACAAGTTCGTTGTCGTTTTCATTGATGATATCTTAGTCTACTCCAAGAGCAAGGAAGAGCATGAAGGACACTTGCGTTTGATACTTGAAAAGTTAAGAGAGCATAAGCTTTATGCCAAATTCAGCAAGTGTGAGTTTTGGTTAGAGGAAGTTGGTTTTCTTGGTCATGTTATGACAAAGGATGGTGTGGCAGTTGATCCTGCTAAAGTTTCAGCTGTGACAGAATGGGAATCTCCCAAGAACGTGAAAGAAGTACGCAGTTTCCTTGGCTTAGTAGGTTACTACAAAAGGTTCATTAAAAATTTCTCAAAGGTTGCTAAGCCAATGACTGAATTGTTAAAGAAGGACAACAAATTTGCTTGGTCTTAAGGTTGTGAAGTCAGCTTCCAAGAATTGAAGAAGAGACTTGTAACAACACCGATTCTATGTCTGCCAGATTTGGAAAAGGATTTCCAAGTATATTGTGATGCGTCTCATCAAGGTTTGGGTGCCGTACTTATGCAAGACGGTAAAGTTGTGGCCTATGGCTCGAGACAACTCAAAACTCATGAAGTAAACTATCTTACTCATGATTTGGAGTTAGCCGCTGTCGTCCATGCACTCAAAACATGGAGACATTACCTTTTGGGTAAGCGTTGTGAAGTGTTCACGGACCACAAAAGTTTGAAGTATATCTTCACCCAAAAGGAAATCAATATGAGACAAATAAGATTGTTAGAGCTTATCAAGGATTATGACCTGAGTTTGCAATACCACCCCGGCAAAGCAAATGTTGTAGCAGATGCTCTAAGTCGTAAGGTATTTGTGAATGGCCTTACCAAAGGAGAATTGCCAGATGATTTGTGTGCTCAATTCAAAGAACTCAGATTGGAGATTGTGCCTGAAGGACATCTTATGTCTTTGTATGTTCAACCCACTTTGTTGGACAAGATCCGAGAAGCTCAGAAGACCGATAAGGAAATTGAAAGGATTAAGGAAAATATTGGCCAAGGGAGAGCTAAAAATTTCCATGAAGACGAACAGGGTACATTATGGCATGGGAAACGTATTTGTGTTCCACAAGATCCGGAGTTACGGAAACTGATATTGCAGGAAGCGCACAACTCTCCGTATTCCATTCACCCGGGTAACACCAAAATGTACATGGACATGAAAGAAAGATTTTGGTGGAACAATCTCAAGACGGACATTGCCAAGCATATTTCTTTGTGTGATGTGTGTAGTAGAGTAAAAGCGGAGCATCATAAGCCAGCGGGTTTGCTTCAACCACTACCTATTCCTGATTGGAAATGGGACAAAATTGGTATGGATTTCATTACCGGATTACCAAGGACCAGATCAGGATATGATTCCATATGGGTAGTAGTGGATCGCCTAACTAAAGTGGCCCATTTCATACCCGTGAAGACAACTTATATGTCACATCCCAAGATTTTCCAAATCTTGTAATGTGAAAAATAATTGAATAAAATAAAATTTTGTTAGATTTTCAGGGCCAGAAGAAACTTTTGAATCCAATTGGAAATCTTCAAACCTATTTTGAACAAAGAAATCATAAAGGGATTTAAAAGGATAAACATTTTAGATAAAGGAAAATAAAATATTTTGGAAATACTATTTTGAATCTTTAAATAAAAGGATTTGGTTTTCAAAGGAAAAGATAGTTTTATAAATAAATATTATTTTATAAAGCCAAATTAAAACCTTGGCCAAGCTTTTGAAATAGAACATTTTGTTTTGATAAAAATAGTAAAGGTTTTTTTTGAATTAAATTAATAAGGATTTAATATCCAAGTTTTATTAATAAAGGTTTTACTATTTACAAAACATCAAAAATTATTAAATTATTTTAAATAAGTTTTCTAAGTATTTTATTTTCTTAATTAAAACCTACTGAAGTGTTTTGGTTTTATTTTAGATTTCAAAATAAATATTTTATTAAAACAAATCCTATTTGATTTAATAACTAAGGTTCATTCTATTTAATTATTAATGGACCCTAAAATAAAAGGTTATTTTGTTTTAAACAAGTTTCCAAGTATTCTTTATTTCCAAATAAAACCTACTGATTTGGTTTTGAAAATATTTGGATTTCAAATGGAGATTTTATTAAATAAATCAAACCCTATTTTATTAAATAACTAAAGGTCCATTTTATTTAATTAATGAATGGATCCTAAAATGAATAAAAATATTATTTTATTTGGGAATGTTGGTTTATGTTGATAAACAGAACCAAAAACTCATTATAAGTTTGAATTGTTTGAATGGTTTGAGTGAATGAATAATTGATTCAAATTCAAAACAGAAAAATAGAAATAGAAAAGGAAAAAGAATTCAGAAGGAAAAAAATATGGAAACAGACTGGCCCAGCTGCCCCAGCCCAACAGCCCACCTAGCCCACCTCACCCTCGCCCCCGAACCGTTTTTCTTCACCACAGAAGAAACCCGCACCCTCACTGACTGGTGGACCCTATTCCCACTCTCGCTCACTCGCTGACGCCGGCCCCCACTGCCACCTCACCATCTTCTCCACCCACGAGGACCGCGCCTCCCCATTGTTTCTGCCGTTAACTCCTCGGAGTAAATTACCGGTAAATGCTCGACGATTAATCCCCGCGAGCACGCCAATTAAATCACCTCCCTCTCCTCTTTCATTTCCCTCAAACCCCGCTTCCCGAGCCACCAGTCGTTCAATCTCTTCAGACCGCCGTCTCCGACGAGGTTCTCGGCAAATTCCGGCAGCACTGCATCGCCTCTTGACTCCCCGAGAAAGCAGGCAAGTTCGCCAGACTCTGGAGCATCACTCTGTGGCCTCATCTCGCCCGCGGGTGACCTGCAGCCTCGACTCTGACCATGTCTGAGCGCCACCGACGATAAACCCAAACTCCGGTGAGCTCTAGCACTCGACTCCGTGCGCGCCTTGATCAGTGAATCATGCCGTTTGATTAATCCGTGTCTTCTGCATCTCCAGGTGCTCGCCAATCACTTGTGCGTGGCCTGTAACCTCGCCCCTGTCGACGACTGACCGCACCCGAGGCACGGCTCAACTCCGACGAGCAATTCTCATCGACCCCGTGCGTCCCTTGGCCAACAAAGAGCACGTCGAGCATCAGAAAGCTTCGGCGAACTCGGTGAGCCCTTCCCCTCTCTCCCTAGCTTCTGGTATAGCTGGCAAGATCATTGCCAGAGCCGCCACCGCCGCTGCCGCCGCCGCGCTCGCAAGCGCCTGGTAGCCGTAGGATCTTAATCGCGTGGCCACGATAGATTGACTGAGTGAAGAGGTACGCTTTCCCCTGTGCCGCACGATCCACTTTAGATCTAACGACTGATGTCAGTCGATCCGCGCGAACCGTTTTCAGTGAATTAGAACGTGCCGCGTGTCACCAGAAGTTTGGAAAATAGAATTTGAACCTGATTAGAAAGCAAATTTGTAATTGCTGTAACTTTCAAACCACACGTCCAAATTTTGCAAACTTTATATCATTGAATTCAGGAGAACAAGCCCTAGGCAACCATGCCCTTGGTTTAGCAAAAAGCTTATGTAAAAATGTTTGTTTTTGCAGAAACATTTGTATGCTTGTTAAGATTATAAAAATTGTTTAAAAATGAATTTGGGGATGAAATCTTGGGCAAATGATGTGATTTGAACCTACTAACATTGGGAAACACTTTGTGGATTCAAAAATGAATTTGGTGAAACAAAATAAAGATTCTTTGATTTAAAACCATTTCTAGTCAAACAGAAATGTGGTTTATTCATTAAAAATGATTTTGAAGGAAAACTTTAGAGAAATGTTTTGTTTTAAACTCTCTGACCCTAAACAACAAGTTTTATGGTTTGAAAACATATTTGGTGAACCTTGGAGATTAATGCCTTGGTAAAAATATTTCTACACCACATAAAATGATACTTTGTTTTGAAAATGGTTTTTGTAGTGAAACCTTTTGCAAATGACTTTGCCACCTTACAAAATTACCATTAGGTGCCTTTAAAATGTTATGACCCATTAGGAACCACTTTTCCAAAAAAAACAAAGCTTGGCATGCATTACTTTGACTTGTCATTTTATGTGTTGTTTTGCTTGACTGGTACATTGAGTTTGTGCCTTGTTTGATTGGATTGTAGTGACTTGAAGAGTGTGATTGTTGCAAGGACAAGGAGTGAACCCATACTCTACCAAAAATCCAAGTGATGCTTCATACTTTCTATCCCATTACTTTCACTATGCATTAGTGATTTTGCTAAGTAAAACTTGCATTGATTTTGGTAAGTATAGACCTTGCCATAAGAAAACCTAGTAGATGAACCCTCAGTAGGATTTTCCTAAGTTAAGATTCCTACTACTATCAAGCTTATCCTAGCAAATAGAAAACATGGGTGGAATATATATTCACACTATGGAAAAATATTCTAAGTCTGAGGACTTGGTTTTTGTTTAATAAAACAACTAAGTTAATGAATCACCTGGGTGGAATGGAAGGATTGGTTTATGTTGAGTGGTTACACAAGGCCATGGACTTGGCTTGTGTATCTCACTTGTGGATGGCCACCCAGGAACAAAGAGATTTGAGATGTCAAATGTTGAGAAGCTTCAAGTGCAACCACTTGGCAATATGGGCTCTGCCATGATCATATAGGTTGCAAGAACTCAGCCATATGGACAGTGGGTGGTAGTGTTTGATAGGTTGGAGCGCGTCCATTTTGGTCTAAGGAAAGCTTCGAAAGATCTTGTCTTGGGAAACCAAGTCTTGTGGGGAAAGTGCACCACCTCGGAGAGTGTAAAATCTAAGTACTTAGCCATGTCCCTGGTAA
Organism: Avena longiglumis; assembly: GCA_030063025.1. Lineage (NCBI taxonomy): Eukaryota > Viridiplantae > Streptophyta > Magnoliopsida > Poales > Poaceae > Avena > Avena longiglumis. The sequence continues at coordinate 221,452,949 of CP125976.1, read as the reverse complement.
AGGACAATTTGAGCATCAAGACATGGAAGCAATCAAGAATCTCATCATTCAAATTTCTAAGTTAAAACTTGTGGTATGAACAAGGGTTGTTTGAAATCTTCAATCTTTGATTGAGAGATGCCTTGGTTAAAGGATCTTCAATCTTTGATTGAGAAAAATGATTTTGTCAAAGCAAAGACTTAGTATTTTCAAATGTTAAGGAAAAATCTATTTTGAGCAATGCAAACCTCAACTCCACTTGGCCAAATGCATATAGATGATAGACTCCACTATACTACCATAGTATCACTTGCCAATACAATTCAAATGTATTGACCCTTTGTGGCTGTAACTTGCATGTTGCAGGTTTGATTGTTTTTAGTGAAGATTGATTGATTAGGATTACAAAGTCTACAACCAACATCTGCCTGTGGCACTTTGAAAATGAAGGACCCATACTTATAGTTATTCCGCTGCAATGTAATGTAATAGCCAAATGATCTATGTTTGATGTAATAAACTTATGTTATTCCTGGTTATAAAGTTATATTATGACCTTTGTTTCTTGATATTACATCTTAACTGTGGATGCTAGCTATTGATCCAGGGACTAGCATTGTAAACACAGGGGACACCACCTTATATTGTTGTAAGGTTGGGACACTCCCTCTACATTATACAAGTGCCAAGTTATCCAAAATCTACATGAGTAGAATTGTATTCCTTCACGGTGTGCCTAAGAGTATTGTGTCCGATAGGGGAACCCAATTCACTTCCCATTTTTGGAGACAGCTACATGAGTCATTGGGAACGAGGTTGGAATTCAGTACTGCTTTTCATCCTCAAACCGATGGACAAACAGAAAGGACTAATCAAATTCTGGAAGACATGTTGAGGGCATGTGCCCTAGATTATGGAGCAAGTTGGGATGAAAGTCTGCCTTACGCAGAATTTTCTTATAACAACAGCTATCAAGCCAGCATTGAGATGGCACCGTTTGAGTTTCTCTACGGAAGAAAATGTACCACCCCATTGTTATGGAATGGTGTGGGAGAAAGAAGTTTATTTGGGACAGATCTTATCAAAGAAGCCGAAGAGAAGGTCAAATTGGTTAAGGACAGGTTGAAGATAGCACAGTCCCGACAGAAAAGCTACGCAGATCCTAAGCCTAGAGAAGTCACCTACGAAGTTGGTGATAGAGCCTATCTTAGAGTATCACCACTCCGTGGAGTGAAAAGATTCGGAGTCAAAGGAAAGTTGGCACAAAGATATGTTGGGCCATTCAAGATTCTGAGTCGCAAAGGAGAAGTGGCTTATGAGGTTGAACTACCAGCATCTCTATCAGCAGTCCATAATGTATTTCATGTGAGTCAGCTTAAGAAATGTCACCCAGAAATGGAAGAATCTTCTTTGAAGGATACCATACCTTTGGAAGAAGTTCAATTAGAAAGTGATCTCACTTATGAAGAAAAGCCTATCAAGATTCTTGAGACTGCAGAAAGAGTCACGAGAACAAAGACTATCAAGTTTTGCAAAGTGCAATGGAACCATCATACCGAAGAGGAGGCAACATGGGAAAGAGAAGATGATCTTCGAAAAGACCACCCTCACCTATTTGCTAGCCAATCCGAATCTCGAGGGCGAGATTCACCTTAAGGGGGTTAGATTTGTAACATCCCAAAAATCATGATTCAAAACTCATGCATATCATCCATGCATCCATCATCATTTAGGGTTTTATCTCAAAATCATTTCAAACAGGAGCAAATGTTGCTCATTATTTGATGTATGAAAACCCTAGCCTTTGTGCTACATGCTAATGAGAAAGGTGCTATATTTCATTCAAGATATTTTCAATTCAAATTTAAGTGATTTCAAAAGCTTGGGCAAAGTTTAAAACTAAATATGGAATAAGACCAAAGTTATGCCTATTATTATATCTCCAAAAAGGCTTGGTTTTATTGTATTATTTTCAAATAACCCAAGTAGGTCTGAGTGAACAAGGTGTTTGACACTTATTTGGGTGCAAGGATCACTGTAAAAAAGCTAGAACAGGTTTGAATTCAAACTTATTTGAAATGGAGTTTGAAAACCATTTCTAGAAAATCAATCAGAAAAAGAAAAGGAGTAAAGAAGAAAAATACAACCACCAATCTGGCCGACTAGCCCAACACGGCCCAACTAGCCCAGCAGCTCCCACCCGTGAACGTTTTCTTTCACCCGCGCACCACTCACCGACAGTGTGGACCCACTCTCCTCCTCTCACGACAACCGCTGCCCACGCTGCCGTAATCTCCACCCCCACGATGGTTCATCCCCAAATTGACGCTATCGCTTCCTGTTGATTTGCGCAGCTTCAATTCACAGAATGCACGAGTAAATCTCGCCGTATCCTGGCTACTTAAACCCCTCTGCCCCCTCTCCATTCTCCCCAAACCCCAAGCCCGAGCGCCTGTGCAGGAATTGTTCACCGAACCCGCTGTCTCCGACGAGCTGCAGCCACGATTCCGGCCAACTCCGACCACCCCTCTGCTCCTGGTTCACACGGGCAGGCTCCATTTGACCTCGCGCACCTCCCAGTACCACTAGCTCGCCCGCGCGTGACCCAGAACGTCGGCAACGCAAGCGACTAAGCGCCACCATCTTTGGCTTCAACTCCATCGAGCTCCTCCAGTAAGATCAGACCGCCCCAAGCCTTCTCCTTCACGCACGCGTCTTCTCCGTGATCTCCTGCATCTGACCACACCTTCTGTTTGCCTCCTCGTGATCCACAGCGTCGCCTTCGAATTCGAACAGAGCCACCCGTCGCCAGACCCTACTCTGGCGAGCAATCCACCGCAAACCTGAGCGCCCCTTGCCGATCCGTTCGTACGTTGAGCATCACCTCGTCCTTGCGATCACGGTGAGTATCTTCCCTACCCATCCAGCTTCCTGTATCGCTGGCGCCGCCACTATCTGGCCATCGCCGCCGCGTGCAGCCGTTAAGCGCCGCCAGTTAGTGGCTTGCTGTCTGTGTCCGTTGGATTTATATCGTAGGGCTAGGATAGATCATAATCGAAGGGGTATCGCATGCCTCTGCGCTGCTAGATCTAAGTAGATCCTACAGCCTGCGTCTGTCGATCCAAACGAATCGGTACGCGCCAATAATATTGCGACACGTGGCTAGGGTTGATTCAAAAACAGAATTCAAAAACAGATTTGGATCCAGATTTCAAATGGCTATAACTTGAGATTCCCACGTTAGATTTTTGAAAATTTTATACCGTTGGAATCGGTGAATCAAGGCCTTTCTGAATCTGCAATGTGTTTAACAAATAGTATCTGATTAAATGACTTTGTATGTAGAAACATGTTTAGGTCTATTTTGAGCATAGATTTAGTTTAGTAATTTGTATTAGTGCTAAATAAGTTTAGTTAGCAAACTTTGTGACTTGTTATGTTTCTGTATCATGCACTTGCTTGGTGGAGTTTTCAAAATCATCACTTAGTAAATTCTTGCATGCATGCATTCATATTTTTGTTTGTATATAAATTGTGTGTAATTGTATGCTACAAATTTTTGTGTAGATTTTTCTAGTGACTGTGATTGTGAAGAGTGCTACTCTCCCCAGTAGCAAGGCAAGTGATACTTCATGATAATTCCACCCTTTATTTTGAATAAGCATTAGAATTATTTTTGCTAAGTCTTGCATGCTACTTTTGCCAAATGTTATGTTGGGAAATCCTATGTAGTGTAGAATTGTTAGGAAATTTTCCTAAGTTAAGTTACTATGCCATGCTTAGCCTAGCTAGTAGAAAACAAGGGTTGGTAAAGTATGTACATGCTTTGGTGAAATAATTCTAAGTCCTTTGGGACTCATGCTTTTCTTAATAAAACAACTAAGTCAATGAACTTCCTGGGTGGAATGGGACTTGAATGGTGGTTTTTGGTTGAGTGGTTACACAAGGCCATGGATTTGGCTTGTGTATCTCACTTCTGGTATGCCACCCAGGCACAAAGGTATTTGGAGGCCAAGTGTTGAGAAAGCTTACAGTGCAACCACTTGGCATTATGGGCTTTTCCTTGATCATATAGGTTGCTAGAACTTAGTCATTTGGACAGTTGGTGGTAGTGGGATGATAGGTTGGAACGCGTCCATTTGACTAAGGAAAGGCTTATGAAAGGTCCTGTCTTGGGAAACCAAGTCTGGTGGGGAAAGTGCACAACCTCTAAAGATGGAAAATCTAAGTACTTAGCCAAGTCCATGGCAATGGACAACTTGAGCATCAAGACATGGAAGCTACAAGAATCTCATCACTCCAAGTTTTAAGTAAAACTTGTGGGTGAACAAGGGTGAAGGACCCCAATGTCTATTGGTGGTTTCTTGGGAAGTTTTTGACAAAGAAAAATTTAGTGATTTCAACTACTAAGGAAAACCTATTTTCAAACAAAGAAAGCCAAGCTACACTTAGCCAAAATGCATATAGTAATATAGTCCACTTAAAATTTGCTAAGGTATCACTTGCCAATACTATTCCAAAGTATTGACCCACTGTGGCTGTAACTTGTGATGTTGCAGGTTACTCCGATGATGAGTAGGAGTCATGAGTCTACACTCAACATGCTTGCCTGTGGCACATGAAGATGAAGACTTATGTTTATTTACTTATTCCATAAACTGTTGTATTAGGACTTTGGCCCTGAGTTGTAAAAGACTATGTTTTATCACTGGAATGAATGTAGAAAACGACCTTTGTATCTGTGTACTTCATCTTAAACTGTGGATGCTAGCATTGATCCAGGGACTAGCATTGCAATCACAGGGATCCTTTCCTTTACAGAGGAGGGATCTTACACTAAATCATGCATGCAAGCATGCATAAAATAGTTTTATTTGCTAAGGTGGTCTCTACTAGACTCTACACATTGTAAGGCTCAAAGTGGACATTTTCCAAAGTGGCAAAGTCATTTGCAAAAGGGTTTTGTCTATAAACCATTTTTAAATCCATTCATTATTGCATGTGGTGGAAAATGCTTTTATCAAATCAAAAACTTTATGTTGTTCACCAAATAAGTTGTTAATTTTCAAAACTTGGTGTTTAGGGTCAGTACGTTTGATTCAAATCATTTTCCCAAAGTTTTTGCTTCAAAATCATTTCCATAATCAAAACAATATTTTTTTATTTAGCTAGAAATGGGCTAAATCAATTAATCCATCCTAAACTTCACCAAATTCATTTTTAAATCCACAAGTTGGTTCCTAAGGTCAGTAGGTTCACCACAAACCAATTTGCAAAGATTTTAACCCTAAAAACATTTTGGAATAATTTTTATCACCTAAACAAGCATACAAATGTTTCTGCAAAAAAAAAACATTTTACCATAGGCTTTTTACTAAAAAAATTGCTTGGTTGGCTAGGGCTTGTTCCACTAATTCCATTGATATAAAGTTTGTAATTTTTGGACATGTGGATCAAAAGTTACAAGGGTTTCAAATTTGCATCTAAATCTGTTTTCAATTCAGTTTTTAAACAAAGACTGGCCACGCATCGCAATTCTACTGGTTGACACCAATTCGGGCGGATCGGCCTCTATGGGGCATTGGATCTAAATAGAACGCACGGTTCAGAACGCGTACCCCTTCGCTGTTAAGTGGTTCTATCGTGTCTCTTCGATCTAAATCGAACGGCTCTTATCAATCTTGCCAAGAACTAGCGGCGCTCGACGGTGGCGCGCGGCGGCGACGGTCAGACGGTGGGCTAGCGGCGGTTCTAGGAAGCAAAGAAGACGGAGGAGATGCTCACCGTGCTCAGGGGATCGTGGCGATGCTCAACGTGGTCGCGAGGAGGCGAGGGGCGCACTGGAGCGGGTTTAATCGCTCGCCGGAGTGGGGAACGGCGTCAGGTGGCTCTGGTCGTTGTTGAGGGCGGTGCTGCGGTTCGCCCCGAGGAAAAGCAAAGGCATGTTTAGATGCAGTCGAGGTAGGGGAGTGCGGGAGCATCATCGGGAAAGAGCGGGGCGGTCAGGTGCTTACCAGAAGGGTCGCCGGAGTTGCTTGCAGACGCGGCGGCTTTCGGAGTTGTTGTAGTCGACGCTTTGGGGCGCCCGCGGTTGAACGAAGAGCACAGACAGGTGCGCCTGGGAGTGGGGAACAAGCTTGTGAGTAGTGGGAGGCGAGTGGCGGCTGGACGGCGCCGGAATTGGCCAGGAGCCTCGTTGGAGACGACGGCGGTGCAGAAGAAATTGGAGACAACCTGGGGGATCTCTGGCAGTGGAGTCTGGGGGAAATGGCGAGGAGGGATTGGTGCTTAAGAGCGCGTGGTCGCGAGAGGGATTTACTGTGTCATCAACGCGAATTGATGCCGGCAATCAATCGGAGCAATGGCTTGGGACGTGGTCGCGGGTGGAAACGAAGAACAGGAGTGTGGGGCCGTGCTATCAGTGAGGGAGAGAGAGAAGGAAGGGCCACTCGTCAGCGTCTCTGTGGGTCTTTTTCCGAGTGAAAAACGGTTCGCTGAGAGGGGAAAAGTTGGGCTGCGAGTTGGGCTGCTGGGCCTGGTTACTGGGCTGTGTCCATTTCTATATTTTTTTCTTCTGAATGCTTTTTCCTTTTCTGATTCTATTTTCTGTTTTCAAATTCAAACAACAATCAAACATTTAAAACAATTCAAACATTCATCATACTTTGCAATTGAATTTGGTTCTGTTTAACAACATAAACCAAAGTTCTCAAAAATAAAAATAATATTTTTATTTTAGAGTCCATTTATAATTAAATAAAATGGACATTGGTTATTAAATCAAATAGGATTTGTTTTATTTACAATCTTTATTTGAAATATAAATATTTTCAACCAAATCAGTAGGTTTTATTTGAAGACATAAAACATTAGGAAAACTTATTTAAAATACATAAATAAGTTTTGATGTTTAATTAAAATAGTAAAACCTTTATTTTTAATAAACTTGGATATTAAATCCTTATTATTTTATTTTAAATAAACCTTTACTATTTTTATCAAATAGAAATATTTTATTTCAAAAGCTTGGCCAAGTTTTTTTTAATTTGGCTTATAAAATAATCCTTATTATTTTATTTCTACCTTTTCATTTGAAAACCAAATCTTTTTATTAAAAGATTCAAAAATAGTAATTCTAAATATTTTTATTTTTCCTTTATTAAATGTTTATCTTTTTAAATCCCTTTAGGATTTTATTTGTTCAAAATATGTTCCCATTTGAATTCAAAAAGTTTCTTCTCACCCTGAAAATCAACAAAGTTTTATTTTTATTCAATATTTTTCACATAACAAGATTTGGAAAATCTTGGGATGTGACAGAAAAGAAAAGACTAGAATTGTTTAGTTTAAGTATATAGATGATATACATGTTATGGCTATATTCTTTGCTTATTAAACAATGTGGTTCTTAAGTATTTGATACTGAATTTGTTGGTGTGAATCGTCATACGAAACAACACAATTCATGAACTACAATGGCCTAAGTAACTAGCAAAAGAATATGTGATGATGTTCATCGAGAACAAATAAAGGGTTATTGTGTTGCTCGTTAAACATCAAAGATTGACTTCAAGATTTGTTTTATCAGGTATTATGAGAACAAAAGGGTTGTTCAAATAATTGCCGTAATCCATAAAAGATGGATGATTCACAAATCTCATTTGAGAAATCACATCCATAAAACTAGTGCTAAAAATGTCGAAAGACAAATTGATTGAAATATCACTTAGGAAGTGACTTCACCGTTTAAATTATATTGGAAAGAAAACATGAAGAAACTCCATGTGGATGGAATTTTGGAGTCTTTTGATTTTTTGATCACATGACGCTTGTGTAAGGTTCCCAACCTTTAATAAGGTAGAGTCCCCTGTGTTTACAATGCTAGTCCCTGGATCAATAGCTAGCATCCACAGTTAAGATGTAATATCAAGAAACAAAGGTCATAATACAACTTTATAACCAGGAATAAAATAATCTATTACATCTTTCATAGCTCATTTGTCTATTACATTACATTGCAGCAGAATATCTATAAGCATGCGGTCCTTCATCTTCAAAGTGCCACAGGCAGACATGTTGGTTGTAGACTTTGTAATCCTAATCAACACACTTCACTAAATCAATCAAACCTGCAACATAACCCTTGTTCAACCACAAGTTTTTAACTTAGAAATTTGGATGATGAGATTTTTGATTGCTTCCATGTCTTGATGCTCAAATTGTCCTTTACCAGGGACATGGCTAAGTACTTAGATTTTACAATCTGCAGAGGTGGTGCACTTTCCCCACAAGACTTGGTTTCACCAAGACAAGATCTTTCAGAAGCCTTCCCTTAGACCAAAATGGACGCGCTCCAACGTAGCAAACCCTACCAAGAACTGTCCATATGGCTAAGTTCTTGCAACCTATATGATCCAGGCAGAGCCCATATTGCCAAGTGGTTGCACTAGAAGCTTCTCAACATTTGACATCTCAAATCTATTTGTTCCTGGGTGGCAATCCACAAGTGTGATATACAAGGTAAACCATAGCCATGGGCCTTGTGTAACGACTCAACCAAAAACCACCAAGCAATTACCATTCCACCCAGGCGATTCATTAACTTAGTTGTTTTATTAAACAAAACAGAAGTCCTTAGACTTAGAAATTTTTCCATAGTATGAATGTATATTCCACCCTTGTTTTATATTAGCTAAGCTAATCTTGATAGTAGTAGGAATCTTAACTTAGGAAATTTTCTACTAAGGTTTCATCTACTAGGATTTCCCATAGCATGGTTTATACTTAGCAAAAATTCCATGCAAGTTTTACTTAGAAAAATCACTAATGCATAGTGAAAGTAATGGGACAAAAGTATGAAGCATCACTTGCCTTTTTGGTAGAGTATAAGTTCACCCCTTGTCCTTCCTACAATCACACTCTTCAAGTCACTACAATTCAATCAAGCAAGGCAAGTTCAATCTACCAATCAAGCAATTCATGACATAAAATCATATAAACAAGATAATGCATGCAAGCATGCCAAGCTTTGTTTTATTTTAAAAAGTGGTTCCTAATGGGTCATAAACATTTGGAAACACCTATTGGTCATTTTATAAAGTGGCAAAGTCATTTGCAAAAGATTTCACTTTATAAACTATTTTCAAAACAAGGTATCATTTTATGTGGTGTAGAAATGTTTTTACTAAGGCATTAATCTATAGGGTTCACCAAATATGTTTTCAAACCATAAAACTTGGTGTTTGGGGTCAGAGAGTTTAAAACAAAACATTTCCCAAAGGTTTTCTTCCAAAACTATTTTTAATAAATAAACCACATTTTTATTTGACTAGAATTGGTTTTAAATCAAAGAATCATTCTTTTGTTTCACCAAATACATTTTTGAATCCACAAAGTGTTTCCTATGGTCAGTAGGTTCAAAACAAACCATTTGTCAAAGATTTTATCCCCCAAAATCAATTTTGAACAATTTTTACATTCTAAACAAGCATACATATGTTTCTGCAAAAACAAACCATTTCACAGAAACTTTTTACTAAACAAAAGGCATGGTTGGCTAGGGCTTGTCTTGCTGATTCCATTGATATAAAGTTTGCAAATTTTGGACGTGTAGAACTAAAGTTATGCAATTTACAAATTCAAACTACTAATAGAAATGTTTCTGTCTTATAAACAAACTCCAGGCCACGTGGTGCAATCCTATTGGTCAAAAACGTTTCGTTCGGATCGACAGACACAGGTCACAGGATCCAACTTGATCGCACGGCACAGATCTATAGATACCCCTTCGGCTAAGATTCTATCGCGAGCGTCGGATCAAGATCCTACGGTGCGCAGCACGCTTGCCAACTAGTGGCGGCACTAGCGGCGGCGCTCAGGCGGCAGCGCTCAGACGAGGTCGTCGCCGGTGATATAGGACACAAGGGAGAGGAGGAGAAGGATCACCGTGTTCGCCGAAGTTTGGGGAAGCTCAAGGTGTGGTCAGTTTGTCGAGGGGCGCTCTGGTGCAGCGATGATTGCTCGTCAGAGTTCTTGTCCGCGTCAGGTGGGCTCAGTCGACGTTGGAGGCGAGGCTACGGGTCACGAGGGAGCAAACGGAGAGCATGGTTAGATGCGCAAGGTAAAGGCGATGAAGTGAGCATGAAGGAGAAGAATAGGGGCGGTCTGGTTCTTACCAGAGGAGTCGCCGGAGTAGCAAACAGACGGTGGCGACAGTGGTCGTCGTCGTTGCCGAGCCTGCAGAGCACTCGCGGGCGAGCTGGCGATACGGGAATTTCCGCCGGGTGATGGGGATCGCGGCTATGTGATCGAGGAGGCAAGGGGTGGCGCGGGGCTGCCGGAATTCGGTTGCAAGCTCGTCAGAGCAGGGCGGAGTCTAGGCGCTAATTGGAGCGGCCTGGGGGCGTATAGGTTCTGGCGATAGAGGGAAATGGAGAGGGGGCGTGGATGTTTAAGCGTGCGTGATCACAACGAGTAATGGTTGACGCATTAAGACGGATTTAAGTCGCGGAATCACAGCCAGAAACAACATCGAGGGGAGGAAGAATAGGTCGTGGGTTGACGACGAGGTGAGCTGGCGGTGGGGTCCTTTGTCAGCGTGATAGAGGAGAGGGGAGTTGGGTCCACCTGTCATTGGATCTGCGGGTGCGGGTGTGGGTTAAATCGTTTCGCGCGTGGGGGTACGCCGGGTGGGCTAGAATGGGCTTAGTGGACTAGGTTGGGTTGGGCCGTCCTTGTTCTATTTTTTTTCTGTTCTGAAACTTTTTCTTTTTCCATTTCTTTTCCTGTTTTGAAATTCAATCAACCAATTCAAACATTCAATTCAATCAAATTTCTACCACACTTTGTATTGTGTTTTAGTTCTGTTTAACAACATAAACCAAAGTCCCAAAATAAAATAATATTTTTATTTTAGGATCCATTTATTAATTAAATAAAATGGACCTTAGTTATTAAATCAAATAGGGTTTGATTTATTTAAAATCTCCATTTGAAATCTAAATAAAACCAAAAACACTTCAGTAGGTTTTATTGGAGAATTCAAAACACTTGGAAAACTTATTTAAAATAAAAATAACAAGTTTTAGTGTTTATTTAAAATGGGAAAACCTTTACTTCAATAAAATTGGTTTATTAATAAACTCTCATTTATTTTATTTAAATAAACCTTTACTCTTTTAATCAAAGAAAAACCTTTTGTTTCAAAAATCTTGGCCAAGGTTTAATTTGGCTCTATAAAATAATCCTTATTTATAAAAACTACCTTTTCTTTTGAAAACCAAATCCTTTTATTAAAAGATTAAAAAATAGTAATTTTAAATATTTTTAAGTTTATTGTTTATTTATCCTTTTAAATCCCTTTAGGATTTTATTTGATCCAAATAGGTTTTGAAAGTTTCCAATTGGATTCAAAAGTTTCTTCTCACCTTGAAAATCAACAAGGTTTTATTTTTTTCATTTATTTTTCACATTACAAGATTTGGAAAATCTTGGGATGTAACAGGCTACCACCCTTAAAATAAATCTTGTCCCGAGATTTGGGAAGGCTAGGGTTACAAGTTGGCTCAAAGCAACTAGGGTACTACCACCTTAAAAAATTTCCAACCAGATTACATATTGGCTTGCTTGGTATCTTGGTGTAACTTTCCTGGACAGAAGTTTGCATAGTGGCCTAGTCCCTTGCATTTGAAACATGTGATAAGGCTGAGGTCTTGAGGCGGCTTCTCTGGACAATATGATGCATAATGTCCTAACTCTTTGAAGTGGTTGCACATCACTTGGCTAATATCCTTCCTCATCTTGAGTTTCACTAGCTCTTGTTTGTCTTCTTGGCTCTTCTTCTTTTCTGGGCATTCATTGGCATAGTGTCCCATCTCTTTGCAAGTGTAGCATTGTTCTTGAGTAATATCCTTCTTGCTAGGGTTGGGGCATTTCTTCTTCTTCTTGGGTCTCTCCAAAGCTAGGAGGGCTTCCAGTTCATGATCTTCATATGTTATCTCATAGGTAGGAATGTCTAATGGTTTCTTTGACCTTCTATTGCTCCTTGGATAATTCATATGTCTCTTCTTTGGTCCTTTAAATTGGGTCATATTGCATGGAGGTACGAGTGGAGATTTTCCTTTGTCCTCATCCTTCTTGGTAGAAGTTGTTCCTTCATGAAGGTTTACAAACTGTTGATGCACTCCTCCTTATTTCCTTTGTTGAACTAGGGAATAGATGGGGCATTGGATAGGAACATGATTATTTCCTTAACATAGGAAGCAAGTAACTTGAGATGTGGGGCATTGGCTAGCTGAATGTTCCTCTTCACAATTGGGGCATTGATCCCTATGTTCCTTGGAAGTGTGATCCTTGTCTCCACAAATATTGCATGCTCGGGTTCCTTCTAGAATAACATCTTTGTCATCCTTGTTGTCATAAACTCCTTTGGAAGAGTTGTCTCCAATGTTGATCATTTGAGTGGCCATCCCTTGTAATAATTGGGATTGAAGTTTCAAAATCCTTTGTTTAGCTGGGTCTAATCCATTGTTGTTAGCTAAAAGCTGGGTTATCACTTGGCTCAACTGGGTTTGGTTTGCTAGTAGTTGTTTTCTCATGTTGTTCTCTTGGTTGTTGTTGGTGTCACCATCCTTGATGTTGGAGTCTCTTGGAGAAGTCATCTATTTGGGTTGGATTGCTATTAGAATAGGAAAAAATATTTCTAAGGGAATAATTCTAATCACACACATCACAATTCACACAAGCAATGTGCAAGGAATCACAAGCCAAACATTTCACTCAAACAACAAAGTTCAAGCACATCTTTAGGCAACAAAATATTTTTGTTACACCACATAAGTTGGTGGGTTTAACTTAAACTAAATATGGTGGTCCATCTATATGGTTCACTTGAATTCTTTCCATCCTTCTTAGTTGATTCTTCATGAACCAGATCTTTGTATCCTTAGAGAATTTCTTTGCATCTTGATCTCAAACTTCAAGGTGATGATGGCTCCTTCTAAGTTGTGTTTCCTTAGTCTTCAAATCTTGAGCAAGATTTCTTGTCTCACTTGTCCTTAGTGACATCCAAGGTTGAAGTCCTTGGTGAAAATGTTGAAGATGTTGAAGTCATTAGAGTTGAAGAAGTTGAAGTCATTAGAACTGAAGATGTTGAAGTCATTAGAGTTGAAGAAGTCCTTTGCTCATGGTGAAGTTTTTGGCCATGGGGTAGGCTTTATCCATCAAGTTGAAATAGAAGAGATGTAGAGTCAAAACTAAAAATGGTTGAGGAAAGAGTTTACAAGATTGTTTGTAAATAAGTTTTGTAACAAATACAACTCCTATCTTTCTAAGGATTTTTGTCCAATCCTAGGGTTACAAATCCTACAGGCAACACAATGCTCTGATACCATCTGTAAGGTTCCCAACCTTTAATAAGGTAGAGTCCCCTGTGTTTACAATGCTAGTCCCTGGATCAATAGCTAGCATCCATAGTTAAGATGTAATATCAAGACACAAAGGTCATAATACAACTTTATAACCATGAATAAAATAATCTATTACATCTTTCATAGCTCATTTGGCTATTACATTACATTGCAGCAGAATATCTATAAGCATGGAGTCCTTCATCTTCAAAGTGCCACAGGCAGACATGTTGGTTGTAGACTTTGTAATCCTAATCAACACACTTCACTAAATCAATCAAACCTGCAACATAACAAGTTACAGCCACAAGGGTCAATACATTTGAATTGTATTGGCAAGTGATACTATGGTAGTATAGTGGAGTCTACCATCTATATGCATTTGGATAAGTGGAGCTTTAGGCTTGCATTGCTCAAAAATAGATTTTCCTTGTCATTTGAAATCACTAAGTTTTTGCTTGACAAAATAACCTTTCCCAAGGCATCTCCCAATCAAAGATTGAAGATCCTTTAACCCTTGTATAACCATAAGTTTTTAGCTTAGAAATTTGGATGATGATATTCTTGATTGCTTCCATGTCTTGATGCTCAAATTGTCCTTTACCAGGGACATGGCTAAGTACTTAGATTTTACACTCTTCAGAGGTGGTGCACTTTCCCCACAAGACTTGGTTTCACCAAGACAAGATCTTTCAGAAGCCTTCCCTTAGACCAAAATGGACGTGCTCCAACCTATCAAACCCTACCACCAACTTTCCATGTGGCTAAGATCTTGCAACCTATATGATCCAGGCAGAGCCCATATTGCCAAGTGGCCGCACTAGAAGCTTCTCAACATTTGACATCTCAAATCTCTTTGTTCCTGGGTGGCAATCCACAAGTGTGATATACAAGGTAAACCATAGCCATGGGCCTTGTGTAACCACTCAACCAAAAACCACCAAGCAATTACCATTCCACCCAGGCGATTCATTAACTGAGTTGTTTTATTAAACAAAACACATGTCCTCAGACTTAGAAATTTTTCCATAGTATGAACGTATATTCCACCCTTGTTTTCTATTAGCTAAGCTAAGCTTGATAGTAGTAGGAATCTTAACTTAGTAAATTTTCTACTAAGGTTTCATCTACTAGGATTTCCCATAGCATGGTTTATACTTAGCAAAAATTCCATGCAAGTTTTACTTAGAAAAATCACTAATGCATAGTGAAAGTAATGGGACAAAAGTATGAAGCATCACTTGCCTTTTTGGTAGAGTATAAGTTCACCCCTTGTCCTTCCTACAATCACACTCTTCAAGTCACTACAATTCAATCAAGCAAGGCAAGTTCAATCTACCAATCAAGCAATTCATGACATAAAATCATATAAACAAGATAATGCATGCAAGCATGCCAAGCTTTGTTTTATTTGAAAAAGTGGTTCCTAATGGGTCATAAACATTTGGAAACACCTATTGGTCATTTTATAAAGTGGCAAAGTCATTTGCAAAAGATTTCACTTCATAAACCATTTTCAAAACAACATATCATTTTATGTGGTGTAGAAATGTTTTTACTAAGGCATTAATCTATAGGGTTCACCAAATATGTTTTAAACCATAAAACTTGGTGTTTGGGGTCAGAGAGTTTAAAACAAAACATTTCCCAAAGGTTTTCTTCCAAAACTATTTTTAATAAATAAACCACATTTTTATTTGACTAGAATTGGTTTTAAATCAAAGAATCATTCTTTTGTTTCACCAAATACATTTTTGAATCCACAAAGTGTTTCCTATGGTCAGTAGGTTCAAAACAAACCATTTGTCAAAGATTTTATCCCCCAAAATCAATTTTGAACAATTTTTACATTCTAAACAAGCATACATATGTTTCTGCAAAAACAAACCATTTCACAGAAAATTTTTACTAAACAAAAGGCATGGTTGGCTAGGGCTTGTCTTGCTGATTCTATTGATATAAAGTTTGCAAAAGTTGGACGTGTAGAACTAAAGTTATGCAATTTACATATTCAAACCACTAATAGAAATGTTTCTGTCTTATAAACAAACTCCAGGCCACATGGTGCAATCCTATTGGTCAAAAACGTTTCGTTCGGATCGACAGACACAGGCCGCAGGATCCAACTTGATCGCACGGCACAGATCGATCGATACCCCTTCGGCTAAGATTCTATCGCGAGCGTCAGATCAAGATCCTACGGTGCGCAACACGCTTGCCAACTAGTGGCGGCAGCGCTCAGACGAGGTCGTCGCCGGTGATACAGGACGCAAGGGAGAGGAGGAGAAGGCTCACCGTGTTCGCCGAAGTTTGGGGAAGCTCAAGGTGTGGTCAGTTTGTCGAGGGGCGCTCTGATGCAGCGATGATTGCTCGCCGGAGTTCTTGTCCGCGTCGGGTGTGGTCAGTCGACGTTGGAGGCGAGGGTATGGGTCACGAGGGAGCAAACGGAGAGCATGGTTAGATGCGCAAGGTCAAGGCGATGAAGCGAGCATGAAGGATAAGAAGAGGGGCGGTCTGGTTCTTACCAGAGGAGTCGCCGGAGTAGCAAACAGACGATGGCGACAGTGGTCGTCGTCGTTGCCGAGCCTGCAGAGCACTCGCGGGCGAGCTGGTGATACGGGAATGTCCGTCGGGTGATGGGGATCGCGGATGTGTGGTCGAGGAGGCAAGGGGTGGCGCGGGGCTGCCGGAATTCGGTTGCAAGCTCGTCGGATCAGGGCGGAGTCTAGGCGCTAATTGGAGCGGCCTGGGGGCGTATAGGTTCTGGCGACAGAGGGAAATGGAGAGGGGGCGTGGACGTTTAAGCTTGCGTGATCACAACAAGTAATGGTTGCCGCATTAAGACAAATTTAAGCCGCGGAATCACAGCCAGAAACGGCGTCGAGGGGAGGAAGAACAGGTCGTGGGTTGATGGCGAGGTGAGCTGGCGGTGGGGTCCTTTGTCAGCGTGAGAGAGGAGAGGGGAGTTGGGTCCACCTGTCATTGGCTCTGCGGGTGCGGGTGTGGGTGAAATCGTTTCGCGCGTGGGGGTACGCCGGGTGGGCTGGAATGGGCTTAGTGGACCAGGTTGGGTTGGGCCGTCCTTGTTCTATTTTTTTCTGTTCTGAAACTTTTTCTTTTTCCATTTCTTTTCCTGTTTTGAAATTCAATCAACCAATTCAAACATTCAATTCAATCAAATTTCTACCACACTTTGTATTGTGTTTTAGTTCTGTTTAACAACATAAACCAAAGTCCCAAAATAAAATAATATTTTTATTTTAGGATCCATTTATTAATTAAATAAAATGGACCTTAGTTATTAAATCAAATAGGGTTTGATTTATTTAAAATCTCCATTTGAAATCTAAATAAAACCAAAAACACTTCAGTAGGTTTTATTGGAGAATTCAAAACACTTGGAAAACTTATTTAAAATAAAAATAACAAGTTTTAGTGTTTATTTAAAATGGGAAAACCTTTACTTCAATAAAATTGGTTTATTAATAAACTTTCATTTATTTTATTTAAATAAACCTTTACTCTTTTAATCAAAGCAAAACCTTTTGTTTCAAAAATCTTGGCCAAGGTTTAATTTGGCTCTATAAAATAATCCTTATTTATAAATCTACCTTTTCTTTTGAAAACCAAATCCTTTTATTAAAAGATTCAAAAATAGTAATTTTAAATATTTTTAAGTTTATTGTTTATTTATCCTTTTAAATCCCTTTAGGATTTTATTTGATCCAAATAGGTTTTGAGAGTTTCCAATTGGATTCAAAAGTTTCTTCTCACCTTGAAAATCAACAAGGTTTTATTTTTTTCATTTATTTTTCACATTACAAGATTTGGAAAATCTTGGGATGTGACAGGCTACCACCCTTAAAATAAATCTTGTCCCGAGATTTGGGAAGGCTAGGGTTACTAGTTGGCTCAAAGCAACTAGGGTACTACCACCCTTAAAAATTTTCCAACCAGATTACATATTGGCTTGCTTGGGATCTTGGTGTAACTTTCCTGGACAGAAGTTTGCATAGTGGCCTAGTCCCTTGCATTTGAAACATGTGATAAGGCTGAGGTCTTGAGGCGGCTTCTTTGGACAATATGATGCATAATGTCCTAACTCTTTGTAGTGGTTGCACATCACTTGGCTAATATCCTTCCTCATCTTGGGTTTCACTAGCTCTTGTTTGTCTTCTTGGCTCTTCTTCTTTTCTGGGCATTCATTGTCATAGTGTCCCATCTCTTTGCAAGTGTAGCATTGTTCTTGAGTAATATCCTTCTTGCTAGGGTTGGGGCATTTCTTCTTCTTCTTGGGTCTCTTCAAAGCTAGGAGGGCTTCCAGTTCATGATCTTCATATGTTATCTCATAGGTAGGAATGTCTACTGGTTTATTTGACCTTCTATTGCTCCTTGGATAATTCATATGTCTCTTCTTTGGTCCTTTAAATTGGGTCATATTGCATGTAGGTACAAGTGGAGATTTTCCTTTGTCGTCATCCTTCTTGGTAGAAGTTGTTCCTTCATGAGGTTTTACAAACTGTTGATGCACTCCACCTTGTTTCCTTTGTTGAACTAGGGAATAGATGGGGCATTGGATAGGAACATTATTATTTCCTTCACATAGGAAGCAAGTAACTTGAGATGTGGGGCATTGGCCAGCTGAATGTTCCTCTTCACAATTGGGGCATTGATCCCTATGTTCCTTGGAAGTGTGATCCTTGTCTCCACAAATATTGCATGCTCGGTTTTATTTGATCCAAATAGGTTTTGAAAGTTTCCAATTGGATTCAAAAGTTTCTTCTCACCCTGAAAATCAACAAGGTTTTATTTTTTTCATTTATTTTTCACATTACAAGATTTGGAAAATCTTGGGATGTGACAGCTTGTGAAACTTTCCTAGAGATAATTAAAACTTTGTTCATAGGCCAAAAGGGAACGAATGACTAGCTTATTGGAACTTGTACATATTGTTGTAAGAAATCCATTATGTGTAGTCAAGAGCGATGGATTTCAACTTCATATGCTTTCTCCGAAAATTTGAATGAATATATGAATATTTACTTAATAAGGATGAAGTATGAAACATTTGAAAAGTTCAAAGACTTTCAAGATGAAGTGCAAAATCACTGTAACAAGAATATAAATAGTTTATGATAAGATCATAAAGGAAGGTATTTGAGTTACAAGTTTAGCATAATACCTAAGATTTAAGGAATCGTTCCGTGAATTTGCATGTCCCGAAACACCATAAGAGTATGGAGCGTTCGAGATATGTAATTAAACCTTGTTTGACATGGTAAGATCGAAGGTGTAATTCATAAAACTGCCATTATATTTTAAAGATTAAAAGCTTTAGAGACTACCGTTTTTCCACTGAAAAGAGCTCCATCATAATCCGTTGAAATGACACCATATAAAGTTATGGTTTGGGATAAAACCCAAGTTGTACTTTCTTGAACATTGGTATCCTATGCATAAGAAAGATGTTTGCAACCAAAATCGGATGAACATATCTTTGTATGTTATTTTGAATAATAGTTAAGTATTCCTCCATAACACCAAAGACAAAAGTGTTTGTCGCTTAGAACGTCAAGTTTCTTTGAGAAGGAATTTTTGTGAAAAGTTAAGTGGGAGGACAATAGAACTTTGATAAGGTTAAAAGAACCTTAGCTATATGTGCAAAGTTGCGCAGCGCCGAAAAGTGTTCCGGAGGCAGCAACAATGCTCATGGCTCACGTGCCTCAAAGGTTGTGGTCACAGAGATCTATGTTCCTATTGAAACAAGTAGGTCGGGTAAACAATCAAATTCCAAGATTTGAGAGTTAAATCACTATTTGACAATAATGATCCGACTACATGCAAGATGATGGGCCCTGACTCCGTCAAATGGCTTGAAGCCATAAAATCCGTGATAGTTCCATACACGAGAAATCAAGTTTTGAACTTGAAGGACCCTTGAGAAAGGTGTAAGACCTTACAGTTATGTGTGGATCTGTAAAATAGACATGGATGTTTCACATCTATGAAATAGTCGACATGTTGGGAAAGAGTTCACAACAATGTTCAAAGGTTGACTATGACAGGATTTGATCTTTCATAGCGATATTTAGTCTAGACGGATTAATGTAGCAACCACTACATATAAGTTTGTTATGTGGTAGTTGAATAAACAAAACAAGTTCTTCTAATAGAATTGTTACCTAGGACATGTGCATAACATGGTCCATAGGGTTTTGTTAATTCAAAGGATTCTAAAAGCATATGCATACTTCAGTGGTTGAAGTGAGCATCGCGGAGTTGGAATCTTCAATATGATGAAACTGTTAAAAGAGTTTAATTTCATCAGAGACAACGAAGATGCTTGCATTTGCAAGAAATTAAGTGGGAGCGCTAAGACATGTTTCTAATATATTATGTGGAAGACATATTGTTGATTAGAAATGATGTATCTTTTATTAACACATATTAAGAATTTCATCCCGATGAAAGACTTAGGAAAAACCCAAATATTTGGCATCAATAGACGCTAATATGGTTGTGCCGAGAGTACATAGATGATGTATTGAATGAGTTCAATATAGAAACTACAAGAAAGGTTCTTGTCGCACAGAAAGGATTGAATGAGTTCAATATTGATGATATATTCAAGTGTATTGACACTTGGCAAGTGAAACAAAGATTCAAGTATAGATTTATACGTGATGTATGAAATCACAAAGAGTATTTATATCAATCATACTGTGATATGTACAAATCCAGATATGTCCTATACTCTAAATGTTATGAGAATATACCAGAATGATTCATAAGTTGATCATTGGAAAATAGTAAGGATATTCTTATGATCTTTTGGAAGAACTAAGAGTATATTATTTGTGGAAGTGACAAATAGGTGGTTAGTTCATTGTAAATGAATTACATTGATACTAGTTTTGTCACAAAGTACAAATTAAGTTTATCTCAATCTAAACTAAGGGTGGCACAATATAATGGAAAGTAAGTTCCATAATGGATTTGGATGAGTTCCAAAGTTAAGACATTGTGACAGATACTACAACAAAAGGCTAAGTATATAACTACTATAATAGCAGCAAAAGAGGGCATTTGTGTCAAGTAGTTTGTTATCAAACTAGGTGTAGTTCACAGCGGGATAATACTATGAAGATATATTGTACGACAATATTATCAACATGTTTTAACCCCAAAGAACTAAAGGTCTCACCAAAGGACCAAAATTATACAAAGCCATCTCATTAGAGAATGAGTGATGCGTAGAGACGCAAAGACATGCAATTACACACGGACCTGGAAGTGTCAGATCCGGAGATCAGTTGACCACTAGCAATCGTGTACATACAACACCGGAAAGCCATTGGTGTTGAATACACAAAGGTTTGAAACTAGATTATTGACTCTAGTGCAAGTGGGAGACTGTTGGAGATATGCCCAAGAGGCAATAATAAAGTGGCTATTATCATATCTTCATACTGATGATAAATGTTTACATACCATGCTATAATAGTATTAACAGGAAACATTAATACTTGTGTGATTTGTAAACATAATAGAGTCCCTAGTAAAGCCTCTTGTTAAACTAGCTTGTTGGTTAATATATGATCATGGTTTCCTGATCACGAACATAGAGATGTTATTAACAACAGGGTCATATCATTAGGAGAATGATGTGATGGACATACTCCTATAGTTAAGCGTAGCATAAAGATCAAGTCATTTAATATAGTTCATTTGCTATAAGCTTTCTGATACATAGTAACCTAATTCCTTCGACCATGAGATCATTCTTCTCACCATGACCAGAAGGATGCTTTGATGACATCAAACACCACACCGTAACTGGGTGGTTATAAAGGTGGCATTGAGTGTTCGGAAAGTATGGGTTGAGACACATGAATCAAGAGTGGGATTTGTCCATCCATATGACGGATAGATATACTCTGGGCCCTCTCGGTGTAATGTCATCCAATTAGCTTGCAAGCATGTGACTGGTTCACAAGGGATCACATACCACGGGAACGAGAAAAGAGTACTTATCAGTAACGAGGTTGAACTAGGTACGCAGAGATACCGACGATCAAAACCTCAGATAAGTAAACTATCGTGAGACAAAGGGAAATTGGTATCATATGTAAGTGGTTCATTAGATCGCAAAGTAATCGTAGAAATATGTGGGAGCCATATGAATTTCTAGATTCCTCTATTGGTTATTGTTCGGAGAAGTGTCTCGATCATGTCCGCATAATTCACGAACCGTAGGGAGACACACTTAAGGATTCGACGTTATTTGAGTAGTTATGGAATGATGAGAAAGAGACTGAATGTTGTTCGAAGTCTCGTATGGGATCCGGGATATCACGAGGAGATCCGAAATGGTCCGGAGAATAAGATTCATATAAGGAAAGTCCTGTTTCGGGGTTGGAGAATGGTTCCGGTGTTTTCATCGGGAATGTTCTAGAAGGTTCCGGAATGTCCGGCACTCCAAAGGGGAAGGGTACATGAATGTGTCATACCAAGTTGGAATGATTTCATCATGTACTAGGTGTCATCGCTGAACAAAATAAAGGGTTTAATCAAATCCTAGTTTGAAAAGTCAAACGCCAATTTGAGAAGTCAAACGGCTATTTTGGGAAGTGGAGGGGAAGTGGGAAACCGACTTGGGGAGGAGTCCCTCCTCCACCGCCGGCCCACTTGGGATCCGATTTGGGGAGGGATTCCTCTCCCCTTGCCCGGCGCCTCCCTCCTATAAGAGGAGGGGCAGGGCTCCCCTCCTAACACACAAGATCCCCACCTCCAAACCCTAATCCGTCGGCGCCGCCACCTGCTGCCGCCGCCGCCGCCCTAGGGAAAACCGCCGCCGCCGCCTAGCAACCCTAGCCACCGGCCTTTCCCCCTCCTCGGCGTGTCTAAAACCTATATCATCGAGGAACTCTCTCATACTCCACCATACTCGCTCCGGCTTAAGGCGAAGCCCTTCGAGATCTCCCCTCTACTTCCGGTACCACACCGTTGTGCTGCCGGAATCGTGAGGAGAGTGCTACAACCTCCGCTGCCTGCTGGAACAAGGGAGAGAAAGGTCTTCATCGAAAATGTAACGTGGACCGATCAAGGGAGCGCCGCAGTAGCCGGAAGGATCGTCTACGCGATCTTGAGATCGGCAAGTGTACGACTACATCACCCACGAGAATCTGCTCTCGTTAACCGCTTTGGAATCTTCGAGGGTGAGTTCCTCTATCGACTCGTTGCTACAATCTAGTAGATAGATCTTGGCTTGTTTGTGTGCATGCGGTAAATTCTTTTTTGTTTTCCATGATACGAACCCCTACATATATAACCACCCTTGGTTGCTACTAGCTAGGCTAAGCATGGCATTGATAAGACTTAGAAATATTTCTAGCAATTCTATAACTACTAGGATTTCCCAAGCATAGCATATAGATCAAAAATAACCATGCAAGACTAGCAAAATATTTCTAATGCAAAGTTGAAAAACTTAGGAATAAAATCATGAAGAACCACTTGCCTTGGTAGTTTGGAGAGTAGCTACAATCCTCACAATCACAATCACTATTTGCACCAAAATCTACACATAAAATAATAGCACTAAAATCACATACAAAATAAATACAAGAAAAAATATATGGATGCATGCATAATTCCATGTGATGATTTTCTACAACAAACAATACAAGTGCATGGTACTGAAGCACAAACAAGTTCAAACAAGCTAAATAGACTTTATTTGAATATTAAAACATTTGCCAAATAATTATTATACACAAAATAGGCATACACATGTTTCTATAAAAACAACCATTTTAACAGAGGCAAAACATTAAACACATTGCATATATGGAAAGGATTTTCTCTCCTAATTCCATTGATATAAAATTTGTCAAATTTGGACGTGGCATTCAAAAGTTATGATTTAAACAAGTTTGACATCTAATAGATCTAATTCAAACTTTTTAAAACAAATCTCGTGCCACGCAGCGCTTTCTAACTGGCTGGTACCGCTTCGCGCTAGATCGCGCTTCCGAGCCGTTAGATCTAACTAAAACGCGCAGCTCAGATCTATATTTACCCCTTCGGCTATGTTCTATCACGTCCACTGGATCTAAATCGAACGGCCCTAAGCAGCTGACCAACAAGTGGTGGTGCTGGCGGCGGCGACAGGCGGCGGCGCGCTCTGGCGGCAAGCTTGCCGGTGAGCTAGGTTGCCCGGGGAGGTGTGAGGATGCTCACCAGAATCTCCGTGACGAGGAGATGCTCGACGTGTGCTCGGTTGGCGAAGGGGTGCTCGGGGTCGTCGTGGATTGCTCGTCGAAGAAGTCCCTGGCGACGGATGCTTCTGTTCGTCGACGTTGGCGAGGGTGCAGATCATGCCAAGGCAAAAGGAGCGGTGGGTTAGATGTGCAAGACGATGCTAGTCACGCGGGTGTCAACGAGAGGGAAAGGGGCAGTCGGAAATTACCACTGAAGGTCGTCGGAGTTGAAGCCGAAGACGGTGGCGCTCAGTCGATTGCGTTGCCGACGTTCTGGGGCACGTGTGGGCGAGCTAGTGGTACTGGGAGGTGCGCAAGGTGAAGTGCAGCCTGCTCGTGTGAACCAGGAGCAGAGGGGTGGTCGGGGTTGGCCGGAATTGATGCTGCGGTTCGTCGGAGCAGCGAGGTCGCGGCGAGGAAATCTCGCAGCCTGGGGCGCTCTGTGCTTAGGGTTTGGGGAAAAATGGAGAGGGGGCAGAGGGGGTTTAAGTAGCAAGGACGCGGGCGTTATTTACTCGAGCATTGATCATGAATTGAAGCCGCGAATCAATCCAGAAACGGCCGAGTGATTTGGGGATGAACCAGTCGCTGGGTGGAGACGATGATGCCGTGTGGGCCGCGGTTGTCAGCGAGAGGAAAGAAGAGGGGATGGGTCCAGATATTCAGTGACTCCGTGGGTGTGGGTGCGAGTAAAGAAAAAAGATTCGCGGGAGGGAATTGCTGGGCTAGCTGGGTCGAGTTAGGCTGGGTTGGGCCAGATTGGCTGTTTGCTTATTTTTTTCCACTTTACTCCTTTTCTTTTTCTGTTTGATTTTGTAGAAATGGTTTTTCAAACTCTATTTCAAATCAATTTGATTTCAAACCTTCTCTGGATTTTTGTACAGTAAACTTTGTACTCAAATAAGTGTCAAACACTTCTGTTTACTCAAACATACTTGGGTCATTTGAAAAATAAAATAAAACCAACCTTTATGAGATATAAAAATAGGCATAAATTTGGTTTTATTTCATACTTTGTTTTGAAACTTTGCTCAAGCTTTTGTAAGCACTTAACCTAAATTCCGAAGTGCGTAGGGAAAGATCGGTAACATCATAGAACATACAAACCATACATTAATAAGGTAAACTCTTAAAAGAGTTACAAACCAGTCATACAAACCAGGGGTCACAAGCCCATCATTACATCAAACAACAGAAGAAAACAAGTTGTTCTAAACAACAAACTTAGCAAAGGGCCTAAGAGGCCTTAAACAGAAGTAGCGACCATTCCATAGATCCCAGGCTGCTGCCCGGGAACCCCGACTACTCGTCGACTTTGACATAGAAACCACCTTAAGTGGGTGTAGCTTCATCTGTAGAAAACATCAACGAAGCAAGGCCGAGTACAAGGTGTACTCCGCAAGACTTATGGCTAGTGGAGTTATTTTGCATAAAGCCATCTTTTGTTTTCCAAACAAGAGGGAGAAGAAACTCGTCTAGTTAGATCATTTTCAAAAGGGATAAGAAGACTACAATTCTAGCTCTTCGGAGTCATCTTTGATATCCACCAAGCACCATCATCAACTGAACCTCACTTCCCAGACTACCCCCTCAAACAACCCTGAGGAAGTACTCCGGATCTCACATTAGTTGACAAGTTTTATCATTTGGTTATAGTTCTCTATGATCTTCACGTCTGTTCCCAAGTAGTCCATAACCATGGACGGCTTTTCGAAAAGATTAATAACCCTGCAGGGGTGCACAACTTTACCCAAACGTACCAACCTATTCTTAATGCCAAATTATTAGCCCTCTTCCTTGGAAGGCCGATGGAGAGAGGTTGACCTAGACCTTTACATTGCTTTCGCCGAGACCATGAGTTACGCACTAAGGAAATGCCGCCGTAACGGGTCGAGTCCCGAAGTTGGTCCCTAGCAATGTGAACAGGGTTTGAGATTACGGATGCCGGGCATCTCCCATTCCCTGCCACGCTTACCTACCTGTATGAATGCACCTCCTTCACCTCCATTCAAGAACAACCAAGATGCGTATGTCGAATGGAAAGCCCGAACTATGTGACTCATGGAATCTACTAGGCAAGTTAGTTGGTCGAGGGGGTTTCCAGGCCCCCCGTGTGGTTGTACGCTCGTCTTGGTTCAAGAGGCAAGAACATCGGGTCCTAGGGGAGGCAAGTATGGGACTACAAAAACCACAACCCTCATGGCCTCCCATACAATCCTTAGCATGTTTATCATCCATCTCTTATCACATCACCACATCCTACCATACTAGATTCATTCGCATCTCTGGTGCACCACCTGAATGATCAGCATCGGACCACTATGCATGGCTAAGTTTAAATGAACTGTGGCACTAGCGATCCTCATAAGCCAAACCCTAGTTATTATAGGGGTAGTGGAACAGGTAAAATGCATCAGATAGGATCACTCTATCTACTGATAAAAGATTGTTGAACCGAATGCATATGACAAGAATGAAATACTTTGTAAACATAGGATTCATATGTATGAGTGGGGCTTCGCTTGCCTTGTCTATTGTTGGACTGATAATACTCTTCGGTGGCGTTGACTTCAGCTTCCGGTTCGGTTCCTATTCGCAAGAACCAATCCCCGTAAAAGAGAAAACAACATTCAACACATGGCATGTGCAATGCTCATACAATATGAATATATGACAGGTTGAATAGTGTTGAAAAGAACCCTAGATCATGCTTGCTCATTTTAAATGGGGTCCGAGAGGTCCAAACCCTAGAACAGGGGGATCATCGAAATCACCTGTGGGGTTCAATTCATTCTTCTAAATAAACTTGCCATCAAAGTTGATTAACCATGTATGATTATAGCTTAGTTAGATAGGTTTCATTTTTTAAACATTTTGGTATATTATTTGTATTTTTCTGATTTAAAATGAATTAGTTATGAATTTATCCAATTTTAATTCAATTTAAATCATTTTTGGAATATTTAAAATAATTTTCAACTTGGGCCCACATGTCAACTTTTATTAATTTCAGAAAACATTTACAAAAAAGATTAAAATCCTGACAGGCAGGGCCCACCTGTCATATATTTCTTATTACAGAAATAAAAAGGAAAATAACATCATGATGATGTCATGCTGACATCATCGATGAACTTGCTATCAGATCGAAGCTTGATCTGTTGACCGAGCGCGCGCGGGGATGCGAGGCTAGCTGTGCTAGACTCAGCGCATTGCTCTGAGCCAGAAAGTGGCGGCGCGGCATGCAGGGGGTCATCGGAGATGGTGGCGCGTTGACGAACAACGGCGGCGGCGTCGGGCTCTCGTGGGGGTGATGATACATAGGGAAAGGGGGCAAGCGGGGAGGTGCTTGAGCTCCAGCAGCTCACCAGGAGCATGGTGGTGGGGTCGGTGAGGCGAGGCGAGAACAGGCGACGTCTGAATCGAGGAAGAATGCGGCGGCCAGAGCTCGGGAGGGGCGAGGTCGATGGCGACGATTCCGAGTGCCTGCATATTATTCTTCGGCAGGGAGGCTCAGCTCGACGAGGCGCAGCTCATAGGGCCAACGGCGAGTCTCGGGGCGTTCTCCAGCGACGGCGAGAAGCGGCAACGGCGGCGGCTAGGGTTCGGCCATTTGGGAAAAAATGCCAGAGAAGGAGAGAGGAAGCGAAACTGGTACTAGGAGGTAGAGGGGGTCGAGGAGGGTCGTATCCACGGCTCCAGGGGCGGTGGCGCGCATCGTAACGTCGGCGAGGATCGACGGCGTCGGCGCTGCCACCCAGCTGCTTCCCATCATCGTCGAAGACGACAAGGAACAGAGGGACGAAGGGGTACGTGCCAGAGGTGGGCTGGCTTGGCCCCCAGGTGGGCTGGCTGCTAGCTGCGCTGGAGGCAGAGAGAGAGAGGGAGAGAAGTGGGCTGCGGCCCAGTAGCTAGGTTTAGTCATTTTTTTCTCCAGAAACTGTTTTTTTTGTTTTCTCATTTTCTGTTTGTATTTTGAATTCAAATCTGTTTTGATTATTTTCAAATTACAAAAACTTTTATATAATATCTGAAAACACTAAGGGCCCTTAACACCATTTGGGCTCCATTTGTTTTGAGAATTTTCAAAATATAGGAACCATTTGAATTGATTCAAAGAGAGAGGGGAAGCTATTAGGGGTTTTATTTGTTCTTACTTGGTTAAACCAAAGTGCAAGTGTTATGCATGCATGCAATGCTCAAACATGTCTTTATTTATATTACACAGAAAGGTGGTATGTTACATCTCTACCCCACTTCCAAGAATCTCGACCCGAGATTCCTAGGTTTTAGAAAAAAAGGCAAGGTACTCAGATCGAAGACGATCTTCAAGTTCCTAGGTTGCTTCTGACTCAGAGTGATGAGACCATTGAACTTTCAGGAACTTGATGGTTTGATGACGAGTCTTGCGCTCGGTTTTATCAAGAATACAAACATGGTATTCTCGGTAGGTTAGATCATCTTGGAGATCCAAAGTTTCATGGTCCACACCACGAATGGGATCCTTGAAGCAACGCTTGAGTTGAGACACATGAAAGACATCATGAACCTCTGGAAAAGATGAAGGTAGATCCAATTGGTAGGCAAGCTCACCCCGCTTGGAAAGAATGCGGAAGGGACCAACATAGCGATGAGCCAATTTGCCTTTGATACCGAATCAATGGAAACCCTTCAGAGGAGTGATCCAGAGGTAAACTTGATCACCAACTTCATAATGAACATCAAGATGATGACGATCGTAGTTGGTCTTCTGACGGGATTGAGCGGCCTTCAGACGATCTCGAATTATGCGAACTTGATCTTCTGCTTCTTGGATCATGTCCGGACCAAAGAATTGTCTTTCGCTGGTTTTTGTCTAGTTCAGCGGTGTTCGACATGTTCTCCCATACAGGAATTAGAAAGGTGCCATGCCAAAATTGGATTGAAAACTGTTGTTGTAAGAGAACTCCGCAAAAGGAATACATTTCTCCTAGTTCTTTCGAAAGGATATGACACACGCTATGAGCATGTCTTCAAGAATTTGGTTTACTCTTTCGGTCTGACCACCGGTTTTAGGATGATAAGCTGTTGTGAAGGAGACATGAGTTCCCATTGCTTCTTGCAAACTTTGCCAGAATTTGGAAGTAAACAAACTTCCACGATCAGAGATGATCTTGTTGGGAACACCATGAAGAACGACGATCCGAGAGATGTATAGATCAGCCATTTCACTAGCACGGATAGTTTCTCGAACTGGAAGGAAATGAGCAACTTTGGATAGCCGGTCAACTATTACCCATATAGCATCATTTCCTGCTTGTGTCCTTGGGAGTCCAGTGATAAAATCCATACCAATTTCATCCCATTTCCACTCAGGAATTTTCAATGGCTGCAGAAGTCCAGCAGGCCTTTGGTGTTCAGCCTTTACACGACGGCAAACGTCGCACTCTGCAACAAAGCGAGCGATTTTTGGTTTCATTCCACTCCACCAGAATCTTTGAGGGAGATCTCGGTACATCTTGGTACCACCAGGATGGATAGACAGAGGGGATTCATGAGCTTCTAGTAGGATTAGATCTTTGATTTTCCGACTGTTTGGAACCACTAGCCGGTTACTGAAGTATATGATACCTTGATCATTGACGGAGAAACATTTAACTTCACCTCTTGCAACACGTTCTTTGATCTTGGTAACTTCATCATCTTGCTTTTGAGCTTCCTTGATTTGGTCCTCGAGAGAAGATTTTATTTCAAGGTTAGCAAGGAATACACAAGGAACCACTTCAAGGTTAAGACGCTTGATTTCCTCGTAGAGAGCAGGTTGGGCTTGTGAAATCATCAGATTGTTGCAATAAGACTTCCGACTTAGCGCATCAGCAACGACGTTGGCTTTGCCTGGTTGATAGTTGAGACCCAAATCATAATCTTTGATGAGTTCCAACCATCGTCTTTGCCTGAGATTAGATCTGGCTGGGTAAAGAGATACTTCAGACTTTGATGATCAGAGTAAAGTTTGCAACGGTTACCGATGAGGTAATGTCGCCATTTCTTAAGAGCATGAACAACAACAGCGAGTTCGAGATCATGGGTTGGATAATTGTTCTCATGTGGCTTCAACCGCCGAGAAGCATAGGCCACTACATGACCATATTGCATCAACACACAACCGAGCCCTTGGAGAGAAGCGTCACAATAGATGACGAAGTCCTTGCTTGTATCCGGAAGGACAAGCACATGGGCAGTGGTTAGCTTAGTTTTCAAAGCTTGGAAGCTTTCTTCTGCCTTTTCTGACCATTCAAACTTCTTATTTTTCTTAAGAAGATCAGTCATAGGCTTGGCTATATTGGAGAAGTTCTCGATGAATCGGCGGTAATATCCAGCCATTCCAAGAAAAATTCGGACTTCCTTGACTGAAGTAGGTGTCTTCCATTACAGAATGGTCTGAACCTTATCCGATATGGCAACAACACCACTTGCAGACACAACATGACCAAGGAAGACGAGCTCTTGTAACCAGAACTCACATTTGGAAAACTTGGCATAGAGACGATGTTCACGAAGTTTAGTCAACACCAAACGTAGATGTTCGTCATGCTCTTCTTCGGTCTTGCAGTAGATTAGAATGTCATCAATGTATACCATGAAGAACTTGTCGAGATATTCCATGAAGACGGAGTTCATGAGCATCATACATGTGGCAGGGGAATTTGTTAACCCGAAGGACATCACTGTATACTCGTAAAGACCATAACGAGTTGTGAATGTTGTCTTTGGGATATCCTCCTTTCTGATCTTGATTTGATGATACCCTGATCTTAAATCCATTTTGGAGAAGATAGTGGCACCACTTAATTGATCAAAGAGGTCATTTATCCGGGGAAGTGGGTACTTATTCTTGATTGTCACCGTGTTGAGTGGACGGTAATCAACCACCAATCTTGGAATATTTGTATCCCGCTTCTTGTAAAAGATGGTAGGGAAACCCCAAGAGGATGTGCTAGGTTGGATGTATCCTAGACCCTCTAACTCTTAAAGTTGCTTCTTCAACTCAACCAACTCATGAGGAGGCATGCGGTAATGTCTTTTGGATATAGGAGCAGTTCCAGGAACTAGCTCTATGACAAACTCCACACTTCGATCAGGTGGCATGCCAGGCAACTCTTCAGGAAAGACATCAGAGAAATCACAGACTACAAGGACATCTTGGACCTCGAGAATAGGTAGAACATCCATGGCATACAACTCCGAGAATGGTTTAAGAACTGTTGACGGATACTTTGAACCATCAGTCCAATACTTGACAGTTATGCCAGCAGGAGAGGTCGCAGAAACTGTTTTGAGTGCACAGTCAATGACGGCTTAATAGTTGGTTAACCAGTCCATGCCCAGAATGACATCAATGTCACATGACTTGAGTGCAATGAAAGAAGTGGGGAACTTCTGGTAGGCTATGTCAATCTCATTCCCGTGACTAACCATAGTGGTGAACTAGCTAGAACCCGGGGAATGGATGGTCAAAGGGGTGGACAGGGGTTCAAAATTTATCCCATGCTCTTGAGCAAACAAATTTGACATGAATGTATACGATGCTCCAGAATCAAACAAGGCTGTTGCGAGAATTGAATTGACACGGAGCGTACCCAGAATGACGCGTGGATCTTCCTGAGCTTCTTCAACAGTGACATGGGTCAGACGACCATGTCCAGCACCTTGAGCTTTATCATTCTTCTTTGTCTGCTGATCATTGCGTCCGACAGCCCTTTGGGAACACTCCCTTGAGTAGTGACCAGGCTGACCAAAGGAGTAACAGGTAACTCCAGTGTGAGAACCAAAAGGAGGATGATAGTTTGCTCCACCAGTATTTGACTGTGGCTGACGAGAAGCATTACCAGAGGACTTGGGTGCATAAGGACCACGAGGCACATCACTATATGGAACAAAGACACAGTGCTTCTTGTTACCAGAGGAAGAAGCACGAGAATTTCCTTCTTCACGCTTCTAAGAGACTTCCATGTCCTTCCTTCCATGCTCCAGAGTAAGAGCCTGGTTGTGCAAGTCCTGGAAAGACTGGAACTTGAAGGGCAGCAAGTCATATCGAAGTACAGGGTTAAGTCCCTTACGGAACAACTCTTGCTTATCTTTATCATTGGTCACATCCCTGGTTGCATAGCGAGCCAGGCGAGTAAACTCATGCCCATAGGTTTCAATATCCTTGCGCCCCTGAGTTAGATCCAGAAACTCCCTCCTTTTGAGATCCATGACGGGCTTAGGGATATAAGTGGCACGGAATGCTGCAACAAACTCTTCCCAATTAACAACATGTCCCTAAGCTTGCAGATTCAGAAAACCTTCCCACCAAACACCAGCCTCACTTTCCAGTTGATAGGTGGCGAAGTTGACACGATCAGCGGACGGACACGAATAGCACTGAACTTGCGCTCTATGGTGCGGAGCCAATCATCAGCTTCAAGGGTCCCTTGGAGTGGGTGAAGATTGGAGGAAAAGAGCGGATGGAATCTCCAAGTGTGACACAGTCGTCAGGACGATGTTCAGTGTTACATGCCACGCTCGTATATGCGTTCATTCCTCAGACGGTTGGTCTCAATGTTGTTGAGAACCTAGGCCATTGTGGGAGGTGGCGGAAGTTCCTGATCAACATTGTTGTTTGCTCGACGGCCAACAGAACCACGAGTACCAGACGACATCCTGGGGAGAGAATATAAACCTTGAGAATGGATTCACCAAAAAGGTTACAACAAAGAATGGCAAAACCATATCAAAAGATCATGGTAGAGGTGAACATGTGGATGAAAATTATAGAAGTAGAACAAGCATATGAAACGTATACGGTACCAACTTAGAAACAAACCATAACAATGGAATGCAAGCATGATATGATACCAACAACTCACAAAAGAATAGAGAATGGGATTGGAGGCATCCTTAGCATAGTTGAAAAACAATGCTTCAGTTGCACAGATATATCTTGGAAACTCCGAGCCTTGCAACCAAGTAAAAAGTACTAGGGAAAAACAACCCAAACCCGTATATCCTAAAGGTTTGAAATGATAGACGAGAAGTGAAAACCTTGCAAAGAAAACGAGATGAGTTAACTTAGCAATAGAACAACCTTGGATAAGGAGTAAAAAAGAGTCCTATTCAGAGTTTTGCAAATAATTTTAGCTTTCAAATAGTTTTCTTAATTTCTAGACTCAACATCGACCAGCTAGAAGGGTTTCCTACAAGCAGTCCTGCTCTGATACTAAAATTTGTCACGACCCGGGATTAGAGCTAGACAAATACCAGATCCTCATCTGATATAAGCCTAACCTAAATTCCAAAGCGCGCAGGGAAAGATCGGTAACATCACAGAACATACAAACCATACATTAATAAGGTAAACTCTTAAAAGAGTTACAAACCAGTCATATAAACCAAGGGTCACAGACCCATCATTACATCAAACAACGGAAGCAAGAAAGTTGTTCTAAACAACAAACTTAGCAAAGGGCCTAAGAGGCCTTAAACAGAAGTAGCGACCATTCCATAGATCGTAGGCTGCTGCCCGGGAACCCCGACTACTCATCGACTTTGACGTAGAAACCACCTTCAGTTGGAGTAGCTTCATCTGTAGAAAACATCAACGAAGCAAGGCCGAGTACAGGGTGTACTCCGCAAGACTTATGGCTAGTGGAGTTATTTTGCATAAAGCCATCTTATGTTTTCCAAACAAGAGTGAGAAGAAACTCGTCTAGTCAGATCATTTTCAAAAGGGATAAGAAGACTACAATTCTAGCTCTTCGGAGTCATCTTTGATATCCACCAAGCACCATCATCAACTGAACCTCTCTTCCCAGACTACCCCCTCAAACAACCCTGAGGAAGTACTCCGGATCTCACATTAGTTGACAAGTTTTATCATTCGGTTATAGTTCTCTATGATCTTCATGTCCGTTACCAAGTCGTCCATAACCGTGGACACGGCTTTTCGAAAAGATTAATAACCCTGTAGGGGTGCACAACTTTACCCACATGTACCAACCGATTCTTAATGCCAAATTATTAGCCTTCTTCCTTGGAAGGCCGACATAGAGTGGTTGACCACTACCTTTACGTTGCTTTCGCCGAGACCATGAATCACGCACTAAGGAGATGCCGCCGTAACGGGTCGAGTCCCGAAGTCGATCCCTAGCGATGTGAACAGGGTTTGAGATTACGGATGCCGGGCATCTCCCATTCCCTGCCACGCTTACCTACCTGTATGAATGCACCTCCTTTAGCTCCATTCAAGAACAACCAAGATGCGTATGTCGAATGGAAATCCCGAACTATGTGACTCATGGAATTTACTAGGCAAGTTAGTTAGTCGAGGGGGTTTCCAGGTCCACGTGTGGTTGTACGCTCGTCTTGGTTGAAGTGGCAAGAACATCGGGTCCTAGGGGTGGCAAGTATGGGACTACAAAAACCACAACCCACGTGGCCTCCCATACAATCCTTAGCATGTTTATCATCCATCTCTTATCACATCACCACATCCTACCATACTAGATTCATTCGCATCTCCGGCGCATCACCTGAATGATCAGCATCGGACCACTAAGCATGGCTAATCTTAAATGAACTATGGCACTAGCGATGCTCATAAGCAAAACCCTAGTTATTATAAGGGCAGTGGAACAGGTAATATAGTTCACAAGGGAAAAGGCATCAGATAGGATCACTCTATATACTGATAAAAGACTGTTGAACTGAATGCATATGACAAGAATGAAATACTTTGTAAACATAGGATTCATATGTATGAGTGGGGCTTCGCTTGCCTTGTCCGTTGTTGGACTGATAATGCTCTTTGGTGGCGTTGACTTCAGTTTCGGGTCCGGTTCCTATTCGCAAGAACCAATCATCAGAAAAGAGAAAACAACATTCAACACATGGCATGTGCAATTCTCATACAATATGAATGATATGACAAGTTGAATAGTGTTGAAAAGAACCCTAGAACATGCTTGCTCATTTTAAACGGGGTCCGAGAGATCCAAACCCTAGAACAGGGGGATCATCGGAATCAGCTATGGGGTTCAATTCATTCTTCTAAATAAACTTGCCATCAAAGTATTAACCAAGTATGATTATAGCTTAGTTAGGTAGGTTTCATTTTTATGAACATTTTGGTATATTATTTGTATTTTTCTGATTTAAAATGAATTATTTATGGATTTCTCCAATTTTAATTCAATTTAAATCATTTTTGGAATATTTAAAATAATTTCCAACTTGGGCCCACATGTCAGACTTATATTAATTTCAGAAAACATTACAGAAAATATTAAAATCCTGACAGGCAGGGCCCACCTGTCATATATTTCTTATTACAGAAATAATTACAAAAATAAAAAGGAAAATAACATCATGATGATGTCATGCTGACATCATCGATGAACTTGCTCTCAGATCGAAGCTTGCTCTGTTGACCGAGCGCGCAAGGGGATGCGAGGCTAGCTGTGCTGGACTCAGCGCCTCGCGCTGATCCAGAAAGTGGCGGCGCAGCGTGCAGGGTGTCATCGGAGACGGCGGCACGACGACGAACAGCGGCGGCGTCGGGCTCTCGTGGGGGTGACGATACAGAGGGAAAGGGGGCAAGCGGGGAGGTGCTTCAGCACCAGCAGCTCACCAGGAGCACAACAGTGGGCTCGGTGAGGCGAGGCGAGCACGGGCGATGCCAGAAGCGAGGAAGAACATGGCGGCCGGAGCTCGGGAGGGGCGCGGTTGATGGCGATGATTCTATGCGCCCACGTCTGATTCCTTCGATGGGGAGGCTCAGCTCGATGAGGCGCAGCTCCCAGGGCAAACAGCGAGTCTCGGGGCATTCTCCAGCGATGGCGACAAGCGGCAACAGCGGCGGCTAGGGTTTGGCCATTTGGGAAAAAACGACAGAGAAGGAGAGAGGAAGCGAAACTGGTACTATGCGGTAGAGGGGGTCGAGGCGGGTCTTATCCACGGCTCTAGGGGCGTCGGCGCGCATCATAACGCCGGCGAGGATCGACGGCGTCGGCGCTGCCACCCAACTACTTCCTGTCTTCGTCGAAGACGACGAGGAACAGAGGGACGAAGGGGTACGGGCCAGAGGTGGGCCGGCTTGGGCCCCGGGTGGGTTGGCTACTGGCAGTGAGAGAGGGAGAGAAGTGGGCTGCGTCCCGGTAGCTAGGTTTAGTCATTATTTTCTCTAGAAACTGTTCTTTTGTTTTCTGATTTCTGTTTGTATTTTGAATTCAAATTTGTTTTGAATATTTTCAAATTACAGAAACTTTTATATAATATCTAAAAACACTAAGGGCCCTCAACACCATTTGGGATCCATTTGTTTTGAGAATTTTCAAAATATAGAAACAATTTGAATTGATTCAAAGAGAGAGGGGAAGCTATTAGGGTTTTATTTGTTCTTACTTGGTTAAACCAAAGTGCAAGTGTTATGCATGCATGCAATGCTCAAACATGTCTTTATTTATATTACACAGAAAGGTGGTATGTTACAAATCCTAAACCCTAAACCCCTCAACATATAATTAAACCCTATCCAAGTAGGCATCTATTTTATTAAATTGCTGTAAAACCTTTCTATTTCACAAATATTGGCATATAGCTCGAAAAATTATTAAAATTCATTAAACCCTACCCTCCCTAAAACGTAACCACTAAGCCATATACCCATAAACACGAAAAACCCCAAACTCTTAACCCCTAACCCTGACTAAGCAGGTAGCATGCACTTATAAATAAAATTTGAGATACTTTCATTATTAAATTGTCGCTAAGTCATTTATTCCATGAATATAAGCATAAAGCTCGAACTTCATTGAAAATTCCCGAAACCCTTAAAAAACCCTGAAAACCTAAAACCTCAACTCCTAAATTTCCTAAACCCCAAACAACCCTCAACCCCTAAATACTAAAACCCTAAACCCCTCAACCCATAATTAAACCCTAACCAAGTAGGTATATCATGCACTTATAGATCCAAAATCAAGATTATTTCATTAAATTGCGGTAAAAACATTATGTTCCACAAATATAAGCAGAAAGCTTGAGATATAATTTCATTAAATTATGCTAACTCCATTCCATTCCACGAATCTAAGCATAAAGATTGAACATTATTATTGAAAATACCGTAAAACCTAAACCTTAAAACCTGACCAAGCAGATATCATGCGCTTTAAGATCAAAATTTGAGATACCTTCATCAAATTGCGCTAACACCATTCTAATTCACGATATGTCAAACATTGTTGAAATTCCCTAAACCCTAACCCCCTAAAGCCTAAATCGTAAGCCCTAAACCCTTTAAAACCCTAACCCCTAACCCTAAGCTTAAACATAACCCTGAATGCTAAACTACCCCTAAAAACAAGAAATCTAAACCCGCAATACTAAAAACCTAAAACCCCAACCCATAAACCCTAACCAACCACATATCATGCACTTATAGATCAAAATTTTAGATACTTTCATTATTAAATTGTTTCTAAGTTATTCTATTCCATGAATATATGCATAAAGCTCGAGCTGTATTGAAAATTCCCGAAGCCGTAAACCCTAAACCCTTAAATACCTAAAACCTAAACCCTAAAACCCGAAACACTAAACCCCTAAACCCTAAAACCCGACACCCTGAACAATCATGACCAGGCAGGGTATCATCATAAGCATAAAGCTTGAAAAGTATTGAAAATTTCCTAAACCCTTAAACCCTAAACCCCTAAACGACCCTGACAAGTAACGTGTATCATCTGTAGATCAACATTTGAGATATACTTTCATTAAATTATGATAACACCATTCTATTCCATGAATATAAGCCTAAAGTTTGAGCATTATTGAAAATTAGCAAAACCTAAACGCTGAACCCCTAAACCCTAGAACCATAAACCCTAAACCCCTAAACACAGACCAAGCAGGTATCATGCAGTTACAGACACATTATCATAACCTATGGCAGAGATAGGGACATGACCTTGGCCATCTTGTTTGAAAGCTTTGAAAATATACTGCTTATCAATTTCGGAAAATGTGTGGAAACTCATTTAAATGCTGGTAAGCATGCTGTCGCTGCCATGTGGGTCCAGACAAGGCCAACACCTGAGGAGCGGCTACGTCAGAGTAGCGTACGTCGGAAGCTTCAACCTCAAATTTCCTTAGAGCGTTGAAACATCCCGCACATCTATTCAAAAATCCAGCCCCATTTTTTGTGATGCAAAATTCGTCTTCTATCGCTGGCCCGGAAACAAGGACCGAAGGAGCACTATAATAATAGAGGGGTATGGGTGGTAAATTTGCATCATCCCACCTATATCCCCTATCGCCTCTTTGCTGCCAACCCCCCTCCAACCTCCATCTTCCTCCAGTCACTTCATCGCTAGCCTTCTCTTCCACACCAGAGCTCCTTAACCGCCGACGCTCTCTTCTACAAGGATCATCTTCTCCGCCGATGCTCTCTTCCGCACCGAAGCTCCTTCCCCGCCAACGCTCTCTTCCACTCAGGAACATCTTCACCGCCGAACGCACAGGATCCACCTTGAAATTCCCAGCCGCCACCCTCATGAGCGTCCACCCGCCCTAGCTGCATGGCAGTAATTTCTCTTGCCCGTTTGCTATTTTTTTGGTACTCGTAATCTACAAAAGCGTTAGAATGTTGCTCAATATCCTGGATTCTATTTCCATTTTGTTTGCACCCACATATGGTAGTTCTTATACACATCATAAGCTTGTCACTATTATTTCTTTTCGTACATCCTCACACTCCCCGTGTATTCCTGCAACACAAACTTGTAGATGCTATTCTTTCCGAGCGCTCAAATGGGTCATGGGGACAACTCATAAACGATCCAACACTGACAATTTGACGCCAAGAAAGGCTGAAGTGAGAGGTTTCTGTGTGTTACTTAGGCCAATTTCTTGTCATGCTAATAAGTTATATTGCCTGTATGCATATTATGTTAACAAGTCATTCTACCTAAAAAACTGCCATGACATTTCCATTCATGTTTTGTTGTGTTTCTATCTGCGATTCTTAATTTAGAAAATGTCCATCTTGTCATTTTTAATAATATCATTTTGGTGTTTTGAACTGCTTTCATCCATCCAAACCAGCTAGCTAGTTTGAATCAAACATATGGTTATTTTAATGATATATTTTGGTTTTTTCCAAGTGATTTCATCCTTCCAAACAAGCTAACAAGATTTTAAATGTTATGACTTAATGCAGAGAAAGGATAATGAAGTACAAGGACCAGAGTTCTAGTTGTTGGACTCAGATACTTCTGGCAGATTTACCAGGAGTCAAACCCTCTTGAGAAGGAGCAACTGTCAGCCTGAACGAGCTACTTTTAGTTCATACTTACTTAAAGTTTATGCGTCACCGTTAAGCTTTTTGGCTTGTGGACAAGGTCCACTATGTATATATATAGTAGCTCTTAAGTTGCACTTTTTGGCTTATGGTGTGGTTTATTCATACTTAGTGGATGTCCAGCATGTGCAGCGTTGGAGATTTGTGGTGTCTAGAGAGTCTTTTTCACTAGCGAGGGTGAGTCTAGCAAGTTTTTGTGGACCCTGGGTCTAGTAAAAGACCCATTCCTTTATTGTTTCTTTCTACTCGGATGAGTGGGTCCCCTATCTGGTCTAAACAGTGGAGCAGATTTTATTTTCTTGAGCCTAGTATATTTCTTAGCCACGTCTAGTATGCTTGCTGTAAAATGATATCTAATTTATATAATACTACTTTTTACCCTTGTTCTTTATTTTAACCCCTTTCACCTTATTGTATAGACTGCAGTTAAAACGAAGAAGGAGTCCTCGAAAGGAGGGACTGAAAGTTGTGATCCCTCTTCTCATTCATCCTCCCTTCATATTTCTGAAGAAAACAACTTACTTACCAGTCCACCTAGTACAACTCCTGTAGGTGATATATATACGAAGGTTGTGTTGCTTGCAGAAAGAAAGTGTGTAGCTACTCTTAGAACTGTATGTGAAATGTTGAAGAAGAGGACATATGATATATTGAATAGAATTGCCATGTACCGATCTCTTATTAAGGATACCAAAACAATGTAATTTTTATAATGCAGATCTTGTTTAATGATGTGTTGTAATAAAATTTTATTGTTATAATAAGTAGTTTAAATTTTCACATGTGTATTAATTGGTGTCTTGGCATTCATGTGATGTTCTGCAAAATAAGTCGGTGGTTCCAAAAAAAGTCCAAAACAATAACATGCTGGAACAGAATGATCCATGAAATGATAAACATACGTGAACATGAACAATAATGGCAGTAGCTATTAAAGGACGGAACAGTGACCGACCTGATCAGTATGGGACCAAAATCCTAAAGGGCTACAAAAGTAACAGGCTTAAATACTAATAGTACCAAACAGTATAAGGCTAGATTTTCATCGGGCCAGAACAGTAAAAGGCAAGAATCGCAGTAGGCTAGAATAGTAAAAGGAGAGATTTCTAGTAGGCCGGAAGAGTAAATGGCTAGATTTACAGCAGGCCGGAATAGTAAATGGCTAGATACATAGCAGTCCAGAATAGTGAAAGGCTAGATTGTCAGCAGGCTGGAACAGTAAAAGCCTAGATTTCTAGTAGGCCAGAATGGTAAATGGCCAGATTTACAGCAGGCCGGGACAGTAAATGGCCAGATAAACAGTAGGACGGAATAGTGAAAGGTAGATTGTCTGTAGGACAGAATAGTACATGGCTATATTGTCATCAGACCGGAATAGTAAATGGCCAGATTCACATCAGGCCAGAACAGTAAAAGACCAAATTCACAGCAGGCCAGGATAGTAGATTGCTAGATTGTCAGCAGGCCAGAATAGTAAATGGCCAGATATACAGTAGGCTAGTAATAGTAAAAGGCCAGATTCACAATAGGCCGGAAGCGTAGAAGGTAGATACGCAGCATGCCAGATCAGTAAAAGGACATACGCATATCAGGCCGGAAATGTGGATTACCGGAATAACAGCGGGCCAAAATAGTACAGGGCCTGAATAAATGCCATACCGACTTCTGGGCCCATTTCAAACAGTGCTTATATAAACAGTAGTGGGCCGACTTAATATTGGTCTTTCATAATGGGCTGGCCCACTTAATAGTTGTCAGGCCTTGACTGGGCCTGGCTTTCTACCATGGTTTCCATGACAGTTAACTACGGTAACCGATCGTTAACGGTGTTCGCCATGTGGCAGTTTGCATGACGTCAGAAGTCAATGGGGCAGGCGAACCGATCTACGGTAGAACGACGTTTCATGGCTGAAGGGTGCGATCTGGCATGGTCGAAAAAACCCGTGGTAGATTCATTTGTGACGAGGATTTTACCACGAAGGGCATAGAAGACTCTTCAGCCATGAAAAACGGGCCTTCAACCATGAAAATCGTCTATTGTAGAAGGACATTTTTCTTGTAGTGTTGAAATGGGCCCATTTTGCCAGCCTGCTTTGGCACGTTTGAAATGACCCATTTATGTACCCTCTATGGCCCATAAACTTTTGGGCCTGTTCCTATTTAGGTCCATAAACGTCCTACTCATATTCTGGCTTAGGGCGTCTGAACAATGGGTATAATGGTAATTTTAAAGCCAAAAGTTTTTGAAACGGAGGGTGCTAAATGCGTCTGAACAATGTGATTTTGCCACTCGATTGAGATTTTGAATTTGTCTAGCGTCCATCTACTAATAGAAAAAAGGTAGTAGGTTGTACACTATCTTTCCAGGAATTCAAGACCGAGAGTCACATCAACTGATCATCCATATCCATATTTTTTCATAGAAACTTGGATACCTTCGATTCGCACGGAGGTAGCCAGTAAATTTTGCCGCTTGACTGAGATTTTGAATTTTTCTAGCTTCCAAGTAATAAACTATCTAGGTGGGAGATTTGCCTCCAAATGTTTGAAACCGAGTGGCGTGAAATGCTTCGGGGTTAGCGGGTTATTTTGCCCCTCGATTACGATTTTGAATTTGTCTGCCATCCAAGTTTTAATAGAAAAAATGTTGTGTAGACCGTACACCATCTTTGTCGGGAATTTTAGGCGCGAGTCACATCAACTGATTTCTCCGATTCAAACAGGGTAAACGGTAGGTTTTGGCGGCTGACTCTAATTTTGAATTTGGAGATTGTCCAAAGAATAATTTTAAAAATAGTCCGTTCTCTCTCTATTACAGGAATCCAAGTAAGGGAAACAAATAAATATCTGACGTATCTTCGATTCAAAAATATAGTCCCGTTTATCATAAGTGCATGTGAAAATGGTGTGTGACCAAGGTCTACTAATTATTTAGGTTTCATCATAGACTCTACTACAGGAAGCACTAGCCAAATGGTAGTACTAATTCAGATCAAATAAAAAGCCTACTACAAAAACAAATACTACTGCATACTATCAAAGAACAAACACCAGCTACACGAGTATATATAGATCACATAAAACAAGGTTTCATCACACACACATTTGTATATAGAGAGAAACAACGTTTCATCAGACACACATAGGCCCCCAAAACGAATAGACATCTCTAACATTCCAGCCCATGTATCTTCATGACTGCAGCACAAACAAAAATGCCGCCATAGTTCCATCAGCTACCAAAATAAATAAACATCAGACTGCAGATCCAAATAACACAACCTGGGCTAACATATGCTTGCCCAAACAAGCCTTGCTTGTTCATCTGAGTATTTATTTTCATCTCCTTGATGTTGCAGTTTGAATCAACTAGGTTGCTGATAGGACTTCCTTTTCATTTCTTTAATTTAGCACTCCGAATCACGTCAGTTGCTGAAGGAAATGAACGAAATGATCAGCAAAATCATATATGTACAAAGATGCAAGGGTTGCACATGAATTACTGCACAAACTAGGTGTCATTAAGTAGGGATGTAAAGTACACCAATGTTTAGGAGATCTGAACTTCTTACACCTCATGCTGTTGAGATCTAATTTGAATACTCCCTCCTTCGCCCATATAACCACCATTTATCTATCCTCGAATGCACAGAGTAACCTTACTGAATCTTTCCCACAAGATGCCCATGATTTCTCAAGGATAAGGAGAGTATCCAACTCAACCTTTATATGAGGCACCCAAGCTTCTCATTTTCCTATTGATGATATTGCACTGAACCACGTGCATAGAGTGAAGTATCTTGTAACCGCAAGGGAAACATCTCCATTATTCCCCTTAGCAATGAAAAAATTACGTCTAGAAATATCATGTGTCTCATGTGGGCACTCAATATAACATAGTTTTATTGTCGTGTTGTCGAAGGCAATTATATATATGGACTTCATTGTTGTCCAGTACAAAATGCCCTTATGAGAGTTGCAAGCCTATCATCAGTCTTAGCCAGCCTCTCAGCACATTGAATCTAGTCCTCCCATTTTCCAAACTCTGATGAGTACCTCTGGACCAGTGCTTGGTTACCATTGGTTACTATCCAAACAACCCATATATTGCTGCAACAGTGTTAAGACAATTGCCCATGGTTTCTCAAATAGAGAATTGTGCAGCTGTCATACTCACGTCTCCACCAAATTGGTGGTTCTGGTATCACTATTTCACTTCCACTAATTGGATCCCAAGCCATTATCATGATAGACCTTGCGGACATTAAAGTAGCACCCTATCATTAAGACATCCGAGTACATATGGTTTGAAGTCTTTATGTACTTACACTAGGCTGTTGAAGATGGCTTGGTCAAGATTATGATCTATTATGAATCGAGCGTCCTTGGAGTTGTTGGCTGAAAATACAAGTAACGACATTCCTATGTTGTGTGAAACAGTTAGCTTTTTGAAATTGTTTCTTCCCATGAAGTCCATCCAATGTTTTTTGGCGACTGATGCCCTCAGCATCCAGGATGGGTGCGGAGGAATCCTGACAAGAATCTAAGAAACTATATCGCTTGGTAAGTCATTGATTATTGCATATGTTCTTCGACTAAAGCTGGTAGGATGATGCAAATAGAACAAGTGCATCATCAGAATCAAGTAAACTGCACAAGGCCCAATGTACAACCCTAAAAACTACATCATCAAAATTTCATTAACTGCACGCATCAGAAAAACTACCTAAAAAGTAGAGTGTGTCAAAAAAATACCTAAACAGCACAAGGAATAACCTAGATTAGTACAAAAGCACCGCAAAATGCTTCACCGTGTTGGAACAGGGTAAAGGGAATGAAGAACATTTTTTTAGAGGTCACCGTGGAGGAAAGAAAGCCCCCCACCTGAATTTTCTCGTTTTATCATAAAAAGGGGAGAAAAAACGGACACAGCTTTAGTGACTTGGTGAACCAAGGCCTCACGGCGAATTGCCCCAAGATCCATGTTCCATCTTAGATTCAAGGTATGACACTAGATTAGATTTTGAACTACAAAGTAAAACTATTCGATTTTTTGACAAAAAAACAATAAATCATAGGTGCCTAGGTTTGAATCCTGTGAAAGTTTCATCCCATTCGGATCGCTAGTTTGTGATTAAATAGCTTTTTATGTTCCTAGTACTAGTAGTTTAAACCAATATCCACTATGTCCAAAAAAACCTTGGAGCGGAATACATGAAAGAGAGAGGGAGTCAGGGAGACAACATCAAATGCAGAACTTACAAAGGGGTCGATGAGTAATTAGCAGATGGAGCAGGCGACACCAATGAGTGACGAGTCATAGCCGCTAATGCTGAAGAAGCATGACCACGAGCTGATGCATTCCACGCAACCCACGCAATATTCGGTTTCGCAGCAACACCCAACATAGCTGAATTTGATCTAGCATTAGCCGATGAGGATCTCTACTGCGCCTCCACCACTTTCCAAGCATCACTCAACACTGCCCAAGATTCCGGTGCAGTACAAGAATTGGCCTTCGCATCTGCTTCACATGTATTTGCTAGTGCAACTTCAACATCCACCTCTGCTTTACAAGCATCATCCGACGCAGCAAAAGCATCCGCCGACGCTGATTCCATTTCCTGCAAAATAC
This sequence comes from Avena longiglumis, assembly GCA_030063025.1. Lineage (NCBI taxonomy): Eukaryota > Viridiplantae > Streptophyta > Magnoliopsida > Poales > Poaceae > Avena > Avena longiglumis. The sequence goes on along the minus strand of CP125976.1, from coordinate 221,408,285 downwards.
ACCAGCTTATTTACTTCACAATGCCCAAAATAAATGTATTCTATCCATCAGAAAGCACGTGCTCAATGGTGGATCGGGAGGGATGGTCCAGTCGAGGGAGAGCGGCCAGGTGGAGAAGAATCTCGATGTGGTTGAGGGAGGGCTTCCTCGAAACTAACTTTCGCCCTATAATTTTTTTTGAACCCTGAGAAACCCCCCTATATTAATAGTAGCAATCACAAGAGTTTTCTGCAAGTTTTGTATTCGTTTGATACAATTAATTGCTTGGTATAAAATGTTCTAGGTGGTAGAAGTCTTCCATTATAAATGACATCAAATTCTAGAGTTCAAACACCGACCTGAAATTCCATAATCTACAACTATAAGTTTTGGTTTACTACCAGATAGAGGCTTACAAAGCACTTGCAACTGACATGGAGATCATCATTAAAAGATCTAAGAAGGAAAAAATTGAAAGATAAAAAACCACCGCAAGTTAGAATAAGATGACTCCTGTTGCCAAATATCATAACATAAAACTGGGTCCAACATATATTATGTCTTGATAGTACATCAAATATATAGATTCGTCAGCACCACACACCAGCAGAACAAAAAAACAAGTTTTAGTACATGACTTAGCAAACATCATCCTCACAAGAGATCCCAAACTCTTCCAAAATGAAAGTAGAGCGGTCAATATGGTTGACAGATTTCCTCATCTTTTGAAGGATCATGGCACTATGGGCATGGAGAATCTCGAATTTCTGTTAGGGTCTCATCTACTTCTAGAGCCAAATTGAAAAGATTGTCATCTTGTATTTCCATAGGTTCCAAGATCCGGTCATATGCCTGGCCAATCAGGTCGTCGCCATCCACATTAGGTGACTCAGGAACTAAGTTGTCAGCCGAAGGGTATGGCTTATCTTCTTGGCGGAGAAATATCCAGACCCAACTCCTTTACGTCGCTTAATTAATTTCAGGATCCTTTGTGCTAAATGTATGGACTTGGATGTCATTTTCATTTTATAAGGTCCTAGATGTGCAACTTGTACTTCCACCAACCATGTTAACTCAAGCACACTACTCCTATAGGACCCACGTTAGATAAAAGAAAATGCAACCACCCCAATTTCATACAAAGTGGACCATGCTTTCTTACAATTCCCAAGTTGTCAGATTTATAAAGACTACTAGCTAACTTGGTACACTTAAATGAATTTATGTCGATTTAACAAAATTAGGTTAAATTTTTATTTTCTGTAAAGAAAATATCTCAAAATAGACGGGGAAACTGAGGAACGAGAAGATATTATGCAAGCACATTGTTGACTAAATAGGGTGTCTAATAACAACTTACTTTTGGGCCTATTTATATGATTGTTCATCATTATTAATTGATTGCTCTTTACACTTTTGGGCGATATATTGCACTTGAATTAATTTATATGACCATGCTCTTTACACTTTCCAAAGATAGATGGGTGTCATTTATTATATCACAAACAACCATCGAGAGTTTTGCAATAAGTTTAAAACTTTTGTGCAACTTGAAAATCTAACGAAATTAGGTCAAACTCGAGCTACCAGTAACTGCGATAGATTGCTCTTGAATTATTAATTGTCTTTTCAAAGGTAGATGGGTGCAACTTCTTTTTAGTAAACAATGCTAGCGGTGTGAGTATCCAACTATCAGGAAAGAACATTCTTAATTTTACGAGTGATGACGTGATTTTTCCTTACCATAAAGAAAGTCTAAAGAATGTGGATCTGAATGCCACTAGCAGACCTTTCAAATATGTATAGTGGACCGACATGTTGTATTTATGATTCCCATGTTTTATGATTTTTCAAACTTTGGCCTAGCTAACTCTACCCACTTGAATGACTTTATGCCGATTTATCAAAATTAGGTCAAATTTGAACTACAAGAAAATTGTAGGTTGCTTTGAAAGTTTTTTGATTTTTTGAGGTAACCATCATGGGGGGGGGGGTTATTTAATATATCATAAACCACCACCGAGATTTTTGAAAATAGGTTCAACTTGCTAACATTTTTCATCCTGATAACGTAACAAAATTAGGTCAAACTGGAGGTACGAGTAAGCACGATATATTGCTCTTGAATGAATTGTATTTTTGAAGGTAGATGGGTGCATCTTCCTTTAGTAAACAATGTCGTTGGTGTGAGTTTCCAACTATCAGGAAAGAACATTTTTATTTTTCCAAGTGATGATGAGATTGTTCCTTTTAGTAAAGAAAGTCCGAAGAATATTGGATCTAAATATGCCACAAGCCAAGCTTTCATACACACGCATTGGACCGACATGTTGTACTACTTATGATTCCCATGTTTCATGAGTTTTCAAACTTCGTCCTTTCTAAGTCTGCCCACTTGAATGACTTTATGTCGATTTATCAAAATTAGGTCAAATTTGAACTATAGGATGTAGGGGTTCGTAGCATGGAAAACAAAAATTTTCTATCGCATACAAACAAACAAGCCAAGATCTATCTACTAGATTGTAGAAACGAGTCGATGGAATAACTTACCCTCGAAGATTCCAAAGCGGTTAACGAGCGATTCTCGTGGGTGATGTAGTCGTACTCTTTCCGATCTCAAGATCGCGTGAGACGATCCATCCGCGCTGCGTTCGGCAGCGCTTCATGATCGGTCCACGTTCGGTACTCGGCGAAGACCTTCCTCTCCCTTGTTCCAAGGTGACGGAGGTTGTAGCACTCTCCTCGCGATTCCGGACAACTGGCGTGGTACGGAAGTAGAGGAGATCCCGCAGGCTTCGCCTTAAGCCAGAGCGAGTATGGTGGAGTATGAGAGAGAGCTATTAGTGGTCTAGAGATTAGACACACCAATTAGAAGGCTCTAAACCGAAGGCTAGGGCAATTAGAAGCTCTAAACCAAAACGGCTCTAAACCGGAGATTAGAGGATAGGAACTTGTGTGTCTAGAGGAGGAGGCCATGCCCCTCCTTTTATAGGTGGGAGGGGTGGCCAAGGGGAGGGGAGTCCCTCCCCAAGTCGGACTTGGTTGGCGCGCTGGCTTGGAGGGACTCCTCCCCCAAGTCGGTTTTGCCTCCTCTTGCTTGTTTCCCACAGTTTCCTGTTTTAGCCGTTTGACTTTCAAACTGGCCATTTGACTTTTCTGTTTTAGATTCAATTTAATCCTTTATTTGGAACAGCAAGCATGATGCAATCATTCAATATGTAATGACACATTCATGTACCCTCCCGGTCTTGGGACAATCCGAACCTTCTAGAACATTCTGATGAAAACACAATGATTCCGAACTCAAAGCAGGACTTTCCTTATATGAATCTTATTCTCCGGACCATTCCGGTTCACCTCGTGATATCCCGGATCCCATCCGATACTCCGAACAACATTCGGTCTCTTTCTCATAATACCATAACTACTCAAAACAACGTCGAATCCTTAAGTGTGTCTCCCTACGGTTCGTGAATTATGCGGACATGATCGAGACACTTCTCCGAACAATAACCAATAGAGGAATCTGGAAATTCATATGGCTCCCACATATTTCTACGATTACTTTGCGATCGAATGAACCACTTACATACGATACCAATTTCCCTTTGTCTCACGATAGTTTACTTATCCGAGGTTATGATCGTCGGTATCTCTGCATACCTAGTTCAATCTCGTTACCGATAAGTACTCTTTTATCGTTCCCGTGATATGTGATCCCTTGTGAGCCAGTCACATGCTTGCAAGCTAATTGGATAACATTCCACCGAGAGGGCCCAGAGTATATCTATCCGTCATATGGATGGACAAATCCCACTCTTGATCCATGTGTTTCAACCAATACTTTCCGAACACTCAATGCCACCTTTATAGCCACCCAGTTACGGTGTGGTGTTTGATGTCATCAAAGCATCCATCCGGTAAAGGTGATATGCATGATCTCATGGTCGAAGGAATTAGGTTACTATGTATCAGAAAACATATAGCAATTGAACTATTGAAATGACTTGATCTTTATGCTACGCTTATCTATAGGAATATGTCCACCATATCATTCTCCTAATGATATGATCCTGTTGTTAATAACATCTCTATGTTCATGATTAGGAAACCATGATCATATATTAACCAACAAGCTAGTTTAACAAGAGGCTTTACTAGGGACTCTTATTTTAGTTTACAAATCACACAAGTATTAATGTTTCCGGTTAATACAATTATAGCATGGTATGTAAACATTTATCATAAGTGTGAAGATATGATAATAACTACTTTATTATTGCCTCTTGGGCATATCTCCAACAGTCTCCCACTTGCACTAGAGTCAATAATCTAGTTTCAAACCTTTGTGTATTCAACACCTATGGCTTTCCGGTGTTGTATGTACACGATTGCTAGTGGTCAACTGATCTCCGGATCTGACACTTCCAGGTCCGTGTGTAATTGCATGTCTTTGCGTCTCTACGCATCACTCATTCTCTAATGAGATGGCTTTGTACAAATTTGGTCTTTCGGTGTGACCTTTAGCTCTTTGGGGTTAAAACATGTTGATAATATTGTCGCACAATATATCTTCATAGTATTATCCCACTGTGAACTACACCTAGTTTGATAACAAACTACTTGACACAAATGACCTCTTTTGCTGCTATAATAGCAGTCATATACTTAGCCTTTTGTTGTAGTATCTGTCACAATGTCTTAACTTTGGAACTCATCCAAATCCATTATGGAACTCACTTTCCATTATATTGTGCCACCCTTAGTTTAGATTGAGATAAACTTAATTTGTACTTTGTGACAAAGCTAGTATCAATGTAGTACTTTTACAATGAACTAACCATCTATTTGTCACTTTCTACAAATAATATACTCTTAGTTCTTTCAAAAGATCATAAGAATATCCTTACTATTGTCCAATGATCATCTAACGAATCATTCTGGTATATGCTCACAACATTTAGAGCATAGGACATATCTGGATTTGTACATATCACAGTATGATTGATATAAATACTCTTTGTGATTTCATACATCAAGTATCAATCTATACTTGATTATTTGTTTCACTTTACCAAATGTCAATACACTTGAATATATCATCAACATTGAACTCTTTCAATCCTTTCTGTGCGACAAGAACCTTTTCTTGTAGTTTCTATATTGAACTCATTCAATATCTTGTCTATGTACTTCTGGCACAACCATATTAGCGTCTATTGATGCAAATATTCGGGTTTTGCCTAAGTCTTTCATCGGGATGAAATTCTTAATATGTGTTAATAAAAGATACATTATTTCCAATCAACAATATGTCTTCCACATAATGTATTAGAAACATGTCTTAGCGCTCCCACTTAATTTCTTGCAAATGCAAGCATCTTCATTGTCTCTAATGAACTTTTAAACTCCTTTAACAGTTTCATCATAGTGAAGATTCCAACTCCGCGATGCTCACTTCAACCATTGAAGTTTGCATATGCTTTTAGCATCCTATGAATTAACAAAACCCTATGGACCGTGTTATGCACATGTCCTAGGTAACGATTCTATTAGAAGAACTTGTTTTGTTTATTCAACTACCATATAACAAAATTATATGTAGTGGTTGCTACATTAATCCGTCTAGACTAAATATCACTATGAAAGATCAAATCTTGTCATAGTCAACCTTTGAACATTTTGTGAACTCTTTCCCAGCATGTCGACTATTTCATAGATGCAAAACATCCATGTCTATTTCTTTATAGATCCAGACACAACTGTAAGGTCTTACACCTTTCTCGAGGGTCCTTCAAGTTCAAAACTTGATTTCTCGTGTATGGAACTATCACGGATTTTATGGATTCAAGCCATTTGACGGAGTCAGGGCTCATCATCGCTTCTTTGCACGTAGTCGGATCATTATTGTCAAATAATGATTTAACTCTCAAATCTTGGTATTTGATTGTTCACCTGACCTACTTGTTTCAATAGGAACTTAGATCTCCGCGACCACAACCTTTGAGGTACGCGAGCCATGAGCATTGTTGCTAACTCCGGAACACTTTCGGCGCTGCGCAACTTTGCACATATAGCTAAGATTCTTTTAACCTTATCAAAGTTCTATTGTCCTCCCACTTAACTTTTCACGAAAAATTCCTTCTCAGAGAAACTTGACGTTCTAAGTGACAAACACTTTTGTCTCCGGTGTTTATGGAGGAACACTTTAACATTTATACAAAGACAGGTTCATCCGACTTTGGTTGCACACATCTTTCTTATGCATAGCATACCAATGTTTTAAGAAAGGATTACTTGGGTTTTATCCCAAACCATAACCTTATATGGTGTCATTTCAACGGATTATGATGAAGATCTTTTTAGTGGAAAAACGGTAATCACTAAAGCTTTTAATCTTTAAAATATAATGACAGTTTTATGAATTACACCTTCGATCTTACCATGTCAAACAAGGTTTAATTACATATCTCGAACGCTCCATACTCTTATGGTGTTTTGGGAAAATGCAAATCCACGGAATGATTCCTTAAATCTTAGGTATTATGCTAAACTTGTAACTCAAATATATTCCTTTATGATCTTATCATAAACTATTTATATTCTTGTTACAATGATTTTGCACTTCATCTTGAAAGTCTTCGAACTTTTCAAATATTTCATACTTCATCCTTATTAAATAAATATTCATATATTCACTCAAATTTTGGAGAAAGCATATGAAGTTAAAATCCATCGCTCTTGACTACACATAATGGATTTCATACAACAATATGTACAAGTTCCAATAAGCTAGTCATTCGTTCCCTTTTGGCCTATGAACGAAGTTTTAATTATCTCTAGGAAAGTTTCACAAGCGTCATTTGATCAAAATCAAACAGACTCCAAAATTCCATCCATATGGAGTTTCTTCATGTTTTCTTTCCAATATAATTTAAACTACGATGTCACTTCCTAAGTGATCTTTCAATCAATTTGTCTTTCGACATTTTTAGCACTAGTTTTATGGATGTGATTTCTCCAACGAGATTTGTGAATCATCCATCTTTTATGGATTACGGCAATTATTTTGAACAACCCTTTTGTTCTCATAATACTTGATAAAACAAATCTTGAAGGCAAGCTTTGATGTTTTAACGAGCAACACAATAACCCTTTATTTGTTCTCGATGAACATCATCACATATTCTTTTGCTAGTTACTTAGGCCATTGTAGTTCATGAATTGTGTTGTTTCGTATGACGATTCACACCAACAAATTCAGTATCAAATACTTAAGAACCACATTGTTTAATAAGCAAAGAATATATCCATAACATGTATATCATGTATATACTTAAACTGAACAATTCTAGTCTTTTCCTTTCTGCCATATACTTATGAGATTTTCTTTCAATATTTCCTTTTCTGTTTGAAAGAATCTATCAACATCAACAGTGGACTCATACATATGACATATAGTCCAAAGCGTGTATAGTTAAATACCAATGTCTTTGGACTTGCACTTTGAAGTAGATCACCATCATCAAATGTTTGGTGTTCTTTCAAAATTCCTTTCTTTAGTAATCTCTTGGTGTAGTAAACATTTTACCTACATCAAATATTCACCCTTATCATGGAATCGTCCATCATCAAGCTACTTTTAGCTTATAACGATGAATTATGAGTATAATGTTGCTATCCAAAAACTTTTTGGTGGATTAGGACAACAAGTGTCTCCAACCTTTTTGCAAATTCTCATCAAAATATGAGAACATAAACTTTGCCATATTATACTCTATCATGTTGTAACCAAAACTTCGTTTCAGATATCACAATATCTTCCACACATCATGGTTTCTGAAACAACTCTTTCAGATCCTAGATAACCTTGATATTAAGAGAATCCTTTGAATATCAAGAATCATGGAGACAAACATGATACTTATATACTAACACTTGGAATTGTTACTCTTGATTTAATACTAATTATTAAACTTCATGGAGTAACCGGAACTTACTGAAAGTTTGCAATAGGACTTTTAAACTTTAGATTAACACTTCAAAACAATACGATACCAGTTCGTAAAGTAACTAACCAGAATTCTATAGTTCTATCATCTCAATTATAACTAAGCGCAAGGTGGTAAACGGATGCCAATGACTACAACAACTATGCAAATTCACTTTGATTTAGTTTATGATAAATTGAGTTCTAATTAATAATTAAATTAATCTAGGTGAACTCCCACTCAAAACAATATCCCTCACATTGTTTTAGTGATCACACGAACCAAATCCACCACATCAAAACCGATCATCACGAGAGTTGATATAGTTTCAATGGCGAACAATCAACATGTTCATCATATCTACTATATGATTCATGCTTTACCTTTCGGTGATCCGTGTTCCGAGACTATGTATGTACATGCTAGGCTCGTGAAGATCAAACCTTAGTTTCCGCATGAGCAAATCTGGCTTGCTCACGTTGTATACACTTGCAGAATCTAACACACCCGATCATCACGTGTTGCTTCGAAACAACAAGCTTTAGCAACGGTGCTAACTAAGGGTGAACGCTTTATGACTTGAAATTCATGTGCATGAGGGATCATCTTATAATGCTACCGTCGTCTACTAAGCAATACAAGATGCATAAAGGATAAACATCACATGCAATTCATAATATGTGATATGATATGGCCTTTCTTCTTTGTGCTTCCGATCTCCATCTTCAAGCACGAACATGAACTCCATCATCACCGGCATTGCATCAAGGTCAATGACGCTTCTCCATGGTTGTCGTCTACCGGCTTCAACTATTACAACTACTTTGAATAGACACACGGGTCTTAACATAAATTAAAGACAACCATATGGCTCCTGCCGGTTGCCAACTTACAATAAGGAACATTGCATACATCAAATATAATCACAATCATGGCCATATCACATCACTGCACACCCCTGCAAAACAAAGTTAGAAGCCTCTAATTTCTTTGCATGTTTTACGTGGTTTGGGGCTTTCAGTAAGTGTCGTTCTAACTTACGAACATGAACCACAACATTGATACTAGTATTGTTAATCACCCGTTGTAAATTGGATCTTAACTATGCTAGGAGAAACAGGCACCCACAAAGCCACTTATGCAATACAAGTTGCATGTCAAGCGTGGAGCAAGTCTCATGAACGATGTCATGTAAGGTTAGCCCGGGCCGCTTCATCCCAACATACCGCAAGATGCAAAGTACACAAGAAGCAATCGACAATAAAAGCATCAACGCCCACAATGACCATTGTGTTCTACTCGTGCAACAGTTCTACATATAGACATGGCTCTAATACCCTTTGTGGGGTTCGTAGCATGGAAAACAAAAATTTTCTATCGCATACAAACAAACAAGCCAAGATCTATCTACTAGATTGTAACGAGTCGATGGAATAACTTACCCTCGAAGATTCCAAAGCGGTTAACGAGGCGATTCTCGTGGGTGATGTAGTCGTACTCTTTCCGATCTCAAGATCGCGTGAGCGATCCTTCCCAGGCTGCGTTAAACGGCACTTCCATGATCGGTCACACGTTCGATTTCGACGAAGACCTTCCTCTCCCTTGTTCCAAAGAAACGGAGGTTGTAGCACTCTCCTCGCGATTCCGGCAACTGGCGTGGTACCGGAAGTAGAGGGGAGATCCCGCAGGGCTTCGCCTTAAGCTGGAGCGAGTATGGTGGAGTATGAGAGAGAGCTATTAGTGGTCTAGAGATTAGACACACCAATTAGAAGGCTCTAAACCAAAGGCTAGGGCAATTAGAAGCTCTAAACCAAAACGGCTCTAAACCGGAGATTAGAGGATAGGAACTTGTGTGTCTAGAGGAGGAGGCCCTGCCCCTCCTTTTATAGGTGGGAGGGGCGCCAAGGGGAGGGGAGTCCCTCCCCAAGTCGGCCTTGGTTGGCGCTCCGGCTTGGAGGGACTCCTCCCCCAAGTCGGTTTTGCCTCCTCTTGCTTGTTTCCCACAGTTTCCTGTTTTAGCCGTTTGACTTTCAAACTGGCCATTTGACTTTTCTGTTTTAGGATTCAATTTAATCCTTTATTTGGAACAGAAAGAACACTTAGTACATGATGCAATCATTCAATATGTAATGACACATTCATGTACCCTCCCCAGTCTTGGGACAATCCGGAACCTTCTAGAACATTCCCGATGAAAACACCGGAATCATTCCCGAACTCCGAAACGGGACTTTTCTTATATGAATCTTATTCTCCGGACCATTCCGGATCACCTCGTGATATCCCAGATCCCATCCGAGACTCCGAACAACATTCGGTCTCTTTCTCATAATACCATAACTACTCAAAACAACGTCGAATCCTTAAGTGTGTCTCCCTATGGTTCGTGAATTATGCGGACATGATCGAGACACTTCTCCGAACAATAACCAATAGAGGAATCTGGAAATTCATATGGCTCCCACATATTTCTACGATTACTTTGTGATCGAATGAACCACCTACATACAATACCAATTTCCGTTTGTCTCACGATAGTTTACTTATCCGAGGTTATGATCGTCGGTATCTCTGCATACCTAGTTCAATCTCGTTACCGATAAGTACTCTTTTCTCGTTCCCGTGATATGTGATCCCTTGTGAGCCAGTCACATGCTTGCAAGCTAATTGGATGACATTCCACCGAGAGGGCCCAGAGTATATCTATCCGTCATATGGATGGACAAATCCCACTCTTGATCCATGTGTTTCAACCAATACTTTCCGAACACTCAATGCCACCTTTATAGCCACCTAGTTACGGTGTGGTGTTTGATGTCATCAAAGAATCCATCCGGTAAAGGTGATATGCATGATCTCATGGTCGAAGGAATTAGGTTACTATGTATTAGAAAACATATAGCAATTGAACTATTGAAATGACTTGATCTTTATGCTACGCTTATCTATAGGAGTATGTCCACCATATCATTCTCCTAATGATATGATCCTATTGTTAATAACATCTCTATGTTCATGATCAGGAAACCATGATCATATATTAACCAACAAGCTAGTTTAACAAGAGGCTTTACTAGGGACTCTTATTTTAGTTTACAAATCACACAAGTATTAATGTTTCCGGTTAATACAATTATAGCATGGTATGTAAACATTTATCATAAGTGTGAAGATATGATAATAACTACTTTATTATTGCCTCTTGGGCATATCTCCAACATAGGAAATTGTAGGTTGCTTTGAAAGTTTTTTGATTTTTTTGGAGGTAACCATCGGGGGGTCATTTAATAATCACAAACCACCACTGCGAGTTTTGACAACAGGGTCAACTTCTTGCTAAGATTTTTCATCTTGACAACTTAACGAAATTAGGTCAAACTTGAGCTACCAGTATAGATTGCTCTCGAATTAAATATCATTTCAGAGGTAGATGGGTACATCTTATTTTAGTAAACAATACCGCCGGTGTGAGTTTTCAACTATTAGGAAAGAACATTCTAAATTTTGCAAGTGATGGACTTGGATGTCATTTTCATTTTCTATATGGTCCTTGATGCAACCTGTACTTCCACCGACCGTATTAACTTAAGATCACTGCTCCTATGGGACCCGTGTTAGTTAAAAGAAAATGCCACCACCCCAATTTTCATACAAAGTGGACCTTCTTACAATTCCCAAGTTTTTAGGCAGACTTTTCAATATTACTAGCTAATTTGGTACACTTAAATGAATTTATATAGATTTAACGAAATTAGGTCAAATTGTTCTTCTATGTAAAGAATATAGCTAAAAATTGAGGGGAAAATCGAAGAACTAGAATAGATTATGCATGCAAATTGTTGAGGAAATATGGTGTGTAAGAGAAACTTACTTTTGGGTCTCCTTATACGATTGTTGATTATTATTAATAGATCGGTGGAATTTCGCAAAAACAAATCGAGTCTAGCGAAGTGGCGAGGGGAGTACGAGGCACATGTGTCTAAAGCAAATATCAAATAATGGCCCCTACTTGGCAGCGTATGACCAAGCTATAAACTACTATTTCAAAGTTAGCATCTTTAGTTTAGTAGGTCCCACAAATCGTCTCGTATAAACACTGTCTAAATGGTGGAGCTTAGAGAATCACCTATGTATATGCCCAAACCTATCTTTAAGATGGGACCCACTTGCTAATACTAAGCTAGTTGATTGCACCACAATGTATCGAGTCAAACTTGTCCATAAGATAGGACCCACATGTAAGAGCTAGCCTCTCGTAGTCTTGTGATTAAAATTTGTTTTCTATTTCTATGTGTACTAGATATTAATATTTTAATGTTTATGGACTACCCATGAGCTAAAGGGTGACCCTTAAGGGTTTTAGCTTGTGGATAGCTACCACTATGTATATTGAAGTCCATAACGACTACTTTTTTCCTTATGGACAACATACTAGATGCCCTTAGTGATAGTAGTATTTTGTTTCTTAGACATATGCTCACCTTTGTACACGCGCTATACATGCAGAGAGAATAAAATATAGGCACGAGAAGAGGGACGCATCGAAGAGCAAAGTTATGATGGGTTCTTGACATGAGGTACTCCTGTCGCCTTACAGTTACAGTGTACACTCTACTACTAGTAAATTTTAGGAACTATGCATGTAAAAAAGGTGTGTTTTCTCTATACTTTGCTTCCTCTCATCTCTCCACCCCTGTCCCCTCACGCACCGGCCCGGCTGATCATTCCCTTGTCCACAGCGTGGCGCTACACACATGTGCCTTGTACGACGACTCTATTTCTTTTACTATTTTTAGAGGACTACTATGTTTATATGGCGTGTTCGGTAGCTGCGTTGGTGTGGAGTAGGAGTAGTATTACATAGTAAGGAAACCACTTTGGTACTTGGCGGAAAAAAATTCAAACTTTTCCGATTTGAAAATTTTCACTTGCTTCCCAAACATCAAGAGGGAAGGTTATTCAAAAGATCGGCAATTCGCAATAGTACTTCTTATCTTATCTTTATCTTGTCTTATCTCGTACAATACCATACCACTATATAGTGTACAGATAACTTTGAACATGGACTGTTGGATCAAGGCTAGAAAATCCAAACATTGCTAATTGTTGGACCTTCTTTTCCATTCATAGAATCTAAAAGATTCTATTGATAGACTTTGGCTCAATGAACGCTAGTATGCTCAAACCTAAAAACATACTTCATTTCTTAGTTCCAGGGACCTTATGCTAAATGCATGGACTTGGATGTAATTTTCATTTTTATGAGGTCCTCGATGTAACTTGTACTTCCACCGACCATGTTAACTAAAACACCTCGCTCCTACGGGACCTACCACAGTTAGAAGATATTGGGAATATTCCCTAGAGACAATCATGTATGATGTAATTCCCATTGTATTCATAAAGTTATTAAGTTGTACTTGAATGAACATGTGATGTATATCATTGAATATTTGATTGAGTTGTGGAACTATATATTCATGTTGTTCATACTAAATATCCTTGGTCATTGAGTTTGTGTTGGACACATAACTTAGACCAATGTGAAAGTTAGCTGATGACTCGGCTCCACTTGTCATGGGCATGGTGATGCCATTCCGACTTACACAGATTCGGCTAAAGAGTTTAGCGAGTCGAATTGACCAATATTAAGATAGGACGAACAAGTTTTCATTTGTATGTCTCAATCAATGTAATCCTTAGACCTAAGGTTGTTGCACAATCCAAGTTGAGGATTGCCGACTTAGGTTCTGTCATAGGGCAGTTATAAAGGTAGAGTTCGGGTCGACTTAGAATCAAGCGGCATGATGTGAATAACCAAGATGGAATTTTTCCCCTCCACTAGGAGAGAGATATTCTCCGGGGCCTCTCTGATGATATGATTCGGAAAGCATGGCCATGCACGACTCAGTTAAGTGTTAATTGAGGCAATCGACTAAGAGTTATTCAGATGAATCACTTATCTCAGATCGAGAAGAGAGTCCGACTATTTAAGGAATGACAATTATTTTCCTATAGTCTGACAATGTATATCGTGAGGCAAAAGGGACTCGGACGTAAGTCGCATTGGAAAGGCATGTCGCTATGAATATTTGGTACTTGGGAGTAGGCATGTTCTCCTAGGAGCTGCTAGCGATTGATTGATTGAGAGTCGGACTCAAATCGTGTCCAAGTTGGCATGAGCCTAGAGGGCACACACTTAAGAGAAGGAGAAAGTCGTTTGGGTTGGACCTGAATAATACACGGACTGAATTAGTGAGTTGGACTCGTAGTGACTCGTATAGGCTTTAGTGGATGGGCCACAAGTGAGTGGAGCCCATGTCCACTCCCTATATATACTAGGGCGCAGGATGCCCAAAGGGCATAATTAGACCACTCCATGCATTGGAAACCCTAGCCCGGTTAGTCCAGCGGCCACACTGGACCTAGCAGTCCGTCGTAGGAGCTCCTCCTCGTACATGTGGATACCGGAAGAGGTGTTGTACATTCAACACATGGACGATTGTGGGATTGGATCGGATCGTGAGGACTACACTGCATCAACTGACGCGCTTCATCAGTAATCCGCAACTGCGTGTCTAGTGATAATCCTCGTGGCCGTCTACCTCACCTAGATCTTGGGATAACCACGTAGGGCAACAAGTTCTGTTTTTCTCCTCGTGGACCAACAGAAGAAAATGCAACCCTCCCAATTATCACATAAATTGGACCATAGTTTCTTATATAATTCCATTTTTCAATCTTCCTAGCTAACTTCACACACTTCACTAACTTCTTGACGGTTTAATGAAATTAGGTCAAACTTGAGCTACAAGTAAGTGAGGTAGATTTCTCTTGTGAATTAAATGTATTTTGAGAGGTAGATGGGTGCATATTATTGTAGTAAACAATGATGTTTGTGTGATTTTCCAACTATCAAGAAAAACATTCTCAATTTCCTGAGTAATGACGAGATTGTTCTTTTTCATAAAGAAAGTCTAAAGAATATGGATATGAATGCCACAAGCCAAGCTTCTAGAGATATTAAGTGGACAAACATGTTTCACTTATGATTCCTATGTTTAATTTTATGAGTTTTCAAACTTCGTCCTAGCTAACTCTGCCCACTTGAATGACTTTGTGCCGACTAATCGAAATTAGGTCAAATTTGAACTACAAGAAAATTGTAGGTTTGGTTTGAAACTTTTGCAATTTTTTAGGTAAACATTGGGGGGCATCTAATATATCACAAACCATTATCGAGAGTTTTGACAACAGGTTAAACTTTTTGCCAATATTTTGCATCTTGACAATTTAACAAAATTAGGTCAAACTCGAGCTACCAGTAAGCGCGATAGATTTCTCTTGAATTACTAATTTTCTTTTTGAAGGTAGATGGGTGCATCTTATTTTTAGTAAACAATGCCATCGGTATGAGTATCCAACTATCAGAAAACAACATTCTTAATTTTCTGAGTGATGATGAAATTGTTCCTTTCCATAAAGTAAGTCTAAAGAATACGGATCTTAATTCCACAAGCATACCTTTCAAATATTTATAGTGGACTGACATGTTGTACTTACGATTCCCATGTTTTATGATTTTCAAACTTCATCCTAGCTAAATCTGCCCACTTCAATAACTTTATGCCAATTTATCGAAATTAGGTCAATCTTGAACTATAGGAAAATTGTAGGGCGGGGAGGGGGGTCACTTAATATATAACGAACCACCACCGAGAGATTTGAAAAAAGGTTCAACTTGCTAATATTTTTAATGTTGACAACTTAACGAAATTAGGTCAAACTTGAGGTACGAGTAAGCACAATAGATTGCTCTTGCATTAATTGTCTTTTCGAAGGTAGATGGGTGCATCTTATTTTAGTAAACAATGTCGTCGGTGTGAGTTTCCAACTATCTAGAAAGAACATTCTCAACTTTCTGAGTGATGACGAGATTGTTCCTTTTAGTAAAGAAAGTCCGAAGAATATTGGATCTGAATATGCCACAAGCCAAGCTTTCATACATATATATTGGACCGACATGTTTTACTACTTATGACTCCCATGTTTCATGAGTTTTCAAACTTCGTCCTTGCTAACTCTGCCCACTTGAATGAATTTATGCCGATTTATCGAAATTAGGTCAATTGGAACTACAAGAAAATTGTAGGTTGCTTTGAAATTTTTGTGATTTTTTTGAAGGTAACAATCGGGTGGGGGGGGGGTCATTTAATATATCACAAACCACCACTGAGAGTTTTGAAAACAGTTTCAACTTCTTTCTAAGATTTTGCATCTTGATAACTTAATGAAATTAGGTCAAACTTGAGCTACCAGTAAGCGTGATAGATTGCTCTCGAATTTAATATAATTTTAGAGGTAGATATGTACATATTCTTTTAGTAAACAATGCCATCGGTGTGAGTTTCCAACTATCAGGATATAACATTCTCAATTTTCGAAGTGATGGACTTGGATGTCATTTTAATTTTCTATAAGGTCCTTGATGCAACCTACACTTCGACCGACTGTGTGAACTAAAGCTCACTTCTCCCACGGGACCCGCGTCAGTTAAAAGAAAATGCCACCACCCCAATTTTCATACAAAGTCAACTTTGCTTTTTTACAATTCCGAAGTTTTTAGATGGATTTTTCAAGATTCCTAGCTAAGTTGGTACGCTTAAATGACTTCATATAGATTTAATGAAATTAGGTCAATTTGTTCTTCTATGTAAATAATATAGCTCAAAATAGTGGGGAAAATCAAAGAACGATAATATATTATGCTTGCAAATTGTTGAGGAAATAAGGTGTGTAAGAGCAACAACTTAAGTTTGGGTCTCTTTATACGGTTGTTGATCATTATTAATAGATTGGTGGAACTTCGCAAAAAAACCAATCTAGCGTGATGGCGAGGGGAGTATAAGGCACATGTGTCTAAAGGAAAAAGCAAGTAATGGGCCCCACTTGGCAGTGTATGACCAAGCTATAAAATTACTATGCAAAAGTTAGCATCGTTAGTCCAGTACATCCCACTAATCGTCTCATATAGACAATGTCTAAACGGTAGAGCTTAGGTCATCACTTATATATATGGCCAAACCTATCTTTAAGATGGGACCCACTTTATAATACCAAGCTAGTTGATTGCACCACAATGTATCTAGTCAAACTTGTCCATAAGATAGGACCCACATGTAAGAGCTACCCTCTCATAGTCTTGTGATTAAAATTTGTTTTCTATTGCTATGTGTACTAGATATCAATATTTTAATGCTTATGGACTACCCATGAGACCCTTAAGGTTTTTAGCTTGTGAGCAGGGGAAGAGGGAAGCTATAGAGGACTGAACCCAATAAGGTACAAGTACCTATGTTTACAGTGCTAGTCCCTGGATCGAATAGCTAGAACCCACAGTTAAGATGTAATATCAAGAAAGAAAGGTCATATTCCATTGCATATCCTGGAATAAAATAGTTCATTACAACTTACATAGCTCATATGGATATATTATTACAAAGCAGTAGGTATAACTATAAAGCATGGGGTCCTTCATCTTCATGTGCCACGGTAAAATATGTTGGTTGCAGACTTGTAATCCCTACTCAACAAACTTCACTATCATCAAGTAATCCTACAACATGATAAGTTACAGCCACAAGGGTCAATACATTTGAATTGTATTGGCAAGTGATACAATATTGATATAGAGAACCTAACATCTACATGAATATATGGCTAGGTGGAGTTTTGGCTGGCCTTTGCACAAAGTATGTTTTCCCTATCCTTTGTAAAAAATAGTTTTTCTCTTTTCAACAACACTTCATCAAACATGGCACACTGGATACCCTCTAGGTGCTTCCCTTGTTCACCCAACAAGTTTTAACTTAGAGAAATTAGAATGATGAGATTCTTGATCCTGCTTCATTGTCTTGATGCTCAAAAGTTGTCCATAACCGAGGACACGACTAAGTACTTAGTTTTAACCTCTCGAGAGGTGGTGCACTTTCCCCACAAGACTCGACATGCATCGAGACAAGAATTTTCAGAAGAAATCCATCAGATCACCAAAGACGCATTCCATCCTATCATCACTACCACCTTCTGTCTGTCTGACTGAGTTCTTGCAACTTAGTTGGTCAAGGCAAAGCCCATATGCCATGTGGCTGCACTGGAATCTTTCACGACAAGAATGTCTCCAATCTATTTGTTCCTGGGTGGCCTTCCACAAGTGAGATACACCAGAGTAAACAATAGAAATGGGCCCTGGGTAACCAATCAACATAAACCATATAAGTACCATTTTCATCCAGGTGTTTCATTAACATCAGTTGTTTTCATTAGTCCAAAAATAATCATATTTCCATAAGACATCATATCATGATCTCCACCCACAAATCTATATATCTAGACTAAGCATTCTAAACTTACCATGTGTCCTATCTTTAGGAAATACTACCAAGGTAGATACTATATGATTTGCATAACATAGAAATATAAATAATAGTCCTATCATGCACACTACAAAAATATCACTAATGCAATATAGAAAAGATAGGACTTTTGATGACCAAAGTATCACTTGCCTTCATAGTAGAATATTTAGGTAATCTCCTTGATCTTGCAACTGTCACACTCCTCAAAGTTCACTACAATACAATCAAGCAAAAGCACACACTCAAAACTAGCATCACAAAACAATCACAAGAATACAAAGAAATGCATGCAAGCATGCAAAAGGTCATTTTATTGAAAAATTTGTTCATAACAAGGTTCTAAACATTACAAGCACATACTGGTCCTTTTTATAAAAGTGGAATTCCAATTGGAACTAAGATAGTGCAATTTGGTTATTTATATTATTTTTATTTTACTAGAAAATCTTTTATTCAAAGGAATATTTTTTAGTGCCAACAAATTATATTTTTAATTTCAAATGTTAGTGCTTATGGTCAGAGGGTTCAAAACACAACCATTTTCAAACGGATTCACTCGAAAATAATTTTCACAACAATTATTATACTCAAAATACTCCATAAAAGGTTCTAGGTTCTGCCTAAAAATCTATCTTTACAGAAGCTTTTGGACAAAAGGAGGTCACAATAGTGTAGCTCACATTTTTCTGAATTCATAGAGACCAAATTTGCATTTTTCTGAATTGTAGATAAAAAGTTATGATTTTTACAAGTTTAAACATCTAACAAATCATTTTTGGATTTTTAAACAAAAAACCAGACACGTGGCGTAATCTGACTAGCTGGTACCGCTTCGGCTGGATCAGCATCGCGGGCCATTAGATCTAAGTGAAATCGCGTGGCTCAGATCAAATGATACCCCTTCTCTCTCGCTTCTATTCCTAGTCGTTGGATCTAGATCCAGTGGATCTGAGCGCGTTGGCCAGGAACTGGCGGCGCTGCTAGCGATGCGCGACGGTGACGCGCCTGGTGGCGGTGCTCCGGTGGCGCTAGGGGGTAAGGGGAAGGGAACTAGGGCTTTACTGAGTCGCAGGGTCAAGGTGGTCGTGGTGGTAGACTCAGTCGAGGAAGGGGCGCACGACTTTGACCTAGATTCCTCGCCGGAGTTCATCCACCGTCGGCAGCTTGCAGATGATGACATTGTCGAGCGTCTGGGGCACAAGAAAGTGAAAGGAAGGCATCAGTAGGTGCGCCCGAAGATGTCGAGCAAGCTAGTGTGAACCAGAGGGCAAGGGTGGTCGGAGTTCACCGAAATCATCGTTGGAGATTGTCAGGGATAGCGGCGGTGCGAGCTCTAATTAGAGCATCCTCGGGGCTCTCTAGTGAAGGGGTGTGAGGGGAAATGGAGAGGGGACAGAGAGGCTTAAGAGGACGGGGTCGGGGGAGAGGATTAAACTTGTAAACGTGCGAATTACTCAAATTAATTTCGAGCAGAAATGATAGAGGGGAACAGGTCGTCTGGTGCTGGCTTGACGACGAATGCGACGTGGCAGTGCGGCCTGTTCGTCAGTGAGAGGGTGCGGGAAGGGGTGCAGTGAGAAAGGAAAACAAAGGGGGAGAGAGGGACTGGCCGGGTGGGCTTAGTGGGCTGGGCTAGGTGATACGTCCAAAACGTATCTACTTTCCCGAACACTTTTGCTATTGTTTCTCCTCTAAACTTGTGTGATTTGGATACAACTAACACAGACTAACGCTGTTTTTAGTAGAATTGCCTTGGTGTCTAGTTTGTGTGCACAAAATCAACTATCAGGAAAAATCCTGGAAAATATGCCAAAAATCCTATTTCACCAGAAGACTCACGGAGCCAGAAGACGAGACGGAGTGGAGGCCTGAGGGGCCCACCCCTCAGCCGCACGGGCCAGACCTGGCCGCTCCTGGAAATGGTGTGGCCACCTCAGGCACCCACTCGGCCTCCCTCTTTGCCTATAAGTTGCCTCTTGACCTAAAAACTCATGGGGGTTCGACGGTTTTCCATAAAGAGTTCCGCTGCACCGCCACCACCAAAAACCGTGATTTGGAACCAGAAACTCCATTCTGGCACCCTGCCGGGACGTGGAATTTGGAGAGGATCATCGCCATCATCATCACTGACGCCTCTCCATCAACAATACATGTTTCCCTCATTCATGAGTGAGTAATCCCCCGCTGTAGGATATGGGGATGGTAGAGATTGGATGAGTTCTATCATGTAATCGAATAAGATTGTTGGGGCATGGTGCCTAGTATCTCTATTAGTGCAATTTGACTTTGTTGCAACTTTTTTTGCTTAATGCATGTCAGTAGGGCCTGAGTGCCATGCTCTCAGATCTGAACTTATTATTGATTCATTATGATAGTATTGTTTGTGATCTTATCTGCAAGTTGTGTACACATATCATTGTCCGGATCCAAAGGCCCTGAAGTGACGGAAATTGGGATAACCTAAGGGGATGGTTGTGATGTGAGGATCACATGTGTTCACAGAGTGTTAATGCTTTGCTCCGGTGCTCTATTAAAAGGAGCACCTTAATTGCTAGTCGTTCCCTTGAGGCCTCGCTGCAACGGGTTGGCAGGAGAAAAGATGTTGTGCAAGTTCTCACTGCGAGCACGCATGACTATATATGGAGCACATGCCTATGATTGTTTAGTACTTGGATGCTTATTCTTATTTATCTGCAATTTCCCTAGATCTTGAAGTTACATGTTCAGACTTGTCCATGCAACGCCCGTCCATCCATCCCTATGCCTACCGCACTCATATCCAGATGTTTGCTACTATTGTTACTATTGCTCTTGTTCTACTGCTGCTGTTGCTTTGCTATTGCTACTACAAAACTGTTGCTACTGATAAACTTTTGTGAGCAATAAATATTTCCAGGTGCAACTGAATTGAAAATTCAGTTCTTAAGGCTTATAAGTATTCTTTTTCTCCCCTTGTGTCGAATCAATAAATTGGGTAATACTACCCTCGAAGACTATTGAGATCCCCTATACTTGTGGGTCATCAAGACTATTTTCTGGCGCCGTTGATGGGGAGCATAGCTTTATTTGTAAGTTCACTTGGATCTTTTATTGTTCACTTCTATTCTTTCATCACAGGAAAGTCTCGTGATGGAAAGTTTCCTATTTTACCATCCACTATAAGAAGAGGTACAGTCCTAAACACCTCTGCTGCTCTTGATTCACCGTCTGTTATAAGTAAGCTTATTACACCACCACATACTCATGCCACAGACACTGCTACTACTGTTGAATCTGAAACTGCATCTGATACTCATGATGTTACTTCTACTGTGCTTGTTGCGAGTGGTTCATTAGGTCCTTTCATAGATGCTACTATTGCTAGAACTATTTTGGAAAACACTGAAACTCCTAGTGAAGACACTATTACACCTATAAGATCACCTGGGTCTAGAGAGAGATATGATATTAGTGATGGTTACATTGAAATGATTGATGATTTTATTGAAGAGTACCAAAACAAACATGGTGCTAGTGCTATTAAAGCCTCCTTGAGAGACGTATAATTATTTCTAAACTGTCTTCTGATCCTAAGTTTACCACTTCTCCCATAGATATTAAATATGAAGATTATGATTTCTCTCTTAATTTATCCTATTTAGATATTGTTGAGAAATAACCTTTTTGTGGGACTGAGAATGAGAGTGCTGTGGCGCATATGAATGAGCTTTCCACTATGAGTGCTTTATTCTCAGATGATTTTAGGATGCGCATGTACTTTTTTACTAAGATCTTACCTTTTTCACTAAAAGGAGAAGCCAAAGCTTGGTTTAATAGATTACCTCATGGTTCCATTGATAGCCCTGATTGCTTGATTCCTTCTTTCTTCCAGAAATATTTTCCTCCAAGTGCTAGACATGCTGCTTTGTAGAAACTTTTTGATTTTAAACAGGGAGAAGAAGAGAAATTGCCCGATTCATGGACAAGGTTCTGTGCCTTGATTCATGCACATCCTCGTTGTCCATTACATAAAAAATAAGCTTATTCATATTTATTATAATGGACTAACTGATGATTCTAGGACATACCTAGATAGTTTTGCTGATTGTGTTTTCATGAAAAAAACTCCTATAGATGCTGAAGAATTAATGGTCAAAATAAGCAAGAATTATGATGATTTGACTTCAACTGAGCTAAATAAACTTGAGCCCATTAATTCTGAACCAGTTGTGCCTAAACCAGCTCCAACACCAACACCAAAGAAGCTAAGAAATGTCTTAAGGAGAAAGTCATTAGAGCTGAAGATGTGAAGAATCTACCTCCTATAGAAGAATTATGTAAGCCAATTCCCCACTCATCTACTATTGAGGTACACTCTCTCCACTTTAATGAAGGTGATATTCCCTATGGTAAACCTCCTGATCAATTCTTAGAGGAATTTGACACATTTATTGTTAAGCAAGGCAATTTTAATAAACAAGTTCAGTATCATTTATTGGAAAACTCTAGAGCTATTAATGAGTTGAAAGATATTGTGGAAAGAACTGCTAATGATGTTAAAATGCTTTGTAAACACTTTGAAATGGTTCAAACTCAAATTTATCAACTTGCTAAGGTACAAAAAGATATGCTAGTTAATGCCTCAGGAGATAAACATGCTTATGGAATTAGAACTAGGAGTGGTATAGCTACTCGATATCCTTTATATCCTGAAGGACACCCTAAAGGAATTGAGCAGGATTCTCAAAGTAGTGGTAGTCCTCATAAGAGAAAGAAAAAGAAACATAAAATAGTTGAGGAACCCTCTGAACCTGCTATATATATCCTAATAGTATATCTATCTCTGATGCTGAAACTGAGAGTGGAATTAATAAAAATGATGCTCCTGGTAAGAAGGAAGTTGAGGAAGAACATGATAAGCACACTAAGAACACTAGGTACACTAAGGAAGATTTTATTTCTAATAAACATGGTAGTGAGAGAGAACCTTGGGTGCAGAAACCTATGCCTTTTCCTAAAAAGAAACACAAGTCAAAGGAGGAAGAACACTACAACAAGTTTTGTGAGTGGATGAAAACTTTATTTTTGTAAATTCCTTTGACTGATGCTATTAAGTTGCCTCCTTATTCAAAGTATATGAAGGATATTGTCTCTAATAAAAGGAAGATTCCTAATGAGGAAATTTCTATTTTGCTTGCTAATTATTCCTTCAATGGTAAGGTTCCAAAGAAACTTGGTGATCCAGGTATACCAACTATTCATTGCTCTATTAAAAATAATTATGTTAGAAATGCTTTGTGTGATTTGGGAGCTGGAGATAGTGTGATGCCTTTTTCTCTCTATAATAGACTCCAGCTAGAAACGTTGATACCAAATGATATATCTTTGCAAATGGCTGATAAGTCAGCTACTATTCATGTTAGTATATGTGAGTATGTTCCTGTTCAAGTGTCTCATAATTGCTTGGTTCTAACTGATTTTGTTGTGCTTGAGATGCCTGAAGATGATAATATGTATATTATTCTTGGGAGACCTTTTCTTAATACTGCAGGTGTTGTCATCAATTGTAATCAAGGAAAAGTAACTTTTAATATTAATGACAAAGAGCATACTGTCTATTTCCCCAAGAAGGTTGATAAGAGCTATTGCCTGAATTCCATTGATAATATTGAGAGCATCAAAGTTGGAGAAATATATTGTCCCATTCCACAAGAAAGTTTTGAAACTATTATGATTGGGACTATTTCTATCAAGTATGAGGTAACATAATAATTTTGTGAAATGCAAAGTTTTGTTTCATATAATATTGTTTTGGTAACAAGACTTGATCAACCTTGGTAACAAAGGGATTTTAATGAACAAAACAATGCTTTCGCAGTGGTTAGATTTTCTCAATTTTATTTTTCTCCTCTCTAGTCTTTGCTCTTCCTCTTGTTAGCTTTAGTTTTGCTAGTTGTTTGATTGTTAGAGTGTCTTAGAACTTCTATAGTTTTGGTTTTGGTTTGCTTTTTACTTATTCTAAAAAAATCTTTTTATGCGAGAAAATAAATTTTCTTACAAAATTGGCCAAAAATAAAGTTTCCCAAAATATCCCAGAAAATTCATATTAAATTTTTCCTCAAAAAAAGGGGTAGAGGGACACCTGGAGTGGACCAGGGGGACCCACCAGGCCAGCACACCCCCTGGTGGCATGGCCAGCCCTAGGGAGCGCCTGGCCTGGGTGGGGCCCACCTGTGGCCCTCCAAGTGGCCTCCTTCCAGCCACTTCTTTCTCCCTCCCAAAAAAACACCGGAAAACTTTCTCAAGCTCGAGTCCTGCTGTTCTTGCTCCCGATTTTCGATCTCCTTGCTTAGACAATCTTTGCTGCTGATTTTTAGAGGGATTGCTCCTTGGTATGTGCCTCCTCCGCTTGTCCAATTAGATTTGTGATTGGTAGATTGTATCTTGAGTATTTTGCTACTATAGGTGTCAGGTTGTGTGATCTTGCATGCTTGTTCTATGCTTAGAGTTTTCATTTTGATGCATGTTTATCCCTCTAGCAAGTTCCTATAGTAGTTCCTCATCATTCATCAACTTGGAAATTACTTGGTTTGATGTTTCTCTAAAAATTTCAAAAAAGGGTCATGGACAACCACACCTTTGGATAAGTGTTTGAGAGTGATGCACCTTGGAGGACAAAACCTTCAAGATCATCCTCCTGAGCTAGGCCATCATAAAATGAGGATCTCATTACACCGTGTTTTGGCAACGAGGGAGATGAGGGGGATGCGCACCCTTCTAAATTCCCTTGTCCTACCTTTTTGCAAGCTGCAGGGATTCTCAATGATTTCCTTACCTTGGTTCGGAGGGTTGGACTTACTATTTATATGAAGGATGAGAGTGAGAAATATGCTATGCTCACTAAAACTTTTGTGGAGAGTTTCTCTTTTACCAATAACCCTTTTAGGTTAGAGGTGTCATTCAAAATCTATAATAGGCCCTTCACCATGGCAATAAAGAAATTTTGCGAAGTCTTGGGTATTGGCACAGCTGGGGCGGTGAAGAAGATTCTAGCTCAACCCGATGATTTGTTGGAGCTCTACCGTGGGATAACTAATGATGATGACCATAGAGCCCAGTGTGGAAATATAAGAAATATTCAACTCCCAGCTATCAAATATATTGCTTATTATCTTGCCACTAGTATTCTTGGTAGGGAGAACACTAGCAACATTTGCAACTATCATTTGGCTTTCCTAGCTGCCGCACTCAACAATAAAACCAGGTATAATCTCGGTTCTCTCATTGCTCGTCGCTTAGCTGCTAAGGGACCCATTTATGGGGGTATTATTGCTACACGTGTTTTTTCTGCCTTAGATCTTTCTGTTGATCCAAATGATACAATTTTGGCTCCTCGGAGGCTTGATTTAGCTGCCATGGAAGCACATCACTTTGTCACTTCTAGGTCTACCCTTGATAGTTTGGTTTATAGGATGATGTTTACTAACGGGGAAGAGAGAGAGATCCTCTGCCCCAAACCACTTTGTTTATTTCCCAGGGAACTTTGTCACGCTCCAATGAGGAGATGAACGAGTAGCTACGCATTTGTGGTTTCCACGGACATTACTAGGGGACGCACCCTCTTATGACCACTCTATGCACTACACATGGGCGTCCTTGAGCTCGTACCAGGACAAAGGGGCCTCTTTGTCATACTATGGAGGTGCACCTTCTTAGTCACCATGGAGTTGAGCCCCACTTAGGCCAAAAGCCTAAGTTTGGGGGGAGGTACACCGACATCACACTCATCTATATATCATGTTTCGTCGGTTCTTTGTATATCCATGTTTTGCTTTCTTTTTGGTTTTTGTTTCTTATTTTATAAAACAAAAAAAGACCAAAAATATTTTTGTTGTTTCTCTTGGTTTGTTTCTTTGCTTTTTAGCTTTGGTTTTCCTTAAAAAAGTCCAAAAATATTTTGCTTTGTTTGTTTTTGGTTAGTGTGCTTGCTTTAAAAAATCGAAAACACCAAAAATATTTGTTATTATTCTTTGGTTTTGTGAAGTTCTTTGCAAGGCTCGGTAGTCCTTAGTGGAGTTTGGTTTCATGTTATTATTCAAGCCACACAAGTGAAGGGCAATAATGAAGATTAAGACAACTTGATGTGTGTTAAGAGGCTGGTAATGAACTCTATTTGTTTTCATTTTTGTACATATACTCATCATTGTGAGAATGTTTAGTCTGTTCATGTAAGGTTATGTTATTTATGGATGCTTAGTAGTTCTTGCTTTCTTATGATTAGCTCCAGCTTGCTAATAGTTTGTAGCATGTCATATGAATGTTTGTTTGCATTGTTCTATTCATAACATGGCATGATATTGTGGTATCCTCCTCTGAATGTTTCATGTGAATCTACTTGGCACATGCTCACGCATGCATATGACTAAACAATAGTTAGTATGCCTCGATGATTTATTTTGCCTTAGAGTTCTTGTATCACCTTCATGCCATAGTTAGTCCTGTTTTGTTGCAAGCATGATTATGACAATTATTACTCTCTCGTTTGTCGCTCCCTTCCTATTGCTAGCCTTCACTTGCATTGAGTATGAGCTCTACTCGTGTTTCCAACTCCCCAAAACCAATATTGCCAATAGTGTCCACCATATCTACCTACTAGCATAATTTGATATTTCCGTGCATATGCAATATGCCTTCACTTGCATAGCACACTTTATTTCTTACACTTCATGAACCATTGCGACCTGTCCAAGAAAGTTATATGCTTGCAAATTATAGGCTGGGAGTGTAGAGGTCCCAACCTCATAAGGTAGAGTCCTCCTGTGTTTTACAATGCTAGTCCCTGGATCAATAGCTAGCATCCACAGTTAAGATGTAATATCAAGATACAAGGGTCATATTATAACATTATAACCAGGAATAACATAGTTTTATTACATCATATATAGCTCATTTGGCTATTACATTACATTGCAGCGGAATATATATAGTCATGGGTCCTTCATCTTCATAGTGCTTTTCACAAACATCTTTGCACTCAAACCACAAAGTTCAAGCACATACTTAGGTAACAAAATATTTTTGTTACACCACACAAGTTGGTGGTTTTGACTTAACTAGTACATGGTGGTCCATCTATATGGTTCACTTGTGGTCTTTCCTTCCTTCTTGATTCTTCTTGCATGAGATCTTGGTTTCCTTGGGAGAACTTTTGGTCACAATACTTCAAAGTTGTTGATGGTTCCTTCTTATTTTGCATTCCTCAGTCTCTAAATCTTGAGTAAGATTTTCCTTGTTTCACTTGTGATCCTTAGTGATATCCAAGTTGGAAGTCTTTGGGAAATATGCTGAAGATGTTGAAGTCATTAGAGTTGAAGAAGTTGAAGAAGTCCTTTGCACATGGTGTAGTGTTTGGTCATGGTTAGGCTCTTCCATCAAGTTGAAGTAGAAGAAAAGTAGAGTTGAAACCAAAATGGTTGAGGAAAGAGTTTACAAGTGTTTTTGTAAATAAGTTTTTGATACAAATACACTCCTATTTTTCTAAGGGTTTTTGTCCAATCCTAGGATTTACAAATCCTACAGGCAACACAATGCTCTGATACCATCTGTAGAGGTCCCAACCTAATAAGGTAGAGTCCTCCTGTGTTTTACAATGCTAGTCCCTGGATTAATAGCTAGCATCCACAGTTAAGATGTAATATCAAGATACAAGGGTCATATTATAACATTATAACCAGGAATAACATAGTTTTATTACATCATATATAGCTCATTTGGCTATTACATTACATTGCAGCGGAATATATATAGTCATGGGTCCTTCATCTTCATAGTGCCACAGGCAGATGTTAGTTGTAGACTTTGTAGTCCTAGTCAATCAAACAATCTTCATTTATAACAATCAAACCTGCAACATTACAAGTTACAACCACAAGGGTCAATACATTAGAATTGTATTGGCAAGTTTCACTTTTATGTATAATAAGTGGATCCTATCATTATATGCAAATTTGGCTAAGTAGAGTTTAGGGTTCATTGGCATAAAGCAATATTTTATCCTAACTTTTCAAAATGGTTTTGGTCTTTTGTCAAATCTCATTTCCAAGATCCTTGAACTCCTTGGTAGACACTCAAGTGTTCAAGTACTTATCAAAAATCCTTGAGCACCTTGGTAACCCCAAGTGCTACAAGTTTTCTCAAAACTCATGAGTTCCTTGGTAACCCCAAGTACATCATGCTCTTGTGCACCTTGGTAACCCCAAGTGCAACAAGCTTAACAAAGTCTCTTTGAATTCCTTGGTACCCCCAAGTGCATCAAGTTTTTATATTAGAAATTAGAATGTCGAGATCTCCCATAGTTCAAACTTTAGTTGCTCAAGATTGTCCATAACCGGGACACGGCTAAGTACT
This sequence comes from Avena longiglumis, assembly GCA_030063025.1. Classification (NCBI taxonomy): domain Eukaryota; kingdom Viridiplantae; phylum Streptophyta; class Magnoliopsida; order Poales; family Poaceae; genus Avena; species Avena longiglumis. The sequence goes on along the minus strand of CP125976.1, from coordinate 221,379,508 downwards.
TAGATTTTATTGACTTCTGGAAGGAGTACACTTTACCCACATGACACAATCCCATCTTGTTGCCACCAGTGGCCTACTAGATTAGTGCTCACCAAGATGGAGTCTTGGCGGTGAGAATGTGACGAAGTCTTTCCAAAAGGTCCTCCCATACATCATTGCTAGCTTGTCTTCAGCCCCATGAAGCATTCCAGATCCCCATGTCCAGAACCAAAGACAATGTATGGGTCTTCCTAATGTAGTTGACTAAGCGAGCCATAATAGCATGTGGTTGTACGAAAGCCACAATTGGAGAAGCATGTTCAATCTCTAAGTTTACTAGGTGGTTTTCATTTGGAGCACAACACAAAGTGATTGCCATAGACATGGTTCCCTTTTGTTGCCACCTTCTCCAAAACATAAAGTGTCCACCACCTAGGTGGTTCATTGAGTCCTTGTTTTATTATATAAAAGCACTAGTACTTTTCTCAACCTTTGTAAAATCTCAACATGTATCTCTTTTCAAAACATAGCATGGCTAAGCATGTACAACTTCAATATTTCCACTAAGGAGTGTATAGGGAATCCTATTAGGATTAGCATAGCATAAGTATAAAACATTTTCATGCATGTTTACAAAATCCACTAAGTATAATAAAAATAGTAGGTCTTTTGTATGATAGTGTAACTTGCCTTTCTGTTTAGGGAATGATAGTCACTCCTTGATCTTGCTAGTCTCACACTTTGCTAATATCACTACAATCAAACAAGCATAGTATCAAGTAGCATTCCAACACTCAAACAATAATTCACATACACAAAGCAATGGTTCCTAAGTCTTGTAAAAAGAGGGTTCTATTGCAAGGTTGGTTTCTACTAGGTTTATAAACTTTGTAAGGTCCACATTGGTCATTTACCAAAATGGAAAAGTCATTAGTTAGAGGGTTTTGCCCAAAGTCTATTTTAAAATCCATTCAACATTTCAGGTGGTGAAAATTATTCTTTTTAAAGTAAACTTTATGTTTTTCACCAAGTGAGTTGCTCTTGGCAAGGCTTGGTGTTTTGGGTCAGTAGGTTTGGTCCATAACACTTTCTCAAAGTTTTCCATGCACAAACTTTTCCATCATAAATTTTAATGAGTTTATTTGGCTAGAAAAATGACTAAGTTAACTAATTCAACTTAAATTTCACAAAAATAATTTTTAACACTATGGGTTGGTTCCTAGGGTCAGTAGGGTCACAAAAATCCATTTTGCAAAAGGTTTAATCCTAAAATAAATTTTTAAACAATTTTTATACTCTAAACTAGTACACAAATGTTTCTGTAATTTCAAATAAGTTAACAGATACTATTTTCAAAACTAAGGCCATGGTTGTTTAGGGCTTGTTCTCCTGAATCCATTGATATAAAATTTGTCAAATTTGGACGTGTGGATTAAAAGATATAAGGGTTTGAAAATGGCATCAAATTCTGATTTCAATTTCTGTTTTTAACAGACAGGTGACACGCGTCGAGACTCTATTGGACGGTACCGGTTCGCTGCGGATCACGCTCCGGTGCGTTGGATTAAGTCTAATCGTGCGGTTCTGGAGGCGTACCCCTTCGGCGTTTAAATGATTCTATCGTGCCCGTCCGATCTAGATCGAACGGTTGCGGCAGGCTCGACCTAAAGTGGGCGGCGCTGCGGTGGCTTGCGGCGGCGGAGCTGTTAGTCGACGACGGTGCCGATGCTACAGGAGGTTAGGGATAAAGGGAAAATGCTCACCAGGCTCAGGAGAACACGGAGAAGCTCAAGGTGCTCTAGGGATGGCAAGGCGCCTTGGTCTTGGCGAATTGCTCACGGAGTTGCTTAGGCGGCGGTGCTCTCGGGTTTTGTCGAGGGCGATGCAGATCGCCAGGAGGTAAACAAACACATAGTCGGAGCGCAAAGACACGGCGAAGGTGTGTGCGTGATCGAGAAGGCGGGGTGGTCTGGTTCACACAGGAGGCGTCATGGGAGAAGAAGGCGACGGCGGCGTCGGGAGTTTGTCGTGGTCGGGTTACGGTGCACCAGCGAACTGGGAGTACTAGGAGGCGTGAGGTCGAGAGGAGTCCACTCGCGTGAAGTAGAGGCGAGGGTGGTCGGAGTTGGTCGGAATTTGCTGCGGCTCGGAGCAGAGGGCGTTCGGGGAAGAAATGGAGCGGCCTAGGGGCGAGCTTTGGGGAGGAGTCTGAGGGGAACGAGAGAGGAGAGGTGACGATTTAACCTGCGTGGTCAGAGGGCTAATTCAATGCGTGTTTAAGGAGAATTACGCCGGAGTTACGCTGTTTGCAATGGCCGGGCGACGGGGTGGGCGTGGTCGGGTGAAGAAGAAGAGCAGGAGGTGGGGTCCAGTCGGTGAGAAAAGAAAAGGGAGGATGGGTCCACTGGCCATTGACTCTATGGGCTGTTACGGCGGTGAGAAAAGTAACGCTTCGGGGAAGAGAGAGTTGGGCTAGGTGGGCTTCCTGGGCTGGCTGTTGTTTCATTTTTTTTTTGTACTGAATCATTTTTCCTTTTCTATTTTGAATTTCTGTTTTAAATTTCAATCAACTTATTCAATCATTCAAACAATTTCAACATTCATTAAACCTTGCATTGTGTTTTTGGTTCTGTTTAGTAGTATAAATCAACTTTAAAAATAAAAATAATATTTTAAATTTTTCTAGGTTCTATTTATTAATTAAATAAAATGGGCTATGGTTTATTAATAAAATATGGTTTGGTTTAATTATTAGAATCCCCATTTTGAATTCTAAATATTTATAAAAACCAATTCAGTAGGTTTTTATTTGTGAATATAAGATATGTGTAATACTTTGTTAGAATAAAATAACATTTTATTATAGGGTCCATTAATAATTAAATAGAATGGCCTTAGTTATTTAATTCAAATAGGATTTATTTTATTGAGATATTTATTTTAAAATCTAAAATTGAGCCAAAACATTTTAGTAGGTTTTTATTAAATAATAATAAAAATACTTGGTAAACCTATTTAAACAATTTTAATAAGTCTTGATGTTTTAATTTAAAATGGTAAATCCTTTCATAATAAAATTGGATATTGATTCCCTATTATTTTACTTAAATAAACTTTTGTTATTTTTATTCAAACTAAATGTTTTAATTCCCAAAGTTTTGGTTGAGTTTTAATTTGGCTTTATCAAATATTCTTTATTTATAAATCCACCATTTCTTCTGATAATAAATCTTTTATTAAAGGATCTAATAATAGTAATTCCAAAACATTTTCAATTTCCTTTATTAAATGTTTTTATTTATGAACCCTTTTATTTTATTTATTTTAAATTGGTTTGAGGTTCCAATTCAATTCAAAAAGTTTCTTCTGGCTCTGAAATTTGAACAGGGTTTTATTTAATTAATTTATTTTCACATTACAATATTTGGAAAATCTTGGGATGTGACAGGCTACCACCCTTAAAATAAATCTCGTCCCGAGATTTGGGGAGGATAGGGTTACAAGCAAGTTCAAAGCAACTAGGGCATTACCACCCTTAAAAATTTTCAAACAAAAATTACATATTGGCCTTCTTGGGTCCTGGATAAATTTTTCTTATTGCAAACATTTGCATGGTTTCCTTGGTTTCCATACTTGACTCATGGGCCAAGATTGAGCTTCTCCATAGGCTTGTTCAACTTGTTCTTCATCCTTTCTGGACAGTTGCTTGCATAGTGTCCTGGATTCTTGCAGTTGAAGCAATGAATGTCATTGAGTTCTTTACGTGGCTCTTGAGGGCCAGTTGCTACAAAGTGACCTGGTTCATTACAGTTGTTACACCATACTTGGTCAATTCCTTTATTCTTTATGTTCTCTGGGCATCCACTGGAGTAGTGTCCCATTTCCTTGCATTTACGACATTGTACAAGGCTCATGTCTTGCTTGGGCTTCTTGATTTTCCTAGATCCTTTGAATTGGGTTGTCTTGCTTGGAGGTATAAGTGGTCCTTTTCCTTTGGTAGACTTGGATCCTTCTTGTTTTTTTGTTCTACCATGGCATAGATAGGACATAGGCCAGGAGTATGATCACTTCCCTCACAAAGGTAGCAGGTAGCTTGAGAGGTAGGGCATTCTCCAACAGGATGGTCTTCATCACAATTGGGGCATTGTCCTTCATGCTCCTTGGAAGTATGTTCCTTGTCTCCACAAATAATGCAAGCTGGGGCTCCATCTAGAACAACATTCTTGTCATCCTTGCTATCATACTCTCTTCTAGGATAGCTTTCCTCCATGCTAATCATTTGATTAGTCACCTTAAGCATTAGTTGAGATTGTTCCTCCAAAAACTTTTGCAATGCTGGATCTTCATTACTATTGTTGGCTAGGAACTGAGCTGTCAGTTGGTTCAACTGATGTTGGGTTGCTATGAGCTCCCCCAGGCTGTCAGCTTGGTTGGTGTTGGTGTCATCAACCTTGGAGTCCTTTGGAGTAGTCATCTGTTTGGGTTGGAGGAAGATTAGAATGGGCAAGATATTTCTAAGGAAATATTTCTAATCACACACATCACAATTCACATAAGCAATGTGCATGCAATCACAAAACAAACTTTTCACAAACATCTTTGCACTCAAACCACAAAGTTCAAGCACGTACTTAGGTAACAAAATATTTTTGTTACACCACACAAGTTGGTGGTTTTGACTTAACTAGTATATGGTGGTCCATCTATATGATTCACTTGTGGTCTTTCCTTCCTTCTTGATTCTTCTTGCATGAGATCTTGGTTTCCTTGGGAGAACTTTTGGTCACAATACTTCAAAGTTGTTGATGGTTCCTTCTTATTTTGCATTCCCTCAGTATCTAAATCTTGAGTAAGATTTTCCTTGTTTCACTTGTGATCCTTAGTGATATCCAAGTTGGAAGTCTTTGGGAAATATGCTGAAGATGTTGAAGTCATTAGAGTTGAAGAAGTCCTTTGCACATGGTGTAGTGTTTGGTCATGGTTAGGCTCTTCCATCAAGTTGAAGTAGAAGAAAAGTAGAGTTGAAACCAAAATGGTTGAGGAAAGAGTTTACAAGTGTTTTTGTAAATAAGTTTTTGATACAAATACACTCCTATTTTTCTAAGGGTTTTTGTCCAATCCTAGGATTTACAAATCCTACAGGCAACACAATGCTCTGATACCATCTGTAGAGGTCCCAACCTAATAAGGTAGAGTCCTCCTGTGTTTTACAATGCTAGTCCCTGGATCAATAGCTAGCATCCACAGTTAAGATGTAATATCAAGATACAAGGGTCATATTATAACATTATAACCAGGAATAACATAGTTTTATTACATCATATATAGCTCATTTGGCTATTACATTACATTGCAGCGGAATATATATAGTCATGGGTCCTTCATCTTCATAGTGCCACAGGCAGATGTTAGTTGTAGACTTTGTAGTCCTAGTCAATCAAACAATCTTCATTTATAACAATCAAACCTGCAACATTACAAGTTACAACCACAAGGGTCAATACATTAGAATTGTATTGGCAAGTTTCACGTTTATGTATAATAAGTGGATCCTATCATTATATGCAAATTTGGCTAAGTAGAGTTTAGGGTTCATTGGCATAAAGCAATATTTTATCCTAACTTTTCAAAATGGTTTTGGTCTTTTGTCAAATCTCATTTCCAAGATCCTTGAACTCCTTGGTAGACACTCAAGTGTTCAAGTACTTGTCAAAAATCCTTGAGCACCTTGGTAACCCCAAGTGCTACAAGTTTTCTCAAAACTCATGAGTTCCTTGGTAACCCCAAGTACATCATGCTCTTGTGCACCTTGGTAACCCCAAGTGCAACAAGCTTAACAAAGTCTCTTTGAATTCCTTGGTACCCCCAAGTGCATCAAGTTTTTATATTAGAAATTAGAATGTCGAGATCTCCCATAGTTCAAACTTTAGTTGCTCAGTATTGTCCATAACCGGGGACACGGCTAAGTACTTAGATTTTATTGACTTCTACAGAAGGAGTACACTTTACCCACATGACACAATCCCATCTTGTTGCCACCAGTGGCCTACTGGATTAGTGCTCACCAAGATGGAGTACTGGCAGACTGAGAATGTGACGAAGTCTTTCCAAAAGGTCCTCCCATACATCATTGCTAGCTTTTCTTCAGCCCCCATGAAGATTCCAGATCCCCATGTCCGGTAACCAAAGACAATGTATGGGTCTTCCTAATGTAGTTGACTAAGTCAGAGCCATAATAGCATGTGGTTGTACACGAAAGCCACAATTGGAGAAGCATGTTCAATCTCTAATTTTCCTAGGTGGTTTTCATTTGGAGCACAACACAAAGTGATTGCCATAGACATGGTTCCCTTTTGTTGCCACCTTCTCCAAAACATAAAGTGTCCACCACCTAGGTGGTTCATTGAGTCCTTGTTTTATTATATAAAAGCACTAGTACTTTTCTCAACCTTTGTAAAATCTCAACATGTATCTCTTTTCAAAACATAGCATGGCTAAGCATGTACAACTTCAATATTTCCACTAAGGAGTGTATAGGGAATCCTATTAGGATTAGCATAGCATAAGTATAAAACATTTTCATGCATGTTTACAAAATCCACTAAGTATAATAAAAATAGTAGGTCTTTTGTATGATAGTGTAACTTGCCTTTATGTTTAGGGAATGATAGTCACTCCTTGATCTTGCTAGTCTCACACTTTGCTAATATCACTACAATCAAACAAGCATAGTATCAAGTAGCATTCCAACACTCAAACAATAATTCACATACACAAAGCAATGGTTCCTAAGTCTTGTAAAAAGAGGGTTCTATTGCAAGGTTGGTTTCTACTAGGTTTATAAACTTTGTAAGGTCCACATTGGTCATTTACCAAAATGGCAAAGTCATTAGTTAGATGGTTTTGCCCAAAGTCTATTTTAAAATCCATTCAACATTTCAGGTGGTGAAAATTATTCTTTTTAAAGTAAACTTTATGTTTTTCACCAAGTGAGTTGCTCTTGGCAAGGCTTGGTGTTTTTGGTCAGTAGGTTTGGTCCATAACACTTCCTCAAAGTTTTCCATGCACAAACTTTTCCATCATAAATTTTAATGAGTTTATTTGGCTAGAAAAATGACTAAGTTAACTAATTCAACTTAAATTTCACAAAAATCATTTTTAACACTATGGGTTGGTTCCTAGGGTCAGTAGGGTCACAAAAATCCATTTTGCAAAAGGTTTAATCCTAAAATAAATTTTTAAGCAATTTTTATACTCTAAACTAGTACACAAATGTTTCTGTAATTTCAAATAAGTTAACAGATACTATTTTCAAAACTAAGGCCATGGTTGTTTAGGGCTTGTTCTCCTGAATCCATTGATATAAAATTTGTCAAATTTGGACGTGTGGATTAAAAGATATAAGGGTTTGAAAATGGCATCAAATTCTGATTTCAATTTCTGTTTTTAAACAGACAGGTGACACGCGTCGAGACTCTATTGGACGGTACCGGTTCGCTGCGGATCACGCTCCGGTGCGTTGGATTAAGTCTAATCGTGCGGCTCTGGAGGCGTACCCCTTCGGCGTTTAAATGATTCTATCGTGCCCGCCCGATCTAGATCGAACGGTTGCGGCAGGCTCGACCTAAAGTGGGCGGCGGTGGCTAGCGGCGGCGGAGCTGTCAGTCGACGACGGTGCCGATGCTACAGGAGGTTAGGGATAAAGGGAAAATGCTCACCAGGCTCAGGAGAACACGACGAAGCTCAAGGTGCTCTAGAGATGGCAAGGGGCACACTGGTCTTGGTAGAATTGCTCGCCGGAGTTGCTTAGGCGGCGGTGCTCTCGGAGTTCTTTGTCGACGATGCAGCAGATCGCCAGGAGGTAAACAAAACACATAGTCAGGAGCGCAAAGACACGGCGAAGGTGTGTGCGTGATCGAGAAGGCGCGGGGTGGTCTGGTTCACCTGGGAGACGTCGCCGGAGAAGAAGGCAGACGTGGCGGCGTCGGGAGTTTGTCGTAGTCGGGGTTCTGGTGCACCCGCAGGCGAACTGGGAGTACTAGGAGGTGCGTGAGGTCGAGAGGAGTCCACTCGCGTGAAGTAGAGGCAGAGGGGTGGTCGGAGTTGGTCGGAATTGCTGCGACAGCTCGTCGGAGCAGAGGGCGTTCGGGGAAGAAATGGAGCGGCCTAGGGGCGAGCTTTGGGGAGGAGTCTGAGGGGAACGAGAGAGGAGAGGTGACGATTTAACCTGCGTGGTCAGAGGGCTAATTCAATGCGTGTTTAAGGAGAATTACGCCGGAGTTACGCTGTTTGCAACGGCCGGGCGACGGGGTGGGCGTGGTCTGCGGGTGAAGAAGAAGAACAGGAGGTGTGGGGTCCAGCGTCAGTGAGAAAAGAAAAGGGAGGATGGGTCCACTGGCCATTGACTCTATGGGCTGTTACGGCGGTGAGAAAAGTAACGCTTCGGGGAAGAGAGAGTTGGGCTAGGTGGGCTTCCTGGGCTGGCTGTTGTTTCATTTTTTTTTGTACTGAATCATTTTTCCTTTTCTATTTTGAATTTCTGTTTTAAATTTCAATCAACTTATTCAATCATTCAAACAATTTCAACATTCATTAAACCTTGCATTGTGTTTTTGGTTCTGTTTAGTAGTATAAATCAACTTTAAAAATAAAAATAATATTTTAAATTTTTCTAGGTTCTATTTATTAATTAAATAAAATGGGCTATGGTTTATTAATAAAATATGGTTTGGTTTAATTATTAGAATCCCCATTTTGAATTATAAATATTTATAAAAACCAATTCAGTAGGTTTTTATTTGTGAATATAAGATATGTGTAATACTTTGTTAGAATAAAATAACATTTTATTATAGGGTCCATTAATAATTAAATAGAATGGCCTTAGTTATTTAATTCAAATAGGATTTATTTTATTGAGATATTTATTTTAAAATCTAAAATTGAGCCAAAACATTTTAGTAGGTTTTTATTAAATAATAATAAAAATACTTGGTAAACCTATTTAAACAATTTTAATAAGTCTTGATGTTTTAATTTAAAATGGTAAATCCTTTCATAATAAAATTGGATATTGATTCCCTATTATTTTACTTAAATAAACTTTTGTTATTTTTATTCAAACTAAATGTTTTAATTCCCAAAGTTTTGGTTGAGTTTTAATTTGGCTTTATCAAATATTCTTTATTTATAAATCCACCATTTCTTCTGATAATAAATATTTTATTAAAGGATCTAATAATAGTAATTCCAAAACATTTTCAATTTCCTTTATTAAATGTTTTTCTTTATGAACCCTTTTATTTTATTTATTTTAAATTGGTTTGAGGTTCCAATTAAATTCAAAAAGTTTCTTCTGGCTCTGAAATTTGAACAGGGTTTTATTTAATTCATTTATTTTCACATTACAAGATTTGGAAAATCTTGGGATGTGACAGGGAGTTAGCAGAACTGTGCTGTCATGGGGAACGCTTTCAACATTGCACCTGTACTTTGTACCCAGTTGATACCATGCTCTTTTGTTTACGGATGTCGTCAATGTGAAATAAAAGGGGAGCTTGTAAGTTCATGGAGTTATATATATATGTGTTAGATAAATGCCTGGACCGCTAGCCTAAGCCATGCCTAATCATGGTGGAAACTTGCAGCATAACCATAATGAGCAATTTGTGAAGCATCCTCAATAAAAACCTATGCAAATAGAAAATAAAAAGATCGCTGAGATGCTCATTGCCTGATTGCCTTGTAATTTTGATTATGGGATAGCTCCTGTATCATGTGCAAGGGGTACCCCGTTGGCGGTTCTCTATGATACGCATGTATTTACTATGACAAGAACTTGCCGGTAACTAAAGTTGAGTAGCATGAGGAGCGGCCCTCGAATTAAAGGGACATGAGATTTTCAGTTTATGGTTTGTCAAGCATATTACTCATATTGTACCTCACTTTCACTTTAACCATTTAAAGATGCCTATGATAGGGGCAATGAGAGCTCAAAGCTAATGAGTACCTTACTTTCAGCATTTGGAAGCCTTTCAAACTTTTCAAAACCTTTTCACTTCCTTGTTGAGTCACCACTTATTCTATGAGCACCTTCTTGTGAGAATACTTGTCATTCTTAGTGTAATGTGCTTGTCTCAAAACTTGGTTAATTATGTCATGATTTTGATGCTTGTATCTCTGATATCTTAACTTCTAGTCTTCACTTCAACTTCAGGGGTGCCTTGCATTTATTTTGTGCTCTACAAACACAGGCAAGCGAGATACCACACTATCATACCTTTTGATGAGCATTGCAATGTTGCTTATGTTTATGTTTCATGCTACTTATTATTATTTAGTTGGAATATCTTCATAGCTTGCAATGACTATTGAGTAGACTTAGTTGCATACTCCTTATTATGAATTTTCTAAGTATCTACTCTTGTGCTGAGAATATTTACATCATATGAAGCAAATGTGTTTGTAAAAGTTCTTTTATCGCACTCAGTTTTCAATTTAATTGCTTGAGGACAAGCAATAAGCTAAGCTTGGGGGAGTTGATATGTCCAAAACGTATCTACTTTCCCGAACACTTTTGCTATTGTTTCTCCTCTAAACTTGTGTGATTTGGATACAACTAACACGGACTGACGCTGTTTTCAACAGAATTACCTTATTGTCTAGTTTTTGTGTAGAAAGTCAACTATCAGGAAAAATCCCGAAAGATATGCCAAAAATCCTATTTCACCAGAAGACTCACGGAGCCAGAAGACGAGATGGAGTGGAGGCCTGAGGGGCCCACACCCCCAGCCGTGCGGGCCAGGCCTGGCCGCGCCTGGAGGGGGTGTGGCCACCTCACGCACCCCCTCGTCCCCCATATTCGACTATACGTTGCCTCTTGTCCTAAAAACTCATGGGGGTTCGACATTTTTCTAGAAAGAGTTCCGCTGCGCCGCCACCACCAAACACCGCATTTCGGAACTAGAAACTCTGTTCTGGCACCCTACCGGGACGAGGAATTTGGAGAGGATCATCGCCATCATCATCACCGACGTCTGTCCATCAACAATCCATATTTCCCTCATTCATTAGTGAGTAATCCCCCGCTGTAGGCTATGGGGATGGTAGGGATTAGATGAGTTCTAGCATGTAATGAAATAAGATTGTTAGGGCATGGTGCCTAGTATCTCTATTAGTGATATTTGGCTTTGTTGCAACTTATTGTGCTTAATGCTTGTCAATAGGGACCGAGTGCCATGTTCTCAGATCTGAACTTATTATTGATTCATTATGATAGTATTGTTTGTGATCTTATCTGCAATTTGTGTACACATATCATTGTCCGGATCCAAAGGCCCCGAAGTGACAGAAATTGGGATATCCTGAGGGGATGGCTGTGATGTGAGGATCACATGTGTTCACGGAGTGTTAATGCTTTGCTCCGGTGCTCTATTAAAAGGAGAACCTTAATTGCCAGCAGTTCCCTTGAGGCCCCGCTGCAATGGGCTGGCAGGACAAAAGATGTTGTGCAAGTTCTCACTGCGAGCACACATGACTATATATGGAGCACATGCCTATGATTGTTTAGTACTTGGATGCTTATTCTTATTTATCTGCAAATTTCCCTAGATCTTGAAGTTACATGTTTAGACTTGTCCATGCAACTCCCGTCGATCCATCCCTATGCCTACCGCACTCATATCCAACTATTTGCTACTACTGTTACTATTTCTCTTGTTTTACTGCTGCTGTTGCTTTGCTATTGCTACTACAAAACCGTTGCTACTGATAAACTTCTGTGAGCAAGAACTATTTCCAGGTACAGCTGAATTGACAACTCAGTTGTTAAGGCTTATAAGTATTCTTTGTCTCCCCTTGTGTCGAATCAATAAATTGGGTAATACTACCCTCGAAGACTGTTGCGATCCCCTATACTTGTGGGTCATCACTAGGCTGGGTTAGTTTAGCTGGTAGGATTTTTTCTTCTTATTCCTTTTTCTTTTTTTGTTTCTATTTTCTGTTTTTATTCAAACTAAATGATTTAAACTTCAATTTGATTTCAAATTTTCACCAAACCTTTTCAGACGATTTTATACCAAATATAGGTTGGTTAATTAGTCCAATTAGAGAATTCTAAATATTTTTATAGATTAATATTCATTTAAAATTGAGTGTGGCACATTGGCATTATTTAATAAAATTTGAATATGGTAATTAAGCCCATATAATTTTATTAATTAAACTTTTTTCCTTTGATATTATTTAAATATATTTTTATTCCATTCACTTACGGATTTTAGCCATGGCTTAAATTGTCTTTGCAATATTTTGTATTTATTTTTCTTCGTGTCTTATATAAATCATATGTTTTGATTTATAGCTCCAAAAATGGTGATTCAAATTTGTATAATTCTATTTAATAATTATTTATCTTTATATATCCTTTAGAATTACTTTGTTCACTATTTATTATTAATTTTAGCTATGAGATTTATTAGCCTTGGAATACTTTCTTTTATCTTATATAAATCATAAGTTTTTATCCATGGCTCCAAATAGAGTGAAAATAATTCCCATGTTATATTGTTGTTTATCATTATTGATTATTTAGGAATGATGTTGCTAAATTTTTATATGGAACGTAGCCATAGTCTTGGAGTGATCTTGATGACTATTTCTCTTTTTAGGGTTTAGGTTTTAGGTTTATCTTTTCCAAGTGCTCAATATCAAGATACCTTCCATGCATGAATGCATTTGATTTGTTTCAAAATTTGTTTGTTAATTTCTCATTCAAATTTTTGTTCAAGTAAGGTTTTTATGTCTCCATTTAGAAACAAAACGTTTCTTTTCCCCCTAAATTTCATCATTTTTTCTTTTGTTTGTTTGTTTTTCACATTTCGTAAAAATTTGGAATTTGACAGACTACCACCCTTAAAAGGAATCTCATCCCGAGATTCGGGAAGGCTTGAAATAACAAGTTGGTTTTAGGACAACTAGGGTACTACCACCCTTAAAAGGATTTAACTAGATTGCGTCTTGGCTTACTTGGTGTTTCGATGTAACTTCTCTGGATAGTTGTTTGCATAGTGTCCCTTATTACCACTCTGAAACATGTGACAAAGTTGAGGTCCTTCCTAGGTTTGCTTGTCTTGTTCTTCTCTTTTTGTAGACAATCAGACACATAATGGCCTAACTCTTTGCAATTGTAGCACTGTAGTTCGCTGATGTCCATATTATTTTTGGGTCTCTTCAAGTCTAGGAGGTCTCTTAGTTCATGTTCTTCATATTTCACCACAAATTCAAGAAATCTTTCTCGGTTCTTAGAACAGTTCCTAGGATAACATACGTTTCCTATTTCGTTCACCAACGTTGGTTACATCGTATGGAGGTGCATACTGAGATTTGAATTTGTCTTCATCATTCTTGGTGGAAGTTGTATCTTCATGGGTGTTTCCAAAGAATTGATGTATTCCATCCTTAGCTTGATGTTTCATCTGTTGAACTATAGGATATATGTGGCATTGGACAGGGACATGATCAGTTCCTTTACATAGGAAATAGGTAACTTGAGATGTGGGCATTGTCTAGTTGGATGGTTCTCATCACAATTAGGGCACTGGTCAATATGCCCTTTATAAGTATGTCCTATGTCTCCACAAATTTTGCAGGCTTGTGTTCTTTCCACAATATCATCCTTGAAATCATTGTTGTCATAATTTCTTTGGGAAGGGTTGTTTCCCATGTTGATCATCTGATTGGTCATCCTTTGCAACAATTGGGATTGGGATTCCAAGAACTTTACCATGGCCGGGTCTAACTCAGTGTTGTTGTGGTTGTTGGCTAAAAACTGGGTTGTTACTTGATTCAACTTAGTTTGGGTTTCTAGAAGTTGTACTGTCATGTGCATCTCGAGGTTATTGTTGTCACCATTTTTGATGTTGGAGTTGTGGTCTCTTGGAGAAGTCATCTGCTTGGGTTGGGTTGGAATTAGAATAGACAAAAGATTTCTACGGAAAGGATTTTACTCTTACACAACAAATCACACAAATCAATATGCAAGTAATAAAAATCATGCATTCCACTCAAACAACAAGGTTCAAGCATATCTTAGGCAAACAAAATATTATTGTCATACCACATCGGTTGGTATGATCAATAAATGATTAGCAAATCGATTTAAACAAAACACTAGTATGGTGGTCCAACTATAGGGTTCCCTTTGATATTATTCCATCCATCTCCAAAGCTACTACATTAGTATGGTGATCAGCAAATCGATTTAAACAAAATACTAGAAATTATTTCATCTTGGTCAAATAGCTCTAAGGAAATGTCTATAATGGTTCCTCCTAAGTTGAGTTTCCTTAGTCTCCAGGTCTTGAAGTCCTTAGTGATGTCGAAGCTGAAGTCCTTTTTGATGTTGATGTCCTTTTGTGAAACTGAAGTTGAATTGCTTTGAGATGTTTAAGCTGAAGTCCTTCATGATGTTGAAGTTGAAGTCCTTAGTCATAAAGTTGAAAAGGGAGAGATGTAGAAACAAAACAGAATACTGAGGAAAGAGTTTACAATATTGTTTGTAAATATATTGCACAAATGCAACTCTTATTTTTCTAAGGGTTTTTGTCCAATCCTAGGGTTACAAATCTACATGCAACATAGTGCTCTGATACCATCTGTAGAGGACTGAACCTAATAAGGTACAAGTTCCTGTGTTTATAGTGCTAGTCCCTTGATCGAATAGCTAGCACCCATAGTTAAGATGTAATATCAAGAAACAAAGGTCATATTACATTGCATATCCAGGAATAAAATAGTTCAATACAACTTACATAGCTCATATGGCTATCTTATTACAGAGTAACATGTATAACTATAATGCATGGAGTCCTTCATCTTCATGTGCCACAGGCAAACATGTTGGTTGCAAACTTGTAATCCCTACTCAACAAACTTCATTATCATCAAGTAATCCTACAACATGATAAGTTACAACCACAAGGGTAAATACATTTGAATTGTATTGGCAAGTGATACCGTATTGATATAGAGAACCTAACATCTACATGAATATATGGCTAAGTGCAGTTTAGGCTGGCCTTTGCACAAAGTATGTTTTCCCTATCCTTTTTAAAAAAATAGTTTTTCTCTTTTCAACAACACTTCATCAAACATGGCACACTAGATACCCTCTAGGTGCTTCCCTTGTTCACCCAACAAGTTTTAACTTAGAGAAATTAGAATTATGAGATTCTTGATCCTGCTTCATTGTCTTGATGCTCAAAAGTTGTCCATAACCGGGGACACGACTGAGTACTTAGTTTGACCCTCTCAGGAGATGGTAGAATTTCCCCCACAAGACTCGACATGCATCTAGACAAGACTTTTCAGAAGCAATCCCTCAGATCACCACAGACGCGTTCCATCCTATCATCACTCCTACCTTCTGTCTGTCAGACTGAGTTCTTGCAACTTAGTTTGTCAAGACAGAGCCCATATGCCATGTGGCTGCACTGGAAGCTTTAACGACAAGAATTTTGATGACCCACAAGTGTAGGGGGTGTATCGTAGTAATTTCTATAAATAGGAGTGTCGATCCCAACGAGGAGCAGAAGGTGTTGACTAGTGGTATGGAGCAGGAAATCTCTGTAAATACTTAGCAAACGGATTATTTGGGGTTTTCTGATAAAGCAAAGAAACAAAGTGCAAGTAATAAAGACAACGAACAACTTCAGCAAGTGGCCCAATCCTTTCTTAGCAGAGGAGAAGACGATGGAAATACTTATAAGGACCAAACGTTCTCGAGGACACATGGGAATTCTGTCAAGTGCTTTCGCTTTAAATAGTTGAGTACTCTTCTTTGGTGTTGTAAGTATTGTGTGGGTGAACCTGTGCTAATGTACCGACCTTACTTGGACTAATACATACTTGTGATTAAACCCCCTCCAAGCATCCGCAACTATAGGAGAGCAATTAAGATATAAACCTAACCACAACCTTAAACTCTAAGATCCTACACTCCCTTATGCAATGGTGTCCTAACGGGGGTTCATGTTTCTGTCACTCTGGCAACCCCAAGATTAGTATCCAAATACACAATGCATTACCCTAGGCCCATAAATGGTGAAGTATCATGTAGTCGGCGTTCACATGAAACCACTATAAGAATAGCACCACAACTTAAATACTAAACCATTGAATAGTAACTCAACACAAATCCACTACTAACAACATGGTTTCTCCCATCTCCTCAAGAACTAAATGAACTACTCACAAAACATCATATGGATCAAGATCAAGGATGATATGGTAATGGATAACAATCTGACCATAAACAATAATCCAATGGTTCCATTCACAAGCATCAACTACAATAGTAATTAACATCCGGAAAGTTTCCTATAAGAACTAATGCAAGATCCAACACGATTGTTACAGCGGGATGGAGTGGTGATGTTGCTGTTGGTGGAGATGATGGTGTGGATGATGATGATCCCGATGAAGTCTAGCTTGATGACGGTGTTGATGGCGACGATCTCCCCTTTTCTAGAAGGAATTTCCCTCGCAGAAATCTGTCTACCGGAGAGCTCTTTCTCTCTCGGTGTTTTCCGCCCTGCAGAGGCGGGGAGAATATTTTTGTGGTCGCTCCCCTGATATTAGGGTTCCATGAGGAAGATATAGGAGAGAGGGTGGAGTCGGGAGACGACCATGTGGGCCACACCTGCCCTAGGCGTGGCCCAGGGGGGACCCGTCCCTAGGGGTGGTGTGGGCCCCCTGTGGCCCAGCTACGCCTCCCCTTATGGCTTCCTTCGTCTTCTGGGACAATATAATTTTCTAATATTTTTTGGTATTTTTCTGATCTTCGCGAAATTGCATCAAAACACATGTTTTTCCATCAGAATCCATACTCTGGCAGTCCATCCTCCAAGAATCATCCAACATGCAAAAACAGAGGAAAAAACATAAGTAATACATCATGATAAGACATATATCAATGAATTGAGGAAAATTATGATATAGAATCGTGATGCAAATTGAACGTATCAACTCCCCCAAGATTAGACCTTCACTTGTCCCCAAGCAAAAACTAAGCTTAGTAAACATGTCCACATGTTTATGGAGTGAGGTGTCGATAAAAGAATACGGACAAGAAGCATCACAGTTACCATTACACAACTCATAGAAGAAAGCACCTCACTATTATATAACTTAGCTTGCAACAAGTACAAGAGTCACAATAGATATGCATAAAGATAAATCAAAATTGGACTTGGCAAACTCTTGTTCTTGGTTAGAGAACAACTGGAAAATAGTTTCACAAAAAGCTTTTTTGTAGAAGTTTTATAACAGGAGCACTCTTTGCTCAAAAAGGTTTTTCAATGAAGGCTTTCAAAGTAATACTCAATAGATAAGATTCTTGTGCAAACAAGGAAGATAAAGAACATGATTGAATAAATCACCATATGAATGCTTGCAACACAACAACTCAATGCTTGCTGGAGATAGAGAGGAAGTAGGTTTACTGACTCAACTTGGAAAATAAAAGAAAGGTCCCTTCATAGAGGGTAGCATGGAACTCAATTTATAAAGAGCTTCAAAAAGATTATGGTACTCACTAGCTTTGCTCCCTCATTGCCCCTATCATAGGCATCTTGAGATGATTAAGGTTAAAGTGAACAAGGATGGAGTATATGCTTGACGAAATATAAGATGGAAATCTCATGTCCCTTGAGTACGAGGGCCGCTCCTCATGCTACTCAACATTAGTCACTGGCAAGTTCTTGTCATTGTAAGTACATGTGTATCATAAAGAACCGCCAACGGGGTACCCCTTGCACATGGTACAGGAGCTATCCCATAACCAAAATGACAAGGCAAGCAGACAATGAGTATCTAAGTGATCTTTTTATTTACTATGTGCATAGATTTTTATTGAGGATGCTTCATAGAATGCTCACTATAGTGATGCTGCAAGTTTCCACCATGATTAGGCATGGCTTAGGCTAGCGGCCCAGGCATTTCTATAATACACGTACATCACTCCATGGACTTACAAGTTCCCTCTTTATTTCACACCTTCGACATCCGCAAACATAAGAGCATGATATTAACTGTGTACAACATACATGTGCAATGTTGAAAGCGTTCCCTGTGACAGCACGGTTCTGCTAATCCCAACATATATGCAAGCATATACAACTTTGATGACACAATGGTTCAAGTCTATTAGGGGCAAGAAAATAAGGTGTGCCATCAAGTTCGTGAGAGCTTTACTAACTAGTTTTCACATAACAAAATACTTTTTAATTCGAAAGATAGATGAAGCTTGAGAATTTTCTTGGAATAGAAATAGATAATAGGTAGATATGGTGGACACAAATGTCACATGTTTTGGTTAAAAGGGGTTGGAAACATGAGAAGTATGCCTTCTCAACAACAGGTTTTTGGCTAGAAAGGCTGGGTTGCAAGCAAAAGAGTTGAAAGAAACAAGAAGACCTACAAGTGATAAAGACAAACATGCAATCTTCCTTGAAGACACAAAATATATTAAATAAAGAATACTAAGCTTATGAGCCAACAAGAAATAAAATAAATGATACAAAATACCTGTAAGCTTTTCTCTTTTTCTTGCAAACCTCAAAAAGTGTTGCTACTAACCAGAACATGGTTTGCCAAAACCAATTTAGATTTACTTGATGATCTCAAAGTGATGCCAATATTGACCAACAATATCCATCATATAATAGAGATTGCAAACTAAAATAAGAAGTGCAAAAAGTAAAAGATGAAACTTCTCATTAATATTCCATAAAGGCACTCACACCAAGGGATACATAGATAACCAAATAAAGGAGAGATACTTACACATGCAAACCAACCTATAAGATAACCTCTCTACCAAATATATGAATCCACTAAAAAGGTAAAAGATAGAAGATAATGATGGTGATACCGCGACACTCCCCCCAAGCTTGGAACAAGCCAAGGGGATGACAAACCTGATGAAGAATTACTCCTTCGGTGGTGATGGTGTTCTCTTGTCATGATAAAACTTCCAAGGCAAAGGTTACCCATCCAAAAAGGATGTCCTGGTTTCCGCAATACAGAAACTAGCATTAAAGCTTATGCGATCAAATCTAGACTCATACTCATAGTTTTGATTTTGTATGTCGTAGAGCTGTGCTTGTAAGTGGTTGGTGGTCTGGCGGAGCGAGAAGACTTCTTCTCGGAGCTCAGCAACCTCCGCCTTGTGCTTGGCGATGAGTTATGAACTTATCTTGTGAATAACATCTACTTCGCGTTCTGCCATCTTGTTGTACCTGAAAACTTCCTGCTCCAATGCTTCCATCCTGTCTTTTAAACTGTCTTCTACTTTAGGGCCTTGAACTTCTTTCATATGTACCTTCCCATCTTTGAGAATCAAGTCCTTGGGATGGATCCTCAACTCATACATGTACAGGTTGAGGACATCCGTAGAGGAATCCTCCATGGGTGATCCATAGGAAGACATTGAAGCTCCAAAACTGAGAATTTGCCTGACAGAAACAGATCGAAACAAAAACACGACAAGAACTCGATACAAGAACCTCGGGGGATCCGGGGGGTTATATATTATGAAGTTTCAATGCATATGGAAAGTGCTGATATGAAAACAAGACGGAGTCGGAGCTCGGGGGAGGCACACCCCCTCTAGGCGCGGGGCAAGGTGGGCCTGCGCCTGGGGTGGGTTTGGCCACCCCGGCCTCCGGTTCCTCCTCTGTTCCATCTCGTAACTTCCCTTATGTATTAAAAACGTCAAAAATATAAAAAAATTGGGGTTTCACGAACCTTCTGTTTTCACCTCTTTTACCTATTCAAAGATGAACTTTTCAGTTTCTAGTGTTTGGTTTCTAATAAATTCTTCTGAAGTCACCATTTGAATAATATCAACATCTTCATTATAAGAATCTCCAAAAATATAATGTTTAAGTCTTTGACCATTCACCACCTGTGTTGTGTCATCCTTCAAAGAAGATATTTTGATAGAACCTAAACGATATACTTCCTCAATAAAAAAAGGACCTTCCCATTTTGAGAGTAGTATCCCTGCAAATTTTTTGAGATGAGACCTATACAAAAGAACTTTCTTGCCAACATGGAACTCCCTTTTGAGAATTCTCCTATCATGCCATATTTTTACTTTTTCCTTAAAGAGTCTAGCATTTTCATAAGCTTCACTTCTCCACTCATCTAAGGTACTCATGTCACGCAGTCTTTTCTCACCAGCAAGTTTAAAATCTCTATTCAACTCTTTCACTGCCCAATAAGCTTTGTGTTCTAATTCTAAAGGCAAGTGATAAGCTTTCCCATAGACCATTTTGTAAGGAGACATCCTGTGGCATCCCGCAAAAACCACTACTAGAAAATCGCGTTGAATTTGTGCATTGCATCGTCATCGTCGCATGTTGTTTGTCAAAAACTATGTTTGCAAAACCCGTCTTTGTTTTCTAAACGCCCATCTTATTCAAACGCCAAAAACCCCGGGGCTCCGGAGTAATTTGTTTTGTTGCATTCGGGTTGCAAACGGCCCAATGAAATTAAATAAAAATTATAATTATTTTGGTGGGGCTCGAGCGGTCCGAACCGACCGAGCGACCCTGAAAAAAATCGGCCCAACCTGTCCTCCTAAATCCTAGAGCTACCTGGTTCCTACCCAACCTACCCTCCACCTCACTCCCACCAATCCAGACCCGCCACCTCCCCCTCCCCAAACCCCCACCCCTCCCTGCCTGCCACGTGGACCAACCCTTCCCCTCCCTCTCCTCTCTCTCTCACCCCCCCACCCCCACACACGCCAGCACCCGCAGCAGCCCAGCCACCAACCGCCCTACTGACCCTCTCTCCTGCCTGGGCCACCTCCTCTCTCCCGGTCCACCTGCCCTGTTCCTCTTCTCCCACCCGCTCCACCGTCCCCCGCACGCGTCCTCTCCCCCTCCCCAGCTTCTTCCGTCCTCTCTCCTCTCACCGGCGGTCTTCCTCGCCGCCGGCTGGCCGCCCCCTTCCGTCCCTCGCGCCTCCTCCCTCTCTCTCAGGCCGAGCTCCGCCGCCGCTCGCTCACCGCCCCGGCCGGCGCCTCCTCCGCCATGCTCGCCTCACGCTTGAGCCCGCTCCGGGCCTCCCGTCGCCGCCCCTCTCCCGCGAGTCCGCTCCCTCGCGCCTTCAAGCTGCCGCCGTCGCCCCTTCTCCGTCCGGCGCTGCGCCTCGCCCTCGCAGTTCCCGCGAGGGCGCCGTCAGCGCGGTCCCTCGCCGTCGGCCGCCGCCGCCCGCCGAATCTTGCCGCTGCCCGCTCCTCCGCTGGCTGCCTCGGGAACCCGATGCGGCCGCTACCACGTCGCCTCGCCTCTCTTTTCGTCCCGGGTCGCCACCGGCGCCTGCGGACAACCGTGTCGTTCTGCGCCCTCCTCGAGCTCCCGCTGGCCTTGTTCCGAGTGGCGATCGGAGAATCACGTCTGGCGCCCGCCTCGACCCCAACCTGAGAGCAAGTCATTCGAAGACTAGGGGCAGTCAAAACAACAAGTTCGCTGGTTGCAAGTTTTACATGGGGCCGATTATTGGTAGACACCGACCATATCTCGCGAAGACCACACCATATTCGACAAGAACCACAACGACACTCGAAGTACAAGACCGATGCCGGCGTACGCCAAGATCGTCACCGCTACCGAGAACTCCGCCGCGGTACCCGGGAGTCTCCTACATGGAGTCATCATCGCCACACCCGAACCGGAAGGATGCCAAGATCGCCGAGAACGCCAAGATCTTCACCCGACATCGAGACCCCGACGCGCCAAGTGCTTCTTCCCTCGCCAAGACCGCCTCGATGGCGCGGGCCCGACAAGACCCTCGCAACGGCAAGACCGACCTCGCGGAACCCGGCAAGACCTTCGCGATGACGAGAACGACACCGACCCAAGTTCTGCTCCCTGGACATCGAGACCCCGATGCGACAAGATCTGCCCGATACTGAAGCGACCGGGAGTCCGAGAACGCTTCCGCCGATCCCGTCGAACCCCAGATCCGAACCTCGCCGATCCGTCGAACCCTGAGACCGACCCCGAACCCCGGACCCCCCCAAGATCGTCGAGCCCCTATGTGTGACCCTTTCCTCGAAACCCTATTTTATAAATGCATAATAACAACTTGTTGCATATTGAATTGCCATCCTTGCATGCATATCTGTGGTTTGGGGGCCTTATGCCGATTCACCTAATAATTAAATATGGGGCCCATATGCAGGCAAATCGAGCCTTATATTGGCCTCATTTAAACTTGTGTAGCGAACCCGTATCATCTTTGGCCATGTTAATACAACATTCAAATTGCGGGTCTTCTAAATAACTTGAACCATTTAATTAATTGTCGGGACCCCGGTTCCGCTTAATCTTGACCTAATTGCATCGCACTTTGCCATGCCATCCATCATACATGCATCATGCCGATCTTCTGCCGTGTATTAAATATTGCATCCGGTGTTTCTTCTAGTGTTTGGTTCTTCGCGGATAAGGCCGTTGAGTTGATGTGAGCTTCGCCCCGATCTTCGGTTGAACCTTCGACAATGTTTTCAGGCGAGCATCTCCCTCTTTCTACCTATCTTACCTTTATAGTATTTACTTCCCTCCTGTTGATCTATTGCTATCTGTGTTGCGATGCTTTAGTTTCCGTACCCGTGATCTACCGTGCAGCCCTATATTGCCTTGGACACATCCTATTACCTGTTGTTTGGTAGATAGTTGGACTTGCGCGTCGTAGTTGCTTGCTCAAATGCTGTTGTGTGTCGTCATATGCCACAGTTGCTGATGTATTGCCGCATGTTGATGTTGGAGATGATGCTAGTTTTACTTATCGTCACTTTAATTTCTGCTTAACAACTAAAATTGAATAAGCAGAGGCATCGGTGGGTGATAGATAATATTTGGTTTCGAGCATACTTGTGTCCCGTAAGACCCGAGTACTTGATACTGTTCCTTGATTTATCGCGCTATCCACATCCGGGAGGTATATGGGACCCCCCTGAGCCAGAGCTTGATTCATTCTTATTTCTTGGGGCCACAAACTAGTTTGAGGTTTTATTTATGATCCTGTACTTATGCCATGCTACTGCTTTATTTACGATTGTGCGAGGAGCACCTGTCTTTATTTAGGTAAGCGTAATGTTTTCGGTATCGATCCCGATTGGGGACCTGCGTCGTTACACCATTGTCGCAAACCTTGGGTCCGTCTCGGAGCTTGCTTACTCCGTTGGTATACTTCAAGGGTGGCCCCTGAAATATTCTGAATCTGTGATTGTTCGATCGTGAAAGCCTCGTTGGGTTTTGATTTGGTTTTCGAGGTTGATCGGCGTGTGTTGCTATTGGTGCACCCGGCGGGTTAAAACTTTCAAAGCCGTGTCGCGGATATGGACGACTTGGAGCACAGTATCTCGATCATAGACAAGCATAACTAAAGTTTACTGCTATAAATTTGACTTATCATGACTAGTAATTAGCTCTACTATAACGGAATGGCTAATTAATCCTGCCCACCATTGCTTGTTGGTTGTCGCTTGCGACAAATGTATCTGACTAGTAAGTATTGCAACCTTCTAGCGAATTGGCTGAATTAAAAGTACCAACAACTGGGTTTTGGGTTTATCTCATGCTATCATGTCGATTAGTAATTGTTGCAACTAACACGGAATGGTTAACTAAAAGTGCCTTTATTTTATTTTATCGGGACGATTATCTAAACGACTAGTAAAGTGCGCAACTATAATCAATAATTAACACCGCCAAGCTGTGAGTTCCTCGGTTGACTTCCTCGTGTGGTCTCGAGAAACGCCAGATGGGTTTGTTTGATGATAGTATCAGGTTTGATCCGAATAGGTCTCTCTCACCCTCTCGATTGGCGCTTGATTGTATCGAGTCTCTATAGGTTGTTTAGTGCATCTTTGCCGCTGCCTCGATCCACCATACCTATGTAGGCGAGGACCGCGAATTCTAGCCTCGCGTGTCTTGGCCTCGATCGACGCTCCTTCTTTGTTTTCTGTTTTGCCCTTTGTCGGCACCTTTTTGTTAAGCAGGTTTGAGATCGGCGCCCGTTAGCGGTTACCCTTCCGGCTTGGCTGGGCAGGGTTATGGACGCCATTGGTTATTCTTGTGGCTCTTAGCCCCATTTGCATCTTGTCCGTAGTCGGACGCTCGATTATCTCAAGGTGATTTGGATCTTTAAATATTATATCGTATTCTTGACTCATCGAGTCATTTATATATATCTGTTCTGTGGGTCCCATCGAGGACTGTTGTGTAATGTTATTACTTCGTTTTCCACCCGCACGAAAGTGCCTGGTGGGCACCTTTGAGTCGTTTCTATGCGGGTTTGGTGAATTTTGCTCAAACTTGCATAGGTCCGATTCTGAGGGTGTTACAGAGTGGTATCAGAGCTCAGCAGTTGCGATACCCCACAAGTCCAGCCTGTAGGAAAACCTAGCTAACGGCCGAAGTAGAGTGTCAAAACTATTTTGCAAAATCGGTTGGATAGTTCTGACTAGGTCTGATTTTACTCCTTACCCCTCTGCTATTCCCCTCTTATCTCGACGCGTTTTGAATCCGCTCTCTTCTCTCTCTTCAAGTCCAGGATTTCTCGTGGTTGGGTTTCCGTCGTACCTTCAGGGTTTCGCTTTCTCCCTTTTTGTAACGGAGGTGCTACGATCATCAATCTGCAACTTGTCTGTTGTGCCCTTCATCCGATCTTTTGTTCTTGAGCTCTTTATCCCTATGTGTTCCTTGCTGGATATCAGTGTCGTTGAAAAACATATGAGAAGGACGAGCATTGGTGAAGTTGGGGTTAACCTTGAGCATGTGTTGTTCATGCCAATGGAACCATCGCGAAAACCTAATCACTGTGTCTTTCATACGATTTCCGCTGGCATCATTCCTTTGTTCCGTATACCATCTATGAAGATCTTCAGTCTAAATCTCGAGAGTTAAGTTGCCTGATTCTCCTACCCGTGTATAGAGTTGATAGTTTGGGCCGAGATGGACTGATCACCCTACCCGACTCTTCTTTGTTTCTGTACATCGAACTGGTGGATCAATGTAACTTTTCCCTCTTCTAATGGAAGTTAGAGGTGGCCGTATCGTTTGATACCTCTATCTTCGTCCTTTGGCTCTCCGGAGTGTTCTCTCGACGATCAGGAACAACGACCATTGTTGGTGGTGTCGCCGTTTTCAAGATGGAGGATGAACCCTCGTTAGTGGTGTCGCGAGGAACTACGCAAAGCGAGGAGACTCAGATCGCCGACTTTCCTTCCGGTACCATGAGGCGGATCTCGAGGGCGAGATCCATTGTTAGTGGTG
The DNA here is from genome assembly GCA_030063025.1 of Avena longiglumis. NCBI lineage: Eukaryota > Viridiplantae > Streptophyta > Magnoliopsida > Poales > Poaceae > Avena > Avena longiglumis. Next base: position 221,354,177 of record CP125976.1, on the reverse strand, counting down.
TCGAATTGTGGCATCCCGCAAAAACCACTACTAGAAAATCGCGTTGAATTTGTGCATTGCATCGTCATCGTCGCATGTTGTTTGTCAAAAACTATGTTTGCAAAACCCGTCTTTGTTTTCTAAACGCCCATCTTATTCAAACGCCAAAAACCCCGGGCTCGGAGTAATTTGTTTTGTTGCATTCGGTTGCAAACGGCCCAATGAAATTAAATAAAATTATAATTATTTTGGTGGGCAGTCGAGCGGTCCGAACCGACCCGACCGCCTTAAAACTGTCGGCCCAACCTGTCCTCCTAAATCCTAGAGCTACCCAGGTTCCTACCCAACCTACCCTCCACCTCACTCCCACCAATCCGGACCCGCCACCTCACCCTCCCCAAAACCCCCACCACTCCCTGCTTGCCACGTGGACCAACCCTCCCCCTCTCTCCCCTCTCTCTCTCTCACCCCCCACCCCCACACACGCCAGCACACGCAGCAGCCCAGCCACCAACCGCCCCGCCCTGGACCCTCTCTCCCTGCGCCCGGGGCCCACCTCCTCTCTCCTCCCCCGGTCCACCCTGCCCCTGTTCCTCTTCTCCCACCCGCTCCACCGTCCCCCGCACGCGTCCTCTCCCCTCCCCAGCTTCTTCCGTCCTCTCTCCTCTCACCGGCGGTCTTCCTCGCCATTGCCGCCCCTTCCGCCTCGCGCCTCCTCTCTCTCAGCCGAGCTCACGCCCGCCCGCCGGGCGCCTCCTCATGCGCCTCACGCCCGCCCGAGCCTCCGGGCCTCCCGCGTCGCCGCCTCTCCCTTGAGTCAGCGCCGGCCGCGCCTCCGAGCCGCGCTCCCGCCGCCTCCACCCCTCCTCGGCCGGCGTTCCTCCCGAGCCACCTCCGCGTCCGCTCGCCTTCAAGCCGCCGCCGTCGCCCCTTCTCTCCGCTGCTTTCGCCGCTCGCGGCCCGCGGTTCCCAGGCGCCGTCGCGCCGGTCCCTCGCCGTCTGGCCCACCGCCGCCGAATCTGCCTGCCCGCTCCTCCGCTGGCTGCCTCGGGAACCGGCGATGCCGGCCACCACGTCCTCGCCTCTGTTTCGTCCGGTCGCCACCGCGCCTGCAGACAACCGTGTCGTTCTGACGCCCTCCTCGAGCTCCCGCTGGCCTTGTTCAGGCCGATCGGAGAATCACGTCTGGCGCCCTGCCGACCCCAACACGAGCAAGTCATTCAAGACTAGGCAGTCAAAACAACAAGTTCGCTGGTTGCAAGTTTTACATGGGGCCGATTATTGGTAGACACCGACCATATCTCGCGAAGACCACACCATATTCGATAAGAACCAACGACACTTTCAAGTACAAGACCGATGCGGCGGCGTGACGCCAAGATCTTCACTACCGAGAACTCCGCCGTGGTACCCGGAGTCTCCTACATGGAGTCATCATCGCCACACCGACGGAAGGATGCCAAGATCGCCGAGAACGCCAAGATCTTCACCCGACATCGAGACCCCGACGCGCCAAGTGCTTCTTCCCTCGACAAGACCGCCTAGATGGCGCGGGCCGAAGACCTCGTAGCGGCAAGACCGACCTCGCGGAACCGGCAAGACCTTCGCGATGACGAGAACGACACCGACCAAGTTACGCTCCCCGACGCCGATCGAACCCGATGCGACAAGATCTGCCCGATACCGAGAACGACCCCGGAGTCCGAGAACGCTTCCGCCGATCCCGTCGAATGTAGGGGTCCCAACCTAATAAGGTAGAGTCCTCCTGTGTTTACAATGCTAGTCCCTGGATCAATAGCTAGCATCCACAGTTTAGATGTAATATCAAGAAACAAGGGTCATAATATAACTTTATAACCAGGAATAACATAATTTTATTACATCAAACATAGCTCATATGGCTATTACATTACATTGCAGCGGAATAAATATAAGTATGGGTCCATCATCTTCAAGGTGCCACAGGCAGATGTTGGGTGTAGACTTTGTAATCCTAATCAAACAATCTTCACTAAAATCAATCAAACCTGCAACATACAAGTTACAGCCACAAAGGGTCAATACATTTGAATTGTATTGGCAAGTGATACTCTTAGTAGTATGGTGGAGTCTATCATCTATATGCATTTGGCTAAGTGGAGTTGAGGCTTGCATTGCTCAAAATAGATTTTTCTTATCATTTTGTAAATACTAAGTTTTTGTTTGACAAAAACTTTCCAAGACATCTACTAATCAAAGACTGGAGATCCACTCAGGGCATCTGCCAATCAAAGACTGAAGATTTGCTTGGCAAAACAATTTTCTTCAATCTAAGATTTTGAGATCCTTATATCAAGCCATCTTTCCATCAAAGATTGAAGAATACACACAATCCCTTGTTCACCCACAAGTTTTTATTTAGAAATTGGAATGATGAGATTCTTGATTGCTTCCATGTCTTGATGCTCAAATTGTCCTTTACTGGGACATGGCTAAGTCCTTAGGTTCTACAACATGCAGAGGTGGTGCACTTTACCCACAAGACTTGGTTTTCCAAGACAAAATCTTTCAGAAGCCTTCCCTTAGACCAATATGGACGCGCTCCAACCTATCAAACACTACCACCCACTGTCCATATGGCTAAGTTCTTGCAACCTATATGATCATGGCAGAGCCCATATTGCCAAGTGGTTGCACGGTAAGCTTTCTCAACATTTGACATCTCAAATCCCTTTGTTTCCTGGGTGGCATTCCACAAGTGAGATACACAAGGTTAACCATAAATATGGGCCTTGTGAACCACTCAACATAACCCAATCTTTCCATTCCACCCAGGTGATCTATTAACTTAGTTGTTTTATTAAACAAAACATAAGTCCTCAGACTTAGAATATTTTCCATAGTGTGATTATATTTTCCACCCATGTTTTCTATTAGCTAGGCTAAGCTTGGTAGTATTAGGATACTTAACTTAGAAAAATCCTACTAAGGATTCATTACTATGTTTTCCTATAGCAGGATCTATACTTAGCAAAATTCCATGCAGGTTTTACTTAACAAAATCACTAATGCATAGTGAAAGTAATAGGATAAAATATGAAGCATCACTTGCCTTTTGGTAGAGTATAGGTTCACTTCTTGATCTTTGCAATAATCACACTCTTCAAGTCACTACAAATCAATCAAGCAAGGCACAAACTCAATCTACCAATCAAACAAAACAACACACACAATTAACAAAGTCAAAGAAGTGCATGCAAGCATGCCAAGCTTTGTTTTGTTTGAAGAAGTGGTTCCTAGTGGGTCATAGTCATTTGGGTACATCTAATGGTTATTTCCTAAAGTGACTAAGTCATTTGTAAAAGGTTTCACTTTAAAAACCATTTTCAAAACAAAGTGTTATTTTTATGTGGTGTAGAAATATTTTTACTAAGGCATTAGTCCATAGGGTTCACCAAATGAGTTGCTATTGCAAAACTTGGTGTTTTGGGTCAGTAGGTTTGGTCCAAACTATTTTCTCAAATTTTCCTTCCATACACATTTTCATAGATAAAACTATTCTTTTATTTGGCTAGAAAATGGCTAAGTTTAAATAATTTCAACTTAAATTTCACAAAAATCATTTTTTTAATACTATGGGTTGGTTCCTAGGGTCAGTAGGGTCACAATAAACCAATTGGCAAAGGTTTGATCTCAAAATTCATTTTTAAATGATTTTTCTAATGTTAACAAGTACACAAAAGAATCTGCAAATTCAAACAAGCTACCAGTTACTATTTGCTAAACTAAGGGTAGGGTTGGTTAGGTCTTGTTCTCCTGAATCTTTTGATATAAAATTTGTCAAATTTGGACGTATGGATCAAAAGTTATAAAGGTTCAAAGTTTGCAATAAATCTGATTCAAAATCTGTTTTAACTCAACACCGCCACGTCGCTTTATCATTGGCTGATAACGGTTCGGTAGGATCGCGCGATGTGGACCGCAGGATTTAAGTGGGAGTGTGCGGTGCAGATCAAACGTAACGGTTCAGTTTAAGTGATCTATCGTGTGCATAGGATCTTGATCTAACGGCTCAAATCGAATCAATAAATCAAGGCGGCGCGATAACGACGGGCGAAGCGAGCTGTCGATTACGGCGGCTGGAAACCGAAACGAGGAAGGAGAGGGGCTCACGGTTCGTCGTGGCACGGGATGCTCAACCTGCCACTGGTTGATGAAGGCGCGACGGACGGCGTAATCCTTCGCCGGAGTTGTTACTGGCGACGGGCGGCTCCGGTCGACGACGGGGACGTTGCTGGAGACCACCCTAAGGCGAAACAGATGTGCGGTCAGATGCGTGAGATCAAGGCGACGCTGTGCGCATGAACGAGAGTGGAAAGGGCGGACGGAAACCATCTGGGATACTCACCGGAGTTAGGCAGACGCGGCGGCGCACTGGAGGTTGTCGTTGGCGAGGCTCGGAGGTGCCCGCGGTCGAGTGACTGACACAGAAGGACGCGCCGGTGTATGGTGAGTGTGCTCGTGTGCTCAGGGAGGCGGAAAGGAGAGTGTGTTGGCCGGAATTTGCGAGAGGGGTCGTCGGAGGCAGAGGGAGCTCTGGGTCGAATTGTGGCAGCCTCGGGGCGGAGAAGGAGTGATGACAGAGGGGAATGGAGGAGAGGGCGTGGGCGTTTAAGACAGCATGACTGCAGCGAGTTAAGGCGGCCGCGTTATGGCGTGTTGATGCTGAATCAAGCAGAACGGCGAGAAGGGGTCGTGCGGGGTGGAGAAGAAGGAGGGCTGTGTGGGGTCCACTGGTCAGTGGGAAAAAGAAACGAGGACAGGTCCACCAGTCAGTGAGGGGGTGGGGTTATGTTTGCGGTGTAGAAAACGGTTCGGAAGAGAAAGAACAGGTGGGCTGTTGGGCTTAGTGGGCTGGGGTAGTTGGGCTGGTGTTGTTTTTCCCTTTTTTTTTTGTACAGAAACATTTTCCTTTTTCCATTTTATTTACTGATTTGAATTTCATTTTCACAATTCAACAACAAGACAAACATTCAAATAATTCAAACTATTGTAATGAGTTTTTGGTTCTGTTTATCATCATAATTCACATTCTAAAAATAAAATATTATTTTAAATCTTTTTAGGTTCCATTTATTAATTAAATAAATGGACCATTAGTTATTTAATAAAATAGGGTTTGTTTTAATTAATAAAAACTTCATTTAAAGTTCAAATATTTTCAAAATTAAATTAGTAGGTTTGATTTGGGAAGTATATAATATTTGGAAATTTGTTTTAAAACAAAATAACCTTTTATTTTAGTATCCATTATTAATTATTATAATAGACTTTCATTATTAAATCCAATAGGATTTGTTCTATTGAGAAATTTGTTTTGAAATCTAAAACAAAGCCAAAACACTTTAGTAGGTTTTTATTAGAGAATATAAAATATTTGGAAAACCTATTTAAAATGATTTTAATAAGTTTTGATGTTTTAATTAAAATGGTAAAGCCTTTTATTAAATAAAGTTGGGTATTAAATCTTTATTAATTTATTTTAAATAAACCTTTGCTAAATTTATTTAGAATAAATGTTTTAATTCCAAAACTTGCCCAAGTTTTAATTTGTCTTTATAAAATAATCCTCATTTGTAAATCCATCTTTTCTTTTGAATATCAAATCCTTTTATTAAAAGATCCAAAATAGTAATTCCAAAACATTTTAATTTCCCTTTATTAAATGTTTATCTTTAAGATTCCCTTTAGGATTTTATTTAATTCAAATGGGTTTGAAGTTCCAATTAAGTTCAAAAAGTTTCTTCTGGCTCTGAAAATCAACAAAGTTTTATTTTATTAATTTATTTTCACATTACAAGATTTGGAAAATCTTGGGATGTGACAGGCTACCACCCTTAAAATAAATCTCGTCCCGAGATTTGGGAAGGCTGGGGTTACAAGCAAGTTCAAAACAACTAGGGTACTACCACCCTTAAAATTTTTCAAACAAAAATTACACATTGTCCTTCTTGGGATTCTGGGGAAATTTCTCTAAGCAAACTTTGGTATGGTTTCCTTGGTTTCCATTCTTGACTCATGGGCCAAGGTTGAGATCCTTCATAGACTTGTTTAACTTGTTTTTCATCTTCTCTGGACAATTGCTTGCATAGTGGCCTAGTTCCTTGCATTTGAAACACATCACTTGGCTGATATCTTTCTTTTCCTTTGGTATCATTACCTTTTGTTTGTTTCTTTGGTTCTTCTTCTTTTCTGGGCATTCATTGGCATAGTGTCCCATCTCTTTGCAAGTGTAACATTGTTCTTGAGTAATATCCTTCTTGCTAGTGTTGGGAAATTTCTTTTCTTCTTGGGTCTCTCCAAAGCTAGGAGTTCTTCTAGTTCATGTTCTTCATGAGTGGGAGATCTTTCTCTCTTCTTGAGGCGTTGATCTTCATGTTCCTTGGATGCATGATCCTTGTCTCTAAAAACATTGCTAGCTTGGGTTCCTTCTGGATTAACATCTTTGTCATCCTTGTGGACTTTAGCTCTTTGGTAAAAGTTTTCTCCCATGCTGATTACTTGAGTAACTAATCCTTGCAACAATTGGGATTGAAGTTTGAAAATCCTTTGTATAGCTGGGTCTAGTCCATTGTTGTTGGCTAAAAGCTGAGTTGTCTCTTGGCTCAATTGGTTTTGGGTTGCTATAATATCTTTCATGCTGTCCACTTGGTTGTTGTCATCAACTTTGATGTTGGAGTTTCTTGGAGAAGTCATCTGTTTGGGTTTGAATTGGGATTAGAATAGGAAAGATATTTTTAAGGAATCAATTCTAATCACACACATCACAATTCACACAAGCAATGTGCATGCAATCACAAACAAACATTTCACTCAAACAATGTTCAAGCACATACTTAGACAACAAAATATTTTTGTTACACCACATAAGTTGGTGTGTTTTGTCTTAGCTAAAATATGGTGGTCCATCTAATGGTTTACTTGTGATTTTCCTTTCTTTCTTGGTTGGTTCTTCTTTCTACATGATATCTTGGTTTCCTTTAGGAAAACTCTTGGTTATGATACTTCAAAGTTGTTGATGGTTTCTTCTTATTTTGCATTCTCTCAGTCTCTAATTCTTAAGTAAGATTTCCTTGTTTCACTTGTGGTCCTTAGTAGTTTCCATGTTGGAAGTCCTTGGTGAAAAGGTTGAAGATGTTGAAGTCTTTAGAGTTGAAGAAGTTGAAGAAGTCCTTTGCACATGGTGTAGGCTTTGGTCATGGTTAGGCTTTTCCATCAAGTTGAAGTAGAAGAGATGTAGAGTTCAAACCGAAAATGGTTAAGGAAAGAGTTTACAAGATTGTTTGTAACTAAGTTTTTGGAACAAAATACAACTCCTATTTTTCTAAGGGTTTTTGTCCAATCCTAGGTTTACAAATCCTACAGGCAACACAATGCTCTGATACCATCTGTAGGGGTCCCAACCTAATAAGGTAGAGTCCTCCTGTGTTTACAATGCTAGTCCCTGGATCAATAGCTAGCATCCACAGTTTAGATGTAATATCAAGAAACAAGGGTCATAATATAACTTTATAACCAGGAATAACATAATTTTATTACATCAAACATAGCTCATATGGCTATTACATTACATTGCAATGAATAAATATAAGTATGGGTCCATCATCTTCAAGGTGCCACAGTGTATGTTGGGTGTAGACTTTGTAATCCTAATCAAACAATCTTCACTAAAATCAATCAAACGCAACATACAAGTTACAGCCACAAAGGGTCAATACATTTGAATTGTATTGGCAAGTGATACTCTTAGTAGTATGGTGGAGTCTATCATCTATATGCATTTGGCTAAGTGGAGTTGAGGCTTCCATTGCTCAAAATAGATTTTTCTTATCATTTTGTAAATACTAAGTTTTGTTTGCAAAAACTTTCCAAGACATCTACTAATCAAAGACTGGAGATCCACTCAGGGCATCTACCAATCAAAGACTGAAGATTTGCTTGGCAAAACAATTTTCTTCAATCTAAGATTTTGAGATCCTTATATCAAGCCATCTTTCCATCAAAGATTGAAGAATACACACAATCCCTTGTTCACCCACAAGTTTTTATTTAGAAATTGGAATGATGAGATTCTTGATTGCTTCCATGTCTTGATGCTCAAATTGTCCTTTACCAGGGACATGGCTAAGTACTTAGGTTCTACACTCTGCAGAGGTGGTGCACTTTACCCACAAGACTTGGTTTTCCAAGACAAAATCTTTCAGAAGCCTTCCCTTAGACCAATATGGACGCGCTCCAACCTATCAAACACTACCACCCACTGTCCATATGGCTAAGTTCTTGCAACCTATATGATCATGGCGAGCCCATATTGCCAAGTGGTTGCACGGTAAGCTTTCTCAACATTTTACAGCTCAAATCCCTTGTTGTCCTGGGTGGCATTCCACAAGTGAGATACACAAGGTTAACCATAAATATGGGCCTTGTGAACCACTCAACATAACCCAATCTTTCCATTCCACCCAGGTGATCTATTAACTTAGTTGTTTTATTAAACAAAACATAAGTCCTCAGACTTAGAATATTTTCCATAGTGTGATTATATTTTCCACCCATGTTTTCTATTAGCTAGGCTAAGCTTGGTAGTATTAGGATACTTAACTTAGAAAAATCCTACTAAGGATTCATTACTATGTTTTCCTATAGCAGGATCTATACTTAGCAAAATTCCATGCAGGTTTTACTTAACAAAATCACTAATGCATAGTGAAAGTAATAGGATAAAATATGAAGCATCACTTGCCTTTTGGTAGAGTATAGGTTCACTTCTTGATCTTTGCAATAATCACACTCTTCAAGTCACTACAAATCAATCAAGCAAGGCACAAACTCAATCTACCAATCAAACAAAACAACACACAATTAACAAAGTCAAAGAAGTGCATGCAAGCATGCCAAGCTTTGTTTTGTTTGAAGAAGTGGTTCCTAGTGGGTCATAGTCATTTGGGTACATCTAATGGTTATTTCCTAAAGTGACTAAGTCATTTGCAAAAGGTTTCACTTAAAGACCATTTTCAAAACAAAGTGTTATTTTATGTGGTGTAGAAATATTTTTATGAAGGCATTAGTCCATAGGGTTCACCAAATGAGTTGCTATTGCAAAACTTGGTGTTTTTGGGTCAGTAGGTTTGGTCCAAACTATTTTCTCAAATTTTCCTTCCATACACATTTTCATAGATAAAACTATTCTTTTATTTGGCTAGAAAATGGCTAAGTTTAAATAATTTCAACTTAAATTTCACAAAATCATTTTTTAATACTATGGGTTGGTTCCTAGGGTCAGTAGGGTCACAATAAACCAATTGGCAAAGGTTTGATCTCAAAATTCATTTTAAATGATTTTTCTAATGTTAACAAGTACACAAAAGAATCTGCAAATTCAAACAAGCTACCAGTTACTATTTGCTAAACTAAGGGTAGTGTTGGTTAGGTCTTGTTCTCCTGAATCTTTTGATATAAAATTTGTCAAATTTGGACGATGGATCAAAAGTTATAAAGGTTCAAAGTTTGCAAATCTGATTCAAAAATCTGTTTTAACTCAACATCGCCACGCGTCGCTTTATCATTGGCTGATAACGTTCGGTAGGATCGCTGATGTGGACCGCAGATTTAAGTGAGTGTGCGGTGCAGATCAAACGTAGCGGTTCAGTTTAAGTGATCTATCGTGTGCATAGGATCTTGATCTAACGGCTCAAATCGAATCGATCGGCGGCGGCGCGATAACGACGGCGGCGGAGCTGTCGGTTAAGCGGCGCTTGGCTGAAGCGAGGAAGGAGGAGAGGGCTCACGGGTTATCGTGGCACGGGATGCTCAACCTGCCTTTGGTTGATGAAGGCGCCGGACGAGCGTAATCCTTCGCCGGAGTTATTCTTGGCGACGGCGGCTCCGGTCGGCAGCGGCGTTCTTGGAGACCACCCTAAGGCGAAACAGATGTGCGGTCAGATCGTGAGATCAAGCGGCGGCGTGCGCATGAACGAGAGTGGAAAGGCGGACGGAAACCATCAGGATACTCACGGAGTTAGCGACGCTGGCGACCGGAGGTTGTCGTTGGCGAGGCTCGGAGGTGTCCGCGGTCGAGTGACTGACACAGAAGGATGCGCTGGTGTATGGTGAGTGTGCTCGTGTGCTCAGGGAGGCGGAAAGGAGAGTGTGCTGGCCGGAATTTGCGAGAGGGGTCGTCGGAGGCAGAGGGAGCTCTGGGTCGAATTGTGGCAGCCTCGGGGCGGAGAAGGAGTGATGACAGAGGGGAATGGAGGAGAGGGCGTGGGCGATTAAGACAGCATGATGGCATGAGTTAAGGCGCGTTATGGCGTGATTTGATGCGAAATCAAGCACCTGTGACGAGAGAAGTCGTCTTGGGTGGAGAAGAAGGAGGGCTGTGTGGGGTCCACTGGTCAGTGGGAAAAAGAAACGAGGACAGGTCCACCAGTCAGTGAGGGGGTGGGGTTATGTTTGCGGTGTAGAAAACGGTTCGGAAGAGAAAGAACAGGTGGGCTGTTGGGCTTAGTGGGGTAGTTGGGCTGGTGTTGTTTTTCCTTTTTTTTTTTACGTAAACATTTTCCTTTTCCATTTTATTCTTGATTTGAATTTCATTTTCACAATTCAACAACAAGACAAACATTCAAATAATTCAAACTATTGTAATGAGTTTTTGGTTCTGTTTATCATCATAATTCACATTCTAAAAATAAAATATTATTTTAAATCTTTTTAGGTTCCATTTATTAATTAAATAAATGGACCATTAGTTATTTAATAAAATAGGGTTTGTTTTAATTAATAAAACTTCATTTAAAGTTCAAATATTTTCAAAATTAAATTAGTAGGTTTGATTTGGGAAGTATATAATATTTGGAAATTTGTTTTAAAACAAAATAACCTTTTATTTTAGTATCCATTATTAATTATTATAATAGACTTTCATTATTAAATCCAATAGGATTTGTTCTATTGAGAAATTTGTTTTGAAATCTAAAACAAAGCCAAAACACTTTAGTAGGTTTTTATTAGAGAATATAAAATATTTGGAAAACCTATTTAAAATGATTTTAATAAGTTTTGATGTTTTAATTAAAATGGTAAAGCCTTTTATTAAATAAAGTTGGGTATTAAATCTTTATTAATTTATTTTAAATAAACCTTTGCTAAATTTATTTAGAATAAATGTTTTAATTCCAAAACTTGCCCAAGTTTTAATTTGTCTTTATAAAATAATCCTCATTTGTAAATCCATCTTTTCTTTTGAATATCAAATCCTTTTATTAAAAGATCCAAAATAGTAATTCCAAAACATTTTAATTTCCCTTTATTAAATGTTTATCTTTAAGATTCCCTTTAGGATTTTATTTAATTCAAATGGGTTTGAAGTTCCAATTAAGTTCAAAAAGTTTCTTCTGGCTCTGAAAATCAACAAAGTTTTATTTTATTAATTTATTTTCACATTACAAGATTTGGAAAATCTTGGGATGTGACATCGAACCCCAGATCCGAACCTCGCCGATCCGTCGAACCCTGAGACCGACCCCGAACCCCGGACCCCCCCAAGATCGTCGAGCCCCTATGTGTGACCCTTTCCTCGAAACCCTATTTTATAAATGCATAATAACAACTTGTTGCATATTGAATTGCCATCCTTGCATGCATATCTGTGGTTTGGGGGCCTTATGCCGATTCACCTAATAATTAAATATGGGGCCCATATGCAGGCAAATCGAGCCTTATATTGGCCTCATTTAAACTTGTGTAGCGAACCCGTATCATCTTTGGCCATGTTAATACAACATTCAAATTGCGGGTCTTCTAAATAACTTGAACCATTTAATTAATTGTCGGGACCCCGGTTCCGCTTAATCTTGACCTAATTGCATCGCACTTTGCCATGCCATCCATCATACATGCATCATGCCGATCTTACGTCCGCCGTATTAAATATTGCATCCGTGTTTCTTCTAGTGTTTGGTTCTTCGCGGATAAGGCCGTTGAGTTGATGTGAGCTTCGCCCGATCTTGGTTGAACCTTCGACAATGTTTTCAGCAGCATCTCCTCTTTCTACCTATCTTACCTTTATAGTATTTACTTCCCTCTGTTGATCTATTGCTATCTGTATTGCGATGCTTTAGTTTCGTATCCGTGATCTACCGTGCAGCCCTATATTGCCTTGGACACATCCTATTACCTTGTTTGGTAGATAGTTGGACTTCTGGCGTCGTAGTTGCTTGCTCAAATGCTGTTGTGTGTTCATATGCCACATTCGATGTATTGCCGCATGTTGATGTTGGAGATGATGCTAGTTTTACTTATCGTCACTTTAATTTCTGCTTAACAACTAAAATTGAATAAGCGAGGCATCGGTGGTGATAGATAATATTTGGTTTCGAGCCCACTTGTGTCCGTAAGACCCGAGTACTTGATACTGTTCCTTGATTTATCGCTATCCACATCCGGAGGTATATGGGACCCCGAGCCGAGCTTGATTCATTCTTATTTCTTGGGGCCAAACTAGTTTGAGGTTTTATTTACGATCCTGTACTTATGCCATGCTCTTGCTTTATTTACGATTGTGCGAAGAGCACCTTGTCTCGCTTAGGTAAGCGTAATGTTTTGATGTATCGGATCCCGATTGGGGACCTGCTGTCGTTTACAGCCATTGTCGCAAACCTTGGGTCCGTCTCGACGCTTGCTTACTTCGTTGCGGGTATACTTCAAGGGGTGGCCCCCTGAAATATTTCTGAATCCTGTGATTGTTCATGTGAAAGCCTCGTTGGGTTTTGATTTGGTTTTCCGAGGTTGATCGGCGTGTGTTGCTATTGGTGCACCCGGCGGGTTAAAACTTTCAAAGCCGTGTCGCGGATATGGACGACTTGGAGCACAAGATCTCGATCATAGACAAGCATAACTAAAGTTTACTGCTATAAATTTGACTTATAATGACTAGTAATTAGCTCTACTATAACGGAATGGCTAATTAATCCTGCCCACCATTGCTTGTTGGTTGTCGCCATGACAATGTATATCGACTAGTAAGTATTGCAACTACAACGAATTGGCTGAATTAAAAGTACCAACAACCGTGGGTTTTGGGTTTATCTCATGCTATCAGACCGATTAGTAATTGTTGCAACTAACACGGAATGGTTAACTAAAGTGCCCACTGCTTATTTTATCGGACGATTATCTAAACCCGACTAGTAAAGTGCCGCAACTATAATGAATAATTAACACTGCCAACTGTGTGAGTTCCTCGGTTGACTTCCTCGTGTGGTCTCGAGGGGGAAACGCCAGGATGGGTTTGTTTGATGATAGTATCAGGTTTGATCCGAATAGGTCTCTCTCACCCCTCTCTGATTGACGCCAGTTGTATCGAGTCTCTATAGGTTGTTTAGTGCATCTGCCTTTCGATCCACCATACCTATGTAGGCGAGGACCGCCAATTCTAGCCTCGCTGTGAATCGCCTCAAGATCGACGCTCCTTCTTTGTTTCTGTTTTGCCCTTTCGGCACCTTTTTGTTAAGGGTTTGAGATCGACGCCGTTAGCGTGGTTACCCTTCCGCTGGCAGGCAGGGTTATGGACGCCATTGGTTATTCTTGGGGCTCTTAGCCCCATTTGCATCTTGTCCGTAGTCGGACTCGATTATCTCAAGGTGATTTGGATCTTTAAATATTATATCTCATTCTTGACTCATCGAGTCAGTTATATATATATCTGTGGGTCCCATCGAGGACTGTGTGTAATGTTATTACTGCTTTTCCACCCGCATGAAAGTGCCTGGTGGGCACCTTTGAATCGTTTCTATGCGGGTTTGGTGAATTTTGCCCAAACTTGCATAGGTCCGATTCTGAGGGTGTTACACATCCCCATAGGATTTTTTATAAGAAGTTCTATAAGCCCATAAAGCGTGATTCAACTTTTTAGCCCAATTTTTCCTAGATCTATTGACAATCTTATTTTGCAAAATATATTTAATTTCCCTATTGGAGAGTTCTACCTGCCTACTGGTTTGGGGGTGATAAGCTAAAGCAATTCTATGGTTTATATCATACTTAGCGAGAGTGTTTCTCAAACCCCCATGAATAAAATGAGAGCCTCCATCAGTCATGAGATATCTAGGCACACCAAACCTAGGAAAAATAACATCCTTAAGCATTTTTAAAGAGGTCTTACCATCAGGGCTGTTTGTAGGTATGGCCTCTACCCACTTTGTAACATAGTCAATAGCAACACGAATATGAGTATACCCTTTTGAAGGAGGAAAAGGTCCCATAAAGTCAAATACCCAACAATAAAAAGGTTCAATAACAAGGGAATAATTCATAGGCATTTCATTGTGTCTAGAAATGTTACCAACTCGTTGACATTCATCACATGATAACACAAACTTCCTTGCGTCCTTGAAAAGGGTAGGCCAATAAAATCCAGATTGTAAAACCTTTTATGCATTCCTATCCCCAGCATGATTCCCTCCATAAGCACTGCCGTGACATTTTCTCAATATCTCTTGTTGTTCAAATTCTGGAACACATCTTCGCATAATATCATCTACTCCTTCTGTATATAAATGTGGGTCATCCCAAAAGTAATGCCTTAGATCATAAAAGATTTTTCTTCTTTGCTGGGCTGTAAAGTGGAAGGCAAATACTTGGAAACAATAAAGTTAGCATAATCAGCATACCAAGGACTTTCATGCGGGCTTACCCTTATTGCAGCCAACTGCTCATTTGGAAAACTATCATTAACAGGCATAGGGTCAAAAGAAATATTTTCCAAATGAGATAAATTGTCAGCAACAGGATTTTCAGCACCTTTCCTATCTACAATATGCAGATCAAACTCTTGCAAAAGCAACACCCATCTAATAAGCCTAGGCTTAGTGTCCATCTTCGTCATAAGGTACTTAATAGCGACATGATCAGTATGAATAGTGACCTTTGAATCAACAATATAAGGCCTAAACTTATCACAGGCAAAAATTACAGCTAAGAACTCTTTTTCAGTAGTAGCATAATTCTTTTGTGCAACATCTAGGGTCTTTCTAGCATAATGAATAACATTCAACTTCTTATAAACACGTTGCCCAAGGACAGCACCCACAGCAAAATCACTAGCATCACACATAATTTCAAAAGGTAAACTCCAATCAAGTGGTTGAACAATAGGAGCAATTGTCAAAGCTTTCTTCAAAGTTTCAAAAGCTTCCTAACAATCATCATCAAAAACAAAAGGTATATCTTTTTGAATAATTTTAGTAAGGGGCTTAGAAATTTTGGAGAATTTTTTAATAAACCTCCTATAGAAACCAGCATGACCAAGGATACTACGAATACCTTTAATATCTCTAGGACAAGGCATGTTCTCAATTTCTTCAATTTTGGCTCTGTCAACTTCAATGCCTCTTTTAGAGATCTTGTGTCAAAGAACAATCCCTTCATTAACCATGAAATGGAATTTCTCCCAATTAAGAACAAGGTTGATTTCTTCACATCTCTGCAAAACTTTATCAGGGTTGTGCAAATAGTTATCAAAAGAAGTTCCATAGACGGAAAAATTGTCCATGAAAACCTCCACAATTTCTTCACAAAACCCTGAAAGTTAGCAGCCATACATCTCTGAAAGGTACCAGGAGCATTACATAAACCAAAAGGCATACGCCTATAAGCATAAGTTCCATAAGGAAAAGTGAAAGTGGTTTTCTCTTGGTCTTGCACTTTCACAGCAATTTGAGAGAACCCAGAATAACCATCAAGGAAACAAAAGTGGGTCTTTTTAGACAACCTCTCAAGCATTTGATCAATAAAGGGCAAAGGATAATGATCTTTCTTAGTAACTTTATTAACCTTTCTAAAATCAGTGCACATCCTATACCCAACCACTACTCTCTGGGGTATAAGATCATTATTTTCATTGGGCACAACAATTCCCCTTTCTTGGGAACACAATGAATAGGGCTAACCCATTGACTATCAGCAATAGGGTAAATAATACCAGCATCAAGGAGTTTTAATACCTCATTTATTACCACATACTTCATCTTAGGATTTAGACGGCGTTGGTGCTCAACAACTGGTTTACATCAGGTTCTATATTAATATCATGCTAACATATAGTGGGAGAAATTCCTTTTAAATCATCAAGAGTATATCCCATAGCTCCTCTGTGTTTCTTCACTATTTCCAATAAACTTTTTTCTTTCTTTCCTGAAAGTTTAGAACTAATAATATCATGATATACTTTCTTATCATCAAGATAAGCATATTTAAGATCATCAGGTAAAGGTTTTAATTCGAAAACAGGGTCCCCTTTAGGTGGTAGTGTGGTACCCAAATCTTCCATAGGTAGGTTATGCTTAAGTTGCTCAGGCTGACAAAGAAAAACCTCGTAAATCTCATTTATTTCTTCTCATGATCCTCCATAAATTGCTGCAAGACATTGTTAGGAGCAAGAGAAATAGCAGAAAGTTGTTCAACCCTGAAAACCTCATTAGGCAGTTCATTTTCAGAAGGAGTTTTAGCAAATTTGGAAAAATTAAACTCATAAGACTTTCCATCAAACTTAGTCAAAACTTTTTTCCTTCCTACAATCTATAGTAGCCCCATAAGTATTCAAGAAGGTTCTAACAAAGATAATGGGATACGTTTTACTAGCTTCTTTACCAAGTACTAGAAAATCAGCAGGATATTTAATCTTACCACAAAGAACCTCCACTGTAACATACCAAAAATTCATGAATTACAAAGGCATGCATTACATTCATGTATTCATAGCATTCTTGACTTGCACAAAAAATTTCAAATCAAAACTCCAAATAAAACCAATTTTATGCCTATTATTCATATATCAATAAGGCATGGTTTTATTTTATTTTTCAAAGGATCAAAGTGTAGTTGATTAAACAGTAGTGTTTTATACACAAATAAGTGCAAGGTTCACACTACAAAAATCTAGAGAAAGTTTGAAAAAAAACTCATTTGATTTTGTTTTGAAAATGGTTCCTGAAAAATCAAATAGGAAAAGAAAAACAAAAAAGAAAAATAAAATAAAATCAGGCGCCAGCTATTCAGCCCAGTGCCAGAAACGGCCCAGCAGCCCACCCGGGGCATCCCCCTCCCCCTCTCTCTCACGCGCGCTAGCCCTACCCTGCTGTCACTGCCTAGTGGCCGCGCGCCAGCTCAGCATTGTCTTCCCCCAAATCTCGCGCCAGACCCCGTCGCCGCTACCGTTCACTGCCATTGATGGCACGGCTTAATTGCCATTGATATGGAGAGTAATTCACACCATGCCTCTGCCTACTTAAACCCCTCCCCACCGTGAGCATTTTCCCTTACTCGCCACCCCCTTTCCACCACCAGGCTGCTCGTATTTCAGCTCGAAAACTCGCTGCCCGAGGAACTCCAACGAGGTAATCCGGTGAACTCCGTCCGCCCTATGTCGTCTGCTTCTTACTTCCATGCTCCCCTTGCTCGTCCGCTTCTTCTCATACCTTTATTCCTTCTGCTCGTGACCCAGAGCGTCGGCTTCGTCAAACACGGCGAGCACCCGACGCCGCCCTTGTCTCCGGCGAGCAATTCTGGTAAGACGCGACCGCCCCTTGGCTTCTGGTTCACACCATCTCGTTTGCCTGACCCTTGGGCACACGCTGATGCCTCTAGTTTGTGCTAGAGTGACCATGGTTGTCGCCCTCATCGCCGCCCGCACGAGCCCGACGCTGCCCGCAACTCCGACGAGCTCCAGCCACCGCGGCAACGTGCCCCTGTCCAAGCCGAAGCCACGTTGAGCTTCCTCGCGATCTTGCGACACTGGTAAGACACCGCATAGCCCCTAGCCCCCTCTGTATTCGCCAGAACAGCACCTCCCGCCGTCGCGGTAGCCACGCGCGCCGCCAGATCTTGGTCGCATGCGTCGTAGCCGTTAGATCCAGATCAAGTGGATCTGATTAGATCACTTAACGAAGGGTACACTTAGATCTGAGCCACATGATCTAACTTAAATCCTACAGCCCACGTTGGCCGATCCACGCGAAGCGGTACGGGCCAATCAGACATAGCCATGTGTCTGGGGTTTTGATTTAAAATCTGTTTTTGAATCCTTTAGAGATTTAAACTTATAAAAATCATATCTTTTGTTCTGTATATCCAAAAATGCAAATAATATATCATTGGATTCAGAAAAATAAATCCTACACTACTGTGGGCTTGATTTTGTATTTTGGTTCTGTAAAATTTGATTTATTTGCAGAATCAATTATAGGCTTATTTTGGCCATATAAATTATTTATAAACTGTTTTTAAAGAAAAATTAAGTTTATTTAGACTATAAATAGTTGTTTTCGTGTTCAGTACTGTTTGATTTGAATGGTTTAGTGTAGAAAATTCATTTCATTGCATTGCATGCATTCATATATTTTTGCTTGAATATTGTGGATGAGAATTTGGTGCTTTCATTTTATGTGTAGATTTTGGTGCTAGTGGTCATTGTGATTGTGAAGATTGTTGATACTCCCCCAACTACCAAGGCAAGTGGTGCTTCATGTATTTTTTCCTATTATTTTGACTATGCACTAGTGATATTTTCAGTAGGGCTTGCATGAGATTTGTCTAAGTATCTATATGCTATGCCTTGGGAAATCCTAGTAGTTATATTCTTAGTAGAATTTTCTCTAAGTTAAGATAATTGTTAAGTTATCATGCTTAACCTATCTAGTAGCAAACAAAGGTGGAATATATTCATGCTATGGAAATTTTTGCTAAGTATTTTGACTTTTGTTTTTATTTAATAAAACAACTAAGTCAATGAATCACCTAGGTGGAATGGTATGATGGTTTGTGTTGAGTGGTTACACAAGGCCCATGTCTATGGTTTACCTTGTGTATCACACTTATGTAAAGCCACCCAGTAACAAAAGGATTTGAGATACTAGTGTTTAGAAGCTTCTAGTGCAACCACATGGCATATGGGATCTGCCTTGATCATATAGGTTGCAATAACTTAGCCAGATGGACAGTTGGTGGTAGGGTGATAGGATGGAACGCGTACATGGTGGTCTAAGGGAAGGCTTCTGAAAGGTCTCGTCTCGATGCATGTCGAGTCTTGTGGGGAAAGTTCACCACCTCTCGAGATGGTAAAACCTAAGTACTTAGTCGTGTCCTCGACAATAGACAATTTGAGCATCAAGACATTGAAGCTATCAAGGATCTCCTCATCCCAATTTATAAGTTAAAAACTTGTGGTTGAACAAGGGTAAAGGTTCACCAATGTCTATTGGTGGTTTCTTGGGAGTTTTTTTCAAACAAAAACTTAGTGTTTTCAACTGATAGGAAAAACCTATTTTGAGCAAAGCAAGCCTAAGCTACACTTAGTCAAATTCATATAGATGTTAGATACTACTATTCTACTATGGTATCACTTGCCAATACAATTCCAAATGTATTGACCCATTGTGGCTGTAACTTATGATGTTTCAGGTTATTGCGATGAGGATTAGGGTTATGAGTCTACACTCAACATGCTTGCCTGTGGCACATGAAGATGAAGACTTTACTTTATTTACTATTTTATGGACTCTTGTACTAGCGTTTGTCTATGGAGTTGTAAAAGACTATGTTTATCTCTGTAATGACGATGTAATAAAGACCTTTGTATCTATGTACTTCATCTTAAAGTGTGGATGCTAGCATTTGATCCAGGGACTACCATTGCAACCACAAGGACCTTTACCTTACAAAGGTGGGGTCCTACATCCACATCTCTTACAATGCTAATGGGGAAGATTGTCTCTCTATTAGCAAGGTGAATAACCACATCGATGTATTCAAGCTCACAAGGACCAATTTCATTCATAATTTCCCTGTAAAGCTCATAAGGAATAACACTAGAACTAGCACCAATATCACATAAACCATAGTAGAAATGATCACCAATTTTCTCACAAAGCATAGGAACACTAGCTTTTCTAGCTTTTCTTGGATGAGATATAGCATTAGAAGTGTCTTCACAGAAGACAATGTGCTCATCCTCTATATTTCTAGTGACAAGATCTTTCACAATAGCTACCACAGGCTCAATATTAATTTGCTCATCGGGATCCACAATTTTATTTGCACTTTTACTAACCACATTAGCTATGATAGAACGTTCCTTTACCTTAGAAGGAAAAGGGGTTTTTTTAACATAAGGTTCAGGCAAAATAGGGTCAACAGTACAAACCTCCATGCTAGCAGGAACATAGGTAACAATGTCTTTATAAGGAGCATGGTACTTGTCCCACTCTTTCTTGGGAATTCCGATATAAGAGGCAAAGGGATTAAAACATTTTGCAAGAACTTGAGGATCAAGACCATACTCAGTACTAATATCACGGAAGTCATCAGTTCCCATAAAAGATTTAATGAATTCATAATCATAGTTTATACCTGACTTTCTTCCTTTGTCATTCTTCCAAGCTTCAGTGTTCTCTTGAATACGATCTAGTAGATCCCATTTAGCTTCTTCCTTCATACGTGTGAATGATCCAGCACAAGAAGCATCTAGTAAATCTTTATCATGAAGGGAAAGTCTATCATAAAAGTTATTGATAATGATATTGTTAGGGAGTTCATGAATAGGACATTTAAGCATTAGTAACTTCAATCTCCCCCAATCTTGAGCTATACTCTCTCCATCATGAGGCCAAAAGTTATATATATCATATTTATATCCTTAATAATCTCACTGGGAGGATAGAATTTAGAATAAAAGATAGATGCCATTTCCTCCCATTCCATGGATTGTCCATTCTTCCGCAGCTTATACCATTCTCCAGCTCTCCCTTTCCAAGATATAGAGAGTAACTTCTTCTTCACCTGTTCAGTTGTGATACCTGCACACTTGAACAACCCGCATAATTCATGGATAAAAAGGAAGTGATCACTAGGATGAATAGTTCCATCCCCAAAATAATAATTGTCCATAACACGATCAACAATACTTGTAGGTATCTTAAAAGGATCTATCTCAATAGGTGGTGGTTCATCTACTACCCTAACATTGGTAGTACTTTCCCAAACAGAAAACCAAGTGGGTTATCCATATTGGAAACAAAGCAACAAACAGAAACAAAACGAAATACTCACAGTAGAAGTTTACTTTACCAGTTCCACTCTTCAATAGCGCTTCACTCCCCGGCAATGGTGCCATAAAATTGTCTTGATGACCGACCAGTATAGGGGTGTATCATAGTACTTCGATAAATAGGAGTGTCGATCCCAACAAGGAGCAGAAGGTGTTGACTAGTGGTATGGAGCAGGAAATCTCTGTAAATACTTAGCAAACGGATTTTTAGGGGTATTCTGATGAAGCAAAGAAAGAAAGTGCAAGTAATAAAGACAACGAACAACTGCAGCAAGTGGCCCAATCCTTTCTTAGCAAAGGACAAGCCGGTGGAAATACTTATTAGGACCAAACGTTCTCGAGGACACATGGGAATTCTGTCAAGTGCTTTCTCTTCAAATAGCTGAGTACTCTTCTTTGGTGTTGTAAGTGTTGTGTGGGTGAACATGTGCTAATGTACCGACCTTACTTGGACTAATACATACTTGTGATTAAACCCCTGCAAGCATCCGCAAATACAGGAAAGCAATTAAGATATAAACCTAACCATAGCCTTAAA
The DNA here is from genome assembly GCA_030063025.1 of Avena longiglumis. Taxonomy (NCBI): domain Eukaryota; kingdom Viridiplantae; phylum Streptophyta; class Magnoliopsida; order Poales; family Poaceae; genus Avena; species Avena longiglumis. The sequence goes on along the minus strand of CP125976.1, from coordinate 221,332,521 downwards.
CTCTGAGATCCTACACTCCCTTATGCAATGGTGTCCTAACGGGGGTTCAGGTTTCTGTCACTCTGGCAACCCCACGATTAGTAGCCAAATACACAATGCATTCCCCTAGGCCCATAAATGGTGAATTATCATGTAGTCGACGTTCACATGAAACCACTAGAAGAATAGCACCACAACTTAAATACTAAACCATTGAATAATAACTCAACACAAATCCACTACTAACAACATGGCTTCTCCCATGTCCTCAAGAACTAAACGAACTACTCACAAGACATCATATGGATCAAGATCAAGGATGATATGGTAATGGATAACAATCTGAACATAAACCATAATCCAATGGTTCCACTCACAAGCATCAACTACAATTGTAATTAACACCGGGAAAGTTTCCCCTAAGAACTAATGCAAGATCCAACATGATTATTACAGCCGGATGGGGTGGTGATGATGGTGCTGGTGGAGATGATGGTGTGGATGATGATGATGCTCCCGATGAAGTCTAGCTTGATGACGGTGTTGATGGCGACGATCTCCCCTTTCCGGGAAGGAATTTCCTAGACAGAAATCTGTCTACCTGAGAGATCTTTCTCTCTTGGTGTTTTCTGCCCCGCAGAGGCGACGAAAATCTTTATGTGGTCGCTCCCCTGGTATTAGTGTTCCGTGAGGAAGAAATAGGCGACAGGGCGGAGTCGCGAGCCGGCCAGGTGGGACACACCTGCCCTAGGCGCGGCCCAGGGGGGACCCGCGCCTAGGGGGTGTGGGCCCCCTATGGCCTAGCTACGCCTCCCCTTCTAGCTTCCTTCGTCTTCTGGGAAAATATAATTTTCCAATATTTTTCTGGTATTTTTCTGATCTTCGCGAAATTGCATCAAAACACATCTTTCTCCATCAGAATCCAGACTCTGGCAGTCCATCCTCCAAAAATCATCCAACATGCAAAAATAGAGGAAAATACACAAGTAATACCTCATAATAAGACATATATCAATGAATAGAGGCAAATTATGATATAGAATGGTGATGAAAATTGGACGTATCAAATGTCTCCAATCTCTTTGTTCCTAGGTGGACTTCCACAAGTGAGATACACCAGGGTAAACCATATAAATAGGACCTAGTTAACCACTCAACATAAACCATACAAGTCCCATTTCCACCCAGGTGTTTCATTAACATCAGTTGTTTTCATTAGTACAAAAATAATCATATTTCCATAAGGCATCATATCATGATTTCCACCCACAAATCTATATATCTAGACTAAGCATTCTGAACTTACCATGTCTCCTATCTTTAGGAAATTCTACCAGGTTAGATACTATAGGATTTGCATATCATAGAAGTATAAATAATAGTCCTATCATGCACACTACGAAAAAATAACTAATGCAATATAGAAAAGATAGGACTTTTCATGACCAATGAATCACTTGCCTTTATAGTAGAATATTTAGGTACTATCCTTGATCTTGCAAATGTCACACTCCTCAAATTTCACTACAATATAATCAAGCAAAAGCACACACTCGAAACTAGCATCACAAAACAATCACAAGAATACAAAGAAATGCATGCAAGCATGCAAAAGGTCATTTTATTGAAAAAGTTGTTCCTAACAAGGTTCTAAACATTACAAACACGTACTGGTCCTTTTTATAAAAGTGGAATTCCAATTGGAACCAAGTTAGTGCAATTTGGTTATTTATATTATTTTTTTTTTACTAGAAAAGCTTTTATTCAAAGGAATATTTTCTAGTGCCAACAAATTATATTTTTTATTTCAAATGTTAGTTTTATGGTCAGAGGGTTCAAAACATAACCATTTTCAAAAGGATTCACTCAAAAATAATTCTCACAACAATTTTTATACTCAAAATACTCCATATAAGGTTCTGCCTAAAAATCCGTTTTTCTAGAATCTTTTGGACAAAAGGAGATCACAGTAGTGTAGATCACATTTTTTAATCCATAGACACCAAATTTGCATTTTTATGAATTGTAGATCAAAAGTTATGAATTTTACAAGTTTAAACATCTAACAAATCATTTCTGGATTTTTAAACATAAAACCAGACACGTGGCATAATCTAACTGGCTGGTACCGCTTCAGTTGGATCAGAATCGCGGGCCGTTAGATCTAAGTGAAATCATGCGGCTCATATGAAACGATACCCCTTCGCTCTCGCTTCTATTCCGAGCCGTTGGATCTAGATCCAGTGGATCTGAGCGCGTTGGCTAGGAACTGGCGGCGCTGCTGGCGACGCGTGGTGGAGACGCGCATGGTGGCGGTGCTCCGTTGGCTCTAGGGGATAATGGTAAGGGCACTGGGGAGTTACTGAGTCGCGGGGTCGAGGTGGTCGCGGTAGTAGACTCAGTCGAGGAAGTGGTGCACAACTTTGACCAAGATTCCTCGCCGGAGTTCATCTGCCATCGGTGGCTTGCAAATGATGACGTTGCTGAGCGTCTAGGGCACAAGCAAGTAAAAGTAAGGCATCAGTAGGTACGCCCGAAGATGTTGATCAAGCTAGTGTGAACCAGAGGGCAAGGGGTGGTCGAAGTTAACCAAATTTGTTATCGGAGCTTGTCAGGGACAACAACGTTGTGAGCTCAAATAAGAGCAGCCTGGGGGCTCTGTGGTGAAGGGGTGTGAGGGGAAATGGAGAGGGGGCATAGGGGTTGAATAGGACGGGGTCAGGGGAGGGGATTAAACTTGCAAACGCATGAATTACTCGGGTTGATTTCGAGCAGAAAGGGCAGAGGGGAACGGGTTGTCTGGTGCTGGCTTGAAGATGAATGCGACGTGACAGTGGGGACTATTCGTAAGTGAGAGGGCGCTAGAAGGGGTGCGGTGAGAAAGGAAAACAAAGGGGGGGAGAGGGAGTGGCCGGGTGGGCTTAGTGGGATGGGGTTGCTGGGCTAGGCTGGGTTAGTTTAGCTGGTAGGATTTTTTTCTTCTTATTCCTTTTTCTTTTTCTATTTCTATTTTCTGTTTTTATTCAAACCAAATGATTTAAACTTTAATTTGATTTAAAATTTTCACCAAACCTTTTCAGATGATTTTATACCAAATATAGGTTGGTCAATTAGTCCAATTAGAGAATTTGAAATATTTTTATATATTAATATTCATTTAAAACTGAGTGTCGCACATTGGCATTATTTAATAAAATTTGAATATGGTACTTAAGCCCATATAATTTTATTAATTAAACTTTATCCTTTTGTATTATTTAAATATATTTTTATTCCATTCACTTATGGATTTTAGCCATGGCTTAAATTGTCTTGGCAATATTTTGTATTTCTTTTTCTTCCTGTATTATATAAATCATATGTTTTGATTTATAGCTCCAAAAATGGTGATTCAAATTTGTATAATTGCGCTGACCCAGCATACCACTGTATGATGTAGTACACGATAGTCGTTGACATAACACTAATGAAACACCGTTCACTAGTATTACATCACTCGGAGTGGTACAATAGAAACATGGCAGGTCTAAGACATGACTATAGGTTACAACTCGACTCTTTACACAAGATCCAGAGAACACTATAGGTTAAAGAGAGAGAAAGAAACTTCTTACAAAGAAGAATCAGAAATAGTTAACTCAAATCTATCTTACTTATAAGACTAGTATCTAAACTACTGGGCTTGAATTCCTACTATTGCAATACTCTATAGAAGTAGGTTCTATGGCGAGAGGTTATATTCCTATCTAATCAGCAACATCGTCTTCACTTTAATTGATGTATATGTTGACTTCCTTGACTTCATTGAAAAGCTTGAGCTGTTGATGACGATTCCCTTGAGCATAAGTTGATGTAGATGCCGTCTGTATTGGCTTTAGAATCTAGCAAGGGTTAAGAAGATACGTTGAGTACGAGCGTACTCAACAAGTTCACTAGAAAGGAGTGTCTGATGCACTAGCTACAACCACATACCGTAGGTCATAGGCAATGAAAGTTTTGGTAAACATTTCTTCAAAGGTTGCTTTTATTCTGAAAAGCTATGTCCGTCAGCCTTCATAGGTTTACCAGAACTTTCGTAGAGTTCCTTTCCTACCACGTTCGTAGCTCCTTCCCGGAACAGGGAGTAACAAGTTACAGTTCTTACAGAGGTGTATTACTTTTCCCATGAGAGATCTTAGCTTTGTTGCACATCCGAGTTGCAGGCTCATTCACACTTCCTTGGTGTGAGGCCCAAACTAAGATCCAAGCCAATCACTGCCTTCTTCGTGACCCTGCATGTCTCCTTGGTGTATGCCAGTCCACATATTGAATTACAGTAATTGGCATTACAGACCGTTCAGATGCCGGAACTATCATGGGACATTGAGGGTTCCCAACCATATGGTGCATATCTCCTACGAATTACCAATTAATGCACGCTATAGAGATAACAGCCACGACCCGCACATCCGGTTCCATGCGAGAGGGAAAAGATACAGCTGACTTCTCCATCCCATTCCAAATCTCATGGTCAACGCGTAATATACGGCGCAAGAATCACTGGTGACATTGGTTTTTAAGTCCTAGGTAATATGTTCCTTTACCATCAGAACATTCATAGTAGGTTATTACCTCAGGGTATAAACATATTATTATGAAAATAGTGTTTCCTGACCTTTTTGAACTGCAGGTGATGACAACACTGGATTTGCAAAATACTTCACAGAAAATAATCAAAGGATGTGAGCAAGTGTGAACTTTCCTTTTGTGATTGCAATATTATGCACTCACGGTCTTCGAGACAATATAAGAACCAATATCTGAAATCAGCATCATTGATCCGGTAAGGACTAATGTTTAAAGAAACAAGATGCTATTATGCATAGTAATGTAATGCAATTTCGTAAACTCGTATCCCCATAATAAGAGTTGATCTAGGGTTGGGAAACTAGAAATGGTTTCTGTTGAATGTGTTATACTTTTAGATAAGCTTCACACTTGTACTTCTTATTAAGGCTTGTGAGTGTGTGTGAAACAATATATAATAGTAAGATCATTCAAATTCTAATTTACAACTAATGGAATTTCTAAGAAGCTTAGGTGTTAACAATCCTAGGTATATAAGTAAAACATAAAGTAATGTGATTATTATTAATTGTCATCTGGTGTCTATGATAAAAGTCCTTGGGTTTAGTTGTTAAACGGTAGAGCCATTATTAAAAAAAATTGTTGTTTGAAGTGGCAAAAAGGATAACTTTCGAAGAAAGGTTTTCTTTCCTAAGGTTTAAACAATCTGGTTGGTTAATAGAATATGGTCGATGGCTCTTGGTGTTTACTTGGTTAGTTTGGTCTTGGAATGCACTACGTATTAATTGAACAGACCAAAGTAAACTATAAAACACATAATAAAGTCTATATCATAATATTTAAAGTCTTGTAGACTAAAGTTAACTTTAAGAACATAGATGGACTTAAGATGTAATGCTTATGGTATTTGTATTTTATTCTCATCATAATGTTTATTTAAGGCTAACTAAGAGTGGCACTACTTCTATTTGAATAGTGGTTTCTTAATATTATAATGGAATAGAATCATTTATCCTTTTATAAATGAGTGGTGATGGTTTGTAAATAAGGAAATAATATTACTTAACTACTTATGGATTCACTCTAGTGTTTTGGTATGTTTATAAACTTGTGGTTGAATGATAATTCACATTGTATTTAAAATGTGTTGAACCATTCTTACTTCATATTATCAATATTTAAGACTAATACCATTTATTAGACCTTAATTGGCTAATTTTAGAAATATTAGCAAATTTTATTTACCCTTATATGAATTATTAATTAAGGAAATTAGATTTAAATTCAAGTTATTAGAGTACTAAGTTTCTTCTTACTTTAAAAGTGGAATGTTATATTTTTAACATGTAGATATTATTTTTGTGATCATTTTGGTATATTACATTTATTTTTGTGATTTATAAATAATAAGATATGATTTTTATAAGATTTATTACTTTATAAACACTTAATAAATAATAAGTGTTTGATTAAGTGAAATAATAATACATGATTATGGTATTACGTTATAGTTCTTATTTTTCTATGAATTTTGGTATATTATTGATATTTTTAGCATTTACCATTTTTAAAATATGAATTATCAATGTTTTATTAATTTGAAAACCTTTATTAAATAATATTTATTCAAATAAATAACACAATAAAATATGATAATAAACTTAAATGGTAGAGTTTATTTTTCTAAACATTATTATATATTAAAAATATTTTCTCAAATTATAAAATAAAAGTTATTGAATTTATAAAATTTAATCATTTACTAAAATTTTAATTAAACCACTAAATGTGTTTATGAGGTAATGCTGATGTCAGCATGAGGTGAGGGGCTTTTCTCACCCGATCTATTCCTACCCCCGTCACTGACTGGTGGGGCTTATGCCACATCATATCCATAGTTTTTATTTATTACATAAAATAATAACACAATTTATGAAATGATAAAAAAATGAAAGCATGCGGGCACACGGGGTTGGTTCCGTTCGACTCAACGCTTACGCCACGTCATATCATGCTGACATCATCCAAGGATGATCCTCAATCATAGTTTGATCTTTGGATTGAGAGCATGCGGGCATGCGGGGTTGGTTCCGTTCGACTCAACGCTCAACGCTGAGCGTCATAGTGTTTGCGCCACTCAAGGATGGTCATCGGAGGCTGGACGGCAAGAGTTTACACGGCGACTGATACGTCTAAAACGTATCTACTTTCCCGAACACTTTTGCTATTGTTTCTCCTCTAAACTTGTGTGATTTGGATACAACTAACACAGACTGACGCTGTTTGCAGCAGATTTACCTTGGTGTCAATTTTTGTGCGGAAAATAAACTATCTAGAAAAATCTCGGAAAATATGCAAAAAATCCTATTTCACCAGAAGATCCATGGAGCCAAAGTACGAGACGGAGTGGAGGCCTGGGCCGACACCCCTGCCAGTAGAGGGCCAGGCCTAGCCGCGCCTAGGGGGGTGCGGCCACCCCAGGCACCCCCTCGTCCTCCCTCTTCACCTATTAGAATCCCCTTGACCTAATAATCAAGGGGGGTTCGACGTTTTTCTAGAAAGAGTTCCACTGCGCCGACACCACCAGAAGCCGTGATTAGGATCCAGAAACTCTGTTCTGGCACCTGTTGGGACGGGGAATTTGGGGAGGATCATCGCCATCGTCATCATCAATGCTTCTCCATCAACCATCAATGTTTCCCTCATCCATGAGTGATTAATCCCCGCTGTAGGCTATGGGGATGGTAGGGATTGGATGAGTTCTATCATGTAATCGAATAAGATTATTGGAGCATAGTGCCTAGTATCTCTATTAGTGCTTTTGACTTTGTTGCAACTTTTTGTGCTTAATGCTTGTTACTAGGGCCTGAGTGCCATGATCTTAGATCTGAACTTATTATTGAATCATTATGATAGTATTGTTTGTGATCTTATCTCCAAGTTGTGTGCACATATCATTGTCTGTATCCAAAGGCCTCGAAGTGACAAAAATTGGGACGGCTGGAGGGGATGGATATGATGTGAGGATCACATGTGTTCATGGAGTGTTAATGCTTTGCTCCGGTGCTCTATTAAAAGGATCACCTTAATTACTAGTGGATTCCCTTGAGGCCCCGCTGCAACGGGCTGGTAGGACAAAAGCTGTTGTGCAAGTTCTCATTGCGAGCACGCATGGCCTTATATGTGTCACATCCCAAAATTTTCCAAATTTTGAAATGTGAAAAAAATAAATAAACAAAATATATAATTGTTGAAATTTAGGGTGAAAAGAAACTTTTGTTTCTAAATAGAAACATCAAAACCTTTCTTGAACAATTTGAATAAAATGGTATCCAACAAATTTCAATCAAGTGAAATGCATTCATCAAGAAATGTATCTTGAAATTTAAACACTTGGAAAAGTTAAACCAAGACCCTAAAACCCTAAGGGAAGAAAATCATTTCCAAGATCTCTCTAAGAATATGGATTTTATCCATATAAAAATTCAGCAATAAACATTTATAAAAGATCAAAAATGATAAACAAAAATATTATAAAACCATAGAAATTGGTTTCATTCAATTTGGAGCCATGGATAAAAACTTATGAATTTAATAAGGTTGAATGAAATATTTTCCAAAACTAATAAAGCTCCTAACTAAATCCATGCCTAAATCATGAGAAAAGTAATCCTAAAAGGATTTAAAAAGATAAACAAATATTAAATAAGATTATACAAATTGGAATCACCAATTTTGGATCTATAAATAAAAATATATGGATTTTATAAGACAAAGAAAGAAATAAATAAGGAATATTTAAAAGCCAAGTCCACAAACAAATGAAAGTTTCTTGAATAATAAAAAGGATTAAAAGATTATTTAAATAAAATCATAAGGATTAAACAATATCCAATTTTATCTGAATAAAGACAAATTGCCTAAACTAAAAAATTAATCCCAAAAAAATTATTTAGAAGACAATTTAAATCTTGAATTTAAGCCATAAGCAAATGGAATAAAGATAATTAAAATAAAATAAAAGGATAAATAATATTAAAATAAAATTATATGGAATTAACCAAATTCAATTCTATTAGGATAAAGACAAATTTCGAATTTAAATAAATAGTAAATCATATTAAAATAACACACTAATGAGTAAATAAAACCTACTGAAAAAGGTTTAGTAAAAATTTGAATTTAAATAAAAGTGTCAAACATTTAAATAAAATAATAAGGGTTGGAAACATATTTAAAATCTTATTTAAATAAAGACCAGTGTCCATTTTAAATAGATAATAAACCATAAAATAATATAAGAAAATATTAAAAAATGGATTCTAAAATACATGGTTAAAACAATATTAAAACATACTGAAAGTTGGGAAAATTTTGAATTCAAATAAGGGTTTGAAATGATTTGAATAAAACAAAAATAGAAATCAGAAATAGAAAAATAAAAAGAAAAAGAAATAGAATAAAAAAATGGAAAAGAACCAGCCCAGCAAACCAGGCCCAGTCCAGCCCAGCAGCAAGCCCACTCTCTTACCTCTCGCGAATCGTTTTTCTCACCAACAGATCAACCCTCTCACCCGCTGACGTGACGACCCCACCGAACCCCCTTCCCATTCACTGACGACACAACCCACCGCCAGGTCATCGTCGTCTGCCCCGCGACCGTTCCCCTTCATTCCGCCGGCTTTTTCTGGTCGTTACTCCGCGCATCAAATTTGCATCAATGTCGCGATAATTTCTCGCCGTGACCATGCCATCTTAAGCGCCCCGCCCTCCTCCTCATTTCCCCTCACTTGCCCCTCCCTCTCTTCCCTAGGGCTGCTCGAATTGCTCGCTGCAAACCTCCTGCTCCGACGAGCTCCCCATCAAATTCTGGCGAGAGCATCCACCCCACTGCCCCTGGTTTCCACGAGAGTAATCGCCAGCACTAGGCGCACCTGCCAGTGCCTCCCTCTCGCCCGCGTGTGCTCCACAGCCTCGGCAACAACGACGTCAGAGCGCCACCGCCTCCTGCTCCAACTCTGGCGACCCTTCCTCGTAAGCCCCGTCCTCTCCTCTCTCTCTGGACGATACCCCTAAAACCTCCTCTCTCTCGCGCGTCTAACAGACTCTTTCTCTCGCTCTCCCGTGCCTTTTAGCCTTATCATCAACGACACGAGAGCGAGCCCGTCGACAGAGACGACTCCGGCGAGCGATTCAGGTCAACGCCGTGTGCCCCTCCGACGATGATGACCACCTCGAGCATCCTCTCGTCACTGCGAACTCGGTGAGCTACTCCACTTGCTTCCTCACTTCCTGTAGTCGTCGGAATGCTTCTGGCAAAGCATCGCCGCCGTGCGCCATCGTCGAGCGCCACCAGTACTTGGTCACAGCGCCCTAAGCCGTTGGATGATGATTTGATGAACACGATAGATCACTTAATCGAAGGGGTACAAAACGATCTCTGACGTGCGCTTCACTTTAGATCTAACAGCCCACGTTAGTCGATCTGTGCGAGCCGGTACGCACCAGTTAGATAAGGATACGTGGCCAGCTTTTTGATTTAAAAACAGAGACTTGTCTATTAGTAGATTGATTTTATAAAATTCATAACTTTTAATGTACACGTCCAAAATTTACAAATTTTATATCATTGGAATCAGGAAAAATAATAATTTACAACCATGCCCTTTATTTAGTGTTTTGCTTCTGGAAAATTAGTTGTTTTTGCAGAAACATGTTTAGGCATATTTTGTGTATAAAATTTATTCTAAAAATGTTTTTAGGGTAAAATATTTTGTAAATGGTTTGTTTTGAACCCACTGACCATAAAAACCAACTTTTGGATTTAAAAGTATATTTTGTGACACTAGGGAATTATTCCTTGAATAAAAGCATTTTGAGTAAAGAAAAAATTGCTGATTCTGTTCTAAAAATAATTTTTGAGTAAAACATTTTACAATTGGTTTGATTTAAACTATCTGGCCCTAAACACTAGGTTTTGTATTTAAAAATATATTTGATGAACCCTAGAAAAATTATTACTTTGTTTAAAGGCATTTCTAGCAAAATAAAAATGTTGCTTTGATTTAAAAATAGATATTTTGTGAAACCTTTTGAAAATGGATTGGATTTAAACAACTTGACCATAAACACTAACATTTGTGTTTAAAAATATATTTGGCTAACACTAGAAATTATTCTTTGAATAAAATCATTTTAGCAAAACAAAAGGGATTTAAATGGCCATTTTCACTAACTTGTTTTCAAATGACCTTGCCACTTTTATAAATGACCAATAAGTGTTTTAAAATGTTTATAGCCTATTAGAGACCACCTTTACAAATAAAATAATATTTTGCATGCTTGCATGCATTGTTTTGTTTTCTTTATGTTATGTGGTGAATTGTTTGAATGCTAGATTAAATTAGTGCCTTGATTGAATTGTAGTGAAATTTGAAGAGTGTGACAATTACAAGATCAAGGAGTGAATCTATATTCTCTACCAAAAAGGCAAGTGGTGCTTCATATTTTTGTCCCAATATTTTGACTATGCATTGGTGATATTTCTAAGTAAGACTTGCATGGAATTTTACTAAGTATGTTATGCCTTGGGAAATCCTAGTAGATGATGCCTTAATAGAATTTTCCTCAGTTAAGATCAGTACTACTATCATGCTTAGCTTATCTAGTAGAAAACAAGGGTGGATTATATTCATGCTATGAATTATTTCTAAGTCAATGACTTGTGTTTTGTCTAATAAAACAACTATGTGAATGAATCACCTGGGTGCAATGATGTGAATGGATTATGTTGAGTGGTTACACAGGGCCCATATTTATGGCCTACCCTAGTGTATCTCACTTGTGGAAAACCACCTAGGAACAAAGAGATTTGAGATGTGAAATGTTGAGAAGCTTCAAGTGTAGCCACATGGCATTATGGGCTCTTCCTGGATCACATAGGTTGCAATAACTTAGCCAGATGGACAGTTGGTGGTAGGGGTGATAGGTTTGGAGCGCGTCCATTTTGGTCTAAGGGAAGGCTTCTGAAAGATCTTGTCTCGATGCATGTCGAGTCTTGTCGGGAAAGTGCACCACCTCTTGATAGAGTAAAATCTAAGTACTTAGCCATGTCCCCAGCAATGGACAATTTGAGCATCAAGACATGGAAGCTATCAAGGATCTCCACATCCCAATTTCTAAGTTAAAAACTTGTGGTTGAACAAGGGTTAAAGGATCACCAGTTTCTATTGGTAGACGCCTTGGGTGATTTTTGACAAACAAAAACTTAGTGTTTTCGACTTATAAGGAAAACCTTATTTTGAGCAAAGCAAGCCTAAGATCCACTTAGCCAAATTCATATAGATGATATATACCACTACTCTACCATAGTATCACTTGCCAATACAATTCAAATGTATTGAACCTTGTGGCTGTAACTTATTATGTTGTAGGTTTGTTTGATGTTAGTTAATTGTCTTGATTAGGATTACAAGTCTACAACCAACATGATTGCTTGTGGCACTTTGAAGATGAAGGACTCCATGCTATATAGTTATTTCTGCTGCATTGTAATGAGATAGCAAAATGAGCTATGTAAGATGTAATGAATTATTTTATTCCTAGTTATAAAGTTGTATTATGACCTTTGTTTCTTGATATTACATCTTAAACTATAGATGCTAGCTATTGATCCAGGGACTAGCATTGTAAACAGAGGGATCTCTACCTTATCAGGTTGGGACCTCTACAATATGGATGTAACATCCCTAAAATCATGATTTCAAGGATTGCATATCATCCATGCATTCATATCATTTAGGAACCAAATATCAAACTCATTTCAAGTAAACAGAAGCACTAAGTGCTATTATTTTATGTAGACAAAGCATTGATCCAATGCTACTCTCCAATGAGAAATTATTTGTTTTACCCAAGCTTTGCTTGCTCTCTTGTTGTTTTGGTTGAATGTTAGTGCTTGGACCAAAATTTAAAAAACAGATATGGTTTTAAACCCATTTTCAAAACTTATTCTAATCAAGTGCTTTAGCACTGTCTATTTTGTTTAATCAAAGGGACCAAGCTAGTACAGAGAGACCACATGATTTTATGCCCAAAAATATGAGTGTTACACTCTACAAAAATTCAGAAAAGATTTGAATTCAAATTGCATTTGAATTCATTTGAAAATGAATCCAGCAAATCAAAACAAAATTAGAAAAGGAATAAAGAAAAGAAAAAGGGCCAGCGTTGCCAATCTGGCCCAACACTGGATCCAGCCCAACAACCAGCCCACCCGGGGTTTCCCTCTCACTCTGTTTCTCACCCACGCGAGCACCCCCTCTCGCTGACGCCCCGGACCCACCTCCATGTCACCCCTTCGTCCCCAAATCACACCCACGACCAGCTCCGCCGCGGCCGTTTCTTCCCGACGATCTCGCGCTTGATTACGCGTTACTGCAGGCATAACTCCCTCTCTCGCCCCGGCTACTTAAACCCCTCATCACTCTGCTCCATTCCCCTCACTCACCAACCACAGAGAGCCGCTAGGCTGTCCACAATCGAGCTCGCGCCGCCGCTGTCCCGAACCATTCCGGCGAGCCATCACGGTGAGTTCCGAGCATGCCTTGCTTTCTGGTTCACACGAGCTGCTTAGCAATCATCTTGCACTTCTTCTGACACCTTTGGTTCGACTTGTACTGCCCCAGGTCATCGAATCCGTCGAGCACTGCAAACTCCCGACACCGTCTCCAACTCCGACAAGAAATTTTGGTCAGGTTCGACTGCCCCATGCTTTCCCCTTGACCCTATCATGTTCGCCTGAACGATGTGCACACGCTGATGCCTTCGGTTTGTGTTAGGGCGGATCAGAACGTCGCCAACGTCGCCGCCCACCTAAGCCCGACGTTGTCCCCAACTCCGATGAGCTCCCACGGCCACAACATCTTGCCCCTGTCCACGCCAACAACATCTGGAGCTTCCTCACAACCTTGCGACACCGGTAAGCTTCACCACTGCCCCCAGCCCTCGCTAGAATCGCCGCACCATCGCCGGTAGAGCCGTCGCCACCGCTGTTCCCATGAGCATCGTCGATTTAGAGTCAGAGAGATTTGATCCACTAGATCTAGATCCAGTGGTTTAGATTAGAAACCAGGCGAAGAGGTACGGGCAGATCTGAGCCGCTGGTTGTAAGTAGATCTGACGGTGCGCGAGCGCGATCCAGCGCGAAGCGGTACCATCCAATCAGAGCGCGCCGCATAGCCAGTTCTTAGATTTAAAATTAGATTTTATATCTATTAGATTTTTAAACTTGTTTAATTCATAACTTTTGATTCCCATGTCCAAATTTGACAAATTTTATCATTGGAATCAGGAGAGACATACCTTTCTGTTTATGCAATGTGTTTAATGTTTTGCCTCTGTGAAAGTGGTTGATTTTGCAGAAACATTTGTAGGCATAAAATGTGTATATTAATTATTTGGAAAAGCTTTTGCTAATCAAATAAAGTTTATTTGTCAAGTTTTGGACTTGTTTATGATTCAGTACTATGCACTTGTCTTGTTTGGTGTAGAAAATCATCACATGGCTTATTGCATACATTAATGTATTTTTGTTTGTATATATTATGTATGTGATTTTGTGCCATTATTTTATGTATAGATTTTGGTGCAAATAGTGATTGTGATTGTGAGGATTGTTGCTACTCTCCAAACTACCAAGGCATGTGGTGCTTCATGATTTTATTCCTATGCTTTCAACTATGCATTAGAAATATTTTGCTAAGTCTTGCATGAATATGTTGATCTATATACTATGCTTGGGAAATCCTAGTAGTTGTAGAATTGCTAGAAATTTCTAAGTTAAGATTCTTATAAATACCATGCTTAGACTAGCTAGTAGCAACCAAGGGTGGTTATATATTCATGCTATGAGAAAATATTTCTAAGTCTAGGACTTGTGTTTTGTTTAATAAAACAACTAAGTAAGTGAATCACCTGGGTGGAATGAAAGGAATGGTTTGTGTTGAGTGGTTACACAAGGCCCATTTCTATGGTTTACCTTGTGTATCTCACTTGTGGAAAGCCACCCAGGAACAAAGGGATTTGAGATGCCATATGTTAAGAAGCATCTAGTGTAGCCACTTGGCAATATGGGCTCTGCCTGGATCACATAGGTTGGAATAACTTAGCCATTTGGACAGTTGGTGGTAGTGGGATGATAGGTTGGAACGCGTCCATTTGGTCTAAGGGAAGGCTTCTGAAAGGTCCTGTCTTGGTGAAAATAAAGTCTTGTGGGGAAAGTGCACAACCTCTGCAGATGGAAGAATCTAAGTACTTAGCCATGTCCCTGGTATTTTACAACTTGAGCATCAAGACATGGAAGCTATCAAGAATCTCCTCATCCCAATTTCTAAGTAAAAACTTGTGGTTGAACAAGGGTGAAGTTTCACCAATTTCTATTGGTGTTTCCTTGGGAAAGTTTTGTCAAAGAAAAACTTAGTGTTTTCAACTAATAGGTAAAACCTATTTTGAGCAAAGAAAGCCTAAACTACACTTAGCCAAAATGCATATAGAATCTAGTCTACCAATATTCTACTAAGGAATCACTTGCCAATACTATTCCAATGTATTGACCCACTGTGGCTGTAACTTGTGATGTTGCAGGTTATTCTGATGGTGATTAGGGGTTATGAGTCTACACTCAACATGCTTGCCTGTGGCACATGAAGATGAAGAATTATTTCTTATTACATATTTAAACTCTTGTACTAGGCCTGTGGCCATGGAGTTTGTAAAAGACTATGTTTGTCTCTGGAATGGCTTGTAATAATGACCTTTGTTTCTGTGTACTTCATCTTAAACTGTGGATGCTAGCATTGATCTAGGGACTAGCATTGCAATCACAGGGATCTTTTCCTTTATAAAGGAGGGATCTTACAGATGGTATGAGAGCACTGTGTTGCTTGTAGGATTATGACCCTAGGATTGGAAACCACTAAGGAAATTTTTTAACAAATTCCACACTTGTCTTTGCTTCTCATAAACTTTTCTAATGTTCTTTCTCATCTTGATTTGTAGATGAACTCCATCAACGAAGCCGTGAAGAAGGGACCACTCATGACTATGACTTCGGAATGTGAGACAGAATTCCCCAAGGCTCTCAAGGACCTCATGGTTGCCATGGGAATACATGGTGCAGCTGTGTACAAAGGTTTTCCTGTGATGGATGAAGGAGTTGAATACTGGTGGGTGTAACTTCACTTGTATAAAAACGAGGAAGACAACCACAAGGAATCAGGATTCTGCATGGTCACCAATTCAGTCATGCACACTACATTCTTTGATTCAGCAAGGGATGCAGCTTAGAAGGCCATCAAAGAACTTGGTGATAGAATCAAGTGCAGAATGCTCAACACCCAAAATGACCTTAAGGAAGAAAAGAAACATACCCAAGAGTTAGAGGCTACCAACCAAAGTTTAAGGAAGGACATCATAGATTTAGCAATGGAGTCATGTGATCTAGATAGACAGATTGCCTCTAGTGATGCCCTGTTAGCCAACTTGGCAAGTGAGATGGGATTGTAACGTACTTCGTTAGTTGGACCACCACACTTATCATTTTATTTCCCAAATGTTGTTTAAAATAAGTTGAACCTTGGTTTTTTGTAATGGATCCATGTATGCCATGACTTGTGTGTTTTGATTTCCAAAGATATGCATGTGATGCCTTGTCTTGTGATTTATCATTTAGTTGTGTTGATTCTAACTTTTTCTAACTGATAAAATAGATGCCTAATGTTACTATCAGCACGGCTGAAGAGTTCAAGGGAACTCGTTTTGGCACTCGTATTATTGAGCTCACTACTTTGCTCAATCTTCCACTTCCTACCATCATGATGCTTCCCCTCACCAAGTTTGAGAGGAAAGACCTTTGGGGCTTCAAGGTTAATCAGCCAGGATGCCAGACAGAGCCTACCATGGAGGCAATCATCTTCAAGATCATGCATGATGACAAGGAGAGAGGCCTAGATGTAGTCATGCAGGATTTGCTTGGAAGTTTACTAGGGAGACACTCTCGAGAGATTAGAGGTACTCACTTCCACGCCTTCGGTAGACGTGATGAGGATGGTGAGGCCATTGACTTCGAGGATACTGCTAGAGAGACGCCAGAGCCGATTTGTCACATACCAAAATTCTCCTAATTTTGGAATGTGAAATAAATAAAATAAGTTTGATTGATTGTTTGACTTGGTTGAAAATTTTCAAAGAAAAGAAACTTTTGAATTGAAAAACGTCTCAACCTTGATTTCAAAACCTTATATTCTTTTGTTATGACCTAAGTAGCCATATAGGCAAAAGGGCATGGATTTATTAAGGATTTTAGAATTTTGGATTTCAAAAAAAAACACAATTCCATTCCATCATGGCATTCCATGGAAACCCTCATGCAAAAGCTTTGTCTCAAAACCCTAATTCAAGTCCCTAAAGAAATTTAATAGGGTTCTATAAAAAAATGTACTTGAAATTAAATTCAAACAAGGAAAGGTATTCCCTAGAATCCTAAAGATATATTATGGAATAACTCTATTTACAACGATACACAAAAAAAATCCTATTTTAAATCCCTAAACTAGCCATACATGCATCACATAAGCAATTGATTGTAATGGTATTTTAACTATGGTAAATATATTCTCCATGCATCCTAAAAGGTGTATTTTGAATTTAGAAATTTTTAGAAATTGTTTTGGAGTCATTTGGAGCTATAAAACTAAATCTACAAAAGAATTATTGAAATAGGAAAAAGGAAAGAATAAACAAAAAAACTAACCTAACCCTAACCGGCCAGGCCTAGCCCACCTACAGCCCACTCCCCGCCGCACGCGTGTAGCGCGCAGCAACCGCCGCCAGCGTAGCCTCGGCCCAGCTGTCAGCCCGCCCCGCCTTCCCTTGATCTCTCTCTCTCACTGCGGGACCCGCCCGTCAGCCTCGACCATGCCACCGACAGATGGGGCCCGCATCTCGTCTTCAACCTCCAGCCAGAGACCGACGCGAGCATGCTGTCTTGATCCTGATCTGATCCGTACGGTTTTATTCGAGTTTGTTTCCCATCCTCCACGCGAACCACCCCCATAAATCTTCAGCATCCACCCCCTTGATTATTTTCGCGTTTTGACAAACCCTAGTCCCACCATCGAGGTTCTGATCCGCCGCCGGTAGCTCTCAGGTCGACCTCGAGCCCTACGAAACCGTCGCCCCCGCACCTTACTTTACCTCTGGACCTCTTTCCCTGGAAGCACTGATTCGCCCTGACCCTCTTTCCCCCTTGCAGGATCACCAGAACATCGAAAATTTCTCGCCGGAGCTCCGCCACTGTCCACTGCCTCCATCCGCAGAGTGCCGCCGTTCCAGGAAGCCACCGGCGATGAAGTTCTCACCAATGATCCTGCCGTATTCGCTCGGTAGCCGTCCGCCCTCATCCTGAGCTCGCCAACTCCTGTAGCGCCGCCCACCGTCACCACCCGATCCGACCGCCATCCGCCGTCGTTAGAGTTCCGCTGAGGAGGAAGGATCTGTCCCCGACCGTCCGATCTTCCGTGTACGGTGCAGATTAGATCGACGACTCGAAGAGGTATCAACAAATCAGGATTCGCCACGTGTCAAGCCAGTCGACGCGTCTCGTCATTTCTCCGTCAGCGAACACGCCACGATGTGTCAAGAATCGAGCCGTGTCCAGTCAACGTCGGATTCCTGATTTAAAAACTGATTTTAAATAGCAGAATATTATCATATCTTGTAAAATTCATACAAAATTATCTATAAGTCCAAATTTAGCAAATGATATACCTACGGATTCAGCAAAATATGTAGCATAATAATATAAGATTAGATCTAATGTTTACAGTATATATTTACTGTAATAATTTAATTAGTTTAATGGACATTTTAGACCAAATAAATCATAGTAAATTAACTGTAGATCCTAAAAATACAAATAGGGTGTCTATGGATTCGTAATTTCTTATAAAACATTAATATGCTGTTAGATCCAAATTTTGCAGTGTAGAATTCCTGTAGTGATTTAAATAGTTTTAATGTACTTTTAGAGTGTTAAATTCATAGTAAATAATTTAGAGGTCAGAAAAATATGAATAATATGTCCCTAGAATTACAATCTCGTGTAGATTACAGATCTGATTTTAGTTTTATTTTTAGACAACACAAACTAAATAAATGATTTAAACTCCATCAAACACTATTTAAATCATAAGAAAAGATTTATAACTCCGATTAAGGTGAATCCAATTGCTACTGGTTAATAATAATGTCCTACATCCATTACATCCCAGAAACAAATTTAATAGGATAGAAGTTGCTACAGAACTATTAAAACTTCTATATTGTAAATCAAGAATTAATAATAAATACCCCATAGCATTAATTGATATCATGCATGCATCATGTGTTCTAGTAATGTTCAGAGAACTAATCCATTGTGACATATTAAATGGTCATGCATGCATTTGTTCATCATTCTTTTGTTGTATTGTTCATAATTGCATTGTTTTGATGGTGTGTTTGTTGTGCATTTGTTTTAATCGGTAGATTGCGAGGAGTGCAACATTTGTGATTGTGACGAGTGAAAAGATTGCAATTGTGAGGATTGTTTGAACGACTACATCAACTAAAGGCAAGTGGCACTATCATAAATGTCATACTTATTTTCCCTATGCATTATAGTTGTTTTTAGTAGAATTGCATGTGTAGGAATATTTTGCACTATGTGCTATGCTATGCTATGTCCTATTTAGGATATCCTTTTGTATCTTGCTTAGTGGAAACATCGTAGTTGTAGTATGCTTAGCCCTGCTATAGATTCGGGATGGAATATCATGTTATGACTGTTGTGAGTATTGGAAAAGCTATGTTTTATATAATAAAACAAGTACTTAATGAATCACCTGGGTGGAATATTGTCGTTGTTGAGTTTGGAAGAAGTGGCAATGAAGGCGACTGTATCTTTGGCTACCTCTATCGTGTGTGCACTGGAAGAAGACCACCTAGGCATCATAAGAGATTGACATGTTTCTCGTACAGTAGCTTCCAGTACAACCACATGCTAATATGGGCTCTAGCTTAGTTAATTACATAGCGGAAGACCCTTTACATTGGTATATATTCAGGTTAACTAGAATTGTATATTGGAGGTTATATCGTTGCATTGGTGCCTGTTAGACATGCTAGCATTGTGTATTGGGAGGACTTCAATGGAAAGACTTTGTCACATTCTCGATCTGCCGGTATACCAATTGGTGTGTACTAAACCAGCGGCCACTGGTGGCGTCAAGGCGAGATTGTGTCATGTGGGTAAAGTGTACAACTTCTACAGAAGATATAAATCTAATCGATTAGCTGTGACCCCGGTTATGGACAATATTGAGCAACTAAGGCCTGAAGCTTATGGATGATCTCCACATACCAATTTCTTAATAAAATTTGATGGTTTGAACAAGGGATTAGGAGCACTTGGTGTTGGCCAATGTGTTCAGACAATTTTCAGAAAGAACTAAAACTATTTGGAAATGTTAGGATAAAACTATTGCTTTATGCAAATGAGCCTCAAACTCCACTTAGCCAAATATGCATGTAATTGATAGGTTCCATTTAAATCCACATACTAGTGACACTTTCCAATACATTCAAAGTATTGACCATTCGTGGCTGCAACCTTTCATGTTGCAGGTTATATCGTTTCTAAGTGATTGTTATAGCTCGCGAGACTCCACTCAGCGATTGATCGCCTGTGGCACATTTGAAGAATGGATATCTACCCTGTATTTGTTTTCCGCTGTGATATAATGTAAATTCTGGATCATATTCGTTGTATTTATGATGCGCAGTATATTTGTTATCATTTTGTACTGTGTGTGCCAGTGAACCGATCCAGGGATTGGCACTATACACATGAACTCAGCCTTATCAGGCGAGGGTGTTACAAGATGTTATCAGAGCTGTGCGTTGACTGTAGGATCGTGACCTTAGAAATGGATTAGGAATAGAAGACCTCTATTAGGAGAACTATCATATTTTCTACTTGCTAGAGTTCTTATATTTCTTGTCTATCTTTTCTAAAACCTTTTCTTGTTCAAAATTTGTAGTTGTCCATTCTTATGATACCTATATGAGAGTTAGGTAAGTAAAATAACAAATAGTGTGACATAAATAAACATCTCATCAAGTTTGGTTAGGTCTAGACCACCATATTCTCTCTCTTTAGGAGATCATCGTTATCATGTTAGCATATTGATCTTATCAACTTATGTGGTATGACAATATAGGTTGTTTGCTTGGTTGTATTGAGATATTTTGTGTGATGCTTTGTTTATGATCAGTTAGTTTTGAACTCTAAAGTTTCTGAAATTTTGATGAGGTTTCTAAATTAGTTTAATGGTGTGAATTGATTGAAATTCGTGATTTACTGCCATAGTTTTCTGCATGACCTGTTGTACCGCGCGATTTTTCATATTTTATTGGTAGTTCATAAAAATCTAAAAAAATAGGGTCTGGAGCATAATTGCCTGTACTATATGCCCACAAATTTGCTAAAATTCCTGGCGAGTTTAAGGTGCCTAGAAAAATTCGTGAAACCTGCTGTACTATTTTGACAGATTTTGTTTATTGCTTATTTGTTGCTCTATTCTACTCTAGTATTATCCCCAACTTTTTCAAACTATTTTGTGGTTATATACTGCTAGATTTAAACCCCTATAACGTTGTATTGCAAGTTTTGCTTGTGTGTTGATTGCTTATGATTGTTTTCTTGTTTGTGACACTGATTGCTTTATATAGTTATGGGTAGAAATACTTCTCTTAGTCCTCTTCTATCTATACTCATCTATGCTATCCCAAACAGATGCCGCCTCGTCGTCAACCCACAGGGATGGAGGAGTTGATAGAAGCACAAACACAACTATCACAAGTGGTGACTCAATTCATAGCAAACAACAACAACCCAACCCAAGTAGATGCACTCACTAGGTTCCTAAAGATAAGGCCTGCAAAATTTTCAAGCGCACATGAGCTTATGATTGCACTTGATTGGCTACGCTCAGTGAATAAGGACTTAGTAACAGTTGGATGCACAGATGAAGAGAAAGTGAGGTTTGCTGCTCACTTACTTGAAGGACAAGCAGCTACTTGGTGGGATACCTTTCAGATCACCCACCCCATTGAGACAATCACCTGGGAGATGTTCGAGGAAGGATTCAAGACAAACCATGTCTCGTCTGGAGTCATGAGCGTAAAGAGAAATGAATTTTGTGATCTACAACAGTACAATCGCATGGTGTCGGAGTACATAGAGGTATTCACTAATTTGTCCCGTTATTCTCCGGAGGATGTCAACACTGAAGATAAAAGGAAAGAGAGATTTCTGGATGGACTGAGTGATGATCTCTCTATTAAGCTATCAGTAGTTTACACTCCCACTTTCCAGGACCTAATGGGCAAAGCTAGAATTCTTGAGGAAAAACATAGGCAAGTTGATAAGCGCAAGAGGAAGGACAACAACAACTGCAACTCAGGATCATGTCAGAGAATCTGTACCTTCCATAATGGGAATGGAAACTCTGGACATCACATGCATGAAGGCAACGGACATGATCACCATGGACACGAGGACCACCACAACAAAGATGGAGTTAATAGTGGTGATGAGGATAGTCAAGACAATGATGGAAATAGTGGCCTTAACCATCATAAGAAGTCAAAAAAGAGAGATATAAGCCAGCTACAGTGTTATAATTGCAAGGAACTTGGGCATTATGCATCAGATTGCCCTAAGAAGAAAAAGAAGAAGGCTGAGAAGAAGAAAAATGCTGGAAACTCTAATGGGAACAAGCCAAATCCAATCCAGAAGGGGAATGTGAACCACCTCGACATTTACCACCTCTTTGATGAAGGAGTCAGTGAAGAGCTGGATGAAGATGATATATCATAATTGGTAGCAAGTTTGGTATGACAAGAAGCTCACATATTTCCAAGAGAACACTAGATAAGCAACCTAGACAGTTTTCTTTTAAGGGTGGTAGAACCCTGATGTACCTCGAACCTATTTCTTTCTAGCCTTCCCAAATCTCGGGACGAGATTTCTTTTAAGGGTGGTAGTCTGTCACATCCCAAAATTCTCCTAATTTTGGAATGTGAAATAAATAAAATAAGTTTGATTGATTGTTTGACTTGGTTGAAAATTTTCAAAGAAAAGAAACTTTTGAATTGAAAACCGTCTCAACCTTGATTTCAAAACCTTATATTCTTTTGTTATGAACTAAGTAGCCATATAGGCAAAAGGGCATTGATTGACTAAGGATTTTAGAATTTTGGATTTCAGAAAAAAAACACAATTGCATTCCATCATGGCATTACATGGAAACCCTCATGCAAAAGCTTTGTGTCAAAACCCTAATTCAAGTCCCTAAAGAAATTTAATAGGGTTCTATAAAAAATGTACTTGAAATTAAATTCAAAAAAGGAAAGGTATTCCCTAGAATCCTAAAGATATATTATGGAATACCTCTATTTATAATGATAAACAAAAAAATCCTATTTTAAATCCCTAAACTAGCCATACATGCATCACATAAGCAATTTATTGTAATGGTATTTTAACTATGGTAAATATATTCTCCATGTATCCTAAAAGGTGTATTTTGAATTTAGAAATTTTTAGAAACTATTTTGGAGTCATTTGGAGCTATAATACTAAATCTACAAAAGAATTATTGAAATAGGAAAACGGAAAGAATAAACAAAAAAAATAACCTAACCCTAACCGCCAGCCCCACCCATACCCCACTCCTCCCAAGACGCTGCAGCACAGAAGAACCGCCGCCAAGTAGCCTCGCCCACCGCCAGCCCGCACCTGCTGCTCCTGTTTCTCTCTCTCACTGCGGGACTCGCCCGTCAGCCTCGACCATGGCACCGACAGATGGGGCCCGCATCTCGTCTTCAACCTCCAGCCAGAGACCGACGCGAGCACGCTGTCTTGATCCCGATCTGATCCGCACGGTTTTGTTCGAGTTTGTTGCCCATCCTCCACGCGAACCGCCCCCATAAATCTTCGGCATCCACCCCCTTGATTATTTTCGCGTTCTGACAAACCCTAGTCCCACCATCGAGGTTCTGATCCGCCGCCGCTGGTAGCCCTCAGGTCGACCTCGAGCCCGACGAATCCGTCTCCCCCGCAACTTCTGTTACCTCTGGACCTCTTTCCCTGGAAGCACTGATTCGCCCTGACCCTCTTATCCCCTCGCAGGATCACCAGAACATCGACAATTTCTCGCCGAAGCTCCGCCACTATCCACTGCCTCCACCCGCAGAGTGTCGCCGTTCTAGGAAGCCACCGGCGACGAAGTTCTCACCAATGATCCCACCGTATTCGCTCGGTAGCCGTCCACCCTCTTCCTGAGCTCGCCGACTCTTGTAGAGCCGCTCACCGTCACCACCCGAGCCGACCACCGTCCGTCGCCGTTAGAGTGCCGCTGTGGAGGAAGGATCTGTCCCCGACCGTCCGATCTTCCGTGTACGGTGCAGATTAGATCGACGACTCGAAGAGGTATCGACAAATCAGGAGTCGCCACGTGTCAAGCCAGTCGACACATCTCGTCATTGCTCCGACGGCGAACACGCCAGCGACAGGTCAGCAACTGAGTCAGCGTGTCCAGTCAACGTCGGATTACTGATTTCAAAATTGATATTAAATAGCAGAATATTATCATATCTTGTAAAATTCATACAAAATTATCTATAAGTCCAAATTTAGCAAATGATATACCTACGGATTCAGCAAAATATGTAGCATAATAATATAAGATTAGATCTAATGTTTACAGTATATATTTACTGTAATAATTTAATTAGTTTAATGGACATTTTAGACCAAATAAATCATAGTAAATTAACTGTAGATCCTAAAAATACAAATAGGGTGTCTATGGATTCGTAATTTCTTATAAAACATTAATATGCTGTTAGATCCAAATTTTGCAGTGTAGAATTGCTGTAGTGATTTAAATAGTTTTAATGTACTTTTAGAGTGTTAAATTCATAGTAAATAATTTAGAGGTCAGAAAAATATGAATAATATGTCCCTGGAATTACAATCTCGTGTAGATTACAGATCTGATTTTAGTTTTATTTTTAGACAACACAAACTAAATAAATGATTTAAACTCCATCAAACACTATTTAAATCATAAGAAAAGATTTATAACTCCGATTAAGGTGAATCCAATTGCTACTGGTTAATAATAATGTCCTACATCCATTACATCCCAGAAACAAATTTAATAGGATAGAAGTTGCTACAGAACTATTAAAACTTCTATATTGTCAATCAAGAATTAATAATAAATACCCCATAGCATTAATTGATCTCCTGCATGCATCATGTGTTCTAGTAATGTTCAGAGAACTAATCCATTGTGACATATTAAATGGTCATGCATGCATTTGTTCATCATTATTTTGTTGTATTGTGCATAATTGCATTGTTTTGATGGTGTGTTTGTTGTGCACTTGTTTTAATAGGTAGATTGCGAGGAGTGCAACGTTTATGATTGTGACGAGTGAAAAGATTGCAATTGTGAGGATTGTTCGAACGACTACATCAACTAAAGGCAAGTGGCACTATCATAAATGTCCTACTTATTTTCCCTATGCATTATAGTTGTTTTTAGTAGAATTGCATGTGTAGGAATATTTTGCACCATGTGCTATGCTATGCTATGTCCTATTTAGGATATACTTTTGTATCTTGCTTAGTGGAAACATCATAGTTGTAGTATGCTTAGCCCTGCTATAGATTCGGGATGGAATATCATGTTATGACTATTGTGAGTATTGGAAAAGCTATGTTTTATAAAATAAAACAAGTACTTAATGAATCACCTGGGTGGAATATTGTCGTTGTTGAGTTTGGAAGAAGTGGCAACGAAGGAGACCGTATCTTTGGCTACCTCTATCGTGTGTGCACTGGAAGAAGACCACCTAGTCATCATAAGAGATTGACATGTTTCTCGTACAGTAGCTTCCAGTATAACCACATGCTAATATGGGCTCTAGCTTTGTTAATTACATAGCGGAAGACCCTTTACATTGGTATATCTTCAGGTTAACTAGAATTGTGTATTTGAGGTTATATCCTTGCATTGGTGCCTGTTAGACGTGCTAGCATTGTTTATTGGGAGGACTTCTATGGAAAGACTTTGTCACATTCTCGATCTGCCGGTATACCAATTGGTGTGTACTAAACCAGCGGCCACTGGTGGCGTCAAGGTGAGATTGTGTCGTGTGGGTAAAGTGTACAACTTCTGCAGAAGATATAAATCTAATCGATTAGTCGTGTCCCCGGTTATGGACAATATTGAGCAACTAAGGCCTAAAGCTTATGGATGATCTCGACATACCAATTTATTAATAAAATTTGATGGTTTGAACAAGGGATTAGAAGCACTTGGTGTTGGCCAATGTGTTCAGAAAATTTTCAGAAAGAACTAAAAGTATTTGGAACTGTTAGGATAAAACTATTGCTTTATGAAAATGAGCCTCAAACTCCACTTAGCCAAATATGCATGTAATTGATAGGTTCCATTTAAATCCACATACTAGTGACACTTGCCAATACATTCAAAGTATTGACCATTCGTGGCTGCAACCTTTCATGTTGCAGGTTATATCGTTTCTAAGTGATCGTTATAGGTCGCGAGACTCCACTCAGCGATTGTTCTCCTGTGGCACAATTGAAGAATGGAGATCTACCCTGTATTTGTTTTCTGCTGTGATATAATGTAAATTATGGATCATATTCGTTGTATTTATGATGCGCAGTATATTTGTTATCATTTTGTACTATGTGTGCCAGTGAACCGATCCAGGGATTGGCACTATATACATGAACTCATGCTTATCAGGCGAGGGTGTTACACGATTCGTCTATACCTCCAGGACTTAGAGGTTCTTCTTAGGCACCTAGATACTGATAGGACCAACGTCATGCTTAGCAATGACGAACTCCAGGTGCAGCTAGGTGAGAAGGACAAGCTCTTCGCGGAGCAAGATGAGATAGTCAAAGAAATGGAGGCCAAGTTTGAGAGTCAGGATAGAAAGTTCAAGAGTCAAGAGAAGAGAGTCCAAGATAGGAACAAGAGGATTCGAGACATGACTGCAGAACTAGAAGCCAAGGACTTCGAGCTTGAGCATCAGCAAGATGTGATTGAGAGGCTTGGTGCACAGAAGAGGGCTCTCAAAGCCAAAGTAGAGACCTTGACCACCAATGTCGAGAAATACAATACCGCAATGGAGAATGCAGGTCTTACATTTTTTGATGAGGAGGTTGATGCAGAGGAGTAGTGATGACTACTCATTTACCTTTATTTATCATGTCTTTGATTATTGAGTCGCAATGACCATCCAACATGTGGATGGCTTGATATTGGTGTGTTTACTTTTCAGAACTTGTTGTCTATATTGATTGAACTTTTACTATTATGATGCATGTTTGGTGATTGTTTATGTGATATATTGTGCATGTTAGCATCTATGGGTATCTCATTCTGATCTCTAGTGAACAACCAGAGATGCCTCCCCGACGTGCCAATCCCAACCCCAACAACAAAAACATCACCCCTGAGATGCAACAGATGATGACAGCTCAGACACAACTGATGCAAATGATGACCACATTCATACAAAATCCGAACAACAACAACAACAACAACAATAATAACAACAACAACAATAATAAGAACAACCCACCGGGTTTTGACATGCTTACCAGGTTCTTAAGGCTAAGGCCAGCAAAGTTCTTAGGAACTACTGATCCTATGGTGGCCAATGATTGGCTACGTTCTGTGAACAAGGATTTGTTAACTCTTGGCTGTACTGATGAAGAGAAAGTCAGGTTTGCAGCACACTTGTTGGAAGGACCAGTAGCCACTTGGAGGGATAACTTCCAGATCACCACTCCCATTGCGGATGTGACATGGGCTATCTTTGAAGATGGTTTCCGTACTGCTCACATCTCATCCGGAGTGATGAGTTTGAAGAAGAAATAGTTCCATAACTTGAAGCAGCGCCACCGCAGCATGGCTGAATATATTGAGGAGTTCAACAATCTGGCGCGATATGCACCGGATGAAGTTGAAACTGATGCTAAGAGGAAGGAAAAGTTCCTTGAAGGATTGAATGATGAATTGAACCTGCAGTTATCTGTGGCCTATGTTCTACATACCACTCTTTTTGTGACAAGGCTGCTATTTTGGAGAGCAAAATGAAACAAGTTGAAAGCAGGAAGAGGAAGCACTCTGACAAGCACATCTCGGGATCGTCACACAAGCGTTCCCATTATGATGATAGTGGGAGTTCTGGATCCCACAAGCATGGAAAATACAACAAGCACCACAACCACAACCGTCATCATGACAACAAGCACCACCGTAGTCATGAAAATGACAAATATAAGAATCACAAGGGTGGATATAAGAGACACCACAATGGAAGTGGAAGTGGCAGTGGAAGCCAGCCTGTCAAGAAGGATCTTAGTCAGGTTGAATGTTTCAAGTGCAAGAAGATGGGTAATTATGCAAATGAATGCCCAGAAAAGAAAGTTGAAGGACCCAACAAGCCCAACCATTTTCAAAAGGGACAAGTGAACCACATCAATGTGGAAGAGATCTATGAGGAACCTGATGCTGTTGCTGGTAAGTTCAAACTCAATTCTGTCCCAGCATTTGTTCACTTTGATACTGGTGCATCTCATTCATTCATGTCAAGAGAATTTGTTGAAAGAAATGAACTACCGGTAGAAACTATTGGGTGTCCTATAAAAGTAAGTTCTCCTAGCGGAGAAATGGTAGTGAATTCAGGATGTCATGATCTAGTCATAGAGTTTGGGAAGTATAAGTTTCCTGTTAACCTGATAATCCTAAACTCCCAAGGATTGGATGTTATTTTGGGAATGGAATGGATGACTAAGCACAAGGGAGTGATAACCATACTGTCTCACTCACAACTCCAGAAAACAAAAGGATCAGATTCAAGACCAAATTTGAAGAAAAAAGGAGTAAGCTAAATTCTCTTAAGGGGGTTAGCATAGACAGTGTGCCTATTGTGTGTGAATATCTAGATGTATTTCCGGAAGAATTGCCAGGAATGCCACCAGATAGAGATGTGGAATTTTTGATCGATTTGCTACCAGGTTCCGGACCAATAGCAAAGAGACCATACAAGAAGTCAGTTGATGAACTGAAGGAACTCAAGAAGCAACTTGGAGAACAGTTGCAGAAATGATTTATCCAACCAAGTTCTTCATCTTGGGGAGCACCAATTTTGTTTTTGGAAAAGAAAGATAGAAGTCAAAGGTTATGCATAGATTACCGTTCACTCAATGAGGTGACTATCAAGAACAAATACCCTTTGCCTAGAATCAATGACTTGTTTGAATAGTTAGAAAGAGCTTGTGTGTTCTCAAAGATTGATCTCCGGTCAGGTTACTTCCAGCTCAAGATAAGGGAACAAGACATACCTAAGACAGCTTTCACCACAAGGTATGGATTGTATGAGTATACCGTGATGCCATTTGGTTTGACCAATGCACCAGCTTATTTCATGATCATGATGAACAAAGTGTTCATGGAGTTCCTTGACAAGTTTGTTGTCGTTTTTATCGATGACATTTTGATCTACTCCAAGAGCCAATAAGAGCATGAAGGACATCTACGTTTGATACTTGAGAAGCTTAGAGAGCATAAGTTGTATGCCAAATTCAACAAGTGTGAATTTTGGTTAAATGAAGTTGGTTTTCTCGGACACGTTGTGCCAGGAGATGGTGTAGCAGTTGATCCTGCTAAAGTTTCAGCTATAGCTGAATGGGAATCTCCTAAGTCAGTGAAAGAGATTCGTAATTTCATTGGCTTGGCAGGATACTACAGAAGGTTCATTGAGAATTTCTCCAAGATTGCTAAGCTTATGACAGAGTTGCTAAAGAAAGACAAGAAATTTTCTTGGTCTGAAGGATGTGAACTCAGTTTTCAAGAATTGAAGAAGAGACTAGTGACAGCACCAGTCTTATGTTTGCCATATTTGGAGAAAGATTTCCAAGTATATTGTGATGCATCTCATCATGGATTAGGTGCAGTACTTATGCAAGATGGGAAAGTTGTGGCCTATGCCTCGAGACAACTCAAAACTCATGAGGTAAACTACCCTACTCATGATTTAGAGTTAGCCTCTATTGTCCATGCACTTAAAACATGGAGACACTATCTTTTGGGAAAGCGATGTGAAGTGTTCACATATCACAAAAGTTTGAAGTATATCTTCACCCAGAAAGAAATTAACATGAGACAAAGAAGATGGCTAGAACTCATCAAGGACTATGACTTGATTTTGCAATACCACCCCGGTAAAGCAAATGTTGTAGCAGATGCTCTAAGCCGTAATGTTTTTGTGAATGGCCTTACTAAGGGAGAATTGCAAGATGATCTGTGTGCCCAATTTAGAGACCTCAGATTGGAGATTGTGCCTGAAGGACATCTCATGTCATTAGATGTTCAACCCACCTTGTTGGACAAAATCAAAGAAGCCCAAAAGACAGATAAGGAAATTGAAGAGATTAAAGAAAAGATTGGCAAGGGAAAAGCCAAAGGATTCCATGAAGACGAACAAGGTACTTTATGGAATGGAAAACGTATCTGTGTTCCACAAGATCCGGAGCTTCGGAATCTGACATTACAACAAGCACGCAACTCACCATATTCCATTCATCCGGGTAACACCAAAATGTACATGGATATGAAAGAAAGATTTTGGTGGAATAATCTCAAGAAGGACATCGCCGAACATATTGCTTTGTGTGATGTATGTAGTGAGTGAAAGCGGAACATCAGAAACCAGCAGGATTGTTACAACCACTACCCATTCCTGATTGGAAGTGGGACAAGATTGGTATGGATTTCATCACCGGATTGCCTAGGACCAGGTCAGGATATGATTCTATCTGGGTAGTAGTGGATTGCTTAACTAAAGTGGCTCATTTCATATCCGTGAAGACAACCTATACAAGTGCTAAGTTAGCCAAGATCTATATGAGTAGGATTGTATGTCTACATGGAGTACCCAAGAGTATTGTGTCTGATAGGGGAACTCAATTCACTTCTCATTTTTGGAGGAAACTACATGAGTCATTGGGAACGAGGTTGGAATTCAGCACTGCTTTTCACCCTCAAACTGATGGACAAACATAAATGACCAATCAGATTCTTGAAGATATGTTGAGAGCATGTGCTCTAGACTATGGAGCCAGTTGGGATGAAAGTCTGCCTTACGCAGAATTCTCTTACAATAACAGCTATCAAGACAGTATTGAGATGGCACCATTTGAGTTTCTCTATGGGAGAAAGTGTACCACCCCATTGCTATGGAATGGTGTGGGAGAAAGAAGTTTGTTCGGACCAGAACTAATCAAAGAGGCTGAAGAGAAAGTCAAGCTAGTTAAGGACAAATTGAAGATAGCAAAATCCCGACAAAAGAGCTACACAGATCCTAAGCATAGAGAACTCACCTATGAAGTGGGTGATAGAGCTTATCTTAGAGTGTCACCTGTCACATCCCAAGATTTTCCAAATCTTGTAATGTGAAAAAAATAAAATAAAATAAAACTTTGGTTGATTTTCAGAACCAGAAGAAACTTTTTGAAAACAATTGGAACTTCAAACCCATCTGAATTAAATAAAACCTAAAGGGATCTAAAAAGATAAACATTTAATAAAAGGAAAAATAAAAACATTTGGAAATACTATTTTGAAACCCTTAAGTGAAAAGATTTATTTTCAAATGAAATAAAAGTTTATAAATAAAGAATGTTTTATAAAGCCAAATTAAACCTTAGCCAAGGTTTTGGAATTAAAACATTTTATTATTTAAGTTAGCAAAAGTTTATTTAAATAAATTAATAAGGATTTAATATCCAACCTTGTTTAAATAAAAGGTATTACCAATTTAATTGAAACATCAAAACTTCTTAAATTAATTAAAATAAGACTTTCAAATATTTTATATTCACAAATAAATCCTACTAATGTGTTTTGACTTTATTTTAGGTTTTAAAATAAATCTCTTAATAAAACAGATTCCATTTGATTTAATAACTAAGGTCCATTTTATTTAATTATTAATGGATCCTAAAATAAAGATGTGATTTTGTTTAATCAATTCCTGAACTGGTTTTGAAAATATTTGGGTTTTAAATGAAGATTTTATTAATTAAAACAAACCCTATTTTATTAAATAACAAGAAGATCCATTTTATTTAACTAAAGGATAGATCCTAAAAAGAATAAAATCTTTATTTTATTTTGGAATTTGGTTTATGTTGATAAACAGAACCAAATTCATAGCTGCAAAGTTTGTTGATTGTTTGAATTAATTTGAGTGTGAATTGCTTGTTTGAAATTCAAAACAGAAATCAGAAATAGAAAAAGAAAAAGTTACAGAATAAAAAAAATGGAATTTGGTCTGACAAAACCCAGCAGCCACTAAAGCCCAATACCAGCCCACTTTCGACCCCCTCAGCGAATCGTTTTTGCACCTGATAACTTAACCACAGAACCAATGACTGGTGGACCTTCCCCTCGTTTCTTTCCATCGATGGTAGGCCCGCTATCACTGTTCATCGTCTCCTTCACCCATTCCGCAGCGACCAGTTCTTCTCCCCTGTTCTGCCGTTGATTGCTCCAGCTTAATTCGCTTTAACGCGATGGACGTTACCAGCCTTGATCACGCAGATGGAAACGCCAGAGCATCCTCTATATTTCCCCTCTGACACCTCGGCCGCACGCCTGCATCGCCTCCAATTTCTTCCCGAGCACCCTCTGCTCCGACGAGGACCAGTATCGATTCCGGCCAAACCACATCACCCCGAACCTCCCTGAGCACGCTGACACCCTTCCCACTCACGGACTGTAACACCCTCAGAATCGGACCTATGCAAGTTTGGACAAAATTCACCAAACCCGCATAGAAACGATTCAAAGGTGCCCACCAGGCACTTTCGTGCGGGTGGAAAACGAAGTAATAACATCACACAACAGTCCTCGATGGGACCCACAGAACAGATATATATAACAGCGACTCAAAGAGTCAAGAATACAGATATACGGTACAAAGATCCAAATCACCTTGAAAAGAGGGAGCGTCCGTCTACGGACAAGATGCAAATGGGGCTAAGAGCCCTGAAGAATAACCAATGGCGTCCATAACCCTGCCCAGGCCAAGCCGGAAGGGTAACCCTGCTAACGGCGTCGATCTCAAAACCTGCTTAACAAAAGGGGTGCCGACAAAGGGCAAAGCAGAAAACAAAGAAGGAGCCAAGATCGAGGCCAAGACACGGCGAGGCTAGAATTCGGGTCCTCGCCACATAGGTATGGTGGATCGTGGCGGCAAGTGCATGCACTAAACAACCTATAGAGACTCGATACAACTGGCGGTTATTAGAGAGGGGTGAGAAAGACCTATCCAGATCCAACCTGAAACTATCACCAAACAAACCCATCCTGGTGTTTCCCCCTCGAGACCAATCGAGGAAGTCAACCGAGGAACTCACACCGTTGGCAGTTTTACTTATTCAGTTATAGTTGCGGCAATTTACTAGTCAGGGTTAGATAATCGTCCTGATAAAATAAGCAGTGGCCACTTTTAGTTAATCATTCCGTTGTAGTTGCAACAATTACTAATCAGATACAGATAGCATGATATAAACCCAAAACCCAGCAGTTGTTGGTACCTTTATTCAGCCAGTCCGTTGTAGTTGCCTTACTTACTAGTCAGGTACAATGGTCGCAAGCGACAGCTCTAGCAAGCAATTGTGGGCAGTATTAATTAACCATTCCATTATAGTGAAGCTGATTACTAGTCATTATAAGTCAAATTTATAACAATAAACTTTAGTTATGCTTGTCTATGATCGAGATACTGTGCTCCAAGTCGTCCATATCCGCGGACACGGCTTTCAGAAAGTTTTAACCCGGCCGGGGTGCACCAATAGCAACACACGCTCGATCAACCTCGGAAAAACCAAATCAAAACCCAACGAGGCTTTCACGACTGAACAATCACAGGATTCAGAAATATTTCAGGGGCCACCCCTTAAGTAGATTCCGCAACGAAGCTAGCTGACTCCGAGACGGCCTCAAGGTTTGTGGGGCCGGCGGTAAACGACTGGGAACCCGAAAGTGTGGCTGGGCTTGTCGCTACCACGTAAACGGGTCACAATTCCTAAACAGTACAGGGTGCTCCTCGCACAATCGTAAATAAAGCAGTAAAGCATGGCATAAGTACATGATCGTAAATAAAACCTCAAACTAGTTTGTGGCCCCAAGAAATAAGACTGAATCAAGCTCTGGCTCAGGGGGGTCCCATATACCTCCCGGATGTGGATAGCGCGCAAAATCAAGGAACAGGTATCAAGTACTCGGGGTCTTACGGGACACAAGTGGGCGTTCGGAAACCAAATATTATCTATCACCCACCGATGCCTCTGCTTATTCAATTTTAGTTGTTAAACAGAAAGTAAAGTGACGGTAAGTAAAACTAGAATCATCTCCAACATCAACATGCGGCAATACATCAGCAACTGTGGCATATGACGACACACATCAACACTTGAGCAAGCAACTACGACGCGCAAGTCCAGCTATCTACCAAACAACAGGTGATAGGATGTGTCCAAGGCAATATAGGGCTGCACGGTATATCACAGGTACGGAAACTAAAGCATCGCAACACAGATAGCAATAGATCAACATGAGGGAATAAAGACTATAAAAGTAAGATAGGTAGAAAGGGGGAGATGCTCGCCTGAAAACATTGTCGAAGGTTTTCATCCGAAGATCGGGCGAAGCTCACATCAACTCAACGGCCTTATCCGCGAAGAAGCAAAACACTAGAAGAACACCGGATGCAATATTTAATACACGGCAGAAGATCGGCATGATGCATGTATGATGCATGGCATGGATGCAATTAGATCAGATTAGGCGGAACCGGGGTCCCGACAATTAATTAGATGGTGCATGTTATAAAGATACCCCGCATTTTAAATGTTGTTTAACAAGGCAGAAATATATCACCGGTTCGCTACACATGTTTAAATGAGGCCAACATAAGGCTAGATTTGCCCGCATATGGGCCCCATATTTAATTATTAGGTGAATCGGCATAAGGCCCCCAACCAATGACATGCATGCGGAATGACAATTAGATGTGCAACAAGTTGTTATTATATTATAAAATAGGGTTCGAGGAAAGGGGTCACACATTAGGGTCTCGACGGTCTTGGCCCGGGGTTCGAGGTTCGACAGGTCTGTGGTCCGTCGGGTCGTGGTTCGGAGGTTCTCGGACTTAGGGGTAGGTCTTGGCGCATCCGGGGTCTTCGGGCCATGTTGTCGGTCGTGTAGTTCGGGTCGAAGCACTTGTCGTTCTCGGCGATCTCGGCATTCTGCAGGTTTAGGTCCGGGCGCTTCAGATCGACCTTCGGCTCGGGGACTCAGGGTTCAGGGGTCTCGGCGTCCGTGTGGCGGTCTTGTTGTTCCGTGTAGGCGTTCTCGAGGTCGATGGCGAACTTGTCCGGTACCGGGGTTCGGATCCGGGAAGGAGTACTCGTTGCGTCGGGGTCTCGGCCATCGGATCCTTGAAGGAGGTCATGGGGTTCCGCGGTCTTCAAACACCGGGGTCGGTCTTCGGGGTCGGGGTCTTGACGTGGTTCGTCGGACTCGAAGATCTTGTTTTCAAGAGGTAGAACTTGTCGTTGGCTCCTTATCGGTAGTCTTCCAGTGTACCCACAAGTCGAGGATCTCGGACGGTCATGGCGATTCCGGGTAGGAGAAACTTGCGGGTCCCTGTTGGAGGCCCGCGGGGACGGTTCTTGGTACAACACGCTCAAGCACCCACGCATCCACGCAGGAGCACCACGCAGGGCTGGACGGGGCGACGAACTCTGCAGGGCGGCGGGCCCACGCTGGAGGCGGAACACGAGGCGGTGCAGGGGCCCGGACGAGCTCGGAAGATGGCCGGGGCGCGGTCTCGGGCAGCGGTGCTGGGGGGCACGCGGAGGGGCGGCCATGGGCGGACTCCGAGGACGGCAGGGCTTGGCCAGGGCGGAGGCGGGGCGAGGCAGGGAGCCACGGGCTCGCCGGCGAGGTTGGGGCCAGCGCAGCGAGCGACGGAGGCGGCCGGCGCTCGGGGGAGACGCTCGCAGCGGAGGCGGGGGCTGGCGGGACGAGCTTGAGGAGGGGGAGGCGCGGCGGAACGCGGAGGCGGCCGGGCCGGCGTGAGGCGGAGCGACGGGCAGCTCGGCCGGGCGGTCGGCTGAGGGGCGGCGAGGCCGGGGCGGGGCCGGGAGGAGCCTGCTCGGGCGAGGTTGCGCAGTGGAGGAGGAGACCGCGGGACGGGCGTGGAACCAGCGGCGCGGACGGCGGCGGCGTGGGCGGAGGATGCGGGCGCAGACGGCGAGGTGAGCGGGGAGCGAGGCGGATGGTTGGCAGCGGAGGAGAGGGAGGCCGGCGGCGGTGGA
Organism: Avena longiglumis; assembly: GCA_030063025.1. Lineage (NCBI taxonomy): Eukaryota > Viridiplantae > Streptophyta > Magnoliopsida > Poales > Poaceae > Avena > Avena longiglumis. The sequence continues at coordinate 221,296,370 of CP125976.1, read as the reverse complement.
GAGGGTCGGCGGCGAGGGGGGTCGCTGGGGAGGCGGGGAGGCGGTGAGGTTGGAGGAGGAGCGGTCGGGGAAGGCAGGTGCGGCGGAGCGGTTGCAGAGAGGGCACGCTGCTGCTCAAGGGGGAGGCCAGGAGGAGAAGGCGGCCACGCTGCCCAGGAGAGGTTAGAACGGGTCAGGGGAGGTGGTTACTGGGGGTTTGCTGGGGAAGTGGCCAGGGGCGGCTGAGTGGCTGGGGTGGTCACTGGGCCCAAGGCCGTGGAGGTTAGAGGAGTGGGGGTCGGCCTGGGGTAGGTGGGATCCGGCCAGGGGTTGGCGCGAGCGGGGCCCGCAGGGAGGCTGGCTGTGAGGAGAGAGGGGATAGAGAGGGAGGTGGTTCAGCCTAGGTGGCATGGTGGGATTGGTGGGGGGTTTGGGGTTTGCCGACGTGGCGCTCAGGGATTGGCCAGGGTGAGGTGGAGGGGTAGGTTGGGTAGAGAGTTGGGTAGACATAGGATTAAGAGGGGCTGGCAGGGGACCGATTTAAAATCTGGGGCGGTCGTTCGGGTCAATCGGCCCGTTCGACTGCCCCGCACAAAAAAATAATTTAATATTTTTAATTAATTGCGACGGATTTTGTAAATAGATTTTGACAACAAAATATCCGGTTGCATCCGGGGTTTGATACTTAGTTAAAAAATGGGGCGTTTGGAAAACAACACGGGCTTTGCAAACAGAGTTTTATGAAAACAATGCATGATGATGACGATGCAATGCACAAATTCAACGCGATTTTCTAGTAGTGGTTTTGCGGGATGCCACAATTCGACACCACTAACAATGGATCTCGCCCTCGAGATCCGCCTCATGGTACCGGAAGGAGGGTCGGCGTCTGATCCTTCGCGCTTCGTGTAGATCCTCGCGACACCACTAACGAAGGTTCCTTCTTCATCTGGGAATCGGCGACACCACTAACAAAGGGTCGTTGTTCCTGATCGTCGAGGGCACACTCCGGGGAAACAAAGGACGAAGTTGAAGGTAAGGCCACCTCTAACTTCCATGGATAGAGTAAAACTGCTAGATCCACTGATCCGACGTACAAGAGCGAATGATAAGAGCAGTGGTAGGGTAGCTACTCCATCCCGCACTCAAACCATTACTCTGCACACGAATAGGCGGATTAAGCAACCAACTCTCGGAATCAGACTGAAGATCTTCACAGGGGGTATCCGGAACAAAGGGATGATGCCAGCAGAAATCGTATGAAAGACACAATGATTAGGATTCGCGATGATTCCATTGGCATGAACAACACATGCTCAAGGTATACTCCAACTTCACCAATGCTCGTCCTTCTCCTGTGTTTTTCAACGACATCGATATCCAAAGAAGGAACACACATAGATAAAGATCTCCAGAACAAGAGATTGGATGAAGGGTACAACAGACAAGTCGCAGATTGATGATCGTAGCACCTCCGTTACAAAAAGGGAGGGAAGAGAACCCTGAAGGTACGACGGAAACCCAACCACGAGAATTCCTGGACTCGAAGAAGGAGAAGAGAGCGGATTCAAAACACGCCGAGATAAGAGGAGAATAGCAGAGGGGTAAGGAGTAAAATCAGACCTAATCAGAACTATCCAACCGATTTTGCAAAATAGTTTTGACACTCTACTCCGGCCGTTAGCTAGGTTATCCTACAGGCTGGACTTGTGGGGTATCGCAACTGCTGAGCTCTGATACCACTCTGTAACACCCTCAGAATCAGACCTATGCAAGTTTGGACAAAATTCACCAAACCCGCATAGAAACGATTCAAAGGTGCCCACCAGGCACTTTCGTGCGGGTGGAAAACGAAGTAATAACATTACACAACAGTCCTCGATGGGACCCACGTACGATATATATAACAATGACTCAAAGAGTCAAGAATACGATATACGGTACAAAGATCCAAATCACCTTGAAAGAGGGAGCGTCTCACGGACAAGATGCAAATGGGGCTAAGAGCCCTGAAGAATAACCAATGGCGTCCATAACCCTGCCCAGGCCAAGCCGGAAGGGTAACCCTGCTAACGGCGTCGATCTCAAAACCTGCTTAACAAAAGGGGTGCCGACAAAGGGCAAAGCAGAAAACAAAGAAGGAGCGTCAGTACTGAGGCCAGTACACGGCGAGGCTAGAATTCGGCGGTCCTCGCCTACATAGGTATGGTGGACTGAGCGGCAGCGGCGGCATGCACTAAACAACCTATAGAGACTCGATACAACTGGCGGTTATTAGAGAGGGGTGAGAAAGACCTATCCAGATCCAACCTGAAACTATCACCAAACAAACCCATCCTGGTGTTTCCCCCTCGAGACCAATCGAGGAAGTCAACCGAGGAACTCACACCGTTGGCAGTTTTACTTATTCAGTTATAGTTGCGGCAATTTACTAGTCAGGGTTAGATAATCGTCCTGATAAAATAAGCAGTGGCCACTTTTAGTTAATCATTCCGTTGTAGTTGCAACAATTACTAATCAGATACAGATAGCATGATATAAACCCAAAACCCAGCAGTTGTTGGTACCTTTATTCAGCCAGTCCGTTGTAGTTTCCTTACTTACTAGTCAGGTACAATGGTCGCAAGCGACAGCTCTAGCAAGCAATTGTGGGCAGTATTAATTAGCCATTCCATTATAGTGAAGCTGATTACTAGTCATTATAAGTCAAATTTATAACAATAAACTTTAGTTATGCTTGTCTATGATCGAGATACTGTGCTCCAAGTCGTCCATATCCATGACACGGCTTTCGAAAGTTTTAACCCGCCGGGTGCACCAATAGCAACACACGCTCGATCAACCTCGGAAAACCAAATCAAAACCCAACGAGGCTTTCACGATTGAACAATCACAGGATTCAGAAATATTTCAGGGGCCACCCTTAAGTAGATTCCGAACGGTTAGCTGACTCGAGACGGCCTCAAGGTTTGTGGGGCGTGTAAACGATGGGAACCCGAAGTGTGGCTGGGCTTGTCGCTACCACGTAAACGGGTCACAATTCCTAACAAGACAAAGGTGCCCTCGCACAATCGTAAATAAAGCAAAGAAGCATGGCATAAGTACAGGATCGTAAATAAAACCTCAAACTAGTTTGTGGCCCCAAGAAATAAGATGAATCAAGCTCTGGTTCAGGGGTCCCATATACCTCCGGATGTGGATAGCGCGAAAATCAAGGAACAGTATCAAGTACTCGGGGTCTTACGGGACACAAGTGGGCTCGAAACCAAATATTATCTATCACCCACCGATGCCTCGCTTATTCAATTTTAGTTGTTAAACAGAAAGTAAAGTGACGGTAAGTAAAACTAGAATCATCTCCAACATCAACATGCGGCAATACATCAAGAATCGTGGCATATGACACACATCAACACTTGAGCAAGCAACTACGACGCATAAGTCCAGCTATCTACCAAACAACAGGTGATAGGATGTGTCCAAGGCAATATAGGGCTGCACGGTATATCACAGTGTACGGAAACTAAAGCATCGCAACGTATAGCAATAGATCAACATGAGGAATAAAGACTATAAAAGTAAGATAGGTAGAAAGGGGAGATGCTACTGAAAACATTGTCGAAGGTTTTCATCCAAGATCGGGCGAAGCTCACATCAACTCAACGGCCTTATCCGAAGAAGCAAAACACTAGAAGAACACCGGATGCAATATTTAATACACGGCAGAAGATCGGCATGATGCATGTATGATGCATGGCATGGATGCAATTAGATCAGATTAGGCGGAACCGGGGTCCCGACAATTAATTAGATGGTGCATGTTATAAAGATACCCCGCATTTTAAATGTTGTTTAACAAGGCAGAAATATATCACCGGTTCGCTACACATGTTTAAATGAGGCCAACATAAGGCTAGATTTGCCCGCATATGGGCCCCATATTTAATTATTAGGTGAATCGGCATAAGGCCCCCAACCAATGACATGCATGCGGAATGACAATTAGATGTGCAACAAGTTGTTATTATATTATAAAATAGGGTTCGAGGAAAGGGGTCACACATTAGGGTCTCGACGGTCTTGGCCCGGGGTTCGAGGTTCGACAGGGTCCAGGGTCCGGTCTCGGGGTCCAGGGTTCGGCGAGGTCGTTCTCGGACTTAGGGGTAGGTCTTGGCGCATCCGGGGTCTTCGGGCCATGTTGTCGGTCGTGTAGTTCGGGTCGAAGCACTTGTCGTTCTCGGCGATCTCGGCATTCTGCAGGTTTAGGTCCGGGCGCTTCAGATCGACCTTCGGCTCGGGGACTCAGGGTTCAGGGGTCTCGGCGTCCGTGTGGCGGTCTTGTTGTTCCGTGTAGGCGTTCTCGAGGTCGATGGCGAACTTGTCCGGTACCGGGGTTCGGATCCGGGAAGGAGTACTCGTTGCGTCGGGGTCTCGGCCATCGGATCCTTGAAGGAGGTCATGGGGTTCCGCGGTCTTCAAACACCGGGGTCGGTCTTCGGGGTCGGGGTCTTGACGTGGTTCATCGGACTCGAAGATCTTGTTTTCAAGAGGTAGAACTTGTCGTTGGCTCCTTATCGGTAGTCTTCCAGTGTACCCACAAGTCGAGGATCTCGGACGGTCATGGCGATTCCGGGTAGGAGAAACTTGCGGGTCCCTGTTGGAGGCCCGCGGGGACGGTTCTTGGTACAACACGCTCAAGCACCCACGCATCCACGCAGGAGCACCACGCAGGGCTGGACGGGGCGACGAACTCTGCAGGGCGGCGGGCCCACGCTGGAGGCGGAACACGAGGCGGTGCAGGGGCCCGGACGAGCTCGGAAGATGGCCGGGGCGCGGTCTCGGGCAGCGGTGCTGGGGGGCACGCGGAGGGGCGGCCATGGGCGGACTCCGAGGACGGCAGGCTTGGCTGAGGCGAGGCGGGCGAGGGCAGCGAAGCGACGGAGGCGGCCGGGCGCCGGGAGACGCCTTCAATGAGGCGGGCTGGCGGGACGAGCTTGAGGGGAGGGCGGAACGCTGGAGGCGGCCGGGCCGGGCGTGAGGCGGAGCGACGCAGCTCGGCCGGGCGGTCGGCTGGAGGGGGCGCGGGGCCGAGGCAGCGGGCCGGGAGGAGCCTGCTCGGTGGCGAGGTTGCGCAGTGGAGGAGGAGACCGCGGGACGGGCGTGGAACCGCGGCGCTTGGCGGCGTGGGCGGAGGATGCGAGCAGACGGCGAGTGGCGAGGCGAGGTGAGCGGGGAGCGAGGCGGATGGTTGGCAGCGGAGGAGAGGGAGGCCGGCGGCGGTGGAGAGGGTCGGCGGCGAGGGGGGTCGCTGGGGAGGCGGGGAAGCGGTGAGGTTGGAGGAGGAGCGGTCGGGGAAGGCAGGTGCGGCGGAGCGGTTGCAGAGAGGGAGGGGCACGCGCGGCTGCTCGCGTGGGGGAGGAAGCCAGGGAGGAGAAGGGGGCGGTCACGCGGCCCAGGGAGAGGTTAGAACGGGTCAGGGGAGGTGGTTACTGGGGGTTTGCTGGGGAAGTGGCCAGGGGCGGCTGAGTGGCTGGGGTGGTCACGCGGGGCCCGCGCGTCAGGGAGGTTAGAGGAGTGGGGGTCGGCCTGGGGTAGGTGGGATCCGGCCAGGGGTTGGCGCGAGCGGGGCCCGCAGGGAGGCTGGCTGTGAGGAGAGAGGGGATAGAGAGGGAGGTGGTTCAGCCTAGGTGGCATGGTGGGATTGGTGGGGGGTTTGGGGTTTGCCGACGTGGCGCTGTGGATTGGCTGAGGTGAGGTGGAGGGGTAGGTTGGGTAGAGAGTTGGGTAGACATAGGATTAAGAGGGGCTGGCAGGGGACCGATTTAAAAATCTGGGGCGGTCGTTCGGGTCAATCGGCCCGTTCGACTGCCCCGCACAAAAAATAATTTAATATTTTTAATTAATTGCGACGGATTTTGTAAATAGATTTTGACAACAAAATATCCGGTTGCATCCGGGGTTTGATACTTAGTTAAAAAATGGGGCGTTTGGAAAACAACACGGGCTTTGCAAACAGAGTTTTATGCAAACAATGCATGATGATGACGATGCAATGCACAAATTCAACGCGATTTTCTAGTAGTGGTTTTGCGGGATGCCACACGGACAATCCTCCCTGTGCCTTCCGTTCGACCGCGGGCGCCCCAGAACACCGTCCACGACAAACTCCGAACACCACCGCGTCTGCCTCCAACTCCGACGAGCCCCATAGGTAGATTCCGACCACCCCGCGCCCTCTCGTTCACACTCACAGTTCTGCCTTGATCGTACGCTTCTAACCGTACCCTCGTTTTGCTTCGGGATGATCTACAGCGTCGCCCTCGACCGCGGATAGAGCCCACTCCGGCGAGGAATTACTGCAGACCCTGAGCGCCCCGAGACCAACCGACCGCTCCCCAAGCATCACCTCGTCCTCGCGATCACGGTGAGCGTTCTCACCTCGTACTTTGCTTCCTAGAACCGCCAATAGCCGCAGCCAGACCGTCGCCGCCGCGTGCAGCCACCGAGCGCCGCCGGAATTTGGCAAACATGCTAGTGACCGTTAGATTTAGATCTAACGTATAGGAAAGAAAGTGGGCGAAGGGGTATAGAGCAACCAGCGCCGTGCGATCCCACTGTGGCATCCCGCAAAACCACTACTAGAAAATCGCGTTGTTTTTGTGCATTGCATCATCATGATCGCATGCTCATGTCATCATGCCACATTGCATTTGTGCATCGTCATCATCTTGCATGTGCTCGTATAAAACTATTTTCAGAAAAACCTGTCTTTGTTTTCTAAACACCCCATCTTATTCAAACACCGAAAACCGGGTCCCCGGAATATTTTGTTTTGTCCGCTGTCGGATTGCAAAAGCGCTGTTTAAAAATAAATATTTTAATTATTTAGTGGGGGCAGTCGAACGGGCCAAATCGACCCGAACGACCACCCCCGTACAAAACAGATCGGTCCGCCCTTAATCCTATAGCTACCCAGCTACCTACCCACACACCCCAGCCACATCACCCCATCCTATTAGCTCTCGCCACCTCACCCCTCCCCAAATCCCCACCAACCCCAACCCGCCACATCAGCCTGGCCACCTCCTCTCTCACCCTCTCTCTCTCCTCTCTCAACCTGCCTCCAACCCACCACACCCACACAGCCACCCCCACCCACCCCACACCCCCGCCCCCTCACCGCCCTGCCCGCCACCACCCGGCCACTCCTCCTCCAAACCGACCCAGCTCCCACCTCCCCCTGGACCTGGTCCACTCTCCCCTGTCCCACGCCCCGACCCCACCCTCCGGCCCTACCACGCTCTCTCCTTCCCGCCCTTCCTCGACGCGCTCCACCACAGCCAGCCAGCCCTTGCTCCCAGCCGGCCAGCCCCGCCCCCGCCTCCCTCCTCCTCCTCCTCCCGGACCGTCCGCCACCACCGCCCCTTCTTCCCACGCGCTCCTCTCCTCCCTCTCGCCAGCCTGCCCGCCAACCGTCTCCGCAAGACTGCAAGCTCCGCCCTCTCGCTCTCACGCGGCCCTGCTCCGCCAAAGCCGCCCAGAGGCAGCCGTCACCCGCCTCCCTCCTCCACAACCCGTCCCCAAGCGCCTCCCTGCCCTCTTCTTCCTCCGCTGCCGCCTCCTTCGCTCGCCGGGCTCGCCTCCGCTGCCGCCGACTCCTCCGCTCCCCGCGCCCCGCCTCGCTCTCTCCGCAGGCCGCGTCCGCGAGCCGCCCGCGCCCGACCTCCGACGACCCTCCGCCCGCCCTCGCAGGTTCCGCGTCCGCTCCGCCGCGACCGTCGCGGACCCCCCAAGCTCCTCGCCGCGCTCGTCCTCCCCTGGTGCTCGCCCCCTCATTGCTGCCCGCCCGGCGGCCGTGCCTCGAGCCGGTGCCGGCCGACCCTCTGGCTCGCCCGGCTCGATGCCTCGCGGAGGCCTGTCGCCCGAGCCGCCTCCGCCGGCCGCCGGAGCTTCCCCGGTGGTTCTTCCCCGCGCAGTCCCTGCGAGCCTCCCCCCTGAGCACCTCGCGCCGACCCCTTCGCCGGCCCCGTCGCGACCATCTGCGCCCCGCCCCACCGGCAAGACCAAGCGCTCCGCCAAGTGGTCCCGAACCCGAAGGCAATGTGCCCAGAAGTGTGTCGCGGCCAAGACCATCCGAGGATGGATCACCCCGAAGCCCGACCCCGGCGCCCGGAGCCGAGAACCCCGACAAGGACCACGCCACGGATACGCCGAGTTCGCCATCGAGAAAACCAAGGTCGTCGACATGGAACCGTTGGACGCCAAGTACTCCTTCTCGGATGCGATTCCCGAGAATCCGGACGATAAGAACATAGACGCAGAATGCCAAGTGCTTCGCCCCGAACGCCAAGACCGACCCGACACGCGGACCCGACAAGTTCTTCCCGACGACAAGATCTTCGACAGAGAACCCGAAGAACACATGTGCGACAAGTACTCCCTCGAGAACGTCAAGTATTCACCCCGGACACCGAGTCCGCCGAGAACCCGGATGCGACAAGATCTGCCCCGCTGTTCGAGAATGTTTCTGCCGAGACCGAACCGTCGAACCCTGAACCCAGAGACCGACCCCGAACCCCGGAACCCCAAGTTCGTCGAGACCCCCCCTAAATGTGTGACCCCTTTCCGAGCCCTATTTTATCATATAATAACAACTGGTTGCATATTAAATTGTCATTCTTGCATGCATCTTGTCATGTGGTTTGGGGGCCTTATGCCGATTCACCTAATAATTAAATATGGGGCCCATATGCGGGCAAATATAGCCTTATATTGGCCTCATTTAAACATGTGTAGCGAACCGGTTCCATCTGTTGCATTGCTAAACAACATATAAATTGCGGGGGTTTTAAACAACTTGAACCACCTAATAATTGTCGGGACCTCGGTTCCACTTAATATGACCTAACTGCATCGCATCTTTGCCATGTCATTCATCATACATGCATCATGCCGATTTTCTGCCGTCGTATTAAATAGTGCATCCGGTGTTTCTTCTAGTGTTTTGCTTCTTCGCGGATAAGGCCGTTGAGTTGATGTGAGCTTCGCCCCGATCTTCGGTTAAACCTTCGACAATGTTTTCAGGCGAGCATCTCCCCCTTTCTACCTATCTTACTTTTCTAGTATTTATTTCCCTCCTGTTGATCTTTGCTATCTGTGTTGCGATGCTCCAGTTTCGTACCCGTGGTATCCCTTGCAGCCATATATAGCCTGGGACACATCCTATTACCTGTTGTTTGGTAGATAGTTGGACCCGCGTGTCGTAGTCTCTTACTCAAGTGTTTTGCTTGTCGTCAAGTACCACAACTGTTGGAGGTTGGCCGCATGTTGACGTTGGAGATGATCATGGCTTTACTTATTGTTTCACCTTAATTCCTGTTTAACAACTAAAATTGAATTAAGCAGAGGCATCGGTGGGTGATAGGTAATGTTGGTTTTCCGAACGCCCACTTGTGTCCCGTAGGAACCGAATTCTTGACACCTGTTCCGAGATCGAGCGCGCTAACCACAGGTGGGGAGATATGGGCCCCCCATTGATAATTACCTGATTTCAAAGTATTGTACTGGGGGCCACAACTAGTTTGAGGTGTTTTTACTATTCTGTACTTATGCCATGCTACTTATGTATTTACGTTTGTGCGAGGAGCACACTGCATCGCTTAGGTAAGCGGAGTGATTACGCTGTCGGTGTCCCCGATTGGGGATCTGCGTCGCTTCTGACCATTGTCGCAAACCCTAAGTCCGTCTCGGAGACCGGCCGACTTCGTTGCGGGTGTACTTAGTGGGGTGGCCCCCCGTGCTTTCTTTGGGTCTGGGAACGTCGTGACTTAGACCCCGCCGACATACCGATGGGTGTATGTTAACTGATCTGGCAAAAAGGGTCGAAGTGCCTGTGGATACTTTGGTGCACCCCTGCAGGGTTAAATCTTTTCGAGAAGCCGTGTCCGCGGTTATGGACGACTTCGAGAACAGTGCTTGATCATAGACAATTATAACTAAAGTTTATTGTTATAAATTGACTTGTATCCGATTTGACTAGTAATCGGCTTCACTACAACGGAATGGCTAATTAAAAGTACCAACAACTGCTGGGTTTTGGGTTATCTCATGCTAATTGTATCTGACTAGTAAGTGCTTCAACTATCACGGAATGGTTAACTAAAAGTGCCCACTGCTTACTTTATCAGGATGATTATCTAAACCTGACTAGTAAAGTGCCGCAACTATAACTGAATAAGTAAAACTGCCAACTGTGTGAGTTCCTCGGTTGACTTCCTCGTTTGGCCTCGAGGGGGAAACACCAGGATGGGTTTGTTTGGTGATAGCTTCAGGTTGGATCCGGTTAGTTCATTCTTATCCCTCTCTGATATCCGCCAGTTGGATCGAGTCTCTATAGGTTGTTTAGTGCTTGCTGCCGCTGCCGCTTCAGTCCACCATACCTATGTAGGCGAGGACCGCCGAATTCTAGCCTCGCCGTGTACTGGCCTCAGTACTGACGCTCCTTCTTTTCCTTTTGCCCTTTGTCGGCACCCCTTTGTTTAAGCAGGTTTTGAGATCGACGCCGTTAGCAGGGTTACCCTTCCGGCTTGGCCTGGGCAGGGTTATGGACGCCATTGGTTATTCTTCAGGGCTCTTAGCCCCATTTGCATCTTGTCCGTAGTCGGACGCCCCATCGCTTTCAAGGTGATTTGGATCTTTGTACCGTATATTTGTATTCTTGACTCATTGAGTCGTGTTGTATATGTATCTGTTATGTGGGTCCCATCGAGGACTGTTGTGTAATGTTATTGCTTTGCTTTCCACCCGCACGAAAGTGCCTGGTGGGCACCTTCGAATCGTTTCTATGCGGGTTTGGCGAGTTTCGCTAAAACTTGCATAGGGCCGATTCTGAGGGTGTTACAGAGTGGTATCAGAGCTCAGCAGTTGCGATACCCCACAAGTCCAGCCTGTAGGATAACCTAGCTAACGGCCGAAGTAGAGTGTCAAAACTATTTTTGAAAATCGGTTGGATAGTTCTGGTTAGGTCTGATTTTACTCCTTACCCCTCTGCTATTCTCCTCTTATCTCGACGTGTTTGAATCTGCTCTCTTATCTTTTCTTCGAGTCCAGGATTTCTCGTGGTTGGGTTCCGTCGTACCTTCAGGGTTTCGCTTCCTTCTTCGATAACGGTGTTGCTACATCTGATCTTCATGCGATCGGAGGAATCCTTCGTCTGTGGTACCATTCTTTGTTCCTTGTTTGTGCCTTCCGGTGTTTCCGACGCGATGACATCCTCTACGCCAGATCCGATGTAGAGTCTGTATCACTCCTTTGTTCCGAACCTCGCTTGTCGAGATCTTCAGTCTGAATCTTGAGGGTTGGTTGCATAATCTGTCTATTCGTGTACATAGTAATGCTTTGAGTACGGGATGGAGTCGCGACCATACCACTACTCCGATCATTCGCTCATGTACATTGAATGGTGGATCGATGCAATTTACTCCTTCCGCTGAAGTTAGAGGTGACCTTACCTTTCACTTCGTCCGTTGTCTATCCGGAGTGTTCTCTTGACGAATGTGAACAAGAATCTTGTTAGTGGTGTCGCGAAGATCTACACGAAGCGAGAAGACGCAGGTCGCCGACTTTCCTTCCGGTACCATGAGGCGGATCTCGAGGGCGAGATCCATTGTTAGTGGTGTCGAATTGTGGCATCCCGCAAAACCACTACTAGAAAATCGCGTTGTTTTTGTGCATTGCATCATCATGATCGCATGCTCATGTCATCATGCCACATTGCATTTGTGCATCGTCATCATCTTGCATGTGCTCGTATAAAACTATTTTCATAAAAACCTGTCTTTGTTTTCTAAACGCCCCATCTTATTCAAACACCGAAAACCGGGTCCCCGGAATATTTTGTTTTGTCCGCTGTCGGATTGCAAAAGCGCTGTTTAAAAATAAATATTTTAATTATTTAGTGGTGGCAGTCGAACGGGCCAAATCGACCCGAACGACCACCCCCGTACAAAACAGATCGGTCCGCCCTTAATCCTATAGCTACCCAGCTACCTACCCACACACCCCAGCCACATCACCCCATCCTATCAGCTCTCGCCACCTCACCCCTCCCCAAATCCCCACCAACCCCAACCCGCCACATCAGCCTGGCCACCTCCTCTCTCACCCTCTCTCTCTCCTCTCTCAACCTGCCTCCAACCCACCACACGCACACAGCCACCCCCACCGCCCCCGTCTGACCCGCCTGCCCCCCGCCCGCCCGCCTGTCCAGCTCACCAGCCGGCCACTCCCTCCCTCCAAAACCGACCCAGCTCCCACCTCCCCCAGACCAACCTCCCCCTGGACCTGGTCCACTCTCCCCTGTCCCACGCCCCGACCCCACCCTCCGGCCCCACCACGCTCTCTCTCCTTCCCCGCTCCCTTCCTCCCCTCGACGCTCCACCACACAGCCAGCCCGCGCCTCTGGCTCCCCGCCCGGCCTTGCCCGCCCGCCTCCTCCTCCTCCTCCGGACCGTCACGCGCCACCGCCTTCTTCCCACACGCCTCCTCCTCTCCGCCAGCCTGCCCGCCACCCGACTCCGCCGCCGCACCCTGCAAGCTCCGCCTCCCTCTCGCTCTCCTGGCCGCGGCCCCCTGGCTCCTCTGCCGCCTCGCCAGGCCGCCCAGAGGACACCGTCGCGCACCCGCCTCCCTCCTCCACAACCCGTCCCCGCAGCGCCTCCCTGCCCTCTTCTTCCTCCGCGGCTCCTTCGGCTCGCCGGGCTCCGCCTGGCCGCTGACCGGCCTCCGCCTCAGCCGCCTCGCTCTCCGCAGCGTCCATGGCCGCCCCGCGCCCGACCTCCGACGACCCTCCGCCGCCTCAGGTTCGCGGCTCCGCCCCGCGACCGTCGCGGACCCACCAAGCTCCTCGCCGCCGCTCCCCTGGTGCTCGCCCCGCTGCTGCCGCCCGCGGCAAGGCCGAGCCGCCCGGTGCGCCCGACCCTCTGCTCGCCCGGCTCGGCCTGCCTCGCCGAGAGGCCTGTCGCCGAGCACGCCCGCCCGCCGGCCGCCGGAGCTTCCCAGTGGTTCTTCCCCGCCTCCCGCGAGCCTCCTGAGCACCTCATGCCGACCCTTCCGCCCGTCGCGACCATCTGCCCGCCCACCGGCAAGACCAAGCGCTCCGCCAAGTGGTCCCGAACCCGAAGGCAATGTGCCCAGAAGTGTGTCGCGGCCAAGACCATCCGAGGATGGATCACCCCGAAGCCCGACCCCGGCGCCCGGAGCCGAGAACCCCGACAAGGACCACGCCACGGATACGCCGAGTTCGCCATCGAGAAAACCAAGGTCGTCGACATGGAACCGTTGGACGTCAAGTACTCCTTCTCGGATGCAATGCCCGAGAATCCGGACGATAAGAACATCGACGCAGAACGCCAAGTGCTTCGCCCCGAACGCCAAGACCGACCCGACACGCGGACCCGACAAGTTCTTCCCGACGACAAGATCTTGACGAAGAACCGAAGAACACATGTGCGACAAGTACTCCCTCGAGAACGTCAAGTATTCACCCCGGACACCGAGTCCGCCGAGAACCCGGATGCGACAAGATCTGCCCCGCTGTTCGAGAATGTTTCCGCCGAGACCGAACCGTCGAACCCTGAACCCAGAGACCGACCCCGAACCCCGGAACCCCAAGTTCGTCGAGACCCCCCTAAATGTGTGACCCCTTTCCGAGCCCTATTTTATCATATAATAACAACTGGTTGCACATTAAATTGTCATTCTTGCATGCATCTTGTCATGTGGTTTGGGGGCCTTATGCCGATTCACCTAATAATTAAATATGGGGCCCATATGCGGGCAAATCTAGCCTTATATTGGCCTCATTTAAACATGTGTAGCGAACCGGTTCCATCTGTTGCATTGCTAAACAACATATAAATTGCGGGGGTTTTAAACAACTTGAACCACCTAATAATTGTCGGGACCTCGGTTCCACTTAATATGACCTAACTGCATCGCATCTTTGCCATGTCATTCATCATACATGCATCATGCCGATTTTCTGTCGTCGTATTAAATAGTGCATCCGGTGTTTCTTCTAGTGTTTTGCTTCTTCGCGGATAAGGCCGTTGAGTTGATGTGAGCTTCGCCCCGATCTTCGGTTAAACCTTCGACAATGTTTTCAGGCGAGCATCTCCCCCTTTCTACCTATCTTACTTTTCTAGTATTTATTTCCCTCCTGTTGATCTTTGCTATCTGTGTTGCGATGCTCCAGTTTCGTACCCGTGGTATCCCTTGCAGCCATATATAGCCTGGGACACATCCTATTACCTGTTGTTTGGTAGACAGTTGGACCCGCGTGTCGTAGTCGCTTACTCAAGTGTTTTGCTTGTCGTCAAGTACCACAACTGTTGGAGGTTGGCCGCATGTTGACGTTGGAGATGATCATGGCTTTACTTATTGTTTCACGTTAATTCCTGTTTAACAACTAAAATTGAATTAAGCAGAGGCATCGGTGGGTGATAGGTAATGTTGGTTTTCCGAACGCCCACTTGTGTCCCGTAGGACCCAAGTTCTTGACACCTGTTCCGAGATCGAGCGCGCGAACCACAGGTGGGGAGATATGGGCCCCCCATTGATAATTACCTGATTTCAAAGTATTGTACTGGGGGCCACAACTAGTTTGAGGTGTTTTTACTATTCTGTACTTATGCCATGCTACTTATGTATTTACGTTTGTGCGAGGAGCACTTTGCTGTTTAGGTAAGCGGAGTGATTACGCTGTATCGGCAGTCCCGATTGGGGATCTGCTGTCGCTTCTGACCATTGTCGCAAAACCCTAAGTCCGTCTCGAGACCGCCGACTTCGTTATGTGTACTTAGTGGGTGGCCCCGTGCTTGCTTTGGTCTGGGAACGCCGTGACTTAGACCTGCCGACATACCGATGGGTGTATGTTAACTGATCCGCAAAAGGGTCAAGTGCTGTGGATACTGGTGCACCCTGCAGGTTAAATCTTTCGAGAAGCCGTGTCCGCGGTTATGGACGACTTGGAGCACAAGGTTTGATCATAGACAACTATCACTAAAGTTTATTGTTATAAATTGACTTGTAACCGAATTCACTACTAATCAGCTTCACTACAACGGAATGGCTAATTAAAAGTACCAACAACTGCTGGGTTTTGGGTTATCTCATGCTAATTGTATCTGACTAGTAAGTGCTTCAACTATCACGGAATGGTTAACTAAAAGTTCCCACTGCTTACTTTATCAGGATGATTATCTAAACCTGACTAGTAAAGTGCCGCAACTATAACTGAATAAGTAAAACTGCCAACTGTGTGAGTTCCTCGGTTGACTTCCTCGTTTGGCCTCGAGGGGGAAACACCAGGATGGGTTTGTTTGGTGATATCTTCAGGTTGGATCCGGTTAGGTCATTCTTATCCCTCTCTGATATCCGCCAGTTGGATCGAGTCTCTATAGGTTGTTTAGTGCTTGCTGCCGCTGCCGCTTCAGTCCACCATACCTATGTAGGCGAGGACCGCCGAATTCTAGCCTCGCTGTGTACTGGCCTCAGTACTGACGCTCCTTCTTTTCCTTTTGCCCTTTGTCGGCACCCCTTTGTTTAAGCAGGTTTTGAGATCGACGCCGTTAGCAGGGTTACCCTTCCGGCTTGGCCTGGGCAGGGTTATGGACGCCATTGGTTATTCTTCAGGGCTCTTAGCCCCATTTGCATCTTGTCCGTAGTCGGACGCCCCATCGCTTTCAAGGTGATTTGGATCTTTGTACCGTATACTTGTATTCTTGACTCATTGAGTCGTGTTGTATATGTATCTGTTCTGTGGGTCCCATCGAGGACTGTTGTGTAATGTTATTGCTTTGCTTTCCACCCGCACGAAAGTGCCTGGTGGGCACCTTCGAATCGTTTCTATGCGGGTTTGGCGATTTTCGCTAAAACTTGCATAGGGCCGATTCTGAGGGTGTTACACCCACTTAGATCCAACGATCCAGAGATAACGATCCACCCAAACCGGTACCGTCCAGTTAAAACACGCCGCGTGTCACCTATTTCGTTTTAAAAGAAATTTGAAAACAGATTTATTTGCAAACTTCAAACCCTTGTAACTTTCAAACCACACGTCCAAAAATTGCAAACTTTATGTCATTGGATTCAGGAGAACAAGCCCTAGCCAAACATGCCCTTGGTTTTACAGATAGTATCTGTTAGTTTGGTTGAATTTGCAGAAACTTTTGTATGCTTGTCTAGAGCATAAAAAAATTGTTTAAAATTAGTTTTAGGATTAAATCTTTAGCAAAATGGATTTATGTGACCTTACTGACCCTAGGAACCAACCCTTGGTATTAAAAATTATTTTGGTATAATTTAGGTTGAATTATTTAACTTAACCATATTCTAGCCAAATAAAATTATGGATTTTACTATGGAAATGTTTTTACAAGAAAAACTTTGAGAAAATGTTTGGATCAAAACCTACTGACCCAAAAACACCAAGTTTTGCAATGACAACTCACTTGGTGAAAAACATAAGGTTTTGCTTCAATAAAGAAAATATTTTTCACCACATAAAATAATGAGTGGTTTGGATATGGTTTAAGGATAAAACACATTTGCAAATGACTTTGCCATTTTGGTAAATGACCAATTTGGACTTTACAAAGTTATAAACCTAGTAGAGACCTTCCTTGTAAATAAAACCATCTTAAGCATGTTCCCATACATGACTTAGAATTCATGCTTGTGTATGTGAAATGTTGTTTGTATATTGGTTTGGAATGCTACTTGATACTATGATTGTTTGATTGACTTGTAGTGAATTTAGCAAAGTGTGAGACTAGCAAGATCAGGGAGTAAACCCTCATTCCCTACCAAAAAGGCAAGTTACACTATCATACAAATGCCCTACTATTTTCATTATACTTAGTGGATTATGAAAAACATGCATGAAAAAGATTTCTTTATACTTATGTTATGCTAAATCCTAAAAGGATTCCCTTTACACTCCTTAGTGAAAATATTTTAGTTGTACATGCTTAGTCATACTTTATTTTGAAAAGAGATACATGTTGAGATTTTACAAAGGTTGGGAAAAGAACTTATGTTTTACATAATAAAACAAGGACCCAATGAACCACCTAGGTGGTGGACACTTTAAATTTTGGAGAAGGTGGCAACAAAAGGGAAGGTGGCAACAAAAGGGACCATATCTATGGGGATCACTTTGTGTTGTGCTCCAAAAGAAAACCACCTAGGAAACTTAGAGATTGAACATGTTTCTCCAATTGTGGCTTTCGTGTACAACCACATGCTATTATGGCTCTGGCTTAGTCAACTACATTAGGAAGACCCATACATTGTCTTTAGTTACCGGACATGGGGATCTGGAATGCTTCATGGGGGCTGAAGACAAGCTAGCAATGATGTATGGGAGGACCTTTTTGGAAAGACTTCGTCACACTCTCAGTCTGCCAGTACTCCATCTTGGTGAGCACTAATCCAGTAGGCCACTGGTGGCAACAAGATGGGATTGTGTCATGTGGGTAAAGTGTACTCCTTCTGCAGAAGCTAAATAAATCTAAGTACTTAGCCGTGTCCCCGGTTATGGACAATACTGAGCAACTAAAGTTTGAACTATGGGAGATCTCGACATTCCAACTTCAAAAATAAAAACTTGATGCACTTGGGGTTACCAAGGAATTCAAAGAGATTTTGTTAAGCTTGTTGCACTTGGGGTTACCAAGGTGCTCAAGAGCATGATGTACTTGGGGTTACCAAGGAACTCATGAGATTTTAAAACTTGTTGCATTTGGGGTTACCAAGTGGCTCAAGAGATTTTGACAAGAACTTGAACACTTGAGTTTCTACCAAGGAGTTCAAGGGATTCTTGGAAAAGAGATTTGACAAAGGATTAAAAACCATTTCTGAAAAGATAGGATAAAATATTGCCTTGTGCAAATAAGCCTTAAACTCTACTTAGCCAAATATGCATGTATTGATAGGATCCACTCTTATTATACATAGAAGTGAAGCTTGCCAATACAATTCAAAATGTATTGACCCTTGTGGCTGTAACTTGTAATGTTGCAGGTTTGATTGTTTTTAAATGAAGATTGTTTGATTGACTAGGACTACAAAGTCTATAACCAACATCTTCCTGTGGCACTTTGAAGATGAAGGACCCATGACTATAGTTATTCCGCTGCAATGTAATGTAATAGCCAAATGAGCTATGTTTGATGTAATAAACTTATGTTATTCCTGGTTATATATTTATGTTATGACCCTTGTATCTTGATATTACATCTTAACTGTGGATGCTAGCTAATGATCCAGGGACTAGCATTGTAAAACACAGGAGGAACCTACCTTATTGGGTTGGGACCTCTACATCACCACTTCGTGGAGTGAAGAGGTTTGGAGTCAAAGGAAAATTGGCCCCAAGATATGTTGGACCATTCAAGATTCTGAGTCGTAAAGGAGAAGTAGCTGATGATATTGAACTGCCAGTATCAATGTCTGCCGTTCACAATGTGTTTCATGTGAGTCAGCTTAAGAACTGCCATCCAGAAATGGAAGAGACTTCTTTAAAGGATACTATACCTTTGGAAGAGGTTCAATTGGAGAGCGACCTCACTTATGAGGAGAAGCCTATAAAGATTCTTGAGACTGCAGTCGGACTAAGACTATCAAATTCTGCAAAGTTTAATGGAACCATCACTCCGAAGAAGAAGCAACATGGGAAAGAGAAAATGATATTCGGAAAGACCACCCTCACCTATTTGCTAGCCAACCCGAATCTCGAGGGCGAGATTCACCTTAAGGGGGTTAGGTTTGTAACATCCCTAAAATCATGATTTCAAGGATTGCATGTCATCCATGCATGCATATCATTTAGGAACCAAATATCAAACTCATTTCAAGTAAACAGAAGCACTAAGTGCTATTATTTTATGTAGACAAAGCATTGATCCAATGCTGCTCTCCAATGAGAAATTATTTGTTTTAACCAAGATTTGCTTGCTCTCTTGTTGTTTTGGTTGAATGTTAGCGGTTGGAACAAAATTTAAAAAACAGATATGGTTTTAAAACCATTTTCAAAACTTATTCAAATCAAGTGCTTTAGCACTGTTTATTTTGTTTAATCAAAGGGACCAAGCTAGTATAGAGAGACCACATGGTTTTATGCCCAAAAATATGAGTGTTACACTCTACAAAAATCCAGAAAAGATTTGAATTCAAATTGCATTTGAATTCATTTGAAAATGAATCCAGAAAATCAAAACAGAATTAGAAAAGGAATAAAGAAAAGAAAAAGGGCCAGCGTTGCCAATCTGGCCCAACACTGGATCCAACCCAACAACCAGTCCACCCGGGGTTTCCCTCTCCCTCTGTTTCTCACCCACGCGAGCACCCTCCTCTCGCTGACGCCCCGGACCCACCTCCACGTCACCCCTTCGTCCCCAAATCACGCCCACGACCAGCTCCGCAGCGGTCGTTTCTTCCCGACGATCTCGCGCTTGATTACGCGTTACTGCAGGTATAACTCCCTCTCTCGCCCGACTACTTAAACCCCTCCTCACTACGCTCCATTCCCCTCACTCACCAACCACAGAGCACCGCTAGGATGTCCACAATCAAGCTCGCGCCACCGCTGTCCCGAACCACTCCGGCGAGCCATCACGGTGAGTTCCCAGCACGCCTTGCTTTCTAGTTCACGCGATCTACTTCGCAATCATATTGCGCTTCTTCTGACACCTTTGGTTCGACTTGTACTGCCCCAGGTCGTCGAATCTGTCGAGCACCGCAAACTCCCGACGCCGTCTCCAACTCCGACAAGAAATTTTGGTGAGGTTCGACCACCCCGTGCCTTCCCCTTGACCCTATCATGTTCGCCTGAACAATGTGCACACGCTGATGTCTTCCGTTTGTGTTAGGGCGGATCAGAACGTCGCCAACATCGCCGTCCACCTAAGCCCGACGCTGTCCCCGACTCCGACGAGCTCCCACGGCCACAACAGCTTGCCCCTGTCCAGGCCAACAACATCAGGAGCTTCCTCGCAACCTTGCGACGCCGGTAAGCTTCAGCACTGCCCCCAGCCCTCGCTAGAATTGCCGCACCATCGCCGGCAGAGCCGTCGCCGCCGCTGTGCCCATGAGCGCCGCCGATTTAGAGTCAGAGAGATTTGATCCACTGGATCTAGATCCCGTGGTTTAGATTAGAAGCCAGGCGAAGAGGTACGGGCAGATCTGAGCCGCTGGTTTTAAGTATATCTGACGGTGCACGAGCGCGATCCAGTGCGAAGCGGTACCATCCAATCAGAGCGCGCCGCGTGGCCAGTTCTTAGATTTAAAATCAGATTTTATATCTATTAGATGTTTAACTTGTTTAATTCATAACTTTTGATTCCCACGTCCAAATTTGACAAATTTTATATCATTGGAATCAGGAGATAAAGACCTTTTTGTTTATGCAATGTGTTCAATGTTTTGCTTCTGTGAAAGTGGTTGATTTTTCAGAAACATTTGTAGGCATAAAATGTGTATATTAATTATTTTGAAAAGTTTTTGCTAATCAAATAAAGTTTATTTGTCAAGTTTTGGACTTGTTTATTATTCAGTACTTTGCACTTGTCTTGTTTGGTGTAGAAAATCATCACATGGCATATTGCATACATTCATGTATATTTGTTTGTATATATTGTGTATGTGATTTTGTGCCATTATTTTATGTACAGATTTTGGTGCAAATAGTGATTGTGATTGTGAGGATTGTTGCTACTCTCCAAACTACCAAGGCAAGTGGTGCTTCGTGATTTTATTCCTATGCTTTCAACTATGCATTAGAAGTCTTACATGAATATTTTGATCTATATGCTATGCTTGGGAAATCCTAGTAGTTGTAGAATTGCTAGAAATTTCTAAGTTAAGATTCTTATCAATACCATGCTTAGCCTAGCTAGTAGCAACCAAGCGTGGTTATATATTCATGCTATGAGAAAATATTTCTAAGTCAAGGACTAGTGTTTTGTTTAATAAAACAACTAAGTGAATGAATCACCTAGGTGGAATGGAAGGAATGGTTTGTGTTGAGTGGTTACACAAGGCCCATTTCTATGGTTTACCTTGTGTATCTCACTTGTAGAAAGCCACCCAGGAACAAAGGGATTTGAGATTCCATATGTTAAGAAGCTTCTAGTGCAGCCACTTGGCAATATGGGCTCTGCCTGGATCACATAGGTTGCAATAACTTAGCCATTTGGACAGTTGGTGGTAGTGGGATGATAGGTTGGAACGCGTCCATTTGGTCTAAGGGAAGGCTTCTGAAAGGTCCTGTCTTGGTGAAAATCAAGTCTTGTGGGGAAAGTGCACAACCACTGTAGATGGAAGAATCTAAGTACTTAGCCATGTCCCTACTATTGGACAACTTGAGCATCAAGACATGGAAGCTATCAAGAATCTCCTCATCCCAATTTCTAAGTAAAAACTTGTGGTTCAACAAGGGTGAAGGTTCACCAATTTCTATTGGTGTTTCCTTGGGAAAGTTTTGTCAAAGAAAAACTTAGTGTTTTCAACTAATAGGTAAAACATATTTTGAGCAAAGAAATCCTAAACTACACTTAGCCAAAATGCATATAGAATCTAGTCTACCAATATTCTACTAAGGTATCACTTGCCAATACTATTCCAATGTATTGACCCACTGTGGCTGTAACTTGTGATGTTGCAGGTTATTATGATGGTGATTAGGGGTTATGAGTCTACACTCAACATGCTTGCCTGTGGAACATGAATATGAAGACTTATTTATCTTATTACATATTTAAACTCTTGTACTAGTCCTGTGTCCATGGAGTTTGTAAAAGACTATGTTTGTCTCTGGAATGACTTGTAATAATTACCTTTGTTTCTGTGTACTTCATCTTAAACTGTGGATGCTATCATTGATCCAGGGACTAGCATTGTAATCACAGGGATCTTTTCCTTTATAAAGGAGGGATCTTACAATGGAGCACATGCCTAGGATTGTTTAGTATTGGATGCTTATTCTTATTTATCTGAAATTCCCTAGATCTTGAAGTTACATGTTTAGACTCGTCCATGCAACGCCCGTCCATCCATCCCTATGCCTACCGCGGTCATATCCCACTGTTTTCTACTACTGTCACTATTGCTCCTGTTTCGCTGCTGCTGTTTCTTTGTTGTTGCTGTTACAAACTATTGCTACTGATAAACTTCTGTGAGCAAGAACTATTTCTAGGTGCAACTGAATTGATAACTCAGTTGTTAAGGCTTGTAAGTATTATTTGGCTCCCCTTTTGTCAAATCAATAAATTGGGTAATACTACCCTCGAAGACTATTGAGATCCCCTATACTTGTGGGTCATCAAGACTATTTTCTGGCGCCGTTGCCGAGGAGCATAACTTTATTTGTAAGTTCACTTGGATCTATTATTGTTCACTGCTACTTCTTTCATCATGGGGAAGTCTCGTTATGTAAAGTTTCCTATTTTACCATCCACTACAAGAAGAGGTACAGTCCTAAACACCTCTACTTCTCTTGATTCACCGTTTGTTATAAGTAAGCTTATTACACAACAACCACATACTCATGCTACACACACTACTACTACTGCTGAATCTAAAACTTCTTTTGATACTCATGATGTTACTTATATTGTGCTTGACGCGAGTGGTTCATTAGGTCCTTTCCTAGATGATACTATGGCTAGTCTAGGAAATACTGCAACTCCTAGTGAAGACATTGTTACACCTGTTATCTCACCCGAGTCTAGAGAGAGTTATGATATGAATGATGGTTACATTGAGTTCATTGATGAATTTGTTAAAGAGTGTCGAAACACACATGGTACTAGTGCTATTAAGAGTATCCTTGCAAGACGTACTATTATTCCTAAGCTGTTCTCTGATCCTAAGTTTGCCACCTCTCCCATAGATATCAAAGATAAAGATTATGATTTTTCTCTTGATTTATCATATTTAGACATTGTTGAGAATGAACCTTTTTGTGGGACTAAAAATGAGAGTGTTGTCGCTCATATGAATGAGCTTTCTACTATGAGTTCCTTATTCTCTGATGATTTTAAAATGCGCAAGTACTTTGCTACTAAGATCTTCCCTTTTTCAATAAAAGGAGAAGCTAGGGCTTGGTTTAATAGATTACCTCCTGGTTCCATTGATATCCCTGATTGCTTGATTGCTTCTTTCTTCCAGAAATATTTTCCTCCCAGTGCTAGACATGCTGCGTTGTAGAGACTTTTTGATTTTAAACACGGAGAAGAAGATAAATTGCCTGAGTCATCGACAAGGTTCTGTTCCTTGATTCATGCACATCATGGATGTCCATTACCTAAAAATGAGCTTCTTGATATTTATTAGAATGGACTAACTGATGATTCTAGGACATACCTAGATAGCTTTGTTGATTGTGTTTTCAGGAAAAGGACTCCTACAGATGCTGAAGAATTAATGGCTAAAATAAGCAAGAATTATGATGATTGGACTTCAACTAAGCTAAATACACCTGAGCCTATTACTCCTGAACCAGTTGTGCCTGAACCAGATCCAACACCAACACCAAAGAAGAGGGGAGTTATTGCATTAAATGATAAAGTGATGAAGGAAGCTAAGAAATTTCTTAAGGAGAAAGGTATTAGAGCTGAAGATGTGAAGAATCTACCTCCTATAGAAGAATTATGTAAGCCAATTCCCCACTCATCTACTATTGAGGTACACTCTCTCCAACACTTTGATGAAGGTGATATTCCTTATGGTAATCCCCCTGATCAATGTTTAGAGGAACTTGACATTTTTATTATTAAACAAGGTAATTTTAATAAACAAGTTCAGAATCATTTTATTGGAACTCTAGAGCTATTAAAGAGTTCAAAGATATTGTGGAAAGAACTTCTAATGATATTAAAATTCTTTGTAAACACTTCCAAATGGTTCAAACCCAACTTGATCAACTTGCTGATATGCTAGTTAATGCCTCAGGAGATAAACATGCTTATGGAATTAGAACTAGGAGTGGTATAGCTACTCAAGATCCTTTATATCCTGAAGGACACCCTAAAAGAATTGAGAAGGATTGTCAACAAGGTGAGAGTAGTGGTAGTCCTCGTAATACAAATAAAAAGAAACACAAAGTAGTTGAGGAACCACTTGAACCTGCTGTATATTCTAATAGTATATCTGTCTCTGATGCTGAAACTGAGAGTGGTAACGATAAAAATGATGATCCTGATAAGGAGTAAGTTGAGGAAAAACCTGAGAAGCACACTAAGAAGACTAGGGACACTAAGGGATATTTTATTGCTAATAAACATGGTAGTGAGAGAGAACCTTGGGTGAAGAAACCTATGCCTTTTCCAGGTAAGGAACACAAGTCAAAGGAGGAAGAACACTACAACAAGTTTTGTGAGTGGATGAAACCTTTATTTTTGCAAATTCCTTTGACTGATGATATTAAGTTGCCTCCTTATTCAAAGTATATGAAGGATATTGTCACTAATAAAAGGAAGATTACTAATGAGGAGATTTCTACTTTGCTTGCTAATTATTCCTTCAATTGTAAGGTTCCAAAGAAACTTGGTGATCCAGGTATACCAACTATTCCTTGCTCTATTAAGAATAATTATGTTAGAACTGCTTTATGTGATTTGCGAGCTGGAGTTAGTGTTATGCCTTGTTCTCTCTACAAGTTGATACCAACTGATATATCTTTGCAAATGGCTGATAAGTCAACTACTATTCCTATTGGTATATGTGAGGATGTTCCTGTTCAAGTTGCTCATAATTGCTTGGTTTTAACTAATTTTGTTGTGCTTGAGATGCCTGAAGATGATAATATGTCTATTATTCTTGGGAGACCTTTTCTTAATACTACAGGTGCTGTCATAAATTGTAATCAAGGAAAAGTAACATTAAATATAAATGACAAAGAGCATACTGCCTATTTCCCCAAGAAGGATGCTAAGAGCTATTGCCTAAATTCCATTGAAAATATTGAGAGCATCAAGGTTGGAGAAATATATTGTCCCACTCCATAGGAAATTTTTGAAACTATTATGATTGGGACCATTGCTATCAAGTTTGAGGTAACATAATCACCTTGTGGAATGCAAAGTTTTGTTTCATATAAGATAGTTTTGGTAACAAGACTTGATCAACCTTGTTAACAAAAGGATTTTAATGAATAAAACAATGTTTTCACTATGGTTATTCTTGTTTTCTTTTACTTTTCTCCTTCCTAGTCTTTGCCTTTTCTTTTGCTAGCTTTGGTTTTGTTAGTTGTTTGCTTGTTAGAGTGTCTTAGAACTTTTGTAGTTTGGTGTTTGGTTTGCTTCTGCTTCTGCTAAAAAACTGTTTCTGCGAGAAAATCAATTTTCATACCCTGAAAATTGGCCAAAAATAAAGTTTCCAAAAATCCAAAAAAAATCAAAATAAAATTTTCCTCAAAAAAAGGGGCAGAGGGACACCTGGAGTGACCCAGGGGGCCACCCTAGGCCAGCACACCCCTGGTGGGCGCGGCCAGCCCCTAGGTGGCGCCTGACTGGGGTTTGGCCCACCTAGGCCCCTCCAAGGTGCCTCCTCCCAACCATCTTCTTTCTCTCTCCCAAAAAACACCGGAAAACTTTCTCAAGATCGAGTTCCTGCTGCTCTTGCTTGCGAATTTTGATCTCCTTGCTTAACCCATCTTTGTTGCTTATTTTTGGAGGGATTGCTCCTTGATATGTGCCTCCTCTGCTTGTCCAATTAGATTTGTGATTGGTAGATTGTATCTTGAGTATTTTGCTGCTACAGGTGACAGGTTGTGTGAAATTTCATGCTTGTTCTATGCTTAGGGATTTCATTTTGATGAATGTGTAGTCCTCTAGCAAGTTCCTATAGCAGTTTCTCATCATTTATCAACTTGGAAATCACTTGGTTTGATGTTTGTCTAAAAATTTCAGAAACAAAGAGGTCATGGACAACCACACATTTGGTGAAATATTTGAGAATGATGCACCTAGGAGGGCAAGGCCTTCAAGATCTAGGCCCTCATACAATTGGGATCTCATTACACCGTGATTTGGCGATGAGGGAGATGAGGGGGATGCTAACCCTTCCACCTTTCCTTGCCAAACCTTTTTGCGGGCTGCTGGGATTCTTGATAATTTTCTAACCTTGGTTTGGAGGGTTGGACTAACAAGCTATATGTAGGATGAGAGCGTGCAATATGCAACGCTCACTAAAACATTTGTGGAGAGCTTTTCTTTTACTAATAGCTTGTTCAACCCAGATGTGTCTTTCAAAATTTATGGTAGGACTTAGACCATGACATTGAAGAAATTTTGTGAGTCTTTGGGACTTGGTACAGCTGGGTCAGCGAAGAAGATTCCAGCTTAACCAGTTGATTTGTTGGAGCTCTACCGCGGGATAACCAATGATGATGACCGTAGAGCCCAACAGGGAAAGATAAGAAATATTCAACTCCCAGCCATTAGGTACTTTGCTTACTATCTTGCCAATAGTGTTCTTGGTAGGGATAACACTATTATTATTTCCAACTATCATTTGGCCTTCATAGCTGCTGCGCTCAACAATGAAACTAAGTACAATCTTGGTTCTCTCATTGCTCCTCACTTAGCTTCTAAGGTACCCATTTATGGGGGAATTATTGTTGCATGTGTTGTTGCTGCCTTGGACCTTGCTGTTGATCCAAATGATATAGTTTTGGCTCCTCAGAGGCTTGATCTTGCTGCCATCAAGGAGCATCAATTTTTCACTACTGGCTCTACACTTGAGAGTTTGGTTTATAGAATGCTGTTTATTGACGGCGAAGAGAGAGAGATCCCTCTCCCCCAAACCACTTTGTTCAGTATTTCCCAGGGACCTTTGTCGCGCTCCAAGGAGGAGATGGATGACAAGCTACACATTCTTGGTTTCCATGGACACTATTAGGGGGAAGAGCCCTCATATGACCCCTATGTGTACTATACAGGGGAGTCCTCGAGCTCGTACCAGGACAAAGGGGCCTCCTCGTCGTACTACGGAGGTGCACCTTCTTGGTCACCATGGAGTTGAGCCCCACTTAGGACAAAAGCCTAAGATTGGGGGGAGATATACCGACATCATACTCATCTATATATCATGTTCGGTCGATTCTTTGTATTTCCGTGTTTCGCTTTCTTTTTTATTTTTGTTCCTGCTTTCTCAAAACACAAAAATACCAAAAATATTTTCGTTGTTTCTCTTGGTTTATTTCTTTGCTTTTTAGCTTTAGTTTTCCTTAAAGAAAAATCCAAAAATATTTTGCTTTGTTTGGTTTGTTTTTGCTTTGTTGGCTTGCTTTAAAAATCGAAAACACCAAAAATATTTGTTGTTCTTATTTGGTTTTGTGAGTTCTTTGCAGGGTTTAGCCGTCCTCAGTGGATTTTGGTTTCATGTTATTATTCAAGTCACACAAGTGAAGGGCAATAATGAATATTAAGACAACTTGAGGTGTGGTAAGAGGCTGGTAACGAACTCTGTTTGTTTTCATTTTTGTACATATACTCATCATTGTGAGCATGCTTAGTCTATTCATGTAAGGTGTATGTTATTGATGGATGCTTAGTAGTTCTTGCTTGTCTATGATTAGTTCCAGCTTTCTAATAGTTTGTAGTATGTCATATGAATGTTTGATTGCATTGTTTTATTCATATTTTGGTATAAAATTGTGGTATCCTCCTCTAAAAGTTTCATGTGAATCGACTTGGCAGATGCTCGCACATGCATATGACTAAACAATAGTCAGTAAGCCTCGATGATTTATTTTGCCTCAGAGTTCTTGTATCACTTTCATGCCATAATTATTCATGTTTTGTTGCAAGCATGATTATGACAATTATTGCTCCCTCGTTTGTCGCTCCCTCTACTTTGCTAGCCTTCACTTTCACTAAGCATGAGCTCTACTTGTGCATCCAACTACCCAAAACCAATATTGCCAACAGTGTCCACCATAACTTCCTATTAGCATCATTTTCTATTTCAGTGCATATTCTATATGCCTTGTTTTATTCCAAATAAAATGTTTTATTGCTTTGAGAAAGTTAGTTAGTAAAGCTCTCACGAACTTGATGGCACACTTTATTTCTTGCACATAATAATCCTGAACCATTGTGACCTATCCATGAAAGTTATATGCTTGCAAATTATTTGCTGGGAGTTAGCAGAACCATGCTGTCACGGGGAACGCTTTCAACACTGATGGATACATATCCATTTGATACCTTGCTCTTTTGTTTGCGGATGTCGTCGTTGTAAAGTAAAAGGGGAGCTTGTGATATATGTGTATTAGAGAAACGCCTGGGTCGCTAGCGTATGACATGCCTAATCATGGTGGAAACTTGCATCATTACCATAGTAAGCATCTGTGAAGCATCCTCAATAAAAATCTATGCAAATAGTAAATAAAAAGATCACTGAGATGCTCATTGTCTGCTTGCCTTGTCATTTTCATCACGGGATAGCTCCTGTATCATGTGCAAGGGGTACCCCGTTGGCGGTTCTCTATGATATGCATGTATTTACAATGACAAGAACTTACAAGTAACCAAAGTTGAGTAGCATGCGAAACGGCCCTCGTACTCAAGGGACATGGGATTTCCATTTGATGGTCTGTAAAGCATATAACTCAGACTGGACCTCACTTTCACCTTAACCATATAAATATACCTATGATAGGGGCAATGAGAGTTCAAAGCTAATGAGTACCTTACTTTCAGCATTTGGAAGCCTTTCAAACTTTTCAAAACCTTTTCACTTCCTTGTTGGGTCACCACTTATTCTATGAGCACCTTCTTGAGAGCATAGTTGTCATTCTTGTGTTTGTCTCAAAACTTGGCTAATTATTGTAACATCCCAAAATATTAAACTAGAATCATCAAACTCTAACCATAGGGTTAACAAAAACTTTTCCAATTAAAAATAGGAAAGCATTCATATGTGTATGCATTACAATTTGGATTCTTTTGAATTGCCTTGGTTTTGTGTTTATTTTCTTGTAAAATGATTCTTAGGTGAAATAAACATCATCTAAACAATCCCCACACTTTTCCCAAAGACAAATAAATTAAAACAAACAAATTAAGTGAATGGTCACTTTGGCCAAATTACCTCCCATGCCTACTTTGGCTATCTCTAATTTCAGAACTTAACAGAAACTTGTTTGGATCTTTGCACCCCTTGATAGTACTCATAACATAGTACCAAGGCCCACCTTGTGATCATCCAAAAACATTTAAATGCATAGTTTAAATGACAGTTTAAAATTGAATCTATTTCATATGGGAAGATCCCACTTTTTCAAAAACCCCTCAAACCAACTAAACTTTTAAAACCCAAGCATCTACAGACTCACCAGCACATGCCTAGCACACCCACCAAAAATAATTTCAAAATTCAAAACTTGAGTTCATGCGGCCATTTCATCAAACACCTTGCAGATGCAAATCAAACAAATCCTAAACACTATAGTGTGCAGTGATTCTGGCCTAACTTGTTCCCTCTCTGAACACCACTAGCCTTAGTAGATCATCGAACAACCTTAACTAATATCTAGCACCACTGTAAGCTGGCCATTGTCATCAATGGTGAGCAGGCCGAGTGCATCATTGCCACCCCATAGTCGACATCAAGCTATGAGCAACTCTAGCCTCGCCAACCTTGTCTGGGAGCAAGCTAGGACCCCACTGCCACTCCCTGTCCCAGCCGCGAGCGATGCCAGCCCCTGGACCGCACGCACAGACCATGCCAAGCCGCTCTGCAAGCATGCCGAGAGCGCGCCCCGTGCGCCACGCTCGACAGACGACCATAGACCACGCGCCGCCCTCGCCGTGTGCACGTGTGATCACCACCATCCCAGCAACCCCGCAGACACGACGTTCGCCGCCGCGCGGAACACGCGCGCTGTGCGCCATCAAAACTCCCGTCGGGCACGCTCAGAGCACCACATCGTTCCGACCGATCAGCACCGCCCCACGCCTCGCCACCACGTCGTTGAGCTTCGCCAGGAAGCACAGCACTGCCCCCTACCGTCGCCCACGCCGATAGCCCTCTGTGCCGTCGAGCACGACGAGCTCATGTTGCGCTCGTCGGTCCCCTCTCGCCACTATAAATAGAGGCCTCCCCCGCTCGAATTCTTCACACCACCTCACTCCCCTCACCTCACTGATCGTTCCACCCCATTCCCAGAGCAAGGTGAACAGCGCATCGCTGGAATTTCGCCGGAGTAGGCCGCCTCTGGAGAAGAAGGGCGCCGTCGATTTCGTCCACCCCAGGAGGACCTGTCGGTACCAGGAGGTTCGCTGTTGTCGACTTCGTCGTTCGCCCACATCGTCGACCCTCGCCTGAGCCCTGGTGATCCATGAACCCCACTGAGCCGCTAGGGTTCGAGCTCGCCGGTGACTAGTTCATCGTCGATGACGACCCTCAGCCATTGATCTTACTTCTAATCCAATGCACCACATCGCCCCGTACCTCTTCGCGTTTAATGATTCGCTGACCAGTAGAACCCCCTGTCAGTTGCGCCCCGCGCCGCGGAGTGACACTAGGCCGCCCGTTAACCTTTCCCGCGCAGCCCACTCGTTTGAATTTATCTTTTTCTATTTATATTCAAACACAGTTCTGTACCTAGTTTCAAAAATCAACTCAGCTCCATTCACTAAACCAAATTGAATGGAACCAATTTTGTTAGAAAGGTTTTGAAATGCTTAATCCAAGCCCGTTGGATTCAAATCATTTGAATCTATAGATCAACATTGGTAAAAATAACAAGGCATAAGCTTTTCTGCAATCAAACATTTTTCAAATTTAAAACCATAATAGCTTTTGAGTTGTTTCCAACTCTCAAAAATCATTCTGATCATACCTTTCAGAATTTATAAAAACATATAATGTTCAAGTAATAAAAGAATGCCACATAGGCATTTCTAGTTATTTATTTTTATTTAAAATAAAAGGTTAAACCTTATTAAATTGTGACACCACTTTAAATCACATTCCCATGTACTGAAATATGTGGTTATGACATGTTTCAACATGATCCCATGTTTGGTTTGGGGAATATTAAATCTTAAGTAGTTTTTCAATGAGTAGAAATTACTTTTCGAAAAATAAAAGAAATAATCTTGTAATATTAATGATGATGCTAGATCATCTATAGAACCCTTGTGTGTGATGATTGAAAGTAGTTAAGTATTGTTTGGTGATTGTGTACCTCGTATTTATTTATAGACGCTAGTACAGACCAAGGATACGAGGAGGAAGGAGGATACTACGAAGAAGAATCCGAGGAGAACTTCAACCACTGCTCTGCACAAGGCAAGCCTAATACTACTAGTTGATTGAGAAAGCTAACACTTGCAAGATACTCTACTTATGCAAGCCAATACTTGCAAGATATTAACTTAGCAAGCTTATACTGATACTGATGCAAGCATATAATTGCTTGTTACCATGACCAGTAGATGCCTTAAGCATATGTGATCATATCCACTTGATACCCAATCCTAGTTTTACTTGCAAGATTCTACTTTATTTCTTTATCAAAGCTCTTACTTAGAGTTTACTTGAGTAAATTGTAGATTCTAGGAGGATAATTGAAGGTTACATAAAGAGCATTAAATTTGGCCTAAGCTAGATAATCTTGATGTCATCCCAAGGCATAAGATTGAACTTAGTTAAACTCCACTAGTTAACCACCCCTCATTAGTACTCACCCCCACTTGTAGATGCTAGTGCTAAACATAAAACTTGATCAACTTTAGATGGGAATACTTGGTGGAAAAATGGTTATGAAAACCTTGGAATGATGGATCATTCTATTGAGATGTTTTGACATGTGTTTCTGAACACCAGATGATTTGGATGATGAAAATGTTGAGGCATGATCCTTAGCCCTTTATAAAACTGATGGTTGTCTGGATGCGATACCATTCCAATTTTATCGTACAACCACAATACCCGAGAATTGTCTAGGGCTTGACTGGAAACTTATATACCTTAGTATTGGTTCCCTCACGGCCAAGGTCTGAGCTAAGGCTACCTTGTGAAGATTGTCCACCTATGCAGTACCCAAGATGACAGTTGGTCATGGTTGGGAGGCCAAACTCACAGGAGAGGTGCTTATACTAGGGCGTGTAATTGAAAGGTTAGGATTGATTATCCGCATACTGAGTATGGTGAATTCAGGATTTGTTCCTAACGGATGTATCAAATGTTGTGGTGAAAGTGTACAATCTCTTTAGAGTGTTAAACTATTCGAATAGCCACGTCTATTGTTATGGACAGTTGGAGTGCCCATACTGTTCCCCCGTCAGATGTTTTCAAAATGACTTGTGAAATGGATTGAGATTTTGACTTGACCACAACAGAGTTGTGATATGAAATACAAGTTCCCACTTAGGTGTTATAAAATTTCAGCTAGCTTTTCTTGCTTCTGAACTTAGTAGAGATAAATATGGCTTTTTGCAAAACAACCCTAGAGCTTAGTGTCCTATTAAAAAAAAACCTTCACTTGTTAGTATTAGTTTGCGAGTACTTAAAGAGTACTCATGGCTTTGTCCCTGGCTATTCCCGTGGACAGACTATGAAGAGGAGTACCAGGATGATGGACCCCAGGAAGGTTACGACAACTAGGATCATCTCCCATCGTCAGCATCGCCTGTGACCCGAAGATGGAGCTTCGTCTACGCTACCGTTATTATTACGTTATTCCGCTGATTGAGTTGTATTAAGAACTGGATCATGAAATCCTTATTTGTGCAATACCTTATGTATGGTTTGTAATGGATGATGTACCGTGGTATCCAAATCTGTTATGTCTCGCAAAAATGGTAATCCTGGGATTGCGATGTATGGCATAACAGGCATCTGGGATTAAAAATCCGGGTGTTGACAATTATCTTTACTTCTAGTCTTCATGTGAACTTCAAAGGTTCCTTGGCATTTATATTGTTCTCTACAAACAAAGGTAAGCGAGATACCACTCTATCATACCTTATTATGAGCATTTCAATGTTGCTTATGTTTATGTTCCATGCTACTTATTATTATTGAGTTGGTCTCTCTTCATAGCTTGCAATGACTATTGAGTAGACTTAGTTCCATACTTCTTATTTTGAAAGGTTTAAGTATCTACTCCTGTGATGACAATATATACATCATATGAAGCAAATGTGTTCGTGAAAGTTCTTTTATCGCACTCAGTTTTCAACTGAATTGCTTGAGGACAAGCAATAAGCTAATCTTGGGGGGAGTTGATACGTCCAAAACGTATCTACTTTCCCGAACACTTTAGCTATTGTTTCTCCTCTAAACTTGTGTGTTTTGGATACAACTAACACGGACTGACACTGTTTTCAACAGAATTACCTTGGTGTCTAGTTTTTGTGCAGAAAATCAATTATCAGGAAAAATCCTAGAAAATATGCCAAAAATCCTAATTCACCAGAAGATCCACGGAGAATCGAGAGGCAGAATGGAGGCACTGGGGCCCACACTGCCAGCGGGCCAGGGCCCGCGCCTAGGGGTGCGGCCTCCTGTGCACCCCCTTGGCCTCCCTCTTCACCTATAAGAAGCCTCTTGACCTAAAAACCGAGGGGGGTTCGACATTTTTCTAGAAAGAGTTCCGCTGCGCCGCCACCACCATAAGCCGTGATTCGGATCCAGAAACTCCGTTCTGGCACCCTGCCGGGACGGGGAATTTTGGGAGGATCATCGCCATCATCATCACCAACGCCTCTCCATCAACCATCAATGTTTCCGTTATCCATGAGTGAGTAATACCCCGCTGTAGGCTATGGGGATGGTAGGGATTGGATGAGCTCTATCATGTAATCGCATAAGATTGTTAGAGCATAGTGCCTAGTATCTATATTAGTGCTTTTTGACTTTGTTGCATCTTGTTGTGCTTAATGCTTGTCACTAGGGCCCGAGTGCCATGATATCAGATCTGAACTTATTATTGAATCATTATGATAGTATTGTTTGTGATCTTATCTGCAAGTTGTGTACACATATCATTGGCCGGATCCAAAGGCCCCGAAGTGATAGAAATTGGGACAACCGGAGGGGATGGCTGTGGTGTGAGGATCACATGTGTTCAGGGAGTGTTAATGCTTTTCTACGGTGCTCTATTAAAAGGAGCACCTTAATTGCCACAAGTTCCCTAGAGGCCCCGCTGCCACGGGCTGGCTGGAAAAAAGATGTTGTGCAAGTTCTCATTGCGAGCACGCATGACTATATATGGAGCACATGCCTAGGACTGTTTAGTACTTGGATGCTTATTCTTATTTATCTGCAATGCCCTAGATCTTGAAGTTACATGTTTAGAATCGTCCATGCAAAGCTCGTCCATCCATCCCTATGCCTACCGCGCTCATATCCCACTGTTTGCTACTACTGTTACTATTCCTCCTATTTCGCTGCTGCTGTTGCTATTACAAACTGTTGCTACTGATAAACTTCTGTGAGCAAGAACTATTTCCAGGTGAAGATGAATTGAATACTTAGTTGTTAAGGCTTGCAAGTATTCTTTGGCTTCCCTTGTGTCGAATCAATAAATTGGGTAATACTACCCTCGAAGACTGTTGCGATCCCCTATACTTGTGGGTCATCAGCGGCGCGGTTCGGGATCACGCGGGAAGGTCACTACAACGAGCGAGCATCGAATCTAAGGGTGCTAGGGTACTCAGAAGCTCACCAGGATGCCAATGGTGTGGTCAGTGAGGCTAGGGAAGAACTGGAGACGGTGAATTGCCGGCGACGGCTCCGGTGGCCGGCAGGATGCCAACCTCGATTCCTTGCAAACGGCAGTGCCCCAGCTTGCGAAATTCCATGAGGATGCTGAACGTGACGTGGTGCTTCTCCCAGGCATCACAGCGGAGCGAGGCGAAGTCTAGAGCGGCGACGATACGTCGACCTCCATAGCTAGGGTTCCGAACATAGGGGATTGAAACGTTGGAAACATATCTATTATTTTTGATGTTCCATGCTTGTTTAGTATATACTTTGCTTTGCTTTGTCTACACTTTGAGGTGTTTCTATATGCTTTCTAGTACTAACCTATTAACAAGATGACACAGTGCCAGTTGCCTGTTTTCTTCTATTTTTTGTTCCAGAAAGGCAGCAAATCAATATTCTCGGAATTGGAAGGGACAAAAGGCAAAGTCAATATTTTATTGTGGGGAACACGAAGCCAAAAGACGAGACGGAGGAGGAACTCGAGGGGCCCACACCCCCTGGTCGCGCGGGTGGGCCCACCCCGCGCCTAGGGGGTGCAGCCGCCTAGGGCATCCCCTCGACCTCCCTCTTCGCCTATAAGAAGCCCCTAATGCCTAAACCCTATGTACCCGATCAATATTCCACGAAATCGTCTGTAGCCGCCACCACCATCGATCCTAAATCGATGGGGATCTGAAGCTCTTCCCGGCACCCTGCCGGAGGGGAGATCATCCCGGAGGCCTTCATCTTCATCATTCCAGCCTCCGGTATGATGCATGAGTAGTTCCACCTTGGACTACGGGTCCAATGTAGTAGCTAGATGGTTGTATCTCCTCCTTTGTGCTTTCATGTCTAGATCTTATGAGCTCCGTTCATGATCAAGATCTCATCTATTTGTAATCATGCATGTTGTGTTTGCATGGATCTGATGGATATTGAGATTACTATGTCAGATTGATTAATGGTTTTATCTTATTGATTCTATAATGTCTATGTTGTTTGTGATCTTGCATGCTCTCCGTTGTTAGTAGCTATCTTGGACAAGTAGTTGCTAGTGACTCCAAGAGGGGGTATTTATGCTCGATAGTGGGTTCATGCCTCTATTTAATCTAAGGGAAGTGACGTAAATATCTAAGGTTGTAGATGTATTGTTGCCACTAGGGAGAAAACAGCGGTCTCTTGTTCATGGAACAAGTGGATTGTTTACCTTACACACTTTGCATAAAGCAGTTTTCTGTTGCTTGCAACATAATACTGGAGGGGGTTCGGATGATAAGCCAAAGGTGGACTTCTAGTCATAGATGCAGTTGGATGGAGGTCTATGTATCTTGTTGTATTGCCCAATCGAATCTCATAGGATCCTGAATGTCTATTATTGCATTGTTATGCCTTTCTCAGTCCTGTGAATTGCCCTACTGTAATTTGTTTACCCAGCATGCCATGTTTGTTTATCTAAGGAGAACACCTCTAGTGAACTATGGACCCCGGTCCATTCTTTACCATTGATAAATCTCCCACTATTTACTATTTACTTGTTGCAAACCACTATTACCTTCCACACCATACAGTTAATCCTTTGTTACCACAAACCGGTGAGATTGACAACCTCATTGTTCGTTGGGGCAAAGTCTTGAGTTTGTGTTGTGCAGGTCTCCAAGTTGCTAGCAACACCTTTGAGTCGCTTCCTTACTCCTACTGGTTCAATAACCTTGGTTTCTTACTAAGGAAAAACTTGCTGCTGTGCTCATCATACATTCCTCTTGGGGTCTCCCAATAAAGTGTTCACACACTCATCAAGCCTTTTTCTGGCGCCGTTGCCGGGGAGGCTAAGGACGACTACATAAGATGAGTCCTTCTCAACCTTTCTCTTTACTTTGTTTTTGTTTTGCTTAGTTTATTTTTCTTGGTTTTGTTTGCCTCTTTTTATCAAAAACTCCAAAAAAATATTTTAGTTTGGTTTGCTTTCTCTTATCAAAAACACAAAAAAATTAGTTCCTACTCTAGTTGTCACCTTGCTCTAGCTGACCATGTTGATCCCCAAGTTCACCCTGAAAGACCTTTCAATAGGTAGTGGCTCCATAATTGGGAAAGAAAATATTGAAGAATTTTTCAATCATGTTAGCAAACATGAGGATATTGAGGACAGATCTATAGCAGAACTTGCTCCTAATTATAATATTGTTGCAGCTTCTTTAGTTCATATGTTGGAGGCTAGGTTTATTAACCTTAACCCCATCATGAAATTTTTTTTTCTCAAACTAAAATAAGAAAAGGATGCTGAAAAGAGAGAATTTATCCTTGAATCTTTATGAAAAGAGTTCAATGATGTTGCTAAGGAAGCCTGGCAACACCCGGATTTTTAATCCCAAATGCCTGTTATGCCATTCATCGCAATCCCAGGATTACCATTTTTGCGAGACATAACAAATTTGGATATCACAGTACAACATACATTACAAACCATACATAAGGTCTTACACAAATAAGGATCTCATGATCCAGTTCTGAATAAAATTCAACAAGCGGAATAACGTAATAGTAACAATAGCATAGGCGAAGCTCCATCTTCGGGGTCACAGGCAATGCTGATGATGGGAGATGATCCTAGTTGTTGTAACCTTCCTGCGGTCCGTCATCCTGGTACTCTTCTTCATAGTCTCGCCACAGGAATAGCTAGGGAGAAAGCCATGAGTACTCTTTAAGTACTCGTAAACTAATACTAACAAGTGAAGTGGTTTTCAATAGGATATACTAAGCTCTAGGGTTGTTTTGCAAAAAGCCAGATTTACCTCAACTAAGTTCAGAAGCAAGAAATTTAGTTAAAAGTTGTATAACACCTAAGTGGGAACTTGAATTTCATATCACAACTCTATTATGGTCAAGTCAAAGTCACAATTCATTTCATAAGTCATTTTGAAAACATCTGACGAGGGAACAGTATGGCCACTCCAACTATCCATAACCGTGGACGCGGCTATTCGAATAGTTTGACACTCTGCAGAGATTGTACACTTTCACCACAACATTCAATACATCCGTCAGGAACAATCCTGAATTCACCATACACAGTATGCGGATAATCAATCCTAACCTTTCAATTACACGCCCTAGTATAGGCACCTCTCCTGTGAGTTTTGCCTCCCAACCATGACCAACTATCATCTTGGGTACTACACAGGTGGACAATCTTCACAAGGTAGCCTCAGCTTAGACCTTGGCCGCGAGGGAACCCATACTAAGGTATATAAACTTCCGGTCAAGCCCTAACCAATTTTCAGGTATTGTGGTTTTATGCTAAAATTGGAATGGTATCGCATCCAGACAACCATCCGTTTTGTAAAGGGCTAAGTCTCATGCCTCAACATTTTCATCACCAAAATCATCTGGTGTTCGGAAACACA
Source organism: Avena longiglumis (assembly GCA_030063025.1). Lineage (NCBI taxonomy): Eukaryota > Viridiplantae > Streptophyta > Magnoliopsida > Poales > Poaceae > Avena > Avena longiglumis. The sequence continues at coordinate 221,258,226 of CP125976.1, read as the reverse complement.
TGTCAAAACATTTCAGTAGAATGACTCCTCATTCTAAGGTTTTCATAACTATTTTCACCAAGTATTCCCATCTAAAGTTGATTAATTTTTATACTTAGCACTAGCATCTACAAGTGGTGGTAAATACTAATGAGGGGTGGTACACAAGTGGAGATTTGCTAAGTTCGATCTCATGCCTTAGGATGACATCAAGATTATCTAGCTTATGCCAAATTTTATGTTCTTTATGCTACCTTTAGTGATCTTTCTAGAATCTACAATTCACTATGTAAACTTTAAGAGAAGGCTTTGATAAAGAAATAAAGTATAAAGCTTGCAAGTAAAACTAGGATTGGGTTATCAAGTGGGTATGATCACATATTCTTAAGGCATATAGTTGGCATAGTAACAAGCAAGTATTTGCTTGCATAGGTCAACTTGGGTAGTAAGGCTTGCATAAGTAGGGGATCTTGCAAGTGTTAGCTTGCTAAATCTAATAGTAGTATCAATCATCACACAAAGATGCACTATAGATGATCTAGCATCATCACTAGCATCACAAGGATTAATGCATTTATCTTATTTAATTTAATTTGAGAAAAGTAATTTCTACTCATTGAAAAACAAATTAAGATTTAATATTCTCCAACTCAAACATGGGATCATGTTGACACATGTCATCACCACACATTTCAGTACATGGGAATGTGATTTAAAGTGGTGTCACAATTTAATAAGGTTTAACCTTTTTATTTTAATTAAATAAAGTGACTAAAAATGCCTATGTGGCATTCTTTTATTACTTGAACATTATTTCTGTAAGTAAACCCATATGTTTTTATATATTCTAAAAGGTATAATTAAATGTGATTTTTGAGAGTTGGAATCAACTAAAAAGCTTTTATGGTTGAATTTTGAAAAATGTTTGAATTGCAGAAAAGCTTCTACCTTGTTATTTTTACCATGGTTGATCCACAGATCCAAATGATTTGAATCCAACGGGCTTGGATTAGGCATTTAAGTACCTTTCTAACCAAATTGGTTTCATGCATTTTGGTTTAGTGAATCGAGCTGGGTTGATTTTTGAATATAGGTACAGAACTGTGTTTGAAATTAAATGAATAAAGCTTAATTTGAATTGTTGGGTAGCGCGGGATTTTTTACTGGGCCGGACCATTACACACAGCGCATACGCGGGCTAGTTAAGTGACTATCCCCACGCGTCAGTGAGACGGGGAGGGGCGAAGCGGTACGAGGTGATCTAGGCCACACGATCTAATTCTAATCGGATGGCTACGGTTCATCGTCCACGTCGGGCAGCGCCGGCGAGACAGAACCCTAAAGCGGAAGGTGGGGGTCGTGAGAGGCTCGCCGGGGCTCAGGCGAGGGTCGACGATGGGAATGAATGACGAAGTCGGTGACGACGGTTCTCCTGGTACCGGCAGCTCCTCCTGGGCGGCTCCAATCGACGGCTCCCTTCTTCTCCAGCAGCGGCGAGCTCCAGCCAAATTCCGGCGATGCGCTGCTCGCCTTGCTCCGGGAGTGAGGTGGGGTGGTTCTGGGTGAGAGGGGAGTGAACTGGTGTGGCAAAAACGAGCGTTGGAGGCCTATATTTATAGTGGCGAGAGGGGACCGACGGGCGCGAGCTGAGCTCGTCGTGGTCGACGGCACAGGCAGCTAACGGCATGGGCGGTGCTGATCGGTCAGAACGTTTCGACACTTTGGGCGGGTCCGACGGAGGTTTTGATGGCGCACAACGCGCATGGTCTGCGTGGCAGCGAACGGGCATGTTTGGCGGGGTGCTGGGGTGCTGGCGATCATCCCTGCAAGAGGCGAGGGCGGCGCGTGGTCTGTGGGTGCTGGTCGAGCATGGCGTGCTGGCGCACTCTCGGCATGGTCGCCCAGAGGTTTGGCATGGGCGTGGTATGTGGTTCAGGGGCTGGGATAGAGAGTGGCGGTGAACGGTTCTGCATGTCCCAGAAAAGGTTGGCGAGGCTAGTGCGGCTACTAGCTCGCTGGCGACAATGGGGTGGCAAGTTTGCTCTCGGCATGCTCACAATTGATGGCTAGGCTTGCTTACAGTGGTGCTAAAGATACTTAAAGGGGCTAGATGATCTACTAAGGGCTAGTTGCAACCAGAGAGGGAACAAGTTAGGCCAATTTTACTGCACACTATAGTGTTTGTGTTTGTTTGATTTGAATCCGCAAGGTGTTTGATGAAATGGCCGCAAGAACTTTAAATTTGAATTTTGAATTCAAACTTTGTGGGTTTGCTAGGCACATGCTAGGGAGTGTCTGGTTATTTGGATTAGTCCAGGGGCATTGGTTTGGTTGGGTTTTGAAAATGGATGATCTTCACATATGAATAACATTCAATTTTGAATTGTGATTTGAATGGGGTTGCCAAATGTTTCTGCAAGTTTGAAAGGTGGGCCTTGATTTACTTTTACTTGTTCTAGCAAGGGGTGAAAAGAATTGGGAAAGTTTCTATTTGAAATCTTGGACTAGAAACACTCAAAGTGACCTAGTGAGCAAGATTGGCAAAAATGACCATTTGCTTTATTTGCTTTGTTTTTTATTCTCTTTATTTGTTTTCTGTTTGGAAATGTTCTAGATGATGTTATATTTTTCTTTAAACCATTTCTTGCTTTTTAGGTTAATCACACAAGATCATTCATGCAATTTTCAAATCATTTCATTCACACATGCATTCATATGATTTTAATTAATCAAAGTTTTTGTTAACCCTAATTTTATTGATTAGAGTTTGATGATCCTTGTTTTATATTTTTCGGATGTTACAAACCTTCCCCCCTTAAACAAAATCTAGTCCCGAGATTTGAAAAAGGATGAAAGATTACCTAGGATTTAAAGAGATCGGGAAACTCCGTCCTGATGTGATCTTCGCGCTCCCAGGTAGCTTCTTCTTCAGTGTGGTTGCTCCACTAAATCTTGAGAGACTTGATGCTTCGGGTCCTATTGGTCTTGTAAGCTTCTTCCAAAATACAGATGGGTACTTCGGGATAGGTTAGGTGATCGTTGATCTCTATGGTCCGGTGATCAATGTTTTTGAACACTTCAGTCTTCTCCGGAACTTCAAGGCATTTGCGAAGTACCGATATATGGAACACATTGTGCCCGACTGCCATTTCTTCTGGCAGTTCCAATTGATATGATACTTCTCCTCAACGATTCAGAATCTTGAAGGGTCAGATATATTTGGGGGCTAACTTTCCTTTCAGCTGAAAATGCTGCATTCCTTTCAATGGCGACATTTTAAGATACACAAAATCTCCTATATTGAAAGCGAGGTCTCGACGTCTCTTGTCGGTATAACTCTTCTGTCTTGACTGGGCGGTCTTGAGGTGCTCACGAATCTTGTGAACTTTCTCTTCTGCTTCTCGAAGGATATCGGGTCCGAAAATCTAACTCTCTCCTACTTCCGACCAGTTCAAAGGGGCGCGACACTTCCTTCCATACATAAATTCAAATGGGGCCATTTGTAGACTAGCTTGATAATTGTTGTTGTATGAAAATTGTGCGAAAGGCAGACAGTCTTCCCATTTATATCCATACTCTAGCACACATACTCTCAACATATCTTCAAGTATTTGATTTACTCGCTCCGTTTGTCCATCGGTCTGAGGGTGATAAGCTGTGCTGAAATCTAGTCGGGTTCCTAAACCTTCTTGGACTTTCTTCCAGAATCTCGAGGTAAACTGAGTTCCTCGATCTGATACGATGTTCTTAGGGACTCCATGCAAATTGACGATTCTAGCGATGTATAACTCCACTAGCTTCGAACTCTGGTATGTGGTCTTGACTGGTAATAAATGGGCGACTTTGGACAATCTGTCAACTATGACCCAGATAGAATAATTTCCCTTACTAGAAGTAGGTAATCCGGTGATAAAGTCCATTCCAACTGAATCCCATTTCCATTCCGGAATCTGTAGAGGTTGCAATAGTCCAGCGGGTCTTTGATGTACCGCCTTGAATCTCTGACATATATCACACTTGGTGATATAGCTTCCGATTTCTCTCTTCATCTTATGCCACCAAAATTGTTCCTTGAAATCCTGATACATCTTCGTTCCTTCGAGGTGGATAGAATAAAGAGTGTCATGGGCCTCTTTAAAAATCACTTCTTTCAATTCCGAATCTACCGGTACACAAAGGCATCCTTTGTACCACATAATTCCTTCTTCGTCTTCGGTGAATCCGGGTACTTTGCCTGTACCGATACGACGCTTGATTCCGTCGATACTAGCATTTCCTTTCTACGCCTCCTTGACCTGACTGATCAAAGTGGGTTGAAGTTCTATGTTAGCCAAAAATCCTTCACTCACTAATTCCATTCGGAAATCTTCCATATCTTTGTGCCAACGTGGTTGCTCCTTCAAAATCATGGAGTTCAAGTGGCATGGCAATCTGCTCAGGGCATCTGCTACCACATGGGGATAGTGAATTTACAGATCATAATCCTTGATTAGCTCAATCCATCTTCTCTATCTCATATTCAGCTCCTTCTGAGTGAATATATACTTCAGGCTCTTGTGATCCGAATAAATCTCACAACAGTTTCCCATCAGGTATGCCTCCATGTCTTCAGGGCTAGAACTACGGCTGCGAGTTCGAGGTCATGGGTTGGGTAGTTTTTTTCGTGCTGCTTCAGTTGTCAGGATAGATAAGATATAACTTTGCCTTCTTGCGCACACATCCGAGACCGATCTTGGATGCGTCACAATACACATCAAAGGGCTTCGTGATATCCGGCATGATCAAGATTGGGGCTGAAATCAACCTTCTCTTGAGTTCTTGAAAACTCGCTTCACATTTGTTTGTCCATTCAAACTTCTTGTCCTTCTTCAGCAATTGAGTCATGGGTCTGGCGATACTCGAGAATCCTTCTACGAACTTGCGGTAGTATCCCGCTAATCCGAGAAATGCACGAACTTGGGTTTGAGTGGTTGGGGCTTGCCAATCTTCGACATATTTCACCTTTGCAGGGTCAACGGCAATTCCTCCGGCTGATATGATATGTACGAGGAATCCTACCTCCTGTAACCAGAATTCACATTTGCTAAACTTGGCATACAACTGATGCTCTTTAAGTGTTCCAAGAATGGTCCTTAGGTGTAGCTCATGTTCTTCTTCTGATTTGGAATAAATCAGAATGTCATTGATGAAAACAACGATAAACTTATCCAGGAAGTCCATAAAAATCTGATTCATGAGGTTCATGAAATAAGCGGGGGCATTGGTTAATCCAAAAGACATGACAATATACTTGTATAATCCATATCTGGTAGTAAAGGCAGTCTTTGGAATATCCTCTGCGTGAATCTTGAGTTGATCATAGCTAGTTCTAATATCAATCTTAGAAAACACTTTGGCACTAGTCAACTGATCAAACAAATATTCTATCTTCGGCAACGGGTACTTGTTTTTGATAGTGACATCATTCAACTTCCGATAATCCGTACATAAACAGTTACCTCCATCTTTCTTGTCCACAAACAAGACAGGTGATCTCCATGGTGACGCACTTGGTTGAATCAATCCAATTTCCAGCATGGCATCCAGTTGCTTGTTCAGTTCTGCTAGTTCAGACGGGTTCATACTATATGGTCTCTGGGCTATGGGTTCGGTTCCAGGGATTAGTTCGATGATAAACTCGATATCTCGATCTGGGGGCATACCGGGAAACACATCTGGAAATAAATCGGGGTATTCACAGACTATCCGGACTTGGTCAATGGTAGGTTGGGCTATACTCTTGTTGCACTTGAATTGACAAGGCAAGGTTTCAGATACATGCTCGACTGATACTCTAGCTATACTAGTCATGGTTATGGCTTTCTTGGCACAGTCAATTAATCCTTTATGTTTAGACATCCAATCCATTCCTAGTAATACTTCCAAACCTTTAGTTCCGAGTACTATTAGATTAGCATAAAAATCTATGCCATGGATTCGGATGGGGACGACATTGCAAATTTGCCTAGCTTTGGTGGTTGAACCGGGGATTTGAAAAATCATTACATGCTTCAATTTGGTTGGTTGAATCTTACTAGTGCATGCAAATTCTTCAGTGACAAATGAGTGCGATGCTCCAGAATCAAACAACACTCTTGCAAGTACTGAGTTAATAGAAAACATACCCAGCACGACGTCTGGCGCTTCCTGGGATTCTTCAGCATGCATGAGAAAGAGACGGCCGTTGTGGTTGAGCGAATTCCCTGGGGCAAACCTTCTTCCGGGCTGAACACGACGCTGCTGCTGAGCTGGGGCATTTGCATTGGGGGCTGCGGCATTCTTCTTGGGGCACTCATTGGAGTAGTGACCCTTGGTTCCGCATTCATAACAAGTCACTTGCGACTTGTCCTTTGCTGCAACAGGCACAACATTGCTTCCCGTCCTTGGGGCAGTATTGGTGTTGGTGGCGGCATTGTTGTTGTGGAACTTGGGTGGTGCGTGGTTGAAATTGCTAGAGTTGCCGGGGTTATTGTGGTTTCCTCCGGGCCTTGGGTTTCCACGCTTGGGATAGGTTGGACGGTTCATCGGGGGTCTGTTGGTTCTCGGGGACGATACTTTGGTGTCTGGTGGGTTCCTGGTTGATGCATCATTTGTCACTTGCGGTTCTCATTGGCTTGGTTGATCTTTCCTTCCATCTGGATGGCAGAGTCGACTAGGGCTTCAATATCAGCAAAGGGGATATTGACTAACACCATCTGCATATCATCATGCAGACCGTTCAGGAATCTCTCTTTCTTCCTGGCTTCAGTGTCGATCTCATCCGGGGCATACCTAGCTAATGACAAGAATTTGTCACGGTATTCCACTACGGTCATCCTTCCTTGCTTCAGTTCTCTGAATTCATCCCTTATCCTCTTGATTAAACCTGGTGGCACATGGGTTCTGCTGAACTTGACCTTGAATTCCTCCCAAGTCATCATCTGACCTCAGGTCATTGCACGAACGATGTTCCACCATGCTCTTGCATCTCTGGCTAGGTAGTGGGTGGCGAACAGAACTTTCTCGTTATCTTCCACTCCTGCGACTTCCAGATTGTTCTCCATTGTTTGCAGCCAATCATCTGCATCTGGGGGTTCCTCTAACTTAGTGAAAACAGGTGGATTGGTGTTCTGGAAATTCTTAAGCTTAGATCCATGGTTGCCCTGATTTCCTTGGCTTTGATTGTTGTTAGCCATCTGAGCTATGTGTTGAAGGGTGGCTAGGCTGGCTTGACGTTTGGCTCTTTTAGCTTCGCGGTCAGAAACCAACATTTGCAAGATCTGCAACATCGCGTCTGGGGATGAACCGCTTCCTCCGCGAGGCATTTGAAGATTGAGATCGATCATGAGAAAAGAGGGAATTTTCTAAGGTTCAGAGGTTGTTGAAAAGTTTTTTAAGTTGTTAAAGTGTGACTCAGATTTTGCTAGCAACTTGCTTTTCATTCATTCATAGCACACAATACAACACACACCGCAACAAAGAAAAACAGATGGTTTTAAGAACCATTCTGGAAACTATGATATAGTGGGACCGAATACAATTCACTACAGCTAGTTCTCAAGTGCTACTACTCCTCGGAGTCAGTGTACTCATCATACTCATCATCATCATCATCGATGAAGGCGAAATCATCCTCATCGGTGAAGAAGTCCATGGCCTATTCCTCCAGAAAGTCATCATCATCGCTGAAATAGGAGTAGGGGGTCTCCACGGAGGTCTTCTCCAGCATTCCCCCTCTCTTCCAGTTGCATGTCTCTCTCGTGGATGGTCTTCTCCAAATCCGTGATCCGGTGGCGAAGACGGGAAATGATGCGCTCCTTCTTGTCGAGCTGACGGCGATGAGACTTGCTATCCTTCACTAGCATGGCGAGGGTCTGATCCTTCTTCTTGGCGATGGCGTACTTGTGGTTGGTGTAGGCACGGGCATTGTCCAACTCCTTCTGACGATCGTACATTATGAAGCTGAGGTGGTCCACTTAACTCTTTAGCTCAGGATGATGTGGGGACTCCAGTGGCTGTCCCATAACATCATGCCTTGGGTATAACTCAAAACAGGTACCCTTGATCTGATTGATACTCTGCCCACACAGACGGTCAAGAGCTTCCTGCATTGCCCTGGCCAGTCCATCGAGCCAGTTGTTTTCTCTTAAGATGAACTGAAATCCCTCGGCATTGGGAGGTTCAATCTTTCCTTGGAGACTTTCAACAACTAGCCACTGCAGGTCTTCTCCTTCCTGATCATTGAGCCGAGCTCCAAATAACTAGGGGTGCGGACACTCCAGAAGTTCCGAAAGCTGGTCCAAGTCACGCTCAAAGATGAGGTCTCCTCCATTCCCCAACTAATAAAATTTGCTATACTTCACGTCCATCTATAAGAATATAGGATGAGTAAGTTAGTAGAGTGATCAAGTGTGTCAAATTTTACGTATTTTGCAAGAAGTTTTTAGGAACATGAAATTTTGATGAAAGAGTCCAAGTGATAAGAATGAGAATAAGTTTTTGTAAATATTCACTTTCTTTGGTTGTGAAACTAAGTTTTTGATTCAAACATCCATTCTAACTAGGGTCTCCTATGGTCAGGATGGCTCTGATACCAACTTGTCAACACCCGGATTTTTAATCCCAGATTCCTGTTATGCCATACATCGCAATCCTAGGATTACCATTTTTGCGAGACATAAAAAATTTGGATATCAAAGTACATCATCCATTACAAACCATACATAAGGTCTTACACAAATAAGGATCTCATGATCCAGTTCTTAATACAATTCAAGCAGCGGACGCAATAGTAACGATAGCGTAGGCGAAGCTCCATGTTCGGGGTCACAAGCAAAGTTGACGATGGGAGATGATCCTAGTTGTCGTAACCTTCCTGTGGTCCGTCATCCTAGTACATTTCTTCATAGTCTAGCCACGGGAATAGCCAGGGACAAAGCCATGAGTACTCTTTAAGTACTCGCAAACTAATACTAACAATTGAAGTGGTTTTCAATAGGATATACTAAGCTCTAGGGTTGTTTTGCAAAAAGCTAGATTTACCTCATCTAAGTTCAGAAGCAAGAAATTTAGTTGGAAGTTGTATAACACCTAAGTAGGAACTTGAATTTTATATCACAACTCTGTTGTGGTCAAGTGAAAGTCACAATTTATTTCATAAGTCATTTTGAAAACATCTGACAGGGTGACAGTATGGCCACTCCAACTGCCCATAACCGCGGACGTGGCTATTCGAATAGTTTGACAGTCTGCAGATATTGTACACTTTCACCACAACATTTGATACATCCGTCAGGAACAATCCTGAATTCACCATACTCAGTATGCAGATAATCAATCCTAACCTTTCAATTACACGCCCAAGTATAGGAACCCCTCCTGTGAGTTTGGCCTCCCAAGCATGACCAACTGTCATCTTGGGTAATGCACAGGTGGACAATCTTCACAAGGTAGCCTCAGCTCAGACCTTGGCTGCGAGGGAACCCATACTAAGGTATATAAACTTCTGGTCAAGCCCTACCCAATTTTCGGGTATTGTGGTTGTACGATAAAATTGGAATGGTATCGCATTTAGACAACCATCAGTTTTGTAAAGGGCTAATGCTCATGCCTCAACATTTTCATCATCAAAATCATTTGGTGTTCAGAAACACATGTCAAAACATTTCAGTAGAATGACTCCTCATTCTAAGGTTTTCATAACCATTTTCACCAAGTATTCCCATCTAAAGTTGATCAAGTTTTATACTTAGCACTAGCATCTACAAGTGGTGGTAAATACTAATGAGGGGTGGTACACAAGTGGAGATTTGCTAAGTTCAATCTCATGCCTTAGGATGACATCAAGATTATCTAGCTTAGGCCAAATTTTATGCTCTTTATGCTACCTTTAGTGATCTTTCTAGAATCTACAATTCACTTTGTAAACTTTAAGATAAGGGTTTGATAAATAAATAAAGTATAAAGCTTGCAAGTAAAACTAGGATTGGGTTATCAAATGGGTATGATCACATATGGTTAAGGCATATAGTTGGCATAGTAACAAGCAAGTATTTGCTTGCATAGGTCAACTTGGGTAGTAAGGCTTGCATAAGTAGGGTATCTTGCAAGTGTTAGCTTGCTAAATGAACTAGTAGTATCTGGATTGCCTTGAGCAGAGCAGTGGTTGATGTTCTCCTCGGCTTATTCCTCGTAGTATCCTCCTTCTTCCTCATAACCTTGGTCGGTACTAGCGTCTATAAATAAATACGAGGTACACAATCACCAAACAATACTTAACTATTTTCAATCATCACACAAAGATGCACTGTAGATGATCTAGCATCATCACTAGCATGACAAGGATTAAAGCATTTGTCTTATTTATTTTAATTGAGAAAAGTAATTTCTACTCATTGAAAAACTACTTAAGATTTAATATTCTCCAACTCAAACATGGGATCATGTTGACACATGTCATCACCACACATTTCAGTACATGGGAATGTGATTTAAAGTGGTGTCACAATTTAATAAGGTTTAACCTTTTTAATTTAATTAAATAAAGTGACTATAAATGCCTATGTGGCATTCTTTTATTACCTGAACATTATCTCTGTAAGTAAACCCATATATTTTTATATATTCTGAAAGGTATGATTAAATGTGATTTTTGAGAGTTGGAATCAACTCAAAAGCTTTTATGGTTGAATTTTGAAAAATGTTTTAATGTAGAAAAGCTTCTGCCTTGTTATTTTTACCATGGTTGATCCACAGATACAAATGATTTGAATCCAACAGGCTTGGATTAAGCATTTCAGTACCTTTCTAAAAAATTGGTTTCATGAATTTTGGTTCGGTGAATCGAGCTGGGTTGATTTTTGAATATAGGTACAGAACTATGTTTGAAATTAAATGAATAAAGCTTAATTTGAATTGTTGGGTCGCGCGGGATGTTTTACTAGGCCAGCCCATTACACACATCACGTACGCGGGATGGTTAAGTGACTGTCCCCATCCGTCAGTGAGACGGGGAGGGGCGAAGTGGTACGGGGTGATCTAGACCGCACGATCTAATTATAATCGGACGGCTATAGTTCGCCGTCACGCCGCAAGGCTTGCGAGATGTAACCCTAACGCGGTGTGGGGTCGGGAGGCTCACCGGCTCAAAGTAGGTCGGCGACGGGGGAGAATGACGAAGTAGACGACGACGGTTCTCCTGGTACCGGCAGCTCCTCCTGGGGCGGCTCCAATCGACGGCTCCCTTCTTCTCCAGCAGCGCCGGGCTCCGGCCAAATTCTGGCGATGCACTACTCGCCTTGCTCCGAGAGTGACGTGGGGTGGTTCTTGGTGAGAGGGGGGTGAACTGGTGTGGCGAAAACGAGCGGTGGAGACCTCTATTTATAGTGGCGAGAGGGGACCGACGGGCGCTATCTAAGGTCGTCATGGTCGACGACACAGGCAGCTATCGGCATGGGCGACGGTAGGGGGCAGTGCTATGTTCCCTAGCGAAGCTCAACAACGTGGTGGTGAGGCTTGGGGAGGTGCTGATCGGTCGGAACGCTTCGATGCTCTAGGAGGGTCCGACGGAGGTTCTGATGGCGCACAACGCGCGTGCTGTGCGCGGAGGCGAACGGGCATGTCTGGCGGGGTGTTGGGGTGCTGGCGACCATCCTTGCAAGCGGCGAGGGCAGCACACGGTCTATGGGTGCTGGTCGAGCGTGGCGCGCTCTCGCCATGGTCACAGAGAGGTTTGGCATGGGCGTGGCGTGTGGTCTAGGGGCTGGCATTGCTCGGGACTGGGACAGAGAGTGGCGGTGGACGGTGTTGCATGTCCCAGACAAGGTTGGCGAGGCTAGTGCGGCTGCTAGCTCGCTGGCGATAATGGGGTGGCAAGTTTGCTCTCGGCATGCTCACCATTGATGGCTAGGCTTTCTTACAGTGGTTCTAAAGATAGTTAAAGGGGCTAGATGATCTACTAAGGGCTAGTTGCAACCAGAGAGGGAACAAGTTAGGCCAATTTTACTGCAAACTATAGTGTTTGTTGTTTGTTTGATTTGAATATGCAAGGTGTTTGATGAAATGGCCACAAGAACTTTAAATTTGAATTTTGAATTCAAACTTTGTGGGTTTGCTAGTCACGTGCTAGGGAGTTTCTGGTTAGTTGGATTAGTCAAGGGGCATTGGTTTGGTTGGGTTTTGAAAATGGATGATCTTCACATATGAATAACATTCAATTTTGAATTGTGATTTGAATGGGGTTGCCAAATTTTTCTGCAAGTTTGAAAGGTGGGCCTTGATTTACTTTTACTTGTTCTAGCAAGGGGTGAAAAGAATCGGGAAAGTTTCTGTTTGAAATCTTGGACTAGAAACACTCAAAGTGACCTAGTGAGCAAGATTGGCAAAAATGACCATTTTCTTTATTTGCTTTGTTTTTGATTTTCTCTTTATTTGTTTCTGTTTGGAAATGTTATAGATGATGTTATATTTGTATTTAAACCATTTCTTGCTATTTAGGTTAATCACACAATATCATTCATGCAATTTTCAAATCATTTCATTCACACATGCATTTCATATGATTTTAATTAATCAAAGTTTTTGTTAACCCTAATTTTAGTGATTAGAGTTTGATGATCCTTGTTTTATATTTTTGGGATGTTACAAAGCCAAAAAAGTCTTTGAGCGTTTTAATATGCTAAGCTCATGTGTAGGTGTTGTGGGTACTTTAGATAAAACAAAACCTATAGAGGAAATTAAGATACCCATACCCTTTAAACTTGTTGGAATGCATGAAGCCTTAGAAAAGAATTTCAATTGGATTGTTCCTAAAAATCCTTTTGATGAAAGTAGTGAACCAAAGATAGATGAGAAGGAATCCTCCAAAACTCATTTGGATGAGGTACCTTTCCTAGTTGAAGAGATCGCAAGTATTGATCTTAATTCTTCATTTGAACATACTTGATTCTTGTTTCTTGTGCCTAACTTAAAAGCGTTAAAGAAAAGTACTTGTTGAAAGTTAAACCAAGAGTTTTCTTGAGTCTTGGAAGTTATTACTTCAGTAATGAACTCTTCTTATCCTTTTTGTTTGCTTTTTGTGCCAAGAATGACCTCTAATGAGAGGGAAGTAAGATTTAGGGAGTTGCTATCCCAAAATAGATTTTTGTGCTCCACCGTAAAAATTCGTGAGGAATATATGTAAGTCCGATTGAGCTTATATTTTACAAATAAATCACCGATTATGTTATCTAACTTTCGTTAGTTTAACACTTTTTGATTTGAGCAACAGAAGATCTTTGAAAAAATCGGTTTCTACCTGCTGGTCTGTTTTGACAGATTTCTGCCATTATTTGCATTTGCTTCTTATTGATTCTTTTTTGAATTCTTTCTGGGAAATCTTTTTGAGGGAGTTCCTACAGTAGCTAGTGTTTTTAGTGAAAGTTTTGCTGTTCTAAAGGTAAACCCAAAGGGTCTATTATCTTTTGAATACACTAATGTTGCTAATAAAGATTGTATGAAGAAAAATTTACAGGTGTAGAGAGAGAATCAGGGGCGATTTTGCCGGTGAGGCTTCGTTAGGCTTGAGCCTCACCTCCACTTTTGACAAATAAATATCAAGTATACGGGCTCTAGTTGTTTAGTAATCAATTGGAGCTTTTCCTGGACTCCACGTATTAGTACACGCTCTTCACAGACAGGAAAGAAAAGAAAAGTAAACAAATCAACCGTTTTATAGTCTATGCCTTATTGTATGTTTATTTGCCCCATTAGTAGAGACCTGCCTAAACAGCCAAGAGGGATTATGAAGCGTACATCAGGCAAAACTCGATGGATGGCTCCTGCTTCCTATGTCTTTGGATCTTCTCAGACGACGGAGTGGCGGGCGTTGGACGCCAGACAATCGCACTAAGACGCATAGCGTGAATCGGCTGGATTCCGCCCGCCTGTGGCAACTGTTTATCTCTTTGACTCTTTCCGATTCTGTCAATTTATTCAATTTCAGTCTTCACATCAGGTAGAAACTGTCCAATGCCTGTTCAAGTAATTCACTAGGCTCAAATCAATCTCAAATAACTGCATTGAGTAGTCTATTAATTTGCCGGTGACCGTATTATTCTGTGAGAGATCGACAATGAAGAAACGACCACTCTCATCGGTTGATAAAAATCCAGCTGATTTGCGTCGTTATTATTCACCGAAGTTCAGTAGGCCTTCGACTGATGCCAGCACAATTATTTCAACTATGAGCACAATTTCAATCCCGCCAACCAGTGAGAGCCCTCAAATTCCCCCAATCAACAAGAGCACGCCAATTTCATCAACCGAGGAGATTCCAAATCCAAAAACCAATGTGAGCATAAATCCTTCTCTTCGGTTAGATTTTGATACTAATGATATTATTGTCGATCCCGCTCTTTGGATAACCATAGAAGAATATGCTAATGAAATTCAAAGTGAAGTGAGTAGGGCATATTTGTTGAACGGTCCAACTCAAGCAACCGAGTTTGTATTTCCACAGACATTAGATGGTACAATCTTAAGATCTTTTCAAAGATCGTGGTTTGATAAATATGATTGGTTAGAATATAGCATGGAAAAGGATGCCGTCTTTTGTTTCTACTGTTTTCTTTTCAAGAAACCAGTACGGACTAATACATTTGGAAATGATATGTTCTCCAAAACTGGAACCTGTTGGAAGATCGCTACTGCTGCATTTAAAAAACATGTTGGTGGATCAGGTAGTTTTCATAATATAGCAAGAGGTGAATGCGATGATTTCAAAAATCAGCGGTCAAGTGTGTCTAGTAAAATGTGTACGTACTCAAAGGCGTCCGAGATTGCATACAAGATCCGTTTGACAGCATCCCTAGATTGTGCAAGATATCTCATAGCACAGGGGGAAGATTTCCGTGGACATGATGAATCATCTACTTCTATCAATAAGGGAAATTTCGGAGAGTTGTTGGATTGGTACAAAGATAAGAATGATGAAGTAAAAGAGGCTTTTGAAAAATGGCAAGGCAATGCACTTATGATTTCTGCAGGAATTCAAAAAGATCTTGGAAAATGTTGTGCTAAAAAGGTCACAACTGTGATTAAGAGAGAGATTGGAGATAGAAACTTTGTGGTCCTCATTGATGAGGCTACAGATTCATCTATAAAGGAACAAATGGCAGTCGTCATGAGGTTAGTTTTATATATGTTATCTTTTTCAAGTGCACCTTTTATGAACTATTATTATTATATGCTTACAAAACTATAATTATGTGCATGTAGATTCATAAAATAATCAAGGGAAGGTCATGGAAAGGTTCCTTGCAATCAAGCATATCTCAGATTGTACATCTACTACGTTAAAAGAAGCTCTTGTTCGTCTACTTACTAAGCATGACTTGCCTATTTCTAGGCTACGTGGACAGGGTTATGATGGAGCTTCAAATATGAGGGGTGAATTTAATGGTTTGCAAAAATTGATCAGAGATGAGAGTCCCCATGATTTTTATGTTCATTGTTTTGCTCATCAACTAGAGCTAGTGGTTGTAACTGTTGCCAAATGCAGTAAGTGTATTGCTGAATTCTTCAATTAGGTTCCGTTAATAGGTAACCAAGTTAGTGCATCTTGTAAAAGAAAAGATGCTCTTATTGCTAAGCACCAAGATGTCTTACTAGAAAAGTTGAAAAATGGTAAGATCTCATCTGGGAAAGGATTGCATCAAGAATCCGGCCTAGCTAGACCTGGGGATACTTAATGGGGCTCACACCTTAAAACCTTGCTTCGTATATACCAGATGTGGGTGGCAACGATCGATGTGCTAAAAATTGTAAGTGGAGATGCTCCTGAACACTCTGGTACTAGTGGAGCTAGTGGTTTGATAAAGAAAATGGAGCGTTATGAGTTTGTATTCATCTTTCATTTTTTAATAGGCTTGCTAAGCATCACAGATGAGCTATCTAAAGCATTGCAAAGAAAAGATCAAGATATTGTTGAAGCTATGGGTTTGATCTCTAATGTGGAAGTACATTTACAAGGTTTGAGGGACAATGGATGGGAGCCATTAATCAAACAAGTCAAATGATTTTGTGAGGAGTATGAGATAAGTGTGCCAAATATGGATGATCTTACTGTGCCAATGGGGGAATCTGTTCGCTCCAAGAATAAGGTGACTATGCATTATTGTTACAAAGTTGACATTTTCTATGTTGCTATTGACGCAACTATGACAGATATAAATCACCGCTTCAATGAAGTTTCCTCAGAGTTGTTGGTATGCATGTCTTGTCTTAATCCAAGAAATCATTCGCTATGTTTAACGTTGATAAAATTGTTCGCCTTGCTGAGATTTATGAGGCAGATTTTACCATCGCTGATCGGTTGTTGTTAAGAAGTCAGCTGCAAACATTCATCCTTAATATTAGGAGAAGTACAGAATTTCATGGATGCTCTGATGTTTCAAGACTTGCTGAATGATGGTTGAGACTAGAAAAGATAGAACTTTCCCATTGGTATATCGTCTTATTGAGATGAAATTGATCCTTCCGGTGGCAACGACATCTAAAGAGCGAATATTTTTAGCAATGAGTATTATCAAGACAGATTTACGAAACAAGTTGTCAGATGGGTGGTTAAATGACTTGATGGTATGCTACACAGAGTGACAAATATTCAAAAGCATTGAGGATGCTAAGATCATGAAGCACTTCAAAGCTATGAAAGACCGTGCCGGACATCTTCCTAAAGAATGATCCAGAGAACCTTAGTGGTACGTATAATTATTTATAATGTTGTTCATTTACTCATTTTTATAATAAATATGTTTCACTAATTTGTCTAAACACACGATGCAGGTCACTGGATACTTGATGGCTATTTTTAATTTTAGGATAATAGTGCTTAGTAGCGACCTAGCAAGGTACCTTATTGTGTTTCGTATTTTTCTTGTTGATTTTACATTGTGCATCATTGCTATTAGATTTTGAGTGCACAAGACCATATTGCTATGTTTATATCATTCTCATAGAGTGATCTTTTATTTCGAGCCCACCCTCAAATTTCGTTCTAGAATCGCCACTAGAGAGAATGATGTAATGAGATGAAGAATGGACAAAAGCTCAATCTTGGGGATGCCACCCCGTGTCACCCCAAGAAATATTCAAGAGGTACAAGCGTCAAATCTTGGGGATGCCCAAGGCATACCCTTATTCATCAATAAAAAGCTTAGGTCTTTCTAGACACTTCGTTTTTATTGTTTCATGCAGTGTTGTGTTGTTCTTGGAGCGTCTTAGCTTTTGTTTGCTTTGCTTAGTTTGCTTGAATAAAGTAGTTTGGACCCCCGTTCTCGCTGTGTTGTTTCAAATAAGTTGATTGGTGTTGGAAAGGAGTAGAAAGTTCTTGCTTGAAATAGGGCAAGAGGAGCTTGCTTTGACTGTGACTTAGACTTAAGCATGTCATGCTAGGTGTTGTTTTGACTTTATGCTTAGTGATTATTGCTGTAGCATGACTTGTTCCAAACAATTGGTATTTCTTAGTGTGCCTTGAAGGAATCATGCGTTGTTTTAGCATACAAAAGCATAGTATTGTGGTATTCTCCTTTGATGCTTTGTTTGGGTTGACTTGGCACATGCTTAGACCATGTTATGACTATGAACAAGTCACCATAGCCTCTATGATCATTTAGTCCTTGACTTGTAGTACCACTCTATGCTTTGATTAGTAATGTTTTGTCGCTCTGCATGATTATGGCCATTATTGCTCTCTTAGTTGGTTGCTCCCAGTGTTTTGCTAGCCTCCACTTGTATGAGTAAGCTCTACTCATGCTTCCAACTCCCAAGAAACCAAGTTATTCCAAAGTGTCCACTATAAAATCCTATGCATGGTGTGTTACACCATTCCTACTATATTCTTGTTTTCATCTATCTTACAATTAAAAAGTATTTTGTTATGTGAAAACTTAGTGATTAAAGCTCTCACGAACTTGATGGCACACTTTATATTTCTTGCCCATCATAAACTTGAACCATTGTGTCATCTATGTTGTATATGCTTGCACTTATATGTTGGAATTAGCAGAACCGTGCTGTCACGGGGAACACTTTCAACATTGCACTTGTACATTGTACACAGTTGATATCATGCTCTTTTGTCTATGGATGTCGTCGCTGTGAAATAAAAGTGGAGCTTGTAAGTCCATGGAGTTACATTGTTAGATAAATGCTTGGGCCGCTAGCCTAAGCCATGCCTAATCATGGTGGAAACTTGTATCATCACCATAGTGACATCTATGAAGCATTCTTCTTATAAAAAAAGAGAGATATTTTGAAAAGAGGAAAGAGACAAAAAAGCACCATATTACCATGGTAAATAAGAAGATTGCTGAGATGATGATTGTCAGCTTGCCTTGTCATTTTGGTTATGGGATAGTTCCTATACCATGTGCAAGGGGTACCCCATTGGCGGTTCTATATGATACACATGTACTTACTATGACAGGAACTTACAGGTGACTAAAGTTGAGTAGCATGAGGATCGGCCCTCGTATTCAAGGGACATGAGATTGCCAACTTATACTTTTTCAAGCATATACTCCATAGTTTGTTCACTTTAACCTTAGTCACTTCAAGATGCTTATGATAGGGGCAATGCAAGCTGAAAGCTAACAAGTACCATAATTTTTGGAAGCTCTTTTTGAGACTTGAAACCCCTGCTTCCCTATATGAAGGGCCTTTCTTCCACTATTATATTGAGTCTCCACCTTCTACCTTTAAGCACCAGTTAAGAGAGCATAGTTTCCATTCTTAGTTCTATGTTCATTGTCCCAAAACTTATTAGTTGATGCATATTGGAAGGAAACCACTTTTGTCCTTGGCAGAAAAAATTCAAAATTTTCCGGTTTCGAAATTTTCACTTGCTTCCCAAACATCGGGAGGGAAGTGATACCTTTGATCCAGATTCATGGATGTAGTATAATAGTTTTTTTTCCCAAGGTTTAATTGAACCTTAGAAACAAATGCTAAAAGGAATTAAAAAGGACACGTGTACATGACATTGTTTCTTTGGTTTACCTTAGTTTACCAGACCAATCTAGTTTACTTTTATAATGGGTTGAATCAACAGATGGAGATAGGCTAGGGTTGAAGATCCACCTGCAGCTTCACGTCATATGGGATAAAATATAATAATAAGCATAGTCATCTGTAATATTTGAATGGAGATAATCTCTTGTGGGCAACACATCCTAATATACTAGATCCCCCGTGATGTAGTGGGCATAGCAATAGTCTTCTGATCCAACCGAATGCACACTGAAGCTACACGCTACAAACAATTATTAAGTGTAAAACACATATCAAAGAATTAAGTGGTGATGTTGTTGTGATACCGAATGGGTCGCTAAGCAAAGACCATACTACCCTTTCTATCACTGAGGTTCCTATAAGATCGCCGCTAGCCAAGTCTCATCTCAAGCCTTTATCAATCTATGGGATCTTGGGTAGCTACAAGTCCATAGATCAAAACAAGAGACAAAGAAACAAAAGATACAAATCTCAATTGCAAACAAAATACAATACTCCCATGATTAGATGCACATAATTGTTGCGAGATTTCTCCCCAACCCGCAGCCCGTGAGGACTACTCACTCATAACGAATAGATCTAGGATACAAAATATTGTGCAAAATACTTAGATCTAGGATATAAGTCCATAGATCTAGAATATTCTTACAATGGTCACCAAATCACAAGGAGATCTAAGGTAGAAAGTACAGGCTATGGATAATGGAGTGGATGGATGATGGAATTGATGAACTATGGCGTGGATCTCCTTTGGTGGTGTTGTGATGAAATCTGAGAATGGCGGCTGGAACCTCAAAATATATAGGCGTCTTCATGAAAGTTGTAGGGTTTGACAAGACGAAGCCGCCACCACCTGGTACATGCAGACAGTACGGGCGGGCCCTGCCTGTACCAGTGGTCGTTAAGCTCACTGGCGCCTTGAATTGGCTTCCCAATTACTTATGTGTGGTCTTCCTCAAAATCTTTCATTATGACTGCTGATTTCGCATTAAAAGCCGTGATTTCCTACACAACATAATTGAAATCAAGGTTTTGCATATATTTGCAATTATTAGTCATTAGTGGCAAGGATTGAGAGTTTCTTGTTAATTTCTTGACTAAAAAGAATGTTTAAACATGGTGGAAGATGGAAAATATTGGAGTCATCAAGTTCCCCAAAGCTCAAACCTTGATTTCCCTCGAGCAAGAAGAAACAAATGAACTATAAGGAATTCAGCGTTTAAACTTGAAACAATGAGAATAAGAATTCACTTACGGTTGGTAGTCATATGTGCTTAACACTTCATTAATTTGGGAGGCTTATCAAAATTAGAGAGATGACAAGAGTACTATAAAAGATTCGGTAAGTAAAGACAATCAAAGTAGAGTTTAATATTAGTATAAATAACTAGAAGTGTATCAATCAATCCAATTCTTCTAGTTAACTCTTAGCTTGCCAATGAACACTAGGATGTTTAAATATGATGATTAAGTAAGAGAGTTTCATGTCCTAAGTAGTATAACAATGAAGTGTATTATTTACACCCACATCAATAAATCAAGTCTATCAAAAACACTTCTAATCTAATCATTTTATTTCAAGAAAAATTCGTAGAGTAGTAATAAGACCATGCCAAGGACTTGTTATGTGGATCTTCAAAGATATCTCTTTCTTTTTATTCTTTCAAGGATTGCTGGCAGTTGCTTTGCAAGAGCTTGCACAACCTTTGAGAATACCAATACTTTTGCCCATACATTGACACTTATGCCAGTCATGTCATCAACTCATAGCCGAAATCCGGGGTTATACTATAGATCGTTCAAAAGCTAGCAGAGTTATTGTCATCCTAAAGGTGTGCACTAGAAACATAAAAATATATGTTTCTCTTTTTTATGAGATAGTACCAAATTTTGATCCACAAAGATAGATTTGGCATGCATCACTATCACCACTAGAATTTATTTCGATCAAACAACTCCTTTCATTAGTGTCTTCAAGAATATGAAAATATCTATGGGATTAAGTATCTTCAAGGGTATACTCTCAAGACAATCATTCATCAAACATTATTTTAGACTTTTTCTTATTGTACTTGTTTGGAAATATTATTTCCAAGGCGAGACTCGGTTAGCTAAAAGAACTAGAGCAAGAGCTTCAACAAGTAATCATCATACTAATAAAAAGCTTTACTCTTAACCATAGTAAATTACTCCCACAAGCATGGAATCTTAGAAAATCA
Source organism: Avena longiglumis (assembly GCA_030063025.1). NCBI lineage: Eukaryota > Viridiplantae > Streptophyta > Magnoliopsida > Poales > Poaceae > Avena > Avena longiglumis. The sequence continues at coordinate 221,236,960 of CP125976.1, read as the reverse complement.
ACCAACTAAGATAAACAACTCAAACTTCAAAAGTGGGAGACATGACATACCTCTCATAAATGCCTTCGTGATTCTCTTCTTTATAGGGATGTGTTCCTTCAAAACTCAAACACGATTACTCTCATAATAATATAAAAGCAAAGAGGCAAAGTGCCAATTCACATTAACGAAAAAAGGAAAAACAGAAAAATCTTTTTGTATTTTTGAGGATAGGGATTAAAGAATAGAAAAGATCTTGCAACCAAGAAAGGGTTTTAGAAACGAAAAACAAAAGCAAAATAAAAAGCAAAGAAAAAAGAGAAGTGTTGGAACGAACCAACACGAGTGTTTCAAAGCTCCCCAGGAGATAGAGTACAACCTCATTATTACACAAATAGATTTGCTAGGGGAACACATCCCCAATCTCAGGCTTTTGGAAGCCCTTTTGTTGCTCATTATGATCACGACGGATAGTTTCCTGCGTTCCATTGGCTACTCCAATCATGGAACTGAGTGGTGAGGCTTGCAGTAGCATCTTGAAGGTTGATGGAGAGGTTGTTCATGTTTTGAATATTTCCTTTGAGTGCATAGATGTCTTCATAGGTGGTTTAGTAGTTTGGTGGCTTCTCATCTTGTTTGGGTCCTCCTTGTTCTACTTCTTCATCTTCTCCTTCCCACATACGTATTTCTTGTTGGGGTATATTAGCCTCAACCTGTGCGTCAAAACAAAAACATCCATCCTCGATAGAGAATAGACCATTCGGCAAAGTAGCAGGGATCAAGTGATTCGTTCTAGGTATATCAAGGAAGTACCTACATGAGTTTTAGAAACCATACCACATGCTCTTATAGTGGGAGACCGAGACGGTGACTTCCTGCCAATGGTTGGATATTACCTAGGTTGATGTGAAGTGCGCATGCAAGAACGGTCACAACTCCCCCCTCCACATATGGGTCCTTGAGATTGGATAGCCTGATGCTTAAGGGAAAACACAAGAAGAGCGCCAAAATTTGGCATTAAGTTACAATTAATAATAGCAACTTTTGCGAGGATCAACATGTCCTCCTCATTGACTCTAGTAAACTCACCACGTGCCTGCAAGGTTTTAGCAATTACATAAAATAGATAACGAATAGCAGGATGATCAATTTGGTTTCCCTTGGGTGTGTTTCCAAAAAATATTATTAAATTAAAGTACTACCAAGGTGCAGGATTTAAAACAAAAGAAATTGTGCGTACATCAGTGGTGTTGTTGGAAAACCCAAAACATTGAGCCCATTGGTCGAGTGTTAGGATCTACTCATCGTTCATAAGGAAGAATTTGATGCGATCAACTCCAGGACTTTGTTCCTCGATACAATACTAATGGTCAACCGTATGCGTTATTGTGCTGAATAACTCAAGTGTTAAGCGGTGATACATGGCGATATCCTTAAAGACGAAGTCATACAAACCAACATTGTTCCAAAGTAAATAAAAATAAGCATGAATGACATGTTGGTTTAGGATATAAGGAAACACCCACTTGGTGGACTGGTGACTCATTAATGGCGCCAGAGAACTTTACGGTGGTGGAGCACTTCGTTGGAAACCCCAAGAGCAATGTGTGATGAGCACAGCAACAAGTCTTCCCTTAGTAGAGACCGAGGTTATTGAACCAGAAGGAGGAAGGAAACGCCACACAGGTGTTGCAAGCAACATGGAGATCTGCACAACACAAACTCAAGACTTTGCCCCAAGGAATCAGTGAGGTTTTCAAGCTCACCGGTTTGCTGTAACAAAGGATTAAACATATGGTGTGGAAGGTAATGGTTTGTAGCAAGTGAACAAGTAATAGTGGAAGATGTATCAATGGTAAATATTGGACCGGGGTCCATAGTTCACTAGAGGTGCTCTCTTTAGATAAAAACATGGCATGAAGGGTAAACAAATTACAACAGGGCAATTGACAGGAACTGAGCAAGGCATAACAATGCAATTACTAGTCAGAAAGATCCTATGAGATTTGATTGGGCAATACAACAAGATACATAGACCGCCATCCAACTGCATCTATGGCTAGAGGTCCACCTTCAGGTTATCATCCGAACCCTCTCCAGTATTAAGTTGCAAGCAACAGACAACTGCTTTAAGCAAAGTGTGTAAGGTAAACAGTCCACATGTTCCATGAACAAGAGACCGTTGTTTTCTCCCTAGTAGTAACAACACATATACAACCAAAGAGATTATTGTCACTTCCCTTAGAAACTAGAGGCATGAACCCACTATCGAGCATAAATACCCCCTCTTGGAGTCACTAGCAACTACTTGGCCAAGATAGCTACTAACAACGGAGAGCATGCAAGATCACAAACAACACAGACATGATAGAATCATAAAGATAAAACCATTAATCAAAACAACATAATAATCTCAAAATCCATCGGATTCCCGTAAACACAACATGCATGATTACAAATAGATTAGATCTTGATCATGAACGGAGCTTACAAGATATATATATATATGAAAGCACAAAGGAGGAGATACAACCATCTAGCTACTACATGGACCCATAGTCCAAGGTGCAACTACTCACGCATCATACCAGAGAGAAGTCCTCCGGGATGATCTCCCCTCCGGCAGGGTGCCGGAAAGAACTTCAGATCCCCCCGATCTAGGGACGATGGTGGCGGCGGATACAGACGGTTTCTTGGAGATTTGATCGGGTACTTAGGGTTTATACATCGTGTGCTTCTTATAGGCGAAGGGGGAGGACGAGGCTTAGGCCAGGGACCCCACACCCCTCCCAGGCGCGGGGCAGGGCCCACCCGTTCCTAGGGTGGGTCTGGCCGCCCTGGCCGGCCTCTCCGGCTCCCCTCTGGACTTCTTGTTCCACACGGAAAGTAATTGACTTTGATGTTTATCCCGTCAAATTATGAGAATATTTCTTTACTAACTTTTCTGAAACCAAAAACAGCAGAAAACAGGCATCTAGCACTGTTGCAACTTGTTAGTAGGTTAGTACCAGAAAACATGTAAAAAGCACCTCAAAGTGTAGACAAGGCAAAGCAAAACAGATACTAAACAAGCATGGAGCATCAAAAATTATAAATACGTTTCCAACGTATCACTTCCTATCTATCTTCGGCACTTAAATGGCTTTATGTGGATCTATAGAAACTAGGTCAAATTAATTTGAAGTATAAGTAAATGGTAGATTGCTCTTAAGATTTTACATAGGACCTTTGTAGGTATTGTACCCACGAGGAAATCAATATACGAGAACTTCCAAGTCGAAAGATTCATCTTCTTGTTAATAATTTGCGTGCCGACAATGTTGACCCTATTTTCAAATAAATTAAAGAAAATAAAGAAAATTCCTAAAAACAAAGACTTACACATGGCGTCCTTTTGTGTGTATTACCTTCCATGAAAAATGGTAAACATGAGGTTTGATAACTTTGGAAAAACATACCTCACAACATTGGACTAGCATGTATGTGCAGAAGTTTCAATCCAAAAGAGGAAAGACCAAGGTCATGTCCATATCCAACATAATGTGTATGATAATATTCCCATATTTAGTAGATTGGTGCATCGTGGCAAGGTAAACAATGTTGAGAAGGGGAGTTTCCAACAAGTATTAGGAAAAGAGACAATCTCAATATTCCTAGTGAGAGGTATGTTTTTTCTGTAAATCAAGTAGTACTAGTACAACAAATAATATGGCTCAAAATAGAGGGGAATATCGAAGAGCGAGAAGATACTATGAGCACGCATAGGCAGCACGAGAGGAGTTGAAGGCGGTGCGATGTCACATGATACTAGTACACCTACTCTTGCTCTCAATTTTCTCTCTCCTTCACCCCCTCTCACCATCCATCCTCCATTTCTCTTTCAATTCCTTCCCATTTAATTTTTCGCCCAATGTTAAAATTATAGTCTGAGATGCAGCAGTGCACAAAAAGACGGGGCCCACACCATGTCACCATCAATCAAGTTTGGTGACCCAACTTTGTGTAGAGTACACTAATGCACTATAGATAAGCATGTATAGGCAATTAGTTTTGATCGAAGGAGGTACGATACACCAAGTAATTCAGCATGATCTCCATGATTCTCTTCATTTTTGTATAAACGTGCGCTTCCGGAATTCCCTGGGCCAAGAAAAATCTAGAATCGACGAGTCTCGTATAATCCTTTTTTGTTGGCGGGACAAGTTTGGTACAATCTACTTATGATATTTTGGGATACTTTTTAGGGAATTAATACAAGCGCTATGTAAATAGGCATTATAAATTGCAATAGTACACACTCCTCTTTTCAACCAAAACACCCAACCTGCCGTTCCTTAGAACTTGATCTCTATTTGTTTCCTTCCAAAATGTCGTATGACAACTCTCTCCAGAAAATGTCGATCGACCTGACAAACGGGAACGACCCCGAAAGTCCGCATAGAAGCCTAGACTCGGTCGACGGGACATGGTCCCACCATTGTATGACTCCTTAGATGAAGAAGATAGCCACTGGAAGTGCTTTTTCAAAGGGACGCCGCCACCAACGTCGAGCGACTCCGATAAGATAGACGATGAGACCGAGTAAGAGGAATCTAAGGACGGTTGAGGAGGAGGCCGAGGACGACGATGAGGATTGTTCACATTTCAAGCCAAGTTTCCAATGTCAAGGTCATATCTACATGAACCGTCCCGTTTATTTTCTATAAATTAAAGAATGTAATAAAAAAAGTTAAGCACTTGCGTATGGCATCCTCATCCGTAAATGATAAACATGAATTTTGACAATGTTCAAAAACATTTGCTTCACAATATAACCAGCGATGTGTTAAAATACTTTTGTTCAAAGCTAAATAATGATCAAAAGTCATGGCCATTATTTATATAGTTTATAATAATGGGTCCATTTTTGGTAGATGAGTACATCTTGGCATGACATACTAATGTTGTTAATGTTACATACTAATGTTGTTAATGTGACTTGTGAACTTTTAAGTTTTCAATTTTTTTTGAATAATTCTAGAAGTGCCACATGTAAGTGTTTTTTAAAGATAGTGCAAAGAGTACGGCTCTGGATGCCACAACATAACAAATTTCATACAAAATAAAGTATGTTTTATGGTTAACAAGTCTCGTGAATTTTCAAGCTTTCTATCTAATTTTTAGAATTAAATGAATTTTTGTCAATTGACCAAAGTAGGTAAAATTTTAAGTACAAGTGGGAAATTTGTTCGGAATTCATATATAATTATTGTACCCACGCAGTCATAGAAAAAACCAACGTCTATTTTGAAAGATACAACTTCTTTGTATGAATTTTGATGCCAACACATCTGACCATGTTTCAAAAAAGTAAAAGAAAATATGGAAACATTGCAAAAATAAGAAAGGTCGTTTTTTATTTTCTTTCGAAAAGGGGAGTAGAATCCCGGCCTGTGCATGAGTTGATACACACAGCCTTTTATTAAAAATTATGCTGTCAATATAAGGGACCTGGGCAACTTCACCTGACCCCCACAATTAACCTTTCTTCCTCTTCTCCCCCTGCTTTACGACTTTGCAGCTATGGCTCTGATGACCGGAGATCCCCGGGGGAAGAAGAAAAATATCCAGGTGGCGGCGACAAAAGCCGTGGAGAAAAAGAAGACATGTTGACCTCTTCCGAATCCTTCTTTGGCCACTGCAGGTCGCAATATCGCAACAGGCAGGCACAAGAAGAAGAAGGTGACGAGGTCCGTCAAGGTCGTGCTGCATTTCCCTATAGGCCGGATCCAGCGCTACATCAAGGAGGGTCGGTACTCCCAGTGCATAGGCTTCGCGGCTCCCGTCTACCTCGCGACCGTTCTTGAGTACCTCACCCCCGAGGTGCTAGAGCTTGCCAGCCAAGCCGCCAAGGACAGCAGGAAGATTCGCATCATCCCGAGGAACGTGATGCTCGGCATCATGCGTGAGGAGGAGCTCAACAAGCTTCTAGCCGGCGTCACCATTGCGCACGGCGGCATGCTGCCCAACATCCACGAGTCATTGTTTGGCAATGGTACCATAGAGGATGCAGCCAAGTTTCCCGCGGAGGATTCTTCCAAGTCGCTTGAGAAGACCGCGGAGTCCCCCTAGAAGTCATTAAATGCTATTTTCTGTATGAGGTTGGGATTTCTCTATTTGCAGTTTGGCTAATCATAAGTGTCAATGTAATAATGTTCGGATCATGGTCTAAGAAAAATCTTGTGAGGGTTCTAAAAAAGTGTAATACTATTTAGATTAGTGTCAATGTAATAATGTTCCAAACATATTAAGTGTACCAACTACTAACGATTCCTATGTTTTATGAGTTTTCAAACTTCCTAGCTAACTCTATCCACTTGAATGATTTTATGTAGATTTATCGAAATTAGGTCAAATTTGAACTGCAAGTAAAATTGAGGTTGCTTTGAAAGTTTCAAGAAAAAGCTTTTGGAGGTAGCCCATTTTGTGAGAATTTTTGTTTTTGTATCGTACTACAAGAGTTCGAGAGTATTCCATCTTTGGTTCTATTTACCAATGGAATTACTTGTTTCGAATGTTCCTGCACACTATGATGAATGTAGGAGATCCAAGGATTATTCATATGTTCGGCAGGAGGAGCTCTGAGTATACCACTCCAGACCGTCTCTCTACCATGTAGTGAAGGCTACACCTACTCCAGTCGGTACGATTTCAATCGATTTATTCTACCCCTAGTAGTATTTTCCTTTTCTCTCCGTTCTCTTTCTCTCTGTCTTCTCGCTGATCCCCACTTGCCCTCGCCCACCTTAGCACACGCCAACACCTCCATGCCGCTTTCGGATCATCTCCGGAGCCCAGTTCGATAGGCACAGTAGATTTAGCATAGAGAAAGAAGGATCACTTGGTTTTATTTCAACCCGTATTTCTCCTTGCCCTCCATATCCATCCTCACATCACCTCCAACATCCCGGTGACGGATATTCCCACTCGCACACCAATACAGTCACCCGCCAACGCCGCCATGCCTCTTTAGGATCAGCTCCGGTGACCAGTTTGATAGACTGTTTTCCTTGTCACCTTGCCAGCTGCCGCTCACTCTCTCCTCCAAAACCCCAATCAAAACAAAATACCATATTCCCCCAACTGCTCGAGCTATTCGTCATGATGTCCCAATCAATCGATGACAGTGATACTTCTAGGGTGTTTTCTGATGGCCCCCTTGAAGAAATCTTAGCCAGATGCGACATCATTACCGCCACGAGCCTTGTCGCCTGCTACACACGTTATCTCTACTTAGCAACACATAGTGCATCCCTGGTGAAATCTCATCCGTTTGTTCTCCCCTATGTACTTCACTCTCACCCAACTGAGCTACCGCGTGAGTACAATGTCTTCTACCGCAGTAATCACAAGAAGAGGTTCTAAACGGGAAGCTAGGCAGGGAAAAGAGGAAGTCACAACAGAATTTCAGATGGACCTTGTGCGAGCTGTCATCGCTGGAAAGGTCCTCCTCCGATGCTGTGATGCCATACTGTGAGGGTGAGAAGTGGGCAGGCGCGAATGTAGATTGGATCGCCACTCTAGTCCTCAACTAAAACTGGGAGCTTGTGAATGTGTTCGCTCGTGCCAGATTTTTCTACCCGCAATCTTCGACTTTGAGACCACCTCCAAGGTACTTAATTTTGTGGCCGCTAGTCAGCCAACTAATCTACTGAAGATAGCCATTTGCCGAGTTCGCACCGCTGTTGGGAACTATAAGGATTTCTTTGTGCTGTCCATCTTCGACACTTTAATTTCCTTCCCTGATGGTCCTCATGGTATCAGGATTGTTCTTGAGAACCAGTTCAACATGTTCAGCTACCGAGATGCAATTATCCACAAGGGAGTTGTCTATGCTGTAACTCAGATTAGCAATGTTTATGCATGGGATCCTCGGTCTTGGGGTAAAATTTCCATCCTTAATTTTTTAGCTTCATCATTCTAATTTTTCCGAACTGACCTCTGAAAGTTCTTTCGTTGCAAGGTCATGTGCGTCTTCCGGGGCCACCCGATTTTTAGGGTAATCATGAGTACGGTCCTGATCTGTGGTGGTTAGCAAGATCTCCTAATGGTGGTAGCCTTATTCTGATCAATACTGAGGACGTTAGCGATAGGCGGTATAACAGTACTCATGGTGGTTATCCAGTCGCTAATAATGTTTCTTATCATCATGGCTGCACTATTCATACCTATTCTACTAGGATTTGTGCCATGTTTTCTCAATTGACACTAGCAGGTTACTTCCACCGAGGCAATGGCGGAGGGTTTTTAACCTTGGAGAATTTTCTATCCAATTACTATTCCAATTGGCGCCGCATGACTTGGCCCTGAAGATCTAACGAGGAGCAACTTTGTATACACCTCGCCGCACAAAGTTAGCCTTGATGGATATAATTCTCGTCCTGAAATATGCCGCTTTAGTATGAATGCTCAAGACGCCATTATTGGTTTATCAACAAACATTGTCTAGAATTGGCGTCAGACTCCATTTTGGTTCGTCCCACGCTTGGCTAACATGAAGGATTGGAACCGGCATAATTAACAGTTCAAGGAATATGGCCGAACATAGCGATCATATGGAACAGGGATTTGCGTATCTTGAATTATTTTCTTCGCCTTATTTGTATTGCAAGGCCCTGAGGCGTTAATTTTCTATACTCAAACCTCTCATTTCGCTGCAATGTTAGTGAAAGGCGTGCAATTTGATGAAACTCCTTTTGTATGCAAGCCATATCTTTCGTCAGTGTGTGTCGATTATTATGCAACTCGTTGCGCCCGCACCCCTTTATTATTTATTGCACTAATTTCGAGTTCTTAAAAAATGTGAAATAAATCAGGAACATTGACTATATTGTTTCTCGTGCATCTACAATACTTGTTCCTATAATATGATTTTACGTGACCTGTGTAAAAAATAAAAAAACCTAATCGAACGATATCTTGTGTTTATTTGCTAGTTTTGTGGTGGCAAAACCAAGTGATATTTTGGTCTAGAAATTCACAGACGAACTATATATGATATCTTGATGGTTTATTTCACATTTTATGAAGAACTTGGAAGTGCGACATGTAACAACTAGTTGCGGGTCCAACTAGTGGCAAATTGTAATTTCCGTCATGGACGTCTCTAGTATTTTCGAGCGAATGATGCATGCAGGTTCTCACTAAAAAGTGGGCCCGATCTAAACAGGGCACGTATATCTGTGATTCAAAGTCCTGCACGTTAAATATTGTGTCTGTTCATGTAGCACACGTCTATCATTTTGCCGCGCGGTTGCGTGCTGGACACGTATAATTCCATGTATGTATGAACATATGCAACATTTAAAAATTACCACGGACACATGTGCACTGGATCCAGTGTATATATTGTCGGTCCTTATACTACAACTTCTACATGTAGGGGAACAAGGTGAAAGTACATGTTTCCATGTCGCGGCTACTACTACTAGTAGTTCTTCCTCCAATTTCCGTTAAAAATACTATGTTGAAATGAATGCTCTAAAAAGAAAACCCTCTGGTCAAACTAATGTGACTAGACCATACTGCATCTCTGATATATAGAAGTACCTTCGTGGCGTGCTAATATAACATATAGTGAATTCTAGGCGGCGGTGACGTCCTCGATGCTGCTGTTGACAGACCAAACAATTAAAATCTCACTCCTCTCATTTTTTCTCTGCCTCTCCATCTTCTTTCCCAGTCCCCACTCCGCCGACGATCTCCCCCATGCTCTCTCTTCTCACCCATTTATTGCATGAACTCTCCCCCTCCTCCTCTAGAAAACCACAATCACACTTGCACCCGCCTACTCCGCCTAAATGCATCTAGTCATGATGGCCGATTCGAAGCTCAGCGAGCGATGCAAGTGGGATCAACTGAGCGTGGACGTTGTCGATCTCATCATTCAGCGTGTGGACATTTCCAAAACCATTAGGTTAGACGCATGCTGCAAGATGCTGTACGATCATATCGGCAACAAAAAAGGTACGAAATAGACTTTGCACCATTGGAATGAACCCTTCCTACTGATGCCTCAGCATTCTCATTTGTTCTACAAGCACTATGAAGATATGATGGTAAATCGTATGCATGACATGGTGTACAACATGGTGCCCCTCAACCATCCTTGGTGCACCGCCATCCTTCCCTTCATGCATGAAAAAATCTGAGTGGGCATGAGTGGCGACCGGCTCGCCGCCGTGGACCCGAGTGGGGTCTGGTGCCTAGCGAACATCTACACCTATCGAGTAAGAAACCTTCCATCGACGGATACTTGTGGCATTGAGTGCAAGTCATTACCAATATATGACAGGTATTGCTACTAAACCAGCCAGGGTTCCCATAGTTACCTGTACTCTTTTTTATACTCATGCATATTTCAAGATTTTGTTTTTTTGGCGAATCCACAACTATGGAGAAAAGTATGAAAAGTCGTGTGATGGATGTCTTGACCTGCTGAAGATCGTAATCTGCAGAGTGCTGATTAGTGCATATTTGCATCATGTTTTAGATTATTATTTTGCAATGTAGCTGTAGGATCTTTGTATTTTACGGTGTTCGCATGCACTTTTTATGTTTATTTTCACCAGGATTCGGATAGATAATGGATCCAGTGGACACAATTCTTGGACTAGTTATATTGGATTGCAAAGGATCCAAAAACTACGTAAATTTCTTATTTGGTAAATATTGATAACACCAGAAGAAAACCCGAAGCAATTGGAGGATATAGAAGGGTTAACGACCAACTATAAGGCGGGAGAACTTTTCCAGCTGTACAGTTCCTGACATATAGTTGGCGCCGACACCGACTCCTCAAATAGTTTCACCCTGTGCAACTATATCAGAGAGACGACATACAGAACACCCAAAATCATCGAAACCTAACCTTCGGAAGACATCTAGAGGGGGAACTCATACATAGGGGATTCATCTTCACCCTGTGCAGATCCGTGAGGCTAAGGCATCGATCTTCATTATCAACCGCTGCATCACCACCATCTCCATCCATCATATCTACATTTTGTCTAGATATTGTTGTAATTTCCGTACTCGTTGTGGATTTATACAAGTATTATTCATCTATGATAGATTACATTACTTTTGACATGATGTTGATTGCCTCCATGTCTGAGTAGATCATTAGTTCTTGGTGATATGGAGAAACCCTAGTATGAGAATGGAATAAGATAAAGTTTATTATGATATTCATCGTTGTGATCATGTGTTAGATTGTCTACATCTTGATGTTGGGAGAAGTCAACCTCTCAATATTTGCCTCTTGTGGGGACTTGATGGAGGGAACTACTTGTTGGTAGACATAGGGATGTTACCACTTATGGTGACTATAAAACTATTGGCACCCCTTACGTATCAACTTGGGAATCAAGGAAACTCACAAAACACTATCCATGCCATGGGATACGTCCTGCGGGATTACGTCCCTTAGTAGCGCAGTAATTCAATCGATGTTGATTGCTGCCTGCTATGGTTATGAGGATGATTTGAGCAGTGGTTGCTGCCTCTTTGTCCAAAAGGGAGATCCTACCTGTCAACACTCGGATTTCTAATCCCATATGCCTATTATCCCATACCTCGCAATCCCAGGATTATCATTTTTGCGAGACATAACAGAATTGGTACCATAGTGCATCATCCATTACAAACCATAATAAAGGTCTTACAAATAAAGAATCTCATGATTCAGTCTTAATACAATCAATGTAGCGGAATAATAATGAAGGTAGTGTGGTCGGGGCTCCATCTTCAGGGTCACAGGCAATGCGGACGATGGGAGATGATCCTAGTTGTCATAGACTTCCTGCTGTCCATCATCCGGGTAGTCCTCTTCATAGTCTGGCCACAGGAACAGCCAGGGACAAAGCCATGATTACTCTTTAAGTACTCGCAAACTATCACTAACAAGAAAAATATTTTGAGTAGGAATCCTAAGCTCTAGGTTTATTTGCAAAAAAGCATGGTTTATTTCTAACTGAGTTCAGAAGTAAATTAAACTAGTTTAATGATCTATAACACCTAAGTGGGAACTTAGTTTTCATGTTCACAACCCTGTTGTGGTCAAGTCAAAGTCATAGTTTTCACAAGTAATTTTGAAAACATCTGACGACGGAACAGTATGGCCAGTCCAACTGTCGATGACCGCGGACGCTGCTATTCGAATAGTTTGACACTCTATAGAGGTGGTACACTTTCACCACAACATTGGGTACATTCGTCAGGGACAACCCTGAATCATCATACTTAGTATGCGGATAATCAATCCTAACCTTTCAAAACACACGCTAGTATAGGCACCCCCCTATGAGTTTGGCCTCCCAACCATGACCATCTGTCATCTTGGGAACTGCATAGGTGGACATTCACATTCATGAGGTAGCCTCAACTCAACCACTTCCGCAAGAGAACCAATAGTAAGACATATAAACTTCCAGTCAAGCCCTATCCAAATTTGGGTATTGTGGTTGTACGGTAAAAATTGGAATGGTATCGCATCCGAACCCAACCATCAGTTTTTATAAAGGGATAAGGCTCATGCCTCAACATTTTCATCATGAAATCATCTTGCGTTCATAACACGTGTCAAAACATTTCAACAGAATGAATCTTCATTCCAAGGTTTTCATAATCATTTTCACCAAGTATTCCCATCTAAAGTGATCCACTTTTATGCTTAGAACCAGCCACTAGAATTGAGGGTATTCACAAATGAGGGGTGCTAATCAAGTGTGACTATCCAAATCTAGTCTCATGCCTTAGTATGACATCTAGTTCTAACTACTTAGGCCTAGTTTTATGCTCTTTATGCTATCTATAGTAGTTTTCCAAAACTCAGAAGCTACTAAGTAAAGGTAAAGAACTTTGGTAACGAAATTACAAGAATAAAGCTTGCAGGTAAAACTGGGATTGGTGTAATCAAGGTTGCATAACCAAAGCATGCCTAATGCATCTTGCATAGGTTATCTTGCATAAGTAGCATGCAAAGTTCTAGATTGCAATTGTTAGCTTGCATAGGTAACATGCAAGTGTTAGCTTGCCTTGATTTTTGCAGTGGTTGAAGTTTTCTTCATCTTCTTCGTAGCACTCCTCCTCCTCGTAGCCTTGGTTGGTACTAGCGTCTATAAATGAATACGAGGTACACAATCACCAAAGAGTACTTAACTACCTGTATTTGGCACACAAAGGTTCACACTAGATGATCTAGCATCATCACAATCACCACATGAAATAAATACCTAGTCCTTTTTTATTTTATTTTAGGAAAGTAATTCCTACTCATTAAAAACTACTTAAGATTTCATATTCTCCAATAAAAATATGGGATCATCTTGACACATGTCATCACCACATATTCTAATACTTGGTAATGTGATTTAAAGTGGTGGTCATATTTTATAAAGTTTAAAACTACTATTTTATATAATTAAAGTGACTAGAAATGCCTATATAGCATTATTTTAGTACTAGTCCAAGATCACTGCATGTAAACCTAAATATTTCTACATATTCACATAGATCTTGTCAAATGTGATTTTTGAGAGTTGGAATCAACTCAAAACCCTTTATGGTTGATTTTTGAAAAATGTTTGAATGTGGAAAATGTAGGGTTTCGTAGCATGGAAAACAAAATTTTCTATCGCATACAAACAAACAAGCCAAGATCTATCTACTAGATTGTAGCAAAGAGTCGATGGAATAACTCACCCTTGAAGATTCCAAAGTGTTTAACGAGAGCGAATTCTCGTGGGTGATGTAGTCGTACTCTTCCCGATCTCAAGATCGCGTAGACGATCCTTCATTGCGTTCCTGGCGCTCCCATGATCGGTCACACGTTCGGTACTCGACGAAGACCTTCCTCTCCCTTGTTCCAGCAGGCAGTGGAGGTTGTAGCACTCTCCTCGCGATTCCGGCAGCACAACGGCGTGGTACCAGAAGTAGAGGGGAGATCTCGCAGGGCTTCGCCTTAAGCCGGAGCGAGTATGGTGGACTATGAGAGAGCCCTCGACGTTCTAGGGTTTAGAGCCGCCGAGGAGGGGGCAAGCCGGCGGCTAGGGTTAGCTAGGCGGCGGTGGCGGTTTGCCCTAGGGCGGCGGCGGCAGTGGAGGTGGCGACGCCGGCGGCTAGGGTTTAGAGGTGCAGGTGTTGGGTGTCTATGAGGGGAGCCCTGCCCCTCCTTTTATAGGTGGAGGGGCCGGCCAAGGGGAGGGGATTCCCTCCCCAACTCGGCTTGGAGGTGGGCCGGCGGTGGAGGGGAGGAACTCCTCCCCAACTTGGTTTCCACCTCCCTCTCCACTTCCCAAAAATAGCCGTTTGACTTTTTCAAACTAGGATTTGATTAAACCCTTTATTTTTTTCAGCGATGACACCTAGTACATGATGAAATCATACCAACTTGATATAACACATTCATGTACCCTTCCCCTTCGGAGTGCTGGACATTCCGGAACCTTCTAGAACATTACCGATGAAAACACCGGAACCATTCTCCAACTCCGAAACAGGACTTTCCTTATATGAATCTTATTCTCCGGACCATTCCGGATCTCTTCGTGATATCCCGAATCCCATTCGAGACTATTATAGCACAAGTATCAATGTTTCCATGTTAATACTATTATAGCATGAATGTAAACATTTATCCTAAACACAAAGATATAATAATAACTACATTTATTATTGCCTCTAGGGCATATCTACAACGGAATAGTCTTTGTCTTGTTATTTTTACGATAGGTGATCTATAATTTCAAATGGTCTGAATCCAACGGGATTGGATTGATAATTTCAATACCTTTCTAGGAAAATTTGAATCATGCAATTTGGTTTAGTAAATCTCCTTGAATTAATTTTTGAATCTACTGACAGAACTATGGTTTGAATAAAATGGAAAATATCAATTTGAATTACTGAGCTAAGCACGATAATTATACTGGCCGGCCCAGATGCACAACGCGCGCGCAGCGGGCTGTTGACAGGGGGTCCCATGCGTCAGCAGCTCTATCTAATTGAACCGGTACGTTTCAATCTAAGCCCTACGATTAGAACAAGATCTACGGTTGTGGTTCATCGTCTCCATCGCATAGCTCCGACGAGACTGAACCCTACCAACGACGGTAGGGGTACGCGGTGGATCACTTGGGCTCCAGCTAGGGTCGGCGATGGGGGCGAACGAAGTTTTCGATGACGGCGGTTCGAACGATGGTCACGGCGGCTCCTGGGGTGTCTCCAATCAACGGCTCCTCTCCTACCCTCCAGCGGCGGACTCCAGCCAAATTCCGGCGGGCTAGTGCTCGCCTTGCTCTAGGGAAAGGTCGGGGTGGTTCTGAGAGAGAGGGGAGTGAGATGGTGTGAAAAATTGAGGCGGGGGTGGCCTCTATTTATACACCGACAAGAGGGGCAGAGCGGCATGGGATGGGCTCATCGGTGACGACGATATAGTGAGATAACAGCATGGCTGAGGGCGTAGGACAATGCAGTGTCTCCTGGCGGTCGTCGCACGCTTAAAGGCACGACATGTGGCGGTCGAGAATGGTCGGGACGGGTCGGTTCTCTATGCGGGAACGGAGGTGTTCGAGACGACATACAGGGGCTTCATGTCGCGCGGTGGCGAACGGTCGTGTCTGGGAGGTAGCTAGGGTCATGGAGAGTGCAGTTACGCGCGGTGAGAGCGAGGCACAACGTGTGCGAGCGTGTCGGCTGAGGTGCTCTGGCGTGCTCTCGGCATGGTTGGAGAGAACTAGGCGTGACGGTTTCCTGGTGGTCCACGGCTTGGCTTTGCTCGAGGGGTGGACAGGGAGTGGCGGTTGACGGTGGCTTGTCTCCTGGACATCGTCGACGGGTGCGGCGCTTCCTCTTGCGGGTTGTCCATGGTCGGCTGGCAATGGCGGCTCGGGTGGCGCAACACTGGTGCAAGCGGTGGAGGGTCAGCTGGTTCAATGCGTGCTGGCCATTGGGGGAGACAGGCTAGTAGTGGACAAGGCATTGGTCAAGAACATTAATAGTTTGGCAGCTATTACTGTGCTCACCAGGTGTTTGATGAAATGGCCGTATGAAATTTAAATTTGAATTTTGGGACGAATTTTGGTGAGTTATCTGGTCATAAGCTTGGTACTCTGAGGTTTCTAGGGTTTTCCAAGGTGAAGTGGTTTGGTTTGTTTTTGAGAAATGGTCATCTTAGTACCTATTAAGGATTCAATTTTGAATTGTCCTTTAAATATATTTGGAATTTGTTTCTGTTGGTTTGTAAAGTGGGCTTGGGTTCACTTTTACTTGGTCTAGCAAGGGGTGAAAATAATTGGATTTGTTTATGTTAGAAATCATTTACTAGGAACACCCAAAGTGGTCTAGTGAACATGTTTGGCCAAAATGACCATTTGCTTATATTTCTTATATTTGATATTCTCTTCATTTGATTCTGCATGGAAATGATCTAGATGATATTGTTTTCATCTTTAAACCAATCATTATCATTTATAGCAATCAAACATGGAAATAGCAATCATTCATGCATTAATCACACACACATGCATTCATATTAATTTTAATAATAAAAGTTTTTGTTAACCCTAAACTTGGGTGATTAGAACTTGATAATCTTGTTTAATATTTTTGGGGTGTTAAAAACCTTCCCTCCTTAAACAAAATCTCGTCCCGAGATTTAAGAAAAAGAAACTAGGAACTAAAGAGATCTGAAAACTCAGTCCTAATGTAATCTTCTCGCTACCAAGTACCTTCTTCTTCAGTATGGTTACTCCACTGGATCTTAAGAAACTTGATACTCCTGGTCCTGGTGGTTCTAAAGGATTCTTCAAAAATATGAATGGGTACTTCATGATAAGTGAGGTCCTGGTTGAGCTCTATGGTTTTGTGATCAATATTCTTGGAAACTTCGGTCTTCTCCGGAACTTCTAGGCATTTGCGAAGTAACGAGATATGGAACACATCATGCATGGATGACATCTCCTCCGGCAGTTCCAGTTGATATGATACTTCTCCTTGGCGATTTAAAATCTTGAAGGGTCCAATATATCTGGGCAACCTTTCCTTTCAGTTGGAAACGTTGCATTCCTTTCAAGGGTGATACTTTCAGATACACAAAATCTCTGATAGTGAAGGATAGATCTCGGCGTCTCTTGTCGGCATAACTCTTCTATCTGGATTGGGCGGTCTTAAGGTGCTGGCGGATCTTGTGAACTTTATCTTTGGCTTTTCTTAGGATGTCGGGTCCGAAAATATGACTCTCTCCTACTTCCGACCAATTCAGTGGGGGTATGACACTTCCTTCCATGCATAAACTCAAATGGGGCCATTTTCAAACTGGCTTGGTAACTATTTTTGTATGAGAATTCTGCAAAAGGCAGACAGTCCTCCCATTTAGATCCATATTCCAACACACAAGCGCTCAACATATCTTCGAGTATCTAGTTGACTCGCTCTGTTTGTCCCTCAGTTTGAGGGTCATAAGCTATGATGAAATCCAGTTTGGTTCCTAATCCTTCTTGGACTTTCTTCCAAAATATTGAGGTAAACTGGGTTCCTTGATCCGACACAATGTTCTTGGGGATCCCATGCAAACTGACGATTCTAGCAATGTACATCTCTGCAAGCTTCGAACTCTGGTAGGTCGTCTTGACGGTAAGAAATGGTATACTTTAGACAGTCTATCCACTATGGCCCAAATAGAGTCATTTCCCCTACTATATGTAGGCAAACCAGTGATAAAATCCATTCCAATAGAATCCCATTTCCATTCTAGGATCTGCAATGGTTGCAGAAGTCCTGCGGGTCTCTGATGTCTCGCTTTGACTCTTTGACAGATATCACATTTAGCCATGTAGCTTCCGATTTCCCTCTTCATTTTATGCCACCAAAATTGCTCCTTAAAATCCTGATACATCTTGGTTCCTCCAGGGTGGATAGAATAAAGAGTATCATGGGATTCTTGCAAAATAGCTTGTTTCAACTCTGAATCTGCTAGTACACATATTCATCCTTTACACCACAAAACTCCTTCATCTTCGGTGAATCCGGGTACCTTCCCTGTACTGATACGATGTTTGATTCTGTTGATACTAGCATTTCCTTTCTGCGCCTCCTTGATTTGACTGATCAAATTGGGTTGAAGTTCTATGCTAGCCAAAAATTCTTCACTAACTAGCTCCACTCTGAAATTTTTCATCTCCTCATGCAAACTTGGCTGGGCCTCTTTTATCATGGTGTTCAATCGACACGGCAATCTGCTAAGATCATCTACTACCACATTGGCCTTGCCGAGGTGATAGTGAATGTCAAGATCATAGTCCTTGATTAACTCTATCCATCTGCTTTGCCTCATATTTAGCTCCGTCTGGGTGAAAATATACTTCAGACTCTTGTGATCCGAATAAATCTCGCAGCGATTACCTGTAAGGCTCCCAACCTTTAATAAGGTAGAGATCCCTGTGTTTACAATGCTAGTCCCTGGATCAATAGCTAGCATCCACAGTTAAGATGTAATATCAAGAAACAAAGGTCATAATACAACTTTATATCCAGGAATAAAATAATTTATTACATCTTACATAGCTCATTTGGCGATATCATTACAATGCAGCAGAATATAACAATAGCATGGGGTCCTTCATCTTCAAAGTGCCACAGGAAGTCATGTTGGTTGTAGACTTGTAATCCTAATCAATAAACCTCACTAACATCAAACAAACCTGCAACATAATAAGTTACAGTCACAAGGGTCAATACATTTGAATTGTATTGGCAAGTGATACTATGGTAATATAGTGGAGTCTATCATCTATATGCATTTGGCTAAGTGGATCTTAGGCTTGCTTTGCTCAAAATAGATTTTCCTTATCATTTGAAAACACTAAGTTTTTGTTTGTCAAAATCACCCAAGGCATCTCCCTATAGAAATTGGTGATCCTTCAACCCTTGTTCAACCACAAGTTTTTAACTTAGAAATTTGGATGAGGAGATTCTTGATAGAAATTGGTGATCCTTCCATGTCTTGATGCTCAAATTGTCCTTTACCAGGGACATGGCTAAGTACTTAGATTTTTCCATCTGCAGAGGTTGTGCACTTTCCCCACAAGACTTGGTTTCACCAAGACAAGATCTTTCAGAAGCCTTCCCTTAGACCAGAATGGACGCGTTCCAACCTATCAAGACCCTACCACCAACTGTCCGTTTGGCTAAGTTATTGCAACCTATATGATCCAGGCAGAGCCCATAATGCCAAGTGGCTGCACTTGAAGCTTCTCAACATTTGACATCTCAAATCTCTTTGTTCCTGGGTGGCCATCCACAAGTGAGATACCAAGTTTTCCCCAGTATACTGGACTTGGTGATGCCCAAGTTTTCCCCAGCATACTGGACTTGCATAACCACTCAACACAAACCATTCTTTCCATTCCACCCAGGTGATTCATTCGCTTAGTTGTTTTATTACACAAAACACAAGTCCTTGACTTAGAAATATTCCATAGCATGAAATATAATCCACCCTTGTTTTCTACTAGCTAAGCTAAGCATGATAGTAGTAGGAATCTTAACTTAGGAATTTCTACTAAGGTTTCATCTACCAGGATTTCCCATGGCATAGTTTATACTTAGCAAAAATTCCATGCAAGTCCTACTTAGTAATATCACTAGTTCATAGTGAAAATAAATGGGACAAAAGTATGAAGCATCAGTTGCCTTGTTGGTAGAGAATACAAGTTCACTCCTTGATCTTGCAATATTCACACTCTTCAAATCACTACAATTCAATCAAGCAAGCAATATTTCAATCTACCATTCAAGCAAACATCACATAAAATAATAGAAACAAAACAATGCATGCAAGCATGCCAAAGATTGTTTTATTTGGAAGAGTGGTCTCTATTAGGTTATAAACATTTGAAAACACCTATTGGTCATTTTATAAAGTGGCTAAACTATTTGCAAAAGATTCTACCTATAAACCATTTTTAAACCAAAGCATTATTTTATGTGGTGGAGAAATGCTTTTATTAAGGCAACAATCTATAGGGTTCACAAAATATGTTTTAAAATCATAAAACCTTGTGTTTAGGGTCAGAGAGTTTAAATCAAAACATTTCCCAAAGGTTTTCTCCAAAAAGCATTTTTAACAAATAAACAATATTTTTATTTGACTAGAAATAGTTTAAATCAAAGATTTATTCCTTTGCTTCACCAAATACATTTTCAAATCCATGAGTTGGTTTCTAAGGTCAGTAGGTTCAAAACAATCCTTTTGCCAAAGGTTTTATCTCAAAAATCATATTAGAACAAATTTTATATTCTAAACATGCATACAGAAGTTTCTGCAAAAACAATCAATTTAACAGAAGCAATTCACAAAACAAAGGGCATGGTCAGAATGTACTTGTGTTGATGATTCCATTGATATAAAATTTGCAAAATTTGGACGTGTGGTTTGAAAGCTATGAATTTTTCAAATTGGAACATCAAATAGATCATTTCTGGTTTTATTCAAATAGACAGGGCCACGTGGCGTGTTGTTATTCGTCTGTACCGCTTCGTGCAGATCGTGCAATGAGAGGCGTTAGATCTAAACAGATCGTGCGGCACAGGAGCAAGCATACCCCTTCGCTTAATGTTCTTTCGTGTGTGTTGGATCTGCATCCTACGGCTGATGATCAACCAACCATCAAGTGGCGGCGTTGGCGGCGGCGAGTGGCGGCGCTGGCTCTGGCTACGGCATCGCGGCGACTACAGGAAGCAAGGGAGGAAGGGGAATGGCTCACCAGGTTCGCAACTTGATGCTGATGCTCAAGGTGCTGGCCGCTTGTCGAGGGGCGCACGGTAGCGTTGAGGATTGCTCGCCGGAGATGTTGCTGTCGTCGGGTCATGCACAACTTCGTCGTAGGCGAATCTCTGGAACGCAAGTGAGCAAAACTACTATTCAGGAAGATGCACACGGGTTCAAGGACCACGGGAACACTCACCAGTGAACAAGGGGCGCACGAGGTCGTCGGCTATGGCTCGCCGGAGTCGAGCTCATCATCGGTGGCGCTCAGACATGGACAGAGCCGAGGCTGCGGGGCACGCGCGGGTGAGTACGAGGCACTGGCAGGTGCGCCTGGTTCTAGCGAACTAGATCGTGTGAATCAGGGACAGTGGGGAGGTTCGTGCTCATCGGAATCGACCGGAAAGGTCGTCGGAGCCAGTGGTGGTGCGAGCGAAAATTAGCGCAGCCTGATGGCGTAGAGGATCTGGCTAGTGAGGGGAAAGATAGAGGGGGCGAAGGCGCTTTAGTACGCGTGATTGCGGGGCCGTTTCATGGCGTGGTTAACGCGTATTCACGCCGGCATTCAAACGGCTGCAACGGCCGGCGAGGCGTGGTCAGCTGGGCGGGTGAAGGAGACACTGAGGTGGCGATGGGGTCCGTTGGTCAATGAAAGGAAGAGAGAGGAGGTGGGGGCCGATGATCAGTGACTGAGTGGGTTCTGGCTGCGGTGAGAAAATGTTTTGTGGGAGAGAGGGAGAGGTGGGCTGCTGGGCCTGGGCTGGGCTTTGCCGAGTTGGGCTAGCTGTTTCATTTTTTTGTTCTGATTGTTTTTCCTTTTCTATTTCTAATATTTTGTTTTGTTTTTGTTTAATCTTTTAAAACATCTATTTGAATTCAAATTTCTCTCCAACTTTGTGTGGATTCAAACACTGATTAGTAATATATTCTGAAGTCAATTTTGGAATAAATCTTTATTCTTTTTGAGATCTTTTAATTATTTAAAGCAAGCCCTTGCTTTAAATTCAAATAAGATCAAAAATATTTTTAATCCTTATTTAAATTTCATTTTTCCACAAAACTTTTTCAATAAGTTTTAATCAATTATTAGGGTGTCAAATAATTCACTTTGAACTCTTTGGAAATATTTTTAATATGTTTTATTAATCATTTAAAATTGGATTTTTCTTTATTCAAATAGAATTTGGTTTATGCCATTTTATTTTATTTTGGAAAATTTCTTTATCCTTTTATTTTGTTTGGATTTGGATTATACTCATTTCATTTGCTTATGATCTTGGCCAAGATTTTAATTTGGTCTTTTAAATACTCATTTAATATTTCTTTCTCTATCTCATAAAATCCATATCTTTTTATTTATAGATCTAAACTTGGTGATTCCAATTTGTAAAATCTTATTTAATATTTGTTTATCCTTTTAAATCCCTTTAGGATCATTTTCTCATCATTTGGTATGGATTTCTAGATAGGTGCTTTATTACCTTTGGAAATTCAATTTCCTTATCTTATTAATTTCATAAGATTTTATCTATGGCTCCAAATTAAGTGAAACCAATTCATATGGTTTTATAATATTTCTATTTGTCATTCTTGATCATTTTGAAATGTTTGTTTACAAATTTTTATATGGATCAAATCCATAGGCTTGGGAATAACTTGGGAATGTTTTTCTTCCATTAGGGTTTTGGTTTATTTTCCAAGTGTTTAAATTTCCAGATGCCTTTATGAGGAATGCATTCCACTTGATTTGAATTTAGTTGGATTCAAACATTAACCAAAATTTGTTCCAGATGGGATTTTAAGTTTCTATTTAGAAACAAAAGTTTCTTTTCACACAAAATTTCAACAATTATTTATTTTGTTTATTTATTTTTCACATAACAGGATTTGCAAAATCTTGGGATGTGACATTACCCATGAGGTAATGCCGCCATGTCTTCAAGGATAAAACTACAGTTGCTAGTTCAAGCTCATGGGTAGGGTAATTCTTCTCATGTTGCTTCAGTTGTCGAGACAAATAGGATATGACTTTGCCTTCTTGCATTAACACACATCCGAGATCAACCTTGGATGCGTCACAATACACATCAAAAGGCTTCTTGATATCTGGAATAATCAAGATTGGGGCTGAAATCAATATCCTCTTCAACTCTTGAAAACTTGCTTCGCATTTGTCCGTCTATTTAAACTTCTTATCTTTCTTCAAAAATTGGGTCATGGGTCTTGCGATGCTCGAGAAATGCGCGAACATGGGTTTGAGTGGTTGGGGCTTTCCATTCTTCAACATCCTTAATCTTGGAGGGATCGACAACAATTCCTCCCGCTGACACGATATGTCCTAGGAATCCTACTTCCTTTAACTAGAACTCACATTTGCTAAACTAGGCATACAACTGATGCTCTCTAATGGTTTTAAGGATGGTCCTCAGGTATATCTCATGGTCTTCTTCTGATTTAGAATAGATCATAATATCATCGATAAAAACAACGACAAACTTATCCAGGAAGTTTATAAAAATATTATTCATGAGATTCATGAAATAAGCGGGGGCATTGGTTAATCCAAAAGACATGACAGTGTACTCATATAGTCCATATCTGTTGGTCAAGGCAGTCTTTGGAATATCCATTGCGTGAATCTTGAGTTGATGATAACCAGTTCTATGATCAATCTTAGAAAACACTTTGGCACCGGTCAACTGGTCAAACAGGTATTCTATCTTCGGTAGTGGGTACTTGTTCTTAATGGTGACATCATTCAGCTTCCGATAATCCATGCACAAACGGTTACCTCCATCTTTCTTATCCACAAACAAAACATGTGATCTCCATGGAGACGCACTTGGTTGAATCAAACCTGTCTCTAGCATAGAATCCAGTTTCTTCTTTAGCTCCGCTAATTCCGACAGGTTCATACTATAAGGTCTTTGAGCTATGGGTCCAGTTCCAGGGATTAGTTCATTGATAAAATTGATATCTCGATCTGGGGGCATACCGGGCAATTCATCTGGGAACACATCGGGGTATTCACAGACTACTCTGACTTGGTCAATGGTTGGTTGGGATAGACTCTTGTTGCACTTGAATTGATGGGGAAAAGTCTCAGATACATGCTCTATTGATACTCCAGTGGTACTAGTCATGGTTATGGATTTCTTGGCACAGTCGAGTAATCCTTTATGTTTCGACATCCAATCCTTCCTAGTACTTCTTCCAAACATTTAGTTCCAAGTACTATTAGATTAGCATAAAAATCTATTCCATAGATTCTGATAGGTACGTCCTTGCAGATTTGTCTAGCTTTGGTGGTTGAACCAGGTATTTGAACTATCATAACATGCTTCAATTTTGTTGGTTGAATCTTACTAGTGCATGCAAATTCTTCTGTAACAAACGAGTGTGATGCTCCAGAATCAAACAACGCTCTTGCAAGTATAGAGTTAAATTAAAACATACCCATCACGACGTCTAGCGCTTCTTGAGCTTCTTCAGCATTCATGTGAAACAGACGGCCATTGCGGTTGAGCGAATTTCTTGGGGCAAATATCCTTCGAGGCTGAACACGGCGTTGCTGCTGAGCTGGTGCATTCACATTGGCTGCTGCAAGCTTCTTGGGGCACTCGTTGGAGTAGTGGCCCTTGACTCCGCATTCAAAACAAGTAATTAGAGACTTGTCTTTTCCTGCAACACGCACGACATTGCTTCTAGTCCTTGGGGTAGTATTGTTGTTGTTGGTGTTATTGTTGCTGTTGGACTTGGGCGGCATACGGTTCAAATTGTTGGAGTTGTCGGGGTTGCTGGTGTGATTTCCTCCGGGCCTTAGGTTTCCTCCCCCACGGTTGGGATAGTTCGGACGGAACATAGGGGTTCTATTGTTTCTCGGGGCATATCCTGCAGACGGGTTGGGGCGATACTTAGGGGTATGGTGGGATCCTGGTTGATGCATCATTCGACACTTGCGTTTCATGTTGGCTTGGTTGATCTTGCCTTCCATATGGATTGCAGAATCCACTAAAGCTTCAAGGTCAATGCAGGGAATGTTGACCAGCACTGTCTGCATCTCATCATGCAGACCATTGAAGAATCTCTCCTTCTTCTTGGCTTCAGTACCAGTATCATCGGGGGCATACCTAGACAGAGACAGAAATCTGTCACGGTACTCTACCACAGTCATCCTTCCCTGCTTCAGCTCCTTGAATTCATCCCTCATCCACGGAATCAAACCCGGTGGCACATGGGTTCGGTTGAACTTGAGTTTGAATTCATCCCAAGCCATCATCTGTCAGCCATTCATGGTACGAATGCTATTCCACCAAGCTCTTGCATCACCTTCCAGATAATGGGTGGAAAACAGTACTTTCTCATTGGCCTCCACTCCTGCGACCTCTAAGTTGTTCTTCATGGTCTATAGCCAGTCAGCAGCATCTAATGGCTCTTCAGACTTACTAAATATGGGGGGATTGGTGTTTTGAAAGTTCTTGAACTTGGATCCATGGTTGTCCTAGTTTCCATGGCCTTGATTATTATGGGCCATCTGAGATATCGGTGGAAGGGTGGCTAAGTTATCTTGATGTTCAGCTCTTCTAGCTTCACGGTCAGCAACCAACATTTGTAGAATTTGTAGCATCGGGTCTTGAGATGACCTGCTCCCTCCATGAGGCATCTGAAGATTGATATAGATCATGAGACAAGAGGTAAATTTCTAAGGTTCATGGACTTGTTTTTGAAAATATTTTTAACTTTGAGTTTGATTCTGGTTTTGCCAACTGGCAACTTGCTTTTCATTCATTCATTCATAGCACCCAATACAAACACACACCACACTAGGATAACAGATGGTTTTAGGACCCATTCTGTGTAGCTACGATATACTGGGGCCGGATACAACTCACACCTATGATATTGCTAAAGTGCTGCTACTCACCAGAACCGGTGGTTTCTTCATCACCAATGAAGACGGAATCATCATCATCAGTGTGGAAGTCCATGTCGAGGTCCTCCAGGTAGTCATCATCATCACTGAGGTAGGAGTAGGGATGTCCACGGATATCTTCTCCTTCGTTCTCCCTCTCCTCAAGATGCATATCCCGCTCATGGATGGTCTCCTCCAAAGATGACACCTTGTGATGAAGGAGGGAAATGATGCGATCCTTCTTGTCACGTAGACGGCAAAGTGACTTACGCTCCTTCACAAGGATGGCGAGGGTCTAGTCCTTCTTGACTGCAATGCCATAGTTGTGGTTGGCGTAGGTGCGGGCGTTGTCTAAATCCTTCTGCCTATCATACAGCATGAAGTCGAGATAATACACCTGATGCTTCAGCTCCGGATGGCCTGGCACCTCCAATGGCTGTCCCATATCATCATGCCTTGCGTAGTAAGCAAAGCGAGTGCCATTGATCTGGTTGATGCTTTGTGCACACAGACGGGTAAGAGCCTCCTTCATAGCCTTGGCAAGTCCGTCTATCCAGTTGTTCTCTCTCAAGCTGAATTGGATCCCCTCTGAGGTGGGTGCCTCCATCTTGCCTCTGAGATTTGCAACTATCAACCAATGTACTTCTCCTCCTTGTTGATCATTGAGTTGTGCCCCAAATAACTCGGGGTGCGGGCGCTCAAGAAATTACGAGAGTTGGCTTAAATTGTGCTCGAAGATGAGTTCTCCTCCGTTGCCCAACTATAGAAATTGCTATACTTGACTTCCATCTATAAGAATTTAGGATAAGTAGGTTAGTGGGGTGATCAAGTGTGTCAATTTTTATGTAGGATTGCAAGAATTTTTGAGGAACATGAATTTTCTTGAAAGGATCTCAGTGATAAGAATGAGAATCGGTTTTCATAAATACTCACTTCTTTTGTTTTGAAACTAAGTTTTTGATTCAAGCGTCCATTCTAACTAGGGTCCCCTATGGACAGGATGTCTCTGATACCAACTTGTCAACACCCAGATTTCTAATCCCAGATGTCTGTTATGCCATACCTCGCAATCCCAGGATTATCATTTTTGAGAGACATAACATAATTGGTACCACTATACATCATCCAGTACAAACCATAATAAAGGTCTTACAAATAAATGATCTCATGGTCCAGTCTTAATACAATCAATCCAGCGGAATAATAATGAAGGTAGCATGGTCGGGGCTCCATCTTCAGGGTCACAGGAAATGCTGACGATGGGAGATGATCCTAGTTGTCATAGCCAGGGACAAAGCCATGAGTACTCTTTAAGTACTCGCAAACTATCACTAACAAGAAAATAGTTCGAGTAGGAATCCTAAGATCTAGATTTATTTGCAAAAAAGCCAGGTTTATTTCTAACTGAGTTTAGAAGTAAAGAAAACTAGCTTAATGTTCTATAACACCTAAGTGGGAACTTAGTTTTCATCTTCACAACCCTGTTGTGGTCAAGTCAAAGTCATAGTTCATTTCACAAGTCATCTGATGACGGAACAGTAAGGCCACTCCAATTGTCCATGACCGCGGACGCAGCTATTCAAATAGTTTGACACTCTGCAGAGGTGGTACACTTTCACCACAACATTCGATACATCCGTCAGGGACAACCTGAATCATCATACTTAGTATGCGGATAATCAACCTAACCTTTCAATTACACACCCTAATATAGGCACCTCCCCTATGAGTTTGGCCTCCCAACCGTGACCATCTGTCATCTTGGGAACTGCATCGGTGGATATTCACATTCACGAGGTAGCCTCAGCTCAACCTCTTCCGCAAGGGAACCCATACTAATATATATAAACTTCCAGTCAAGCCCTACCCAAATTCGGGTATTGTGGTTGTACGGTAAAAATTTGAATGGTATCGCATCTGAACCCAACCATCAGTTTTATAAAGGGCTAAGGCTCATGCCTCAACATTTACATCATCAAATCATTTTGTATTCGTAACACATGTCAAAACATTTCAATAGAATGAATCTTCATTCCAAGGTTTTCATAATCATTTTCACCAAGTATTCCCATCTAAAGTGATCCACTTTTATGCTTAGCACTAGCCACTAAAATTGAGGGTATTCACTAATGATGGGAGCTAATCAAGTGTGACTATCCAAATCTAGTCTCATGCCTTAGTATGACATCTAGTTCTAACTACTTAGGCCTAGTTTTATGATCTTTATGCTATCTATAGTAGTTTTCCAAAACTCACAAGTCACTAAATAAAGGTAAAGAACTTTGGTAAGGAAATTACAAGAATAAAGCTCGCAGGTAAAACTGGGATTGGTGTAATCAAGGTTGCATAACCAAAGCATGCCTAATGCATCTTGCATATGTTATCTTGCATAAGTAGCATGCAAAGTTCTAGCTTGCAAGTGTTAGCTTGCATAGGTAACATGCAAGTGTTAGCTTGCCTTGATTGGTGCAGTGGTTGAAGTTTTCTTCTTCGTAGTACTCCTCCTCCTCGTAGCCTTGGTCGGTACTAGAGTCTATAAATGAATACGAGGTACATAATCACCAAACAATACTTAACTACCTGTATTTGGCACACAAAGGTTCACACTAGATGATCTAGCATCAACACAATCACCACTTAAGATTTAATATTATCCAATAAAAATATGGGATCATCTTGACACATGTCATCACCACATATTCTAATACCTGGGAATGTAATTTAAAGTCGTGGTCATATTTTATAAAGTTTAAAATTACTATTTTATATAATTAAAGTGACTAGAAATGCCTATATAGCATTCTTTTAGTACTAGTACAAGATCATTGCATGTAAACCTAAATTTTTTTACATATTCAGATTGATCTTGTCAAATGTGATTTTTGAGAGTTGGAATCAACTCAAAAGCCTTGATGGTTGATTTTTGAAAAATGTTTGAATGTGGAAAAGTCTCTGTCTTGTTATTTTTACTATAGGTGATCTATAATTTCAAATGGTTTGAATCCAACAGGATTGCATTGATAATTTCAATGCCTTTCTAGAAAAAATGTAATCATGCAATTTGGTTTAGTAAATCTCCTTGAATTGATTTTTGAATCTACTGACATAACTAGGGTTTGAATAAAATGGAAAATATCTATTTGAATTACTGGGCTAAACACGGGAATGATACAGGGTCGGGCCAGCTACACAGCGGGTGCGCAGCGGGCTGCTGACAGGGGTGTCCTATGTGTCAGCGGCTCTATCTAAACAAGCCGGTACGTTTCAACCTAAGCCCTACGATTAGAACAATATCTACGGTTGTGGTTCGTCGTCTTCGTCGCACAGCTCCGACGAGACTAAACCCTAACGACGACGGTGGGGTTACAAGGTGACTCACCTAGGCTCCAGCTAGGGTCGGCGATGGGGGCGAACGACGTTGTCGACGACGGCGGTTCGAACGGTGGTCACGGCGGCTCCTGGGGTGGCTCCAATCAACGGCTCCTCTCCTCCCCTGCAGCGATGGACTCCAGCCAAATTCCGGCGGGCTGGTGCTTGCCTTGCTCCAGGGAAAGGTCAGTGGTTATTTTGAGAGAGAGGGGAGTGAGATGGTGTGACGAATTGATGCGGGGATGGCCTCTATTTATACACCGGAGAGAGGGGCAGAGCGGCATGGGCTGGGCTCATCGATGACAACGATATAGCAAGCTAATGACATGGTTGAGGGCGTAGGACGGTGCGATGTCTGCTGCCGGTCATCGCACACTTAAAGGCACGACACGGGGGGGTCAAGAATGGTGAGGACGGGTCGCTGATCTGTGCGGGAACAGCGGTGTTCGAGACGAAGTACTGGGGCTTCGTGTCATGCGATGGCGAATGGTCATGTCTGGGTGGTAGCTAGGGTCATGGCAAGTGCAGTTACGGGTGGTGAGAGCGAGGCACGTCATGTGCGAGCGTGTTGGCTGTGGTGCTCAAGCGCGCTCTCGGCATGGTGGCAGAGAACTAGGCGCGATGGTTTCCTAGTGGTCCACGTCTTGGCTGAGCTCGAGGGGTGGACAGGGAGTGGCGGTTGATGGTGGCCTGTCTCCTGCACATCGTGGACGGGCGCAACGCTTCCTACTGCAGGTTGTCCATAGTCGGACGGCAATGGCGGCTCGGGTGGCGCAGCACTGGTGCAAGTAGTGGAGGGTCAGCTGGTTAAATGCGATGTTTGGCATTGGGGGAGACAAGGGCTAGTAGTGGTGACAAGTAGTGGACAAGGCATTGATCAAGAACAGTAATAGTTTGGCAGCTATTACTGTGCTCACCAGGTGTTTGATGAAATGGCCGCATGAAATTTAAATTTGAATTTTGGGATGAATTTTGGCGAGTTCTTTGGTCATAAGCTTGGTAGTCTGAGGTTGCTTGGGTTTGCCAAGGTGACGTGGTTTGGTTGGTTTTTGAGAAATGACCATCTTAGTACCTATTAAGGATTCAATTTTGAATTGTCCTTTAAATAGATTTTGAATTTGTTTCTGTTGGTTTGTAAAGTTGGCTTGGGTTCAGTTTTACTTGGTCTCGAAGGGGTTAAAAGAAATGGATTTATTCCTATTATAAATCATTTACTAAGAACACCCAAATTGATCTAGTGAACAAGATTGACCAAAATGACCATTTGCTAATATTTCTTATATTTGATTTTCTCTTCATTTGATTCTTCTTGGAAATGATCTAGATGATATTATTTTCATCTTTAAAACAATCCTTATCATTCATAGCAATCAAACATGGAAATTTCAATCATTCATGCATTAATCACACACACATGCATTCATATTAATATTAATAATAAAAGTTTTTGTTAACCCTAAACTTGGGTGATTAGAACTTGATAATCTAGTTTAATATTTTTGGGGTGTTACACTACCACACATACATAGTTGAGAATGTTCATGATAATAATCTTTACCTTAGACCTTTGAATGCTAGTGGTGTAATCGCTAATCCCTGAGAACGCCTTTTCCCACTAAAGTTTCAAATCTCTTTTAGATATGCGATACTTATTTTTTGTATTCAGTTTGATTTACTTCACTCATTGTTCTCTAATACCAAAACCCCAAAAACACCTTTTTATGCAATACTTGCATTTTATCTTGTCACTTAGAACTTTACTTAGCATTCCTATTTTCAGTATTTATTTCAAGAATTCTTAGACTTCAGACTCCTCCTCCCTGTGGGATCGATATCTTTATTTCAAAACTAGCTACAACCGATATGTGCACTTGCAGTCATCAAGATATTTTCTGGCGGCATTGCCGGGGAGCTAAGTTCTATAGGTATTCTAGTTTTTGCTTATTTACTTTTGTTCTGTTAAGTTTTGTTTTGAGTTATAGGTTTCCGCCAACATGATGGAGTATGAGCACATGACTAGTGCTAACCCACTCAAATAATTTGCGAAGCCCTATGATATTTATAAAATAGACAACTCCAACGAGAAGACAAGGGAGTACGAATTAAATCCTCTACTACATGGTATTTTACACAAGAATCAATTTACTAGAGATGAAGAAGATCCTGATCCATATGAGCATATTGCATGTTTCAAAGATATACGTGGCATGTTCCATTCAATGGGGTATACCGCCGATGAGGTAAGGGTTTAACTTTTTAGTCAAACTTTGACAAGTACAACTCTCTCATGGTATAGAAATCTACCCTCAGAAGCCGCTACTACTTGGGATAATTTAGCTTGCGAATTTTTATCTAAATATTATCCATTATCAAAATCTTTTGGAATCAGGCGTCTTATAACGACTTGGAGGAACCGTCCCAATGAAGGACTAGTAAGAGCTTATATAAGATTTAAATATTTACTTAGTCAATGTCCTCATCATGATTTGCGTGAATGGTATTTACTATATATCTTTTATGGTGGTTTAATTGAACCTAATAAAATTGAACTAGACTCTTGAGCGAGAGGAGCTTTTATGAATTTGCCTATAACTAATTCTTGGGCTTTACTTAATAGAATTCACGATCATAGAGTTTCATGGAATTTTGTTCTAGGAAGTGAAGGAGGCACATAAATTTATTGTGAATGTATTCACGACTATAATAAGAAGGGCCATATTAATGAATTATCTAGAGAGCTTTATTTAGATTCAGATCCTGTGTTGCCAGTTGTTAAGGCTTTTACATAAGACATCAAGGTTCCAAAGGAGGGTTCGGACAAGTATGATCCACCACCCAAACATGAGAAGAAAATAGAAGTTAAAACAACATTGGCATCCCTAGAACCAATGTATGAGATACCTTTCCCTAACACTACACAAAAGCATATTTTGGAATATGAACAGGTAAAGGCAGTACAGGAGGAGAAAGAAGAGGAAAGTGTGCCAATAATTGAAGAACATCTGGATGAAACCAAAGATGAAGAGGTAACCAAGGAAGCAATCATGGCAATGTATGCACATTCTAACATAGTTGAACTTGATGAAGATACTTCTATATTGGTTGAAGGTAAAATTAAGGTAAAAGATGCCTATTCTTCCCTGCATATTTAAAGAAACCTTGCATTAAGGTTTATATGATCTTGGCACAAAAGTTAATGTTATATCCTATGAATTTTACCTATGAATTTTATTTAGAAATAAAAGAGGAAATAGAAATGGATACAATAGAAAATACTGATATGAAAATCATGTTAGCCAATAAAAATCTTAGAATTCCAATGGGAGTAGTTGAAGATACAACTATCACAATTGGCAATAAAAATTTCCCTATTAATTTTGTAGTTGTTGATATGCTTGTTGACACTCTTTGCCCAATCATATTTGGAAGAAACTTTTTGAGTGACATAGGTGCAACCGTGGTCTTCAAAAAGGAGGTTGTATCCCTTAATATTGGGAAAGCGGAAAAAGAATTCCACTTTTACAAATTTAAAGACAAACCACTACTTGTACAAGAAGAAGAGAAAGAGAATACCATTGAGGATATGGAAGCTATTTTCTTAAGCAATCAAGAAGAATAAATAAATGAAGACTTAAATTGTGAATAAATAATTATGGAGGACAATTCTCTAGAATACATAGAGAGTGAATTCGATTCACTTCCCATCTTAGGACCTCGATGAGCCTTTTGAAGAGCTAGAAAAGAGAGGGTATGAAGAATTACCACCCCCAGAATTAAAAACTCTAACGAATAATCTTATATATATATTCTTATATGATACTAATAAATTCCCTGTTATTATTAGTGCTAAACTTTCAGGGGAAGAAGAAGAACTCATGAAGGTACTAAAGGAATACCACAAGGATTTTGGGTACTCAATGGACGACTTGAAGGGTATTAGTCCCATGATAGTCGTCCATCGAATATTCATGGAGGAAGTTGCTAAACCGGTTATAGAATTTAATAGAAGACTAAAGCCTGAAATGAAGGAAGTGATAAGAAAGGAGATAGTACGCCTACTTGATGCAGGTATAATTCATCCTATAAAAGAAAGTGAATGGGTAAGTCCTGTTCATTGTGTTCCTAAGAAAGGCGGATTTACTATTGTCCCTAATGAAAACAATGAATTGATACATACTAGAACTATTGTTGGACATATGATGTGCATAGATTTCAAGAAATTGAATAATGAGACTAGGAAAGATCACTATCCTTTACCGTCATAGATCAAACTTTAGAGAGGTTAGCAAACCAAACTCATTTTTGCTACTTGGATTTTCCCAAATAGCTGTTCATCCTGATGACCAACTTAAAACAACTTTCATTAGTCCTTTTGGTTTACATGCTTACCGACGCATGACTTTTGGTTTATGTAATGCTCCATCTACTTTTCAAAGATGCATGACTGCTATTTTCGCAGATTTTATAGAACTAAGAATGGAAGTATTTATGGATGATTTTTTGTCTATGGAACTTCGTTTACTAGTTTCTTGGAAAAACGCAATAGAATTCTGCAGTGTTGTGAAGAAACCAATATTGTCCTAAATTTGGAGAAGTGCCATTTCATGGTCAAAGAAGGCATAGTCCTTGGACATAAAGTATCAGGTAAGGGTATAAGAAGTTTTCTTGGTCATGTAGGATTTTATAGAAGGTTCATTAGGAATTTTTATGGAATTTCTAAACCTTGGACTAATCTATTGCAAAAGGGAGTAAGATTTAATTTTCATGATAAATGCTTTATTGCCTTTGATAAACTTAAATATTCTTTATCTCTTCCTGCCATCATTCAACCACCTATATGGGATATGACTTCTGATTTAATATGTGAAGCTAGTGATGGTGTTGTAGGAGTATCTTTGGGACAACACATAGGTCACAGATTTAATATTATACATCATGCTAGTAGAAATCTCAATAGTTCTCAAAAGAATTATCCTAAGGAAGAAAGATAACTCTTTGTTGTATTTTTCTCTTTTGATAAGTTTCGTTCTTATATTGTGATGCAAAAGTAAGAGTTCATACGGATTGTGATGGTTTAAAAGAACTTCTTGAGAGGGATATTCATAAGCCAAGACTGATCTGTTGGATCCTTTTACTTCAAGAATTTGAGTTGCAAATTATACAGAGACAAGAAACAAAGGTAGTGGAAGCATCATCTATATTTGTCCAGCAAGACAGATCTTATTGAGAGGAGTTTTAGTCCTGATGATTTTCGCTTTCGATAATTATTGTATGAACAAAGGTCAAATCCTCCCAAGAGGAAGTCCTTGTTGTTGAAGGAGCTTGTCTCTCCCGACAAAATAAATGGTAAGTGGAAGGTAAGTTTTCTTACTCTAATAAGTGCTTTGTTTTCACGGTTTCTAATTCAAAAAAAATTGCCTTTGAATTCCTCTTGTTTTTCTAAAGTTTTTTAGGGGTTTCTGTAACTATACGGGCGCAACTATACGGCCAGAGAAAATCTCTTGCCGTATAGTTCATCATTAAACGTTCTGTATCACCCTCGCGAAATAATTTTCGAGGATTAGTATCTATACGGCCACAACTATACGGACAGAGAAAATTCTCCCGCCATTCAGTTAGTCATCAAAACTTCTATATCATCAAGCGTTTTAGTTCTTATTTATATTCATCTAAAAAAATATATAATATAAATATACACACTTTTTCGGTTCCTAGTTGGTAAAACTAACCGACCTAGGCTCGAGATATTTGGAAATATCTTCCCAGAACAAACTATACGGGCCGCAGCCATATAGTTGGTCGTTACGGAGCAGGACTCCTCCAAATCTGCTATTTCTTTTTCTAGCCGGGTTGTATTGTTTTCTTGGGTGGTGTTTCTCGCGAGTTCTACCAACCTCTGGCCCCTCTTATATACTTCCCTTGTGTCTCTCTCTAATCACAAATCACCAGGAATAAATCCAGTTATGCGTTACCCTATCCCAGGCCAACAAGAAGCTATGCACTGCGGTTCTACATGCCATGGCACCACAGTGACCTCAATAAAGCACGGTACCAAATAATCTCAAGGGATTTTTTGATTCCTCCTGGCTTGATTCCAAGCTTGGGGAGATCTTTAAGACCTTGTAATCCATCTGACAAGTTTTTTTCTATTTGTGCATTAGTTTGAGCTCATAAATAAAGTTTGCTTCATTAGAATTCCCTTCAGGAATAGTTGATCCCTCTTATGAAATTCAGAGTTTATTATAATATATGGAGCATAAAAGTTTGAGTTTGTCTTACTAGATATATGAATGTCTTGAGTATGATTTTATTTGCACTTGATGATAACAATAGGAGTCTTCCACACCATTGGTATTAACGGAACATATAAAGATAATTTGATCAATATGTTTTAGGTCGATGGTTTGATTTACAAAGAGAAGAGATTATCTAATTAGTTAAGTCAAAAAAGAAAACCTTGAACAAAGGAGAAATTATGAGTGATATCAAATAGAGTGAGAACAAGTTGAGGTAGAATACTCAACTTATAAAGATGCTTCATATATGTTTGGAATTTAGTAATTGAGATTGTTAAACTTTGAAATTCCTACATGAAGTGGAATATATGGCTAGCTCCTTTGCACAACACTTAAACCAAAGTTTGAGCACAAATATATATAGAAAAATAAGAAAAAGAAATATGAAGAAAAAGAGCGAATGTGAAAAGAGAAAATAGGCACATACCACTATATTGTAGTAAGACAAAGAGACGTTTGTGATTTTGAATCCCAAGTGAATATGTTAATCCTGAAAGCACTTGGGACTACCCCACTAACTCATTCGGTTGAACCGAATACTTTTACATCATGTTGAGAATAATCTTTTATGAATTGTTAATTGCTATGGTGTGGAAGCGTTGCTAATATTATTCTGATGGTTCGAGTAAGGTACTGTAGAGACCCCACCTTTATAAAGGTAAAGGTCCCTGTGATTGCAATGGTAGTCCCTGGATCAATAGCTAGCATCCACAATTTAAGATGTAATATCAAGAAACAAAGGTAATATTACAACTTTATAACCAGGAATAAAATAATACATTACATCTTACATAGCTCATTTGGCTATCTCATTACAATGCGGGAGAAATAACTATGTAGCATGGAGTCCTTCATCTTCAAAGTGCCACAGGCAATCATGTTGGTTGTAGACTAGTAATCCTATTCAACACACTTCACTAACATCAAACACACCTGCAACATAATAAGATACAGCCACAATGGTCAATACATTTGAATTGTATTGGCAAGTGATAGTATGGTGGAATAGTGGTATCTATCATCTATATGCATTTGGCTAAGTGTAGCTGAGGCTTGCTTTGCTAAAAATAAGGTTTTACTTATAAGTTGAAAACACTAAGTTTTTGTTTGTGAAAATCACCCAAGGCATCTACCAATTAAAAATTGAAGATCCTTTAACCCTTGTTCAACCACAAGATTTTAACTTAGAAATTGGGATGAGGAGATACTTGATAGCTTCCATGTCTTGATGCTCAAATTTTCCATTGTCGGGGACAAGACTAAGTACTTAGATTTTACTCTCTTGAGAGTTGGCGCACTTTCCCCACAAGACTCTACATGCATCGAGACAAGATCTTTCAGAAGCCTCCCTTAGCCCAAATGGACGCGTTCCAAACCTATCACCCCCTACCACCTTCTGTCCATCTGGCTAAGTTATTGCAACCTATATGATCCAGCCAGAGCCCATAATGCCATGTGGCTGCACTTGAAGCTTCTCAACATTTGACATCTCAAATATCTTTGTTCCTGGGTGGCATTCCACAAGTGTGATACACAAGTTTTCACCAGTTTACTGTCCCTGTGTAACCACTCAACATAAATCCATTCTCGCCATTCCACCCAGGTGATTCATTCGCATAGTTGTTTTTGTAAACAAAACACAAGTCATAGACTTAGAAATATTTCATAGAATGATTATAATCCACCCTTGTTTTCTACTAGCTAGGCTAAGCATAATAATAGCAAGAATCTTAACTTAGGGAAAATTCTACTAAGGTATCATCTACTAGGATTTCCCATGGCATAACATACTTAGTAAAAATTCCATGCAAGTCCTACTCAAAACATCACTAATGCATAGTGAAAATAATAGGACAAAATGTATGAAGCACCACTTTACATTTTGGTAAAGAATATAGGTTCACTCCTTGTTCTTGCAATCGTCACACTCTTCAAAGTTCACTACAATTCAATCAAGGCACAAATTCAAACTAGCATTCAAGCAATTCACCACATCAAATAAAGAAAACAAAACAATGCATGCAAGCATGCAAAAGATTGTTTTATTGGAAAAGTTGGTTTCTAATAGGCTATAAAAATTTTAAAACACCTATTAGTCATTTATAAAAGTGTCAAAACCATTTAAATTCAAGTTAGTTAAAATGGGCCATTTAAATCATTTTTGTTTTGCTAGCATGATTTAAATCAAAGTAATATTTTGTAGAGTTAGCCAAATATGTTTTTAAACACAATTTTAGTGTTTAGGATCAAAGTGTTTAAAGAAAATCCATTTTTAAGAGGTTTCACCCAAAATTCATTTTTAAATAAGAGCAACATTTTTCTTTTACCCAAAATGCCTTTATTCAAAGGAATAATTTTCTAGGGTTAATCAAATACATTTTTAAATTCCAAACTTAGTGTTTAGGGTCAGAGAGTTTAAATCAAACCATTTGCAAAAGGTTTTACTCAAAAATTATTTTTAAAACATAATAAACAATTTTTGTTTTACTAGAAATGGTTTTATTCAAGGATTAATTCCTTAGTGTCACAAAATATACTTTTAAATCCAAAAGTTTGTTTTTATGGTCAGTAGGTTCAAAAAAACCTATTTGCAAAAGATTTTACTCAAAAATCATTTTTAGAATAATTTTTATACTCAAAATAGGCCTAGAAATGTTTCTACAAAAAAACAACCAATTTACAGAAGCAAACTACTAAACTAAGGGCATGCTTGAAAGTTTACATTTTTGTGAATCCATTGATATAAAATTTGTCCAAGTAGAACAATAGTTATGAATTTTACAAAATCATTCATCTAATAAATCATTTCTGTTTTTAAAACAACAGGCAGGGCCACGTGGCGTGATCCTACATGGCGATACCGGGTTCGGTTGGATCGTCTAATACAGGCCGTAGGATCTCATTTAGATCGCACAGTCCAAATGCTTCCATACCGTTTCAGTTAAATGATCAATCATATCCACAGGATCTAGATTAAACGGCCCTAATCCAATCAACCATGAACTAGCGGTGCTGCAACGGTTGCGCGGCGGCGACGGCTCAGGCGACAGTGGTTCCGGCAAAACAGGAAGCAAGGAAAAGGGGGAAGGTTCTCACAAGGTTTGCAGCGTGTTGCTGATGCCCAATGTGGTCGCTGTTTGTTGAGGGGCGCACGGGCGTGTCGTCGATTGCTCGCCGAGTCTCTGTCTTTGTCGGGTACACAAGACTATGGTCAAAGGCGAGTGCCTGGGATGCAAGCGAGCAAGAGGATACATCAGGAGGATGCGCACGGATTCGAGGATGGTAGGGACACTCACCAGAACACAAGGGGCACACGGGGTTGACTTCAGTAGCTCGCTTGGGCGAGGTTGTTACCGACGCTCTGGGGCACGCGCGGGCGAGCTGTGGGTGCTGCTAGATGCGTAAGGGGCCGGGGATCAGACTCGTTTGCTCTGGGGGCAGTGGGGGTGGCGGTGTTGGCCGGAATTGGCCGGAGTAGCTTGTCGGGGCAGTGGGTTTGCAACGGGAAATTGGAGAAGCCCTGGGGCGGAGAGGTGCAAGTGAGCGAGGGGAAAGAGAGAAGAGGAGGAGCTCTTTAACGAGCGTGGTCACTAGAGAGATTAACATCGCCATTGATGCGAATTAATGCCGCGAAATCAATGTAGAGAACGGACGGGGAAAGGGGGAATGGGTGACAGGGTGGAGACGATGATGGTGATGTGGAATGGGTACATGCGGTCAGTGGGGTGAGGGGTATGCTGCGCGGTAAGAAAAGATCCAGGCAGAGAGAGTGGGGTGCCGGTTGGGCTGCTGTTGGGCTCGCTGGGCTGGACTGGGCCTGGTTTGCTGGGCTGGTATGTTTTCTATATTTTTTTCCTTTTGGTTTCTTTTTCTTTTTCCTTTTCTAGTTTCTGTTTTTCAATTCAAACATCCATTCGAATTCAGATTTCTTTTTCAAATCTTTCCAAAAAATTTAGTAGGTTTTTAATCTTCTTATTGATGCATTTTAAAGTCCATTTTAGAATAATTTCTTTTATTCTTTTATGGTTTATTATTTTTTTAAAATAGACATTTTGTCTTTATTTAAATAAGGTTTAAATATGTTTTCAAACTTCTTTTGAATTCCAATTCTTGCCAAACCTTTTTAGGAAGGTTTTAACTATTTAATAATGTGTTTCAGTAGTCCACTTGAATTATTTCAAATAGTTTCTTATGATTTATTATTTATTTTAATTAGGCATTTTGCCTTATTTAAATGAATTTGATTATGGTTCCAAACCATATAATTTTATTTAATTAATATTTTATTCCTTTCAAGTTAATTAAATAACTTTTAATCCACTTTGGCAATTTCCACTATTTTTCCTATGATTTAATCAATCATTTTTATTAGGGATTTTGTCTTCTTTTAAATCAAATATGGTTAAAGTACATATAAGTTTTTATCAAATAATTATTTCTTTTTATTATTCAATAACTTCCATTTGTTTCTCGATTTGGCCAAGATTTAATTTGTCTTTTAAATATTCCTTATTTATTTATTTATTTCTTCCTTTGTCTTATAAAATCCATATCTTTTTATTTATAGATCCAAAATTGGTGATTCCAATTTGTATAATTTTATTTAATACTTGTTGACCTTTTAAAATCCTTTTTGGATTACTTTGCTCACCATTTGGTATGTATTTTAGCTAGGAGATTTATTAGCTTTGGAAAATATTTCCTTTTTATCTTATTAAATTCATAAGTTTTTATCCATGGCTCCAAATTCAATGAAACTAATTTCTATGGTTTTATAATATTTTTGTTTATCATTTTTTATCATTTAAAAATCTTTGTTGCTGAATTTTTATATGGATCAAATCCATAGTCTTAGAGAGATCTTAGAAATGATTTTCTTCCATTAGGGTTTTGGTTTATTTACCCAAGTATTTATATTGAAGATTCTTTCCATGCATAAAATGCATTTGATCATTGGATTTGATTTCTTTCATTAAGATTTGGAGTTTTGGTTTAAATTTTACAAATGTTTAAATTTCAAGATACATTCATTGATGAATGCTTTTCACTTGATTGAAACTTTGTTGGATTCCCTTCTCATTCAAATTTTGTTCAAGAAGTGTTTTGATGTTTCCATTTAGAAGCAAAAAGTTTATTTTCACCCTAAATTTCAACAATTATTTCTTTTGTTTATTTATTTTTCACATTTCAAAATTTGGAAAATTTTGGGATGCGACAGGCTACCACCCTTAAAAGAAATCTCGTCCCGATATTTGGGAAGGCTAGAGGTTATAAGTTGGCTTCAAGACAACTAGGGTACTACCACCCTTAAAAAGGTTTTCAACTAGATTACATCTTGTCTTACTTGGGGTCTTGATGAAACTTCTCTGGACAGACATCTGCATAGTGTCCTTTGTTCCCACACTTGAAACATGTGATAAGGTTGAGATCTCGAGGTGCCTTATCTGGACAATATGATGCATAATGGCCTAGCTCTTTGAAGTGGTTGCACATCACTTGGCTAATATCCTTTCTCATCTTTGGTTTCACTATTGCTTGTTTTTTTCCTTGGCTCTTCTTCTTCTTTTCTGGACAGTAATTAGCATAGTGTCCCATATCTTTGTAATTGTAAAATTTCACTTGGCTTTTATCCTTCTTCTTCTTGGGTTTCTCTGAATCTAGGAGTTCTTCTAGTTCAAGTTCTTCATATCTCACCTCAACGGTGGGAAAACTTCCTCGGTTCCATGAACGATTCCTTGGATAATGTCCATGTTTCCTCTTTTGTCCACTATGGTGGGTTACAATGTATGGAGGTGCATACCGAGATTTGCCTTTGTCTCCATCCTTCTTTGTAGAAGTTGTTCCTTCATGGAGTTTTCCATACATTTGATACATTCCATCTTGTTTCATTTCTTGAACTATGGGATAGATGGGGCATTGGATAGGGACATGATCATTTCCTTCACGTAGGAAACAAGTAACTTGATATGTGGGGCATTGTTTAGTTGGATGTTTTTCTTCACAATTAGGGCATTGGTCCACATGCTCTTTGTAAGTGTGTTCCATGTCTCCACAAATATTTCAAGCTTTAGTTCCTTCTATAATATCATCCTTGGTATCATTGTTGTCACAATCTCCTTTGGAAAGGTTGCTTCTCATGTTGATCATTTGATTGGTCATCCTTTGCAACAATTGGGATTGGGTTTCCAAAAAATTTTGCATGGTTGGGTCTAACTCATTGTTGTTAGATAAAAACTGAGTTGTCACTTGATTCAACCGCGCTTGGGTTGCTAGAAGTTGTTCTCTCATGTGCATCTCTTGGTTGTTGTTGCTGTCACCATTCTTGATGTTGGAGTCTCTTGGAGAGTTCATCTGTTTGGGTTGGATTGCGATTAGAATAGGCAAAAGATTTATAGAGGAAGAATTCTACTCACACACAACAATTCACACAAGCAATGTGCAAGCAATCCCAATCAAACATTCCACTCAAACAACAAGATTAAAACATATTTTAGGAAATAAAATATTTTTGCTACACCACATAAGTTGGTGTGATCAATATATGATCTAAACTAAACACTAGTATGGTGGTCCAACTATACGGTTCACTTGAGATCATTTCATTCTTCTTGGTTTTTTCTT
Organism: Avena longiglumis; assembly: GCA_030063025.1. Classification (NCBI taxonomy): domain Eukaryota; kingdom Viridiplantae; phylum Streptophyta; class Magnoliopsida; order Poales; family Poaceae; genus Avena; species Avena longiglumis. The sequence goes on along the minus strand of CP125976.1, from coordinate 221,194,977 downwards.
CTTGAACAAGTTCATTGTATCCTTGGAAAATTCTTGTATCTTAGTCACAAAACTCAAAGGTGATGATGGTTCCTTCTAAGTTGTGTTTCCTTAGTCTCCAAGTCTTGAGTTACATTCTTGTCTCACTTGTAGTCCTTAGTGATGTCCAAGTTGAAGTCCTTGGTGAAACTAAAGTTGAAGTCATTGGTGATGTTGAAGTCATTGGTGATGGTGAAATACTTTGCTCATGTCCAAGTTTTTGTCCTACAAGTTGAAATGGAAGAGATGTAGATTCAAAACAAAAAGATTGAGGAAACAGTTTACAAGATTGTTTGTAAATAAGTTTTAACAAATACAACTCCTATTTTCTAATGGGTTTTGTCCAATCCTAGGGTTACAATCCTACAGGGAACACAGTGCTCTGATACCATCTGTAGAGACCCCACCTTTATAAAGGTAAAGGTCCCTGTGATTGCAATGCTAGTTCCTGGATCAATAGCTAGCATCGACAGTTTAAGATGTAATATCAAGAAACAAAGGTCATATTAGAACTTTATAACTAGGAATAAAATAATACATTACATCTTACATAGCTCATTTGGCCATCTCATTACAATGCAGCAGAAATAACTATGTAGCATGGAGTCCTTCATCTTCAAAGTTCCACAGGCAATCATGTTGGTTGTAGACTTGTAATCCTATTTAACACACTTCACTAACATCAAACAAACCTGCAACATAATAAGTTACATCCACAAGGGTCAATACATTTGAATTGTATTGGCAAGTGATACTATGGTGAAATAGTGGTATATATCATCTATATGCATTTGGCTAAGTGTAGCTAAGGCTTGCTTTGCTCAAAATAAGGTTTTCCTTATAAGTTGAAAACAATAAGTTTTTGTTTTTCAAAATCACCCAAGGCATCTACAAATAGGGGACACGACTAAGTACTTAGATTTTACTCTCTCGAGAGGTGGTGCACTTTCCCCACAAGACTTGACATGCATCGAGACAAGATATTTCAGAAGCCTCCCCTTAGACCAAATGGACGCGTTCCAAACCTATCACCCCTACCACGTTTTGTCCATCTGGCTAAGTTATTTCAACCTATATGATCTAGGCAGAGCGCATAATGCCATGTGGCTGCACTTGAAGCTTCTCAACATTTGACATCACAGATCTCTTTGTTCCTGGGTGGCATTCCACAAGTGTGATACACAAGTTTTGGCCAGTTTACTGGCCCTGTGTAACCACTCGACATAAATCCATTCTCACCATTCCACCGAGGTGATTCATTCACATAGTTATTTTATTAAACAAAACACAAGTCATAGACTTAGAAATATTTCATAGAATATTTATAATCCACCCTTGTTTTCTACTAGCTAGGCTAAGCATAATAGTAGCAAGAATCTTAACTTAGGGCAAATTCTACTAAGGTATCATATACTAGGATTTCCCATGGCATAGCATACTTAGTAAAAATTCCATGCAAGTCCTACTCAAAACATCACTAATGGATAGTGAAAATAATAGGACAAAATGTATGAAGCACCACTTGCCTTGTTGGTAGAGAATATAGGTTCACTCCTTGATCTTGCAATGGTCACACCCTTCAAAGTTCACTACAATTCAATCAAGGCACAAATTCAAACTAGCATTCAAACAATTCACCACATAAAATAAATAAAACAAAAAATGCATGCAAGCATGCAGAAGATTGTTTTATTGGAAAATGTGGTTTCTAATAGGCTATAAACATTTTAAAACACCTATTAGTCATTTATAAAAGTGGCAAAACCATTTAAATTCAAGTTAGTGAAAATGGGCCATTTAAATCATTTTTGTTTTGCTAGCATGATTTAAATCAAAGTAATATTTTGTAGAGTTAGCCAAATATGTTTTTAAACACAATGTTATTGTTTAGGATCAAAGTGTTTAAAGCAAATCCATTTACAAGAGGTTTCACCAAAAAATCATTTTTAAATAATAGCAACATTTTTGTTTTACCCAAAATGACTTTATTCAAAGGAATAATTTTCTAGGGTTAATCAAATACATTTTTAAATTCAAAACTTAGTGTTTAGGGTCAGAGAGTGTAAATCAAACCATTTGCAAAAGGTTTTACTCAAAAAAAATTTAAAACTTAATCAACAATTTTTGTTTTACTAGAAATGCTTTTATTCAAGGATTAATTCCTTGGTGTCACAAAATATAATTCTAAATCCAAAATATGGTTTTTATGGTCAGTAGGTTCAAAACAACCTATTTGCAAAAGATTTTACTCAAAAATAATTTTTAGAATAATTTTTATACTCTAAATAGGACTAGAAATGTTTCTGCAAAAACAACCAATTTTACAGAAGCAAAATACTGAAATAATGGCATGGTTGCAAAGTTTACATTTTTGTGAATCCATTGATATAAAATTTCTGTTTTTATACTCTAAGTGACAGGATATAAAATACAATAGTTATGAATTTGACAAAATCATTCATCTAATAAATTATTTCTGTTTTAAAAACAACATGCAGGGCCACGTGGCGTGATCCTACTGGGTGATACCGGTTCGGTTGGATCGACTAATACAGGCCGCATGATCTCATTTAGATTGCACGGTGCATATGCTTCCATACAGTTTCAGTTAAATGATCAATCGTATCCATAGGATCTAGATCGAACGACCCTAATCCAAAAAACCATGAACTGGCGGCACTGCGATGGTTGCACGGCGGTGACGGATCAGGCAACGGTGGTTCCGGCGAAATAGGAAGCAAGGAAGAGGGGGAAGGGTCTCACTAGGTTCGCAGCGCATTGCTGATGCCCAACGTGGTCGTTGTTTGTTGAGGGGCGCACGGGCTTGCCATCGATTGCTCGCCGGAGTCTCTGTCTATGTCGGGTACGCATGGCTGTGGTCGAAGGCGAGTGCCTAGGATGCAAGCGAGCAAGAGGATACATCAGGAGGATGCGCACGGATTCGAGGATCATAGGGACACTCACTAGAACACAAGGGGCGCACGGGGTTGATGTTAGTAGCTCTCCAGTGGCGTTCGGGTGAGGTTGTTGCCGATGCTCTAGGGCACGCGCGGGCAAGCTCTGGGTGCTGGTAGATGCGCAAGAGACTGGGGATTAGACTCGTTTGCTCTGGGGGGGCAGTGGGGGTGGCGGTGTTGGCCGGAATTGGCCGGAGTAGCTCGTCGGGGCAGTGGGTTTGCAACGGGAAATTGGAGCAGCCCTGGGGCGGAGAGGTGCGAGTGAGCGAGGGGAAAGAGAGAGGGGAGGAGACGCTTTAAAGAGCATGGTCACTAGAGAGATTAACGTCGCTATTGATGCGAGTTAACGCTGCGAAATCAACGTAGAGAACGGCCGGGGAAAGGGGGAACGGGTTACAGGGTGGAGACGATGATGCTGATGTGGCATGGGTCTACGCGGTAAGTGGGGTGAGGGGTATGCTACTCGGTAAGAAAAGATCGAGGCAGAGAGAGTGGGGTGTCGGGTGGGCTGCTATTGGGCTCATTGGGCTGGACTGGGCATGATTTGCTGGGCTGGTCTTTTTTCTATATTTTTTTTCCTTCTGGTTTCTTTTTATTTTTCCATTTTTATTTTCTGTTATTCAATTCAAACATTCATTTGAATTCAGATTTCTTTTTCAAATCTTTTCCAAATTTTTAGTAGGTTTTTAATCTGTTTATTTATGCATTTTAAAGTACATTTTAGAATAATTTCTTTTATTATTTTATGGTTTATTATTTATTTAAAATAGACATTTTGTCTTTATTTAAATAAGGTTTAAATATGTTTTCAAAATTCTTTTGAATTAAAATTCTTGCCAAACCTTTTTCAGTAGGTTTTAACTATTAATAATGTGTTTAAATAGTCCACTTGAATTATTTCAAATAGTTTCTTATGATTTATTATTTATTTTATTTGGGCCTTTTGCCTTATTTAAATGAATTTGATTATGGTTCCAAACCATATAATTTTATTAAACAAATATTTTATTACTTTCAAGTTAATTAAATAACTTCTAATCCACTTTGGCAATTTCCACTATTTTTCCCATGATTTAATCAATCATTTATATTTGGGATTTTGTCTTCTTTTAAATCAAATATGGTTCAAGTCCATATAAGTTTTTATTAAATAATCTTTTATTTCTTTTTATTATTCAATAACTTCCATTTGTTTCTGGATTTGTCCAAGATTTAATTTGTCTTTTAAATATTACTTATTTATTTATTTCTTTATTTATTTCTTTGTCTTATAAAATCCATATCTTTTTATTTATAGATCCAAAATTGGTGATTCCAATTTGTATAATTTTATTTAATATTTGTTTACCTTTTTAAATCCATTTTGGATTACTTTGCTCACAATTTGGTATGGATTTTAGCTAGGAGCTTTATTAGCTTTGTAAATTATTTCCTTTTTATCTTATTAAATTCATAAGTTTTTATCCATCGCTCCAAATTCAATGAAACTAATTTCTATGGTTTTATAATATTTTTGGTTATAATTTTTGATCATTTAAAAATATTTGTTTCTGAATTTTTATATGGATCAAATCCATAGTCTTAGAGAGATCTTGGAAATGATTTTCTTCCATTAGGATTTTGGTTTATTTTCCCAAGCATTTATATTCAATATTCTTTCCATGCATAAAATGCATTTGATCATTGGATTTGATTTCTTTCATTAAGATTTGGAGTTTTGGTTTAACTTTTCAAAATGTTTAAATTTCAAGATACATTCATTGATGAATGCTTTTCACTTGATTGAAACTTTGTTGGATTCCCTTCTCATTCAAATTTTGTTCAAGAAGTGTTTTGATGTTTCCATTTAGAAGAAAAAAGTTTCTTTTCACCCTAAATTTCAACAAGTATTTCTTTTGTTTATTTATTTTTCACATTTCAAAATTTGGAAAATTTTGGGATCTGACAAGTACTATTCATAAACTTATTTATATGTATCATTTATGATAAACACATGCTGCAACTGCCTCATTTATTTTATCGACTCACCTTCATGAATATGAGGATCACATCCATTAAGCTAAACTTTCTCCGGACGAGCAAGTGTCTAAGCTTGGGGAAGTTGATGAGTGCATATTTGAATCATGTTTTAGATTATTATTTTGCATTGTAGATGTAGGATCTTGGTATTTTACGGTGTTCGCATGCACTTTTTATGGTTATTTTCACCAGGATAAGGACAGATGATGGATCTGATGGACACAATTCTTGGACCAGTTATATTGGAGTGAAAAGGAGCCAAAAATTATGTAAATTGCTTATTTGGGAAATATTAATAACACCAGAATAAAAACCGAAGAAATTGGAGGATATAGAATTGTTAACGACCAACTATACGACGGGAGAACTTTTCCAGCTGTATAGTTCCGCCGTATAGTTGGCGCCGACACCGCCTCCTCAAATAGTTTCACCTATGAAATTGGATCATACAGACAACATACAGAACACCCAGAAATCGCTAAAACCTAACCTACGGAAGGCATCTGGAGGGGGAACTCATCAACCGGGGATTCATCTTTGCCCTGCACAGATCCGGGAGGCTAAGGCATCGATATTCATCAGCAACTACTGCATTACCACCATCTCCATCCATCCCATCTATATCTTTTCTATATCTTGTTTTAATTTCCGTACTCGTTATGGATTTATACAAGTATTATTCATCTATGATATATTCCATTACTTTTGCCATGATGTTGATTTCCTCCACGTCTGAGTAGATATTAGTTCTTGGGGAGATGGATAAACCAAAGTATGATATTGGAATAAGATAAATTTTATTATGATATTCATCGATGTGACCATGTGTTAGATTATCTACATCTTGATGTTGGGAGAAGTCGACCTCTCAATATTTGCCTCTTGTGGGGACTTGATGGAGGGGACTACTTGTTGGTAGACATAGGTATGTTAGCACTTACGGTGACTATAAAGCTGTTGGCACCCCTTACGTATCAACTTGGGAATCAAGGAAACTCACAAAACACTATTCATGCCATTGGATACGTCTTGCGTGATTATGTCCCTTAATAGCGCAGTAATTCAATTGAAATTGGTTGCTGTGTGTTGTCGTTATGACGATGATTTGAGCAGTGGTTGTTGCCTCTTTGTCCAAATACGGAGTTCCTCCCACGCATACATAGTTGAGAATGTTCATGATAATAATCTTTTCCTTAGCCCTTTATAATGCTAGTGGTGTATCCGCTAATCCTCAGAATGCTTTTCCCACTAAAGTTTCATATCTATTTTACATACGCAATACTTATTATTTGTATTCAGTTTTATTTACTTTACTCATTGTTCTCTTATACCAAAAACATCTTTTTATGCAATACTCGCATTATATCTTGTCACTTAGAACTTTATTTATCATTCCTATTTTAAGTATTTATTTCAAGAATTCTTCGACTTCAGACTCCTGCTCCCTATGGGATCGATATCTTTATTTCGAAACTAGCTACAACTGATCTTTGAACTTGAAGTCATCAAGTGCCCAAAGAAGCTGGGGGTTACATAGACTACAAGATCCTCCTGTTTTGATAGTGAAATCGACTACCTAGAAGGCGGTAGCGAAATTTGGAGATGTCTGGACCATTCAGGTCATGGAAGGCGATAGTACCATGATGCGATTGAACAAAGTGGCCTCGTTTATATGGTCACATGTGGAGGCTACACCTACTACTGGGATCCCACTTTGGAAGGTAATTCTAGTTCCATGATACATTGTGAGTGATTTATGATACGTCCAATTTGCATCACCATTTTATATCATAATTTTCCTCTATTCATTGATATATGTCTTATTATGAGGTATTACTTATGTCTTTTCCACTGTTTTTGCATGTTGGATGATTCTTGGAGAATGGACTGCCGGAATCTGGATTCTGATGGAAAAAGAGGTGTTTTGATGCAATTTCACGAAGATCAGAAAAATATCAGAAAATATTGGAAAATTATATTTTCCCAGAAGATGGAGGAAGCCAGAAGGGGAGGCGTAGCTGGGCCACAGGGGGCCCACACCCCCTAGGTGTGGGTCCTCCCTAGGCAGCGCCTAGGGCAGGTGTGGCCCACCTACTCGACTGCCGACTTAGCCCTCTCGCCTATATCTTCCTCATGGAACCCTAATACCAGGGGAGTGACCATAGAAAGATTTATGCCGCCTCTGCGGGGCAAAAAACACCGAGAGAGAAAGATCTCTCCAGCAGACAGATTTCTGCCAGGGAAATTCCTTCCTAGAGAGGGGAGATCATCGCCATCAACACCGTCATCAAGCTAGGCTTCATTGGGATCATCATCATCCACACCATCATCTCCACCAGCACCATCATCACCACTCCATCCCGCTGTAACAATTGTGTTGGATATTGCTTTAGTTCTTAGGGGAAACTTTCCCGGTGTTAATTAATATTGTAGTTGATGCTTGTGAGTGGAACCATTGGATTATTCTTTATGTTCAGATTTTTATCCATTACCATATCATCTTTGATCTTGATCCATATGATGTCTTGTGAGTAGTTCTTTTAGTTCTTGAGGACATGGGAGAAGTCATGTTGTTAGTAGTGGATTTGAGTTGAGTTATTATCCAATGGTTTAGTATTTAATTTGTGGTGCTATTCTTCTAGTGGTGTCATGTGAACGTCGACTACATGATACTTCACGATTTATGGGCCTAGGGGAATGCATTGTGTATTTGGCTACTAATTGTGGGGTTGCTGGAGTGACAGAAACCTGAACCTCGTTAGGACACCTTTGCACAAGGGAGTGTAGGATGTGGTTAGGTTTATATCTTAATTACTTTCCTATAGTTGCGGATGCTTGCAGGGGGTTTAATCACAATTATGTATTAGTCCAAGTAAGGTCGGTACATTAGCACAGGTTCACCCACACAACACATACAACACCAAAGAAGAGTACTCAGCTATTTGAAGCGAAAGCACTTGACAGAATTCCCATGTGTCCTCGATAACGTTTGGTCCTTATAAGTATTTCCACCGGGTTGTCCTTTGGTAAGAAAGGATTGGGCCACTTGCTGCGTTTGTTATTTGTCTTTATTACTTGCACTTTGTTTTGTTGCTTTATTAGAAAACCCCTAAAAATCTGTTTGCTAAGTAATTACAGAGATTTCCTGCTCCATACCTCTAGTCAACACCTTCTTATCCTCGTTGGGATCGACACTCCTATTTATCGAAAGTACTACGATACACCCCCTATACTTATGGGTCATCAAGACTATTTTTTGGCGCCGTTTTCAGGGAGTGAAGCACTATTGAAGGGTGGAACTGGTAAAGGAAACTTCTACTATGAGTATTGTTTTTTGTTTCTGTTTGTTACTTTGTTTCCAATATGGATAACCCACTTGGTTTTCTGTTTGGAAGAACTACTACCACTGTTAGGGTAGTAGATGAACCACCGCATGTTGAGATAGATCCTTTTAAGATACATACAAGTATTGTTGATCGTGTTATGGATAATTATTTTTTTGGGGATGGAACTATTCATCCTGGAGATCACTTGCTTTTTATCCATGAATTATGCGGGTTGTTTAAGTGTGCATGTATCACAACTGAACAGGTGATGAAGAAGTTACTCTCGATATCCTTGAAAGGGAGAGATGAGGAATGGTATAAGCTGCTAAAGAATGGACAACCCGTGGATTGGCAGGAGATAGAATCTCTCTATTATTCTAAATTCTATCCTCCCAGTGAGATTCATAAGGACATAAATCTTATATATAACTTTTGGCCTCGTGATGGAGAGAGTACAGCTCGAGCTTTGAGGAGATTGAAGTTACTAATGCTTAAATGTCCTATTCATGAACTCCCTAACAATATTATTATCAATAACTTTTATGCTAGGCTTTCTCTTCATGATAAAGATTTACTAGATGCTTCTTGTGTTGGATCATTCACACGTATGAAGGAAGAAGCTAAATGGGATCTGCTAGACCATATTCAAGAGAACACTGAAGCTTGGGAGAATTACCAAGGAAGAAAGTCAGGTATAAACTATGATTATGAATGCATAAATTATTTTATGGGAACTGATGACTTCCATGATATTAGCAATGATTTTGGTCTTGATTCCCAAATTATTGCCAACTGTTTTAAAGCCTATGCTTCTTATATAGGAAATTCCCAAGAAGAAGTTGAATAAGTACCATGCTCCTTATAAAGATGTTGTTAGTCATGTTCCTGTTAGAAATACCAAAGTTTGTACTACTAATCATATTGTGCCTGAACCTTATGTTGAGAAAATATCTTTCCTAGCTAAGGTAAAGGAGTATTCTATGATGATTAGTGCAAATAATAAAGGCACTAAGAAAATTGTGGAGCCTGATGAGAAATTGAATATTGAGCCTGTGGAAGTTATTGTGAAAGACCCTGTCACTAGAAATATAGAGGTTGAGCACATTGTCTTCTGTGAAGACACTTCAAATATTATCTCTCATCCTAGTAAGGCTAGAAAATCTAGTGTTCCTGTGCTTTCTGTTAAAATTGGTGATCATGGCTACTATGGTTTATGTGATATTGGTGCTAGTTCTAGTGTTATTCCTTATGCGCTTTACAGGGAAATTATGCATGAAATTGGTCCTTGTGAGCTTGAGGACATTGATGTGTTTATTCACCTTGCTAACAAGGAGACCATTTTCCCTATTGGCATTGTAAGAGATGTAGAGGTTCTCTGTGGTAAGATTAAGTATCCTGCTGATTTTCTAGTGCTTAATTTTGCACCTAGCAAAACTTATCCTATCATTTTTGGTTGACCTTTATTGAACACTTGTGGAGCTATTATAGAATGTAAGAAGGAAAATTTTTAACTAAGTTTGATGGAGATTCTTATGATTTTAACTTTTCCAAATTTGTTAAATCTCCTTGTGAAAATAGCTTGCCTAATAAAGATTTCAGGATGGAACAACTTGCTTCTATTGATCCAATTTATGACCTTGGACCTCTTTTTGGTGATTGTAAGTATGCTCACTCCAATGATAAAATTTCTGTCAGTGAGAGTTATATTGTCAACTTTATTCAAAGTGCTACTGAAAGTTATTATGAGAGAGGGAAACATGGTTTTATGCATCTCAATAATGTTAAGTTTCCCCGTTTTATGTTGAAAGCTTTGAAGTTCCATTTGTTTTGTCTTCCTATGCTAGTGGCTTTTTGTTTCAACAATTTGTTTTCTCATGACACTCCCATGCATAGGAAGTGGGTTAGACTCAAATGTGTTGGTTATTTGCTTCTTGATGCTCTCTTTCACTTCAAATATATATCTCCTTTGTGAGCATCATTGAAACTTTCAAGCCTAACTTAAAGTCATTAAAGAAAATTACTTGTTGGGAGATAACCCAAGAGTTTGGTTGAGTCTTGGAAGTTATTACCTTTGTAATAACCGCTCCTTATACTTTTTGTTTCGGCTTTTTGTGTCAAGTTCAACTACTTTTGAGAAGTAGAGGAGTTGTAAAAAGTGGCTGTCCTAGGACAGATTTTTGTGCTGCATTGTAAAAATTCGTGAGGGAGCTCAGTACGTAGGATGAAGTTGTATTGTTCTGATCTTGTTCTCCAAGTTGTTACCCAACTTTCATTAGTTCTGCACTTTTTTATTTGAGCAACAGAAGGTTTTCGAAAAAATCAATCTTTATCTGTTGGTCTGTTTTGACAGATTTCTGCTATCGTTTGCATTTGCCTCTTTCAGAAGCCTTTGTTTTGATGGATTTCAGTTGAAGTGTGAACCTAAGGGTTAATTGTTTTTGCTTACAATAATGTTGCCATTGAGGTTTGTGTGAGACCTTGCAGGAAAGGAAATTCTAGGAGAAGGAGAAAAAGGAGCCTGTAGAGTTCGACTTTGAATAGGTAAAAGTGGTGAAAACAGAAGGTTCATGAAACCCTAATCTTTTTATATTTTTGATGTTTTTAATACATAAGGGAAGTTACGAGATGGAACAGAGGAGGAACCTAAGGCCGGGGTGGCCAAACCCACCCCAGGAGCGGACCCTAGTTGGCCGCGCCTGGAGGGGGTGAGACCACCCCGAGCTCCGACTCCGCCTCGTTTTCATTTCAAAACTTTGCTTGTGCATTGTAACTTCGTAATATATAACCCCCCGGATCCCTCGAGGTTCGTGAATCGTGTTCTCGTATTGTTTTTGTTTCGATCAGTTTATCTCAGGAAATCTTCTCCAGTTTAGAGCACCATGGTCTCCGCCAACGACAAAGGCAAGAAGCCCGAGGAAGATGGTCCTAAAAATCCCAAGGAGGAGGAGAATTTTGTTGGGGATGAAGAAGACATGGAGGAGGACAAGCAACCGGACACCCGCGTCGCAAGCATTGGAGTGCTGGCGAAACCTACCAAGCTTAGGAGGATAGCACGGATGTCTATAGAAGGGAAACCTTCGTGTCCTACCCTCGCTCCACGGACACTTCCTCCTCGTACCACTCGTTCTAACCATGCAGGTAAGGAGCATACTAAGAAGGAAGAGTGGAGAAAGAATAGCAAGGACTGGAATTCTCAACCTGATATGATCATGAACCATATTGAGCAGAATTCGGAGTTGATTCGTACTCAGACCTTTGAGATTGAGGATTTGAAGAAACTTATTGAAGATCTTATCAAGAGAACACCACCACCACCGAAGGAGTAATTCGTCATCAGGTTTGGCATCCCCTTGGCTTGTTCCAAGCTTGGGGGGAGTGTCGCGGTATCACCATCATTATCTTTTATCTTTACCTTTTTAGTGCATTCATATCTTTGGTACAGAAGTTATCTTATTGTTTGGTTTGCATGTGGAATTATCTCTCTTTTAGTTGGTTATCTATGTATCCCTTGGTCTGAGTGCCTTTATGGAATATTAATGAGAAGTTTCATCTTTTTCTTTTTGCACTTCTTATTTTAGTTTGCAATCTCTATCATATGATGGATCTTGTTGACCAGTATTGGAATCACTTTGGGAGCATCAAGTGGATATAAATTGGTTTTGGCAAACCGAGCTCTGGTTAGTAGCAATACTTTTTGAGGTTTGAAAGAAAAAAAAAGAGAAAAAGTTTACAGGTATTTTGTATCATTTACTTTTGTTTCTTGTTGGCTCATAAGCTTAGTATTCTTTATTTAAGATCTTTTGTGTCTTCAAGGAAGATTGCATGTTTGGCTTTATCACTTGTAGGTTTGTTTGTTTTCTTCAACTCTTTTTCCTGCTACCCAGCCTTGCTAGCCAAAAAAACTGTTTTGAGAAGGCATACCTCTCATGTTTCCAATCCCTTTGAACCAAAACATGTGCCATTTGTGTCCACCATATCAACCTATTAGCATTATTTCTATTCCAAGAAAATTGTCAAGATTCAACTATCTTTCAAATTAAAAATTATTTTGTTCTGTGAAAACTAGTTAGTAAAGCTCTCACGAACTTGATGGCACACCTTATTTTCTTGCCCCTAATAGACTTGAACCATTGTGTCATCGAAGTTGTATATGCTTGCATCTATATGTTGGAATTACCAGAACCGTGCTGTCATGGGGAACGCTTTCAACATTGCACATGTACGGTGTACACAGTTGATATCATGCTCTTTTGTTTGCGGATGTCGACGGTGTGAAATAAAGAGGGAGCTTGTAAGTCCATGGAGTGATGTATGTGTGTTAGAAAAACGCCTGGGCCGCTAGCCTAAGCCATGCCTAATCATGGTGGAAACTTGCAGCATCACCATAGTGAGCATTCTGTGAAGCATCCTCAATAAAAAAGCTATGCACATAGTAAATAAAAAGATCGTTGAGATGCTCATTGTCTACTTGCCATGTCATTTTGGTTATGGGATAGCTCCTGTACCATGTGCAAGGGGTACCCCGTTGGCGGTTCTTTATGATACACATGTACTTACAATGACAAGAACTTACCGGTGACCAAAGTTGAGTAGCACGAGGAGCGGCCCTCGCACTCAAGGGACGTGAGATTGCCAACTTATATTTCGTCAAGCACATACTCCATCTTTGTGCACTTTAACCTTAATCATCTCAAGATGCCTATGATAGGGGCAATGAGGGATCAAAGCTATTAAGTACCATAATCTTTTGGAAGCTCTTTATGACTTTAAATCCCTGCTACACTCTATGAAGGGACCTTTCGCCTATTTTCTAAGTTGAGTCACAAACCTACTTCCTCTCTATCCCCAGCAAGAATTTGAGTTGTTGTGTTTCAAGCATTCATATGGTGATTTATTCAATCATGTTCTTTATCTTCCTTGTTTTCACAAGACTCTTATCTATTGAGTATTACTTTGAAATCCTTCATTGTGAAAAACCTTTTTGAGCAAAGAGTACTCCTGTTTTAAAACTTCTTCAAAAGCTTTATTGGGAAACTGTTTGCCAGCTATTCTCTGACCAAGAACAAAGTTTGCCAATTCCAATTATGATTTACCTTTATGCATCTCTATTGTGACTCCTGTACTTGTTGGAAGCTAAGTTATATAATGGTGAGTCGCTTTCTTCTATGAGTTGTGTAATGGTAAGTGTGATGCTTCTTGTCCGTATTCTTTTATCAACACTTCACTCCATAAACCTGTGGACATGTTTACTAAGCTCAGTTTTCTCTTGGGGACAAGCGAAGGTCTAAGTATGGGGGGAGTTGATACGTCTAACTTGCATCACCATTATATATCATACATTGCCTCTATTCATTGATATATGTCTTATTATGAGGTATTACTTATGTATTTTCCACTATTTTTGCATGTTGGATGATTCTTGGAGAATGGACTGCCGGAGTCTAGATTCTGATGGAAAAATAGGTGTTTTGATGCAATTTCGCGAAGATCAGAAAAATACTAGAAAAACATTGGAAAATTATATTTTCCCAGAAGACGGAGGAATCTAAAAGGGGAGGCGTAGCTGGGCCACAGGGGGCCCACACCCCCTAGGCGTGGGTCCCCCTGGGTCGTGCCTAGGGCAGGTGTGGCCCACCTGCTCGGCTCCCGACTACTCCCTCTCGCCTATATCTTCCTCATGGAACCCTAATACCAAGGGTGCGACCATAGAAAGATTTCCGCTTCCTCTGCGAGGCGGAAAACACCGAGAGAGAAAGAGCTCTCCGGCAAACAGATTTCTTCCGGGGAAATTCCTTTCCGGAGAGGGGAGATTGTCGTCATCAACACCGTCATCAAGCTAGGATTCATCGGGATCATCATCATCATCCACACCATCATCACCAACAGCACCATCATCACCACTCCATCCCGCTGTAACAATTGTGTTGGATATTGCTTTAGTTCTTAGGGGAAACTTTCCTGGTGTTAATTACTATTGTAGTTGATGCTTGTGAGTGGAACCATTGGATTATTGTTTATGTTCAGATTTTTATCCATTAACATATCATCTTTGATCTTAATACATATGATGTCTTTTGAGTAGTTCGTTTAGTTCTTGAGGACATGGGAGAAGTCATGTTGTTACTAGTGGATTTTAGTTGAGTTATTATCCAATGGTTTAGTATTTAAGTTGTGGTGCTATTCTTCTAGTGGTGTCATGTGAATGTCGACTACATGATACTTTACCATTTACGGGCCTAGGGGAATGCATTGCGTATTTGGATACTAATTGTGGGGTTGCCGGAGTGACAGAAACCTGAACCCTCGTTAGGACACCTTTGCACAAGGGAGTGTAGAATCTCGGAGTTTAAGGCTGTGGTTAGGTTTATATATTAATTACATTCATGTAGTTACGGATGCTTGTAGGGGGTTTAATCACAAGTATGTATTAGTCCAAGTAAGGTCGGTACATTAGCACAGATTCACCCACACAACACTTACAACACCAAAGAAGAGTACTCAGCTATTTGAAGCGAAAGCACTTGACAGAATTCCCATGTGTCCTCGAGAACGTTTGGTCCTTATAAGTATTTCCACCGACTTGTACTTTTCTAAGAAAGGATTGGGTCACTTGCTGCGTTTGTTCTTTGTCTTTATTACTTGCACTTTGTTTTTTTTGCTTTATCAGAAACCCCTTAAAAATCCATTTGCTAAGTATTTACAGAGATTTCATGCTCCATACCACTAGTCAACACCTTCTGCTCATCGTTGGGTTCGACACTCCTATTTATTGAAAGTACTACGATACACCCCCTATACTTGTGGGTCATCAATTTACTGAAGTTGTTCCTTAACTACCTTTCTTGTGTTTTACCTTTCATATGACTGAATGAGCACACCCTTTATGTCCTAAAAATATGGATGAACAATTGCTACTAATGAACTAGTACCAGTAATAAGTCTTCCAAAATTTAGTGTATGACGGCGTCCCTGCACTTAATAAGTTCCTCCATTGTCAGAATATGAAAAGTATTAACTATCATCTCAAATGTGAGGGAAACACACTGAAGCTGGGTTTCCTGATTTGTTTGTACTTTTAGGCCCTCCTCGGATTGTAGGAATCACATAGGATTTTTGTAGGACACCAATATTTTCCTTTGGATCAGCGTAGGATTTTTTGTAGGATTTGGATCCTTAGAATTTATTCTATAAAAGCTGTTTGATTCAAAAGAGTATAATCCTTATGAATTTCTTCATAGGATTTGCACTCTATTTTGGAGGAAAATTTCCATCAACTCCAACCTCTTTGTACAATTACTTCAGATTTCTTGTGGAATCAAACACTACACTTGATCGAAAACCCTGTAGGTATCTAATCCTATAAGATTCAAGTGAACATGCCTCTATATCAATAAAAAAAGTGGCACTGCTAGCATTTTTTCTCATTGATGTGTTCATGTGATCCAAAGAGTCCCTCATTTTTTATATAACTGAATGATCGGTCCCTCTTTTAAAACATACAACAACAAGGAAATTAAGATATGGAAGAAGCAGAATAGGAAAAATTAATTACTAATCAGGATTTTCCTATTCATATTGTTAGCATGAACATTGAGGAATACTAGTGTTAGAATATGTATGCCAGTAACACACTTTTTGTGTCCAATTCGAATGTTGCAGGAAACATGGAGCTTCCATTTGTAATTCTAGCACCTATTCTGAATTATCGGCCTGGCATGTGGTTCCTCGCTCGATCGGCTGATGGAGAACGCTTGATGATCATAATTACGACATATGGCATGCAGTTGCCCATGGAGAAGATGATGAAGTCATTCCCCATGCTCAAAATGGGACTAACTTACACCTATATGCATCCGCTCGTGTCTATGTTTTTAAACACGATCCTAGCTATACTACGCCTACATGGGTCATAGTTTGGAGGCAGGTTAACAGTCTAGGCGACAAATCTCTATTTGTCGGTCTCAATTATCCAATAATTGACAAGATGATGAAAAAACGCAGATGCCAGGCTCCTGATGGCACATTGTTCCCATTCACGAGGAAAAAATTTGTCTACACAACATACAGGAGGTTTAGCGGAATACAATTTCCTCGGATTAAACATTGCAACCTTCAGCAATCTGAAGGTGAGCCTGTGGCAGTTATCATCCTTCCTTAAAATGGTTGGAACAGTGTGCGATAGGTGGAAATTTGGTTTAGGCCTAGTTTAGGTGTGGTAGGGTCATTGTTCCATTTCTAGACTGAGCTGTGCATCTTTTTCTTGTACGCTATGTCATATTTTTTGCATCGCAGTTCAACAGTTGACTGTTAGTAGACTGGTTTTATTGGCTAGTTTGAATCAGTTTATATGATCCATGAAATTCTTTTGTAATTAGTATTGCCTTCCATGTCATAATCCATATAGCGGTGCTTATCTCACAGCGTCATTTCTGTAGTATATTTATCAGTACTCTTAATGTGCATCTTTGTGTTTTTGTAGGAATATTCCTTCTGGACAGAAAAAGTAGGTTACCACGGCCAGGAAATAGGCTTTACCTGGGTCGTAATTGATCTAGGCTCGGTACGCGAAAGTAGGCAAATAAAATGTTTATGCAATCTTCTAAAAAAATTGTTTATGCAAACTCTACTAGTGTATGTGAAATGAACAAGTCAAGCTCTGATGTGCTGAAATTGTAATGCGATGTGATCATGTACAAACTGTTGTATTTATTGTGTTCGAAACTGTGAAATAAATGTGCGAAGTATTTTCCTTTTTGCATGATGATAGTGCCCCATGTTGGCGCTAATTGCGGCATGTATTTATTTCATCGTACTGAAGCATACAACTTCGAATGATCAGTAAGCTGGTGCTTACCCAAGCTATCTAAAGCTGGGCAAGTCAAGGAAACCGTGTCTCTATCACCTACAGTTGAAATGGCATGATTACATGACTTTGAGTACATCAAATTGATTGGGCAGATTCAAAGCCAACCAAAACATCTCGAAATATGAATTTTCCAGAAAATATGATCCTGCATTGTGACACTTGAATATGACACGATTTTATGTCAATCAGTCAAACTCCCTCTAGTACTTTCCACGTTCGAATCCTGCACTGCCAAAGTTCTTTGCTCGCTAGGTCATATTAAGTCTTACAATATCGTTCAATTTTCTACCATTCCAACTTAGTTCTTTTGGATGCCGTGTTGGTATAGCCAGGTCAGGTGGACAATCGACCTTCAGTACAATGTATTTTACTACTCATCCTATGGAAATGAATTTTTCAAACCCACTTCGGACAAAAAACTTCCCATAATATTGTTTCAAAAAAATTTCCCTTAATTAGCCTTTGGTGGTGAGCAGAACCGCCAAACCCTAATATATTTTCACTAAGGAGCTAACTAAAATATTGGAAATTTGACCCAAGTCCGGCACAAAACATTGCAAATTCAGTGAGGATCGCATTAGAAAATAGTACATTCCACCCAACTCTAGCCCAAATTCTAACGAATTTGCCCTTCTTGGGTCAGGTCGTCTGTGGGCCGCCAACCTTCAACACATTGTTAATTTTTTAACCATGAAGCACACTGAATAATTTTCACTAAGGAGCCCACGATAATAAGCCCATTTGTTCACAAGATTGGACCCAAATTATTTTTTATATCGCCCAAAATCTTCTTAATTTAGCATTTTTTGTGCCATTCTGATTAAGTATAGTGCAAGCTATGCCTACCAAAGTTTTAATTATGCTGACGATGTAGCATTTTTTAATGGAAATCATCATCGATGCCTTTTAATCTTAAGTGATATCATCATTTGTAATCTTAATATTTTATGAGTACTCCGTAGCATAGTTGGTTCTAGAGTAGTGGAAGCGCACGCAGTTGCCATTTGTTGAAGTCTTGAGTTCGATTCGGAACCTAGGGTTATTAATATATATAATATATGTCGTACTTGTACATTTGTTTCATCATAAACACGTTTCTTGCACAAAGAAAACTGACGTCTGGGACCCAACAACGTTACCAAGCTCAAACCAGGGGAGGCGTCCGAAAAAAGTCCAACATACACACATGTCCTCTATTGAGGAGGCTGACATGTGGGACCCATCAGAGAGACCTAATACAGAGGAGGTATCGAGTAACATTTCCAAGTTCGAAACAGAGAGGTGCGAGCGATAAAAAAGTCTAGCATGCACACGTTTCTTCTAATGAGAGGCTGACATGGGGGACCCACTAGCCTGTATAAATGGCTGGTGCATCGATCAACGTTGCCAAGTTCGAAACAGGGAGGAGCGAGCGTGAAAAAGTCCAGCATGCACACATTTCTTCTAATGAGAGGCTGACATAGGGACCCACCAGCCTGTATAAACCGCTGATGCATCAAGCAATGTTGCCAAGTTTGAAACACGGAAGTGCAAGTGAGAAAAAAGTCCAACATGCACACGTTTCTTCTAATGAGAGGTTGACATGTGGGACCCAACGGCTTGTATAAACGGCTGATGCATCGAGCAATGTTTCCAAGTTCGAAACATGGAGGCGCGAGCAAGAAAAAAATTCCAACATATGCGCATGTTACTTCTAATGATATGCTGACATGTGGGACATAGCAGCCTATATAAATGTCTGTTCATGCATCGAGCATTGTTTCCAAGTTCGAAACACGGAGTTGCAAGCCAGAAAAAAGTCCCACACGTTCTTCTAATGAAATGCTGACATATGGGACCCAGGTGCGTGACCAAACGGCAGATTCGTCGAGCTAGGAACAGGATAGCGCTAGAGAAGAAAAAAATTCAATCATATACACATGATTCTTCTAATGTGAGGCTGGCATATAGGACCCACCAGCCTGAATAAACGGGTGATGCAGAGAGCAACTCTATTAAGTTAACACGGAAGCACGACCTAGGGTAAAAATTTCATCATACACACATTTCTTCTAATGAGAGTATGACATGTGGGACTAGCTACGTGATTAAACGGTAGATGCATCCAGCAGCGCAATCAAGTTTAGAACGGGGTAGCGGGAGCGAAGGAAAAAATTCCATCATACACATGATTCTTCTAATGAGAGGCTGGCATGTGCGACCCAACATCATGATTAAAAACCGATAGATCGAGAAACGTTATCAAGTTCAAATCAGGGAGGCAGGAGCCAAGGAAAAAATCATCATGAACATTGTTATTCTAATGTGAGGATGCCATGTGGGTCCTGGCTGCGTGATTAAACTGTATATGCATCTAGTAGCGCTATCAAGTTCGGAATAGGCCAACAGGGTAGCGGGGGCGAAGTAAAAAATTCCATCATACACATGATTCTTGTAATGAGAGGCTGGCATGTGGGACCTAGCGTCAGGATTAACAGCAGATAGATCGAGCAACATAATCGAGTTCATATCAGGGAGGCATGAGCCAATGAAAAAAATCCATCATGCACACATTTCTTCTAGTGTGAGGATGACACGTGGGACCCAGTAGCCTGATTAAACGGCAGATGCATCGAGTGACGCTATCAATTCAGAATCGGGAAGGACAAAAATTCCATCAGACACACGATTCCTCTAATGTCAGGCAGACATGTAGGACCTAGAAGCTTGACTAAACGAAAGAGGTATCGAACAACGTTATCAAGTTCAAATCAGGGAGGCGCGATCGAAAAGTCTGGTCCGCTATTATCCCCAACGTCCAGGACCCACACGCAAAAAAATACTTTGGCGAGTCATCATCTCGCGAGGAATCAGAAATCTTACTTCTGCCATGCGCCCGTCGAGCTTCCTCCATGTTTTTAGCGGTTCCATCGTAGTATAGGGGCGCGAAACCAGAATTTTTTTTGCATCAGCCACGGTCGAGCCAAGATTTTCATCGCGGAAGACACGCCTTCTATGACGACCAACGAGCCCAGTCGTTGCGAAAGGAAACATTTCTTGTAGTGAGAGTTCACACATAGCACATAGCACATAAGGTTCACACATAATATGAGGCGATACAATAAAGTTCACAAGCAACTGAAGATCAAAGGAAGAATGAGATTGTGACTTTAACCCATGCAAATCCCGAAACCTACAAATGCTACTTCTCCCCCTTTGGCATCAAGATGCCAAAAAGTGGAAAGAGCGATGCTACTCGCCCCGTGGGGATCACTCCTCGTAGTCATCATCGTCATCATCCTCATAATCAACATCATTAGAGGAGGTGTAGGCCGATGGAACATCATGGCGAGCAGCAGGACCCTTGCCATGAGGGCGAGAAGAAGTTAATCAGAAGAAATATCCTCAAAGTCAGTCCAACGGACAAGACCTTCACTCCACTAGTGGCCAAGTGAAAGTGTGCCCTCAGACTCTTCCTCGCCTTTAGCAGCCTTTGGGGACTCACCATCCTTTGCATTGATAGCATTGAGAATCACTTGTTGATTGTGCAAGGCTTGTCGAGTGTCATGGTATTACTTGTATTGAGATTTGTGAATGTCCACTTGCATGCAACAGTTGACCCTCTCCGACCAAGAGGCCTTCTTGATATGAGAGGCGACAATCTCACGAGAGGTGGGAGGCACATATGAATTGGAGACATTCTTCATACGAGGCCCCCGACGGGGCTCCTCTTCCTCAACTTCTTCCTCTGCAGCAGGAGTATGGGAACTGGGCTTGGAGACGGTGGCATGTTTCGTTTGGAGATTATGGATATTGTTCTCCACTAGGGTAGCCCTAATAGCATAAAACCTAGTATGTTGAGCAACAATGGGCTTCTTGACAAAAGGAGCAAAGATGGGAGATTTCTTATAGATGATGCAACTCCACATTTTCTCAAAGATATAGTCCATCACATCAATGTGCCAAGACGGAGCATCTGGGCCCGAAAGATAGACCGACCAAGCAAGATCCAAAAGATTCACATGCACTCCATGAATCATTTCTAGATTCCCAGCTTGAGTGGAAAGGTTCTCATGGAAGCCACGAAGGAGCAAGTTAGGCAGAAGATGCATATTCTTGGTCTTGCCAAAGATACCATCAGAATTGTAGAGAGGGACCAGCTGCGTTACATCATAGATGCATGTTCCATTGTGAAGTCTCACACCACAAGTAGTGGAGCGACCTTTGAAAGGGATCTCCAGAATATGATCAAAGTCATAGAAAGAGGCTATGCAACGAGTATCTCTAGTCATCCAAGTCATATTGATATCATCACTGGAGTCAACAACCACAGTGGCAAAGAACTAATGAATGACATGAATATTGAAATTCTCTTGAGTTTCCATGACCTTGTGCAGGCCAAGCTTGTTAGTGATCCATAGAAAGTCCTCAAAATATCCCATGTGCTGCCACATGTATGAAAAGTCCAACACGGATTGAGGAAAAACCTTGTACTTTGTGAGAGAGCCATAGAATTCATGATAGATGACCTCGTGTTCCCTCCTCCAAAACTGAGTATTCTCACATGTGCGAGGAAGGTCATAGAAATTGCGCTTGCGCATCTCATCATAGTCACTTGGAGACATGCCCTTGACGGTGGTGATATCATCATTTTTTTTCTTCTTGGTTGCTCATCCCTTAAACTTTTGAGTTCCTCCCTATCAGCAGCACTGTTGTTGCGACGGGTATCCTCAGTCACATGGTCCTCCACAAACTTGTCACTAGTCTCAACATATGAAAGAGGGTGACGACGACCACCCCTACCAATCCTTATTGCTACCTTGGTGTGATGGGAACCACCTGTGAAAAATATAGAGAGAGGTAGAAGGGGGTTAAGCACACATGTCTAGAGGAACAAGGACCAACAACTAGATCAACTCAAATCACCAGTAACCCGTGCACCGGAGTTTCCACCATAGCAGCCCCGGAGTCTTTAGATGGGTCGGAAATTCTGGGCCTGAGTAGCCCGAATTTCCGACTCAACCGGAGCTTCCGGTCTGGAGGAACCAGAGTCTCCGGTCGTAGTCTTGGCTGCACGGGGGAATCTTCTGTGCGACGGAAAATAACAGATCAGGGTTGAGGAAGATGCTAGGAACCCACAATGCACGCAGTATGAGGACCCATGAATCAAAAACCACCAAGAAACCCATATCTAAGGAATTTCTAGGGAAAACCCTAGAAAAGAGAGAGAGAGAGAGAGAGAGAGAGAGAGAGAGATAGATAGATAGAGAGAGAGAGAGGAGGAGGTACCCGAAGAATCCATGGGGGTGACTCGGCCGGTGGGGAAGTGCCAGCGACAGAGAGAAGGAGGAGGCCGGTGGCAACAGTGGGATCCGGGGTTAGAGGAGCACCCGACGATGGATTTGGAGGACGGAGGCGATGGTGTGAGATTGGATGGACTCAGGGTGGAGTGAGCAAGAAACTAACCCCGAGTCCTTTAAGTGAAAAACAAAAAACACCCATATTCGGAGTCTCTGGGAGCACCAAGCCGGGGTCTTCAGCATAGCCGGAGAGTCTAGTGAAAAAACGGGAGTCTCTTACCCAGCCGGACATTCCGGTGTGATGACACCGGAGTCTTTGAACCCCTCGACCAAAAACATACAAGAAAATATGGACAAGTGTGTGGCAACAATAGAAAGGTTTTAGTGAAGGGATAACATGCTTAGGATAGATTTTCAACCTGATAAAGGGACAATTGCACTCTAAAACTAAAAAACAATATAAGAACAAAAGAGGGTGCATGTCCCACCAAGAAAACACGAACAAAAGGATGACAAACATGAGGAAAAACCAACCTCTCATGAGGAGAGGGCGGTGGCCTAGGCTACCATGTTTGAGTATACTTGGCTTGGCACCGTGAAGATATATCTTGGGTTCATTACCAAAACTCATCATTGAAGCTCACATACCACAAAATGATATTAAGAGAATGATTTTTATCACTTTGGGCATAATGGTGGGAGGGATATCCCAATCAATTAGGACCACACTCCCCTATTTCCATGCCTACATTTAGATAAAATAACATATGAATGCATGGGTATGAGTGCATGGTCTCAAGCCACATTGCTCGAATCTATGATATTTAGCTCATGCCTTAACTCTCAGAATATCTCCTCATCAAGGGGCTTTGTGAATAAATTCGCAAGATTCTTCTCAGTGCTCACATAAGAGAAATCAATATCACCAATGTTCACATGCTTGCGGATGAAGTGATGACAAATATCAATATGCTTTGTTCTTGTGTGTTGCACCGGGTTGTAGGCGATCTTGATAGCACTTTCATTATCACAAAGAAGAGGAACTTTGTCACAAGTGACACTGTAATCCTTTAGAGTTTGCCTCATCCACAACAATTGTGCACAACAACTAGCGGCTGTAACATACTCGGTCTCGGCAGAATACAAGGAGACACAATTTTATTTCTTAGATGACCAACACACCAAAAGGACCTACCAAGGAATTGGCAAGCCACGGAGGTTGACTTCCTTCCAACTTTGTATCCCTCCCAATCCGAGTCCGTGAAACCATGAATAACAACACTTGAACCCTTGGGATATCATAAGCCAAAGTTTGGTGTATCAACTAAATATCAAAAGATTAGCTTGACCACCACAAGGTGGCTTTACTTTGGGGCGGCTTGAAACCATGCACAAATACCCACACTCAACATGATATCGGGTCTAGATGCACAAAGATAAAGCAAAGAACCAATCATAGAATGATATACCTTTTGATCCACATCTTTACCCCTAGTATCAAGAGTAAGGTCACACTTGAGAGGCATGGGAGTCTTAACTCTATTTAGATCCGTCAACTTGAAAATTTTGAGCATATCTTAAATGTATTTGGCTTGATTAATGAAGATACCTCCATATAATTGCTTCACTTCAAATCCAAGAAATAATTGCAATTCACCCATCATAGACATTTCAAATTCATCGGTCATTAGCTTAGCAAATACCTCATTGAAGGCTTTGTTAGGAGAACCAAAGATAATGTCATCAACATTTATTTGGCATATGAAAAAGTCTCCTCCAACTCTCTTAGTAAAAAGAGTAGGGTCGATTAGCCCAATTTCAAAACCATGGTCTACCAAAAACTTTCTAAGGTGATCATACTATGCATGATGAGATTGTTTAAGCCCATAGAGTGCCTTATCAAGTTTTTAAACGTGGTTTGTAAACTTGGGATCCTAAAAAACCAGAGATTTCTTGACACATACCAACTCATTTAAGGGACCATTAAGAAATGCACTTTTAACATATATTTGTTGCAACCTGAAGTTATGATGAGATGCATATGCAAGAAAAATACGAATAGACTCAAGACGAGCAACAGGGGCAAAAGTTTCACCGTAGTCGATACCCTCAACTTGGGAAAAGCCTTGAGCCACTAATCTTGCCTTGTTGCGAATGACCATCCCACTTGCATCTTGCTTGTTCTTAAATGTCCACTTGGTTCCAATGACTTTATGGAACTCCTTAGGTATCTCCACTAATGACCACACTTTGTTGCGCTTGAAGTTCCTAAGATCTTCATGCATGGCTTTAAGACAATTCGGTTCTTCAAGTGGCTCATACACCTTTTGGGGATCTACACAAGAAATGAAACTATTATGGACAACAAAGTTAGCCACTTGGTAACAAGTAGTAATGCCCCTTTCAAGGTCACCAACAACATTATCAAGGGTAAGCCCTTCATGAACAAGCTTGGTGATCCTTCTTGCTTCATGACGAGTATTGGATTTTTCAATAGATTCTTGAGAAACCTCTTGGTTATCACCACTATTTTGATCCTCGTCTTAACCTTGAAATTGAGCTTTCTCCTCTTCTTGAGCTTGCTCAACATTTTGACCTTTTCCAACTTCATGGGCTTTATGTTGGTCCATATGGGGTGATACACACCCATCATTCACTTGCACTTGACCTTGAACATGAGCTATCTCTTTAACCAGGGGATCTTGATGGATACGGGGTTGATGAAGATCTTGAGTAGGTGAGGGCTCCACATGAGTAGAGCATTGTCCTTCTCCTTCCACCACAAGGGGTCCCACAACAGGGCGGAAAAATCCCATACCCATTCTTCTTATGGCTTGGGGAGGAATTTCCTCACCTACATCACCAAGATCAAGTTGCCCCACTTGGGAGCCATTATGCTCATCGAGTCTCACATTACAAGAGACTATAACTTGTTTTGGTGGAATTGTTATACACTCTATAAGCATGAGAATCTGAAGCATAGCCAACAAAGATACCTTTAATAGCACGAGACTAGAATTTAGATAAGCGGTTACCTTTCTTGAGAATAAAGCACCTACATCCAAATACCCGAAGGTATTGGATATTTGGTTTCTTGCAGGTGAGTATCTCATAAGGAGTCATTTCCAAATACTTGCGGAGATACACATGGTTGGCCATATGACAAGCGGTTGAGATAGCTTCGTCCCAAAAGTTGTAAGGAGACTTGAACTCCACAATCATGGTTCTTGCCATATCCAAGAGAGTTCGCGTCTTCCTTTAAGCCACACCATTTTGTTGAGGTGTATAAGGAGCTTAATATTGATGCTTGATTCCCTCATCACTAAGGAACTCATCCAATGTGTAGTTCTTGAACTCGGTACCATTGTCACTTCTAATGGACAAGATTTTCTTGTTTGGCGTTGAACTTCATTGGCGAAGTCGATGACGGTTTGTTGAGTTTCACTCTTTTTCTTGAAGAAATATACCCAAGTGTATCTTGAGTAGTCATCCACAATAACCAAGAAATACTTCTTCCCCCCAAGACTATCAAAGGATGGAGGACCAAAGAGGTCCATGTGAAGGACCTCGAAGATCCCATTGGAGTAGATTCTAGTTGGGGGAGGGTGAGCTGACTCATGGATATTCCCTTCAATACAAGCCCTACACACACGATCTTTGACAAAACGAACATTATCTTTTAGTCCAAGGATGTGACCTCACGTATGGAGACTTTGCAAATCCCTCGTGTTGATGTGGGCAAGATGGAGATGCCAAAGCCATCCCACGTCACCTTTATCAATTAGGAAAGCCGCAGTAGGTGTGGGTTTGTTGTCGAAATCTACCACATGCAAACTGTTCTCGACATGCCCAACATAGGCTATAGAGAGAGTCTTTCTCCACAAGAGACCACAACCTTGGAATCAAAGTAGGCTACAAAACCCACGAGTGTAAGTTGATGAACATAAATTAAATTGTATGAAAGGGTTTTGACAAGCATAATGTCCACATTGTAAAAGTCCAGTGTGACCACTACCTTACCCAGACCCAAATACCTTATTAAAAGTTGATCCATCTCCATAAGTGACACACATGCTGGAATAATTTGTCTTTATCACATCGATCATATCTTTGCTTTCGGTCATATGACTAGTGGTACCACTATCAACAACCCATTTTCTTCCATCGGAAGTATAGTCCTACAAAATAAATCAATGCTTGGTCTTAGGTACCCATTGTTGGATAGGTCCTCTTTTGTTAGTCACAAGTATCTTAGGAAACCAAATGACACATGATTCCTTCTCTTTTTCCTTCTTCCCCTCCTCCACAAAGGTAATAATTTTGAAAGGGGGAGTTGGCCTAATCTTCTTCTTGTTATTTCTCTTGTTATTCTTCTTGGTCTTGGGTGCAAATACAAGTCCTTCATTTGTCACATTGTCCGTTTGATTGCTCAAAAGGGAATTTATACTTTTCTCACCTTCTATGCATGTGACTAGACCTTTCTCAATTGTGGCCTTCAACCTAATGTTGTCCTCAATAAGATCTCCGTTCTCACAACAAGGGTTATTAGAACAAGAAGAAACACTAGTTGACACAATTGAACTTTTATTTGTTACTTGAGTTTGAAGTTGTTCATGAGACTTTGAGAGAATGTAGAATTTGCTCAATAGGGCCTCATGGTCCTTGAGTTTCTAAAGCTCTTCATTTAGTCTAGCATGACCAACCCCAAACTCGTGCTTTTCCTTTTTAAGAACTTTACTTAATACAAGAGCATGATCACATTCCTTAGTAATTTTGGACATATTAAAGATATATGATTCTTCATGAGAAACGTTAGTCCCTTTGAGAATGACTCTTTTACTTTTCTCTTCCTCGAGAGCATCAGATAGGGGGGCTATCTCCATGGCAGCCTCACAAGCATGCCCAAACATCTCCGAGATGGTGTCATCTGTTTCATAAATGATGTAGCATGCTTCACCTAGTTGACTCATTATGGACTCAACAAACATCTTAACATCACCTTCCAAGTTACTTAAGAAGTCAGTGGATTCCACCACTTCCTTCTTAATCTTGAGACCTATCTCATCATCAGATGAAGGAGAATCAAGATAAGGATTTAAGGGTTTAGGAGTTACCATGGAGCCTTTAGCCATGAGGCACGTGGCCTTGGTGACGACCTTGTTCTTGTTTGGAGAGGCTAATAGATATGTTGGTGAAGTGGAGGAGGTAGAAGCGGAAACGGTTGGGGCAGCGGAAGCGGTGGAAATTGTGGAAATGGCAGCCACTCCCACAATCAATCCATCTTCATCATCACTCTCATCTTCTTGACTTTCTTCATACTCTTCATGAGCCCCTAACACATACTTTTTTGGTTCCTTCTTGTTGCCGAAGTTCTTGTTGGGGACTTTCTTGATGATGTTCTTGTTTGGAGTAGGCTTGTACTTGGATTTCAACACAAGCCTTCCTCCATGGTCTCCCCTCGTCTCATATGGGCACTCGGCAACAAAGTGGCTTGTTTTGTCACAATTGTAGCATGATCTTAACTTGGGCCTTGAGTTTCTTGGGAGATATCTTGAAGAATTTACCTTTCCTTGGTTCCTCCAAAAATTCCTTGATGCTAGAGCTAGGTGCTAATGCAAGGCACACTTTACGTCTTTGGCATCACCTCCGATCACCTCCAATCCATCATCTTCTTCCTCATATACTTGGGCCTTGGCCTTCAAGGCAAGGGTGGGAGAATACAACCTCCAAGAACAAGTAAGAGCATCATAAACGGTCTTTTTGATGATTCTAAGAGATACAAACTCACTTAGAACTTCATTTGAATACATGACATAGAAGTCCGCTCTTGAGCGAACGCTCTTTGTGCAGTCTCTTCTAAAGGGCAAGATGGCTTGCATGAAATTGTGATTGATCCACTTGTCATCAACATCCTTGCTTCCATGTTCAATCATCCTAATGGAGAGAGTGGTGACCCGCCGATAGAGCTCTTCTGGAGTCTCATCGTCTTTTCCAACAAAGGCATCGGCTTCATAGTGCATTTCTTCAAACTTGGATCTTTGGATACTCTTGTTCCCAAGTTAGACGCTCTCAAGAGAATTCCAAACCTCCTTGGTGGTCTCATACGATCGAATATGAGTCATTTTCTCATGTGTAAAGGCATCTTGAAGAATGTCCAAGGTAGTGGCATTGAGTTGATAGTTTCTCTCTTCTTTGGGTGTCATATTGTAGGGATCACGTGGGTTGAATCCATACTCCACCACCTTCCAAAGATGAAAACTTGAAATTTTGAAGTGATAACGCATAAGATATTTCTAGTTGACAAAATTAGATTCATCAAGCTTAGTAGGAGGACCATGATGGTTGATATGAGGTGTAGGGGGGAGCATTATCGTAGCTAGGTTGTGGGGGCACACTTCCATTAGGTTTATCCTTTTCCTTGTTGGCACCTTGTCAACACCCGGATTTTTAATCCCAAATGCCTGTTATGCCATACATCAAAATCCTAGTATTACCATTTTTGCGACACATAACAGATTGGTATCATAGTTCATCATCCATTACAAACCATAATAGTCTTATAAATAGTTGATCTCTTGATCAAGTTTGGTTACAATCAAAGCAGCGGACTAATAATAGTACTAGCATGGTTGAGACTCCATCTTCAGGGTCACAGGCAATGCTGACGATGGGAGATGATCCTAGTTATCATAACCATCCTGCTGTCCATCCTCCTCGTAGTCTCCTTCATAGTCTGGCCATGGGAATAGCCAGGGACAAAGCCATGAGTACTTTGACGTACTCGCAAACTATCACTAAATAAGTAAGGCCACTCTAATAGGAATCCTAAGATCTAAGTTTATTTGCCACAAGCCAATTTTATTTCAACCAGTATCTAGTGATAAAAGCCTAACTTTAGTTATCTAAGTTACCTAGGCGGGAATCTACTTTCATCGCCACAACTTGTGGGGTCAAGCCAAAGTCACCATTCAAGTCACGGGTAATTTTGGAAAACATCTCACAACCGAACAGTATGGCCATCCAACTGTCCATAACCGCGAATGCGGCTATTCGAATAGTTTGATGCTCTGTAGAGGTGGTACACTTTCACCACAACATTCGATACATCCATCAGGAATAATCCTGAATCATCATACTTGGTATGCAGATAATCAATCCTAACCTTTCAATTACACACCCTAGTATAGGCACCTCACCTATGAGTGTGGCCTCCCAACCATGACAATCTGTCATCTTGGGACTGCATAGGCGTACAGTCAGATTCACAAGGTAGCCTCAGCTCACCTCATTCCGCAAGGGAACCCATACTAAGACACATAAACTTCCAGTCAAGCCTTACCCAAATTCGGGTATTGTGGTTGTACGGTAAAATTGGAATGGTATCGCATCCAAAACCAACCATCAGTTTTTATCAAAGTCAAGTTACATCCTTCATTCATCATCATCTTTAAGTCATTGTGTCCATAACACATGTCAAAACATTTTAGTAGAATGACTCATCATTCCATGGTTTTGATAATCATTTGTTACCATCTAGTGATCAAGTTTAGTTTAGCACTAGCATCTATCAAATGGGGGTGTCACTATTTGAGGGGTATTAAACTAGTGTTTCTACCTACATCAAGATCTAAGATCTTGATGGAACTTTCCTAAATTTCCACTAATCACCAATTAATTAACTACTCGAACAACTTTGCAAAAAGGTGAAAAATAAAGTTTGCAAGTAAAACTGGGATTTGGTATAATCAAAGGGGTATCACAATTGCTTGCAAGTTATGCTTGCATGATTTAGCTTATGTTGCCTTGGTTGGTAAGGTGGTCGAAGTTCTCTACCTTGTCTTCATAGAATTCCTCCTCGTCGTAGCCCGGATTGATACTAGCGTCTATAAATAAATTCTAGGTACACAATCACCAAACAATACTTAACTACTTCTATTTATCACACAAGGGTCACACTAGATGATCTAGAATCATCTCTATCATTACAAAAAAGGGTGATAAGATTTTATTTATCTTATTTTAGAAAAGAAATTTCTACTCATTGAAAGTTACTTACAGTAGAGGTCCCAACCTTTAATAAGGTAAAGATCCCTGTGTTTACAATGCTAGTCCCTGGATCAATAGCTAGCATCCATAGTTAAGATGTAATATCAAGAAACAAAGGTCATAATACAACTTTATAACCAGGAATAAAATAATTTATTACATCTTACATAGCTCATTTGGCTATCTCATTACAATGCAACAGAAATAGCTATAGCATGGGGTCCTTCATCTTCAAAGTGCCAGAGGCAAACATATTGGTTGTAGACTTGTAATTCTAATCAACACACCTCACTAACATCAATCAAACCTGCAACATAATAAGTTACAGCCACAAAGGTCAGTACATTTGAATTGTATTGACAAGTGATACTCTGGTAGTATGGTGGACTCTATCATCTATATGCACTTGGCTAGGTGGATCTTAGGCTTGCTTTGCTCAAAATAGAATTTTCCTTATCATTTGAAAACACTAAGTTTTTGCTTGTCAAGATCACCCAAGGCATCTCTCAATAGAAATTGGTGATCCTTCAACCCTTGTTCAACCACAAGTTTTAACTTAGAAATTTGGATGAGGAGATTCTTGATAGCTTCCATGTCTTGATGCTCAAATTGTCCTTTACCAGGGACATGGCTAAGTACTTAGATTTTACACTCTGCAGAGGTGGTGCACTTTCCCCACAAGACTTGGTTTCACCAAGAAGAGATATTTCAGAAGCCTTCCCTTAGACCAGAATGGCCATCCACTATATGATCCAGGCAGAGCCCATAATGCCAAGTGGCTGCACTTGAAGCTTCTCAACATTTTACGTCTCAAATCTCTTTATTCCTGGGTGGCCATCCACAAGTGAGATACACAAGGTAAACCATAGAAATGGGCCTTGTGTAACCACTCAACACAAACCATTCCTTCCATTCCACCCAGGTGATTCATTCACTTAATTGTTTTATTAAACAAACACACAAGTCCTTGACTTAGAAATATTCCATAGCATGAATATAATACACCCTTGTTTTCTACTAGCTAAGCTAAGCATGATAGTCGTAGGAATCTTAACTTAGGAAATTTCCACTAAGGTTTCATCTACTAGGATTTCCCATGGCATAGTTTACACTAGCAAAAATTCCATGCAAGTCCTACTTTAGAAATATCACTAATGCATAGTGAAAATAATGGGACATAAGTATGAAGCATCACTTGCCTTTTTGGTAGAGAATATAAGTTCACTCCTTGATCTTGCAATGATCACACTCTTCAAATTCCACTACAGTTCAATCAAGCAAGCAAAGATTCAATCTACATTCAAGCAAACATCACATAAAATAATAGAAACAAAGCAATGCATGCAAGCATGCCAAAGATTGTTTTATTTGGAAAAGTGGTTTCTAATAGGTTATAAACATTCTAAAACACCAATTGGTCATTTTATAAAAGTGGCAAAACCATTTGCAAAAGATTTTACTTATAAATCTTTTTTTAAACCAAATCAATATTTTATGTGGTATAAAATGCTTTTTAGCAAAGTAATAATATTTATAGGGTTCACTAAATATGTTTTTAATTCTAAAACTTGGTGTTTGGGGTCAGAGAGTTTAAATCAAAACATTTCCCAAAGGTTTTTCTCCAAAATCATTTTTAAACCATAATCAACATTTTTATTTGCCTAGAAATGCTTTTATTCAAAGATTTATTACTTAGCATCTCAAAATAAGTTTTTAAAACCAAAAGTTGGTTTCTATGGTCAGTAGGTTCAAAACAATCTATTTGCCAAATATTTTATCACAAAAATAATTTTAGAATGAATTTTATATTCGAATTATGCCTACACAAGTTTCTGAAAAAACAACCATTTTACCAGAAGAAATTTACTAAAATAAGGGCATGGTTGGAAAGTACTTGTCTTTCTGATTCCATTGATATAAAATTTGTAAAATTTGGACGTGTGGTTTGAAAGTTATGCAATTTACAAATTTGATCATCTAATAGATCAAATCTTGTTTTTAAAAAAAACTCTGGGCCACGTGTCTTGTTCTGATGGGCTGAAAACGGTTCGCGTGGATCGACTAACGTGGTGCGTTGGATTTTAAACAGATTGTGCAGCACAGGTGAGTTCTTACCCCTTCGTTAAGTCGTCTATTTCTACGCGTCCGATCTAAATCGAATGGTTCTGATCTACTCGACCACAATGTGGCGGCGCTGCGACGGCGACAGGCGGCGGCACGCTCAGACGAGGGTGGCGCTCGCGATGCAGGAAGCGAGGGAGAAGATGGTGAGGCTTACTGTGTTCGCCGCGATGTGCTAAAGCTCGAGGTGGCCGTGGGAGATCAGGGGTCGCTCGGGGTTGACCGTAATTGCTCGCCGGAGAGATGCCTGGCGTCGGGTGCGGTCAGTCGTCGTCGAGGGCGACGCTACGGAGCACGAGAGAGCAAACAGAGGATGCAGTTAGCTTTGAACGCGAGTCACGGACATGTGTGCATCAAAAGGCGGGCAAGGGGGGTCTGTGGTTACCAGGAGGACTCGCCGGAGTCGAGGCAAACGACGGCGATGCTCAGCTGTCATCGTTGCCGACGCTGTGGGTCAAGCGCGAGCAAGCTGGGACTACTGGGAGGCGCAGTGGTTGATGGGAACAAGTTAGCGTGGTCAAGTGGGCAAGGCGTGGTGGAGGATGGCCGGAATCATCGTCGGAGTTCGTCAGAGTCCGCGGCGGTGCAGGTGGAATTGGGGATGGACTGGGGGTAGAGAGAGCCAGGCGAGAGAGGGGAAATGGATAGGAGGGAGAGGCGGTTAAGAAGGCGTGGTCGTGGGGCTATTTAATGGCGTCGTTAATGTGTATTTACTCGAAGAAACGGCGACAGAACGGCCGGGCGAGGTTAGCACGGTGAGGAAGACGACGACGTGGTCGTGGGGTCTGGTTGACAGTGAGAGAGAGAGGGAGGAGGTGGGGTCCAGTAGTCAGCGGCTGGGTGGGTCTGTTCTGCGGTGAGAATAACATTTCGGGGAGAGGGGTTAGTTTGGCTAGATGGGCCGGACTAGCTGGGCTGGGGTCCGTTTCATTTTTTATACAAAAACTTTTTCCCTTTTCTATTTATATTAATCTATTTTGATTTTGTTTAAACTTTTCAAACAACAATTTGATTTCAAACTTCAACCAAAATTTGTGTGTATTCAAATACTGATTAATAATACATTCTGGAGTCAAATTTAGAATAATTCTTTTATTCTTTTTATGGTCTTTTAATTATTTAAAATAGGTTCTTATATTAATTCAAATAAGATTTAATAATGTTTTCAAACTCCATTTGAAATCTAAATCTTTCCAAATCTTTTCAGTAGGTTTTATTTATTTATTAGGGTGTCAAATAATTCACCTTGAATTATTTGGAATATTTTTAATATTATAAATCATTTAAATCGGGTATTTGTCTTTATTCCAATGAAATCAATTATAGTTTTAATTCCATTTTATTTAGGTGATTTCCTTGATTCCATTTAAGTTAATTAATTAACTTTTATTCTACTTGGGTAAATTCCAAATACTATTTTCCCATGATTTATTTAATCATTCTTATTAGGGATTGATTTTATTCAAATAGAAATAGAATTTGGTTAATGCCATTTTATTTTGTTTGGAAAATTCTTTATCCTTTTATTTTATTTGGATTTGGATTATATTCATTCCATTTTCTTATGGATTAGGCCAAGATTTAATTTGGTCTTTTAAATATTCCTTATTTAATAATTATTTATTTATCTTATAAAATCCATATCTTTTTATTTATAGATCCAAACTTGGTGATTTCAATTTGTAAAATCTTATTTAATATTTGTTTATCCTTTATATTTCTCTTAGGATTAGTTGCTCACATATTGGTATGGATTTCTAGATAGGTGCTTTATTAGTTTTGGAAATTCAATTTCCTTATCTTATTAAATTTATAAGATTTTATCTATGGCTCCAAATTAAGTGAAACCAATTCATATGGTTTTATAATATTTCTATTTGTCATTCTTGATCATTTATAAATATTTGTTGACAAAATTTTATATGGATCAAAACCATGGTCATAGAGATATCTTGGAATGATTTTATTCCATTAAGGTTTTAGGGTTTTGGTTTATTTCTCAAGTGTTTAAATTTCCAGATGCAATTATGTAGAATGCATTTCACTTGATTTGAATTTAGTTGGATTCAAACTTTACTCAAGTTTATTCAAGATGGGATTTTAAGATTCCATTTGGAATTAAAAAGTTTCTTTTCACCCTAAATTTCAACAATTATTTATTTTGTTTATTTATTTTTCACATTACAAAATTTGGAAAATTTTGGGATGTGACAGGCTACTACCCTTAAAATAAATCTCGTCCCGAGATTTGGGGAAGATAGGGGTTACAAGTTGGTTCAAAACAACTAGGGTACTACCACCCTTAAATTTTTTCCAACTAGATTACTTCTTGGCTTGTTTGGAATCTTGTGGAAACCTCTCTGGGCAAACATTTGCATAGTGTCCTTTGTTTCCACACTTGAAACATGTGACAAGGCTGAGATCCTTCATAGGCTTTATATTGTGCTTCATCTTTTCTAGACAATTGCTTGCATAATGTCCTTGATCACCACAATTGTAACATGTGACAAGATTGAGTTCTTCACGTATCTTATGTGGACAAGTTGACACATAATGGCCTAGCTCTTTGCATTTTTTGCACCACACTTGGTTAATCTCCTTATATTTTTGTTTCTTCTCACGACATTCATTGTCACAGTGTCCCATTTCTTTGCAATGGCAACATTGCACTTGGCTTTTGTCCTTCTTCTTCTTGGGCTTATCCAAAGCTAAGAGTTCTTCTAGTTCATGTTCTTCATATCTTATCTCAAAGGTGGGAAAGTTTCCTGGTCTCCTTGATCTTTTCCTTGGATAATACATATGTCTCCTCTTTGGTCCATCAAATTGAGTCATATTGCATGGAGGTGCAAGCTGAGATTTTCCTTTGTCTTCACCCTTCTTGGTAGAAGTTGTTCCCTCATGGAAGTCTACAATCTATTGTTGCACTCCACCTTGTTTCTTTTGTTGAACTATGGAATAGATGGGGCATTGGATAGGGACATGATTATTTCCTTCACATAGGAAACAAGTAGCTTGAGATGTGGGGCATTGATTAGTTGGATGTTTCTTCACAATTGGGGCATTGACCTTCATGCTCTTGGGAAGTGTGATCCTTGTCTCCACAAATATTGCAAGATTGAGTTCCTTCTATAATATCATCCTTGACATCCTTGTTGTCATAAACTCCTTGGGAAAGGATTTTCTCCCATGTTGATTATTTGACTTGTCATCCTATGCAACAGTTGGGTTTGGGTTTCCAAAAACTTTTGCATGGTTGGGTCTAAATCATTGTTGTTGGCCCAAAATTGAGTTGTCACTTGGTTCAACTGGGTTTGGGTTACTATGATTTGTCTCATGTTGACCTCTTGGTTGTTATTATTGTCACCATCCTTGATGTTGGAGTTTCTTGGAGTAGTCATCTGTTTGGATTGGATTGGGATTAGAATAGGCAAAAGATTTCTAAGGAATCAATTCTAATCACACACATCATAATTCACTCAAGCAATCACAAACAAACATTCCACTCAAACAACAAGTTCAAGCACATCTTTAGGCAATAAAATATTTTTGTTACACCACATAAGTTGGTGTGTTTGATTTAATCTAAATATGGTGGTCCAACTATATGGTTCACTTAAGATCCTTCCATTATTCTTTGTTGTTTATCCTTGAATGAGATCATGGTTTCCTTGGAAAAATTCTTGTGTCTTGGTCACAAAACTCCAAAGGTGATGATGATTCCTAAGTTGTGTTTCCTTAGTCTTCAAGTCTTGAGAAATATTTCTTGTCTCACTTGTAGTCCTTAGTGATATCCAAAGTTGAAATCCTTGGTGAAAATAAAGTTGAAGTATTTGGTCATGGAAGAGGCTTTGTCCATAAAGTTTGAAAAAGGAAGAGATGTAGAATCAAAACAAAAATGGTTGAGGAAAGACTATACCATATTGTTTGTAAATAAGTTTTGGAACAAATACAACTCCTATTTTTCTAAGGGGTTTTGTCCAATCCTAGGGTTACAATCCTACAGGCAACACAGTGCTCTGATACCATCTGTAGAGGTCCCAACCTTTAATAAGGTAGAGATCCCTGTGTTTACAATGCTAGTCCCTGGATCAATAGCTAGCATCCACAGTTAAGATGTAATATCAAGAAACAAAGGTCATAATACAACTTTATAACCATGAATAAAATAATTTATTACATCTTACATAGCTCATTTGGCTATCTCATTACAATGAAGAGGAAATAGCTATAGCATGGGGTCCTTCATCTTCAAAGTGCCACAGGCAAACATGTTGGTTGTAGACTTGTAATCCTAATCAACACACCTCACTAACATCAATCAAACCTGCAATATAATAAGTTACAGCCACAAAGGCCAATACATTTGAATTGTATTGGCAAGTGATACTATGGTAGTATGGTGGAGTCTGTCATCTATATGCACTTGGCTAGGTGGAGCTTAGGATTGCTTTGCTCAAAATAGATTTTTCCTTATCATTTGAAAACACTAAGTTTTTGCTTGTCAAAATCACCCAAGGCATCTCTCATTATAAATTGGTGATCCTTAAACCCTTGTTCAACCACAAGTTTTAACTTAGAAATTTGGATCAAGATCTTCTTGATAGCTTCCATGTCTTGATACTCAAATTGTCCTTTACCAGGGACATGGCTAAGTACTTAGATTTTACACTCTGCAGAGGTGGTGCACTTTCCCCACAAGACTTGGTTTCACCAAGAAAAGATATTTTAGAAGCCTTCCCTTAGACCAGAATGGACGCGTTCCAACCTATCATCCCCTACCACCAACTGTCCATTTGGAAAAGTTATTGCAACCTATATGATCCAGGTAGAGCCCATAATGCCAAGTGGCTGCACTTGAAGCTTCTCAACATTTGACATCTCAAATCTCTTTATTCCTGGGTGGCCATCCACAAGTGAGATACACAAGGTAAACCATAGAAATGGGCCTTGTGTAACCACTCAACACAAACCGTTCCTTCCATTCCACCCAGGTGATTCATTCACTTAATTCTTTTTTAAGCAAAACACAAGTCCTTGACTTAGAAATATTCCATAGCATGAATATAATCCACCCTTGTTTTCTACTAGCTAAGCTAAGCATGATAGTAGTAGGAATCTTAACTTAGGAAATTTCCACTACGGTTTCATCTACTAGGATTTACTATGGCATAGTTTACACTAGAAAAAATTCCATGCAAGTCCTACTTTAGAAATATCACTAATGCATAGTGAAAATAATGGGACATAAGTATGAAGCATCACTTGACTTTTTGGTAGAGAATATAAGTTCACTCCTTGATCTTGCAATGATCACACTCTTCAAATTCCACTACAATTCAATCAAGCAAGCAAAGATTCAATCTACTATTCAAGCAAACATCACATAAAATAATAGAAACAAAGCAATGCATGCAAGCATGCCAAAGATTGTTTTATTTGGAAAAGTGGTTTCTAATAGGTTATAAACATTCTAAAACACCTGTTTGTCATTTTATAAAAGTGGAAAAACCATTTGCAAAAGCTTTTACTTATAAATCTTTTTTTAAACCAAATCAATATTTTATGTGGTTTAAAATGCTTTTTAGCAAAGTAATAATATTTATAGGGTTCACTAAATATATTTTTAATTCTAAAACTTGGTGTCTAGGGTCAGAGAGTTAAATCAAAACATTTCCCAAAGGTTTTTCTCCAAAATCATTTTTAAACCATAATCAACATTTTTATTTGGCTAGACATGCTTTTATTCAAAGATTTATTCCTTAGCATCTCAAAATAAGTTTTTAAAACCGAAAGTTGGTTTATATGGTCAGTAGGCTCAAAAAAATCCATTTTCCAAAGATTTTATCAGAAAAATAATTTTAGAATGAATTTTATATTCAAATTATGCCTACACAAGTTTCTGCAAAAACAACCATTTTACCAGAAGCAATTTACTAAACAATAGGCATGGTTGGAAAGTACTTGTCTTGCTGATTCCATTGATATAAAATTTGTAAAATTTGGACATGTGGTTTTAAAGTTATGCAATTTACAAATTTGATCATCTAATAGATCAAATCTTGTTTTTAAAACAAACTCTAGGCCACATGTCTTGTTCTGATAGGCTAAAAACGGTTCGCGTGGATCGACTAACGTGGTGCGTTGGATTTTAAACAGATCGTGTGGCACAGATGAGTTCTTACCCCTTCATTCAGTCGTCTGTTTCTACGCGTCCGATCTAAATCGAATGGTTCTGATCTACTCGACCACAAAGTGGCAGCGCTGCGACAGCGACAGGCGGCGGCGCGCTCAGACGAGGGTGGCGCTGGCGATGCAGGAAGCGAGGGAGAATATGGTGAGGCTTACTGAGTTCTCCGCGATGTGCTAAAGATCAAGGTGGCCGTGGGAGATCAGGGGGCGCTTGGGGTTGACCGTAATTGCTCGCCGGAGAGATGCCTGGCGTCTGGTGTGGTCAGTCGTCGTCGAGGGCGACGCTACGGAGCACAAGAGAGCAAACGGAGGATGCGGTTAGCTTCGAATGCGAATCACAGACATGTGTGCATAAAAAGGAGGGAAATGGGGGTCTGTGCTTACCAGGAGGACTCGCCGAAGTCATCATTGCCGACGCTGTGGGTCAAGCGCGAGCAAGCTGAGACTACTAGGAGGCGCAGTGGTTGATGGGGAACAAGTTAGAATGGTCGAGGGGGCAAGGCGCGGTGGAGGATGGCCGGAATCATCGTCGGAGTTCGTCGGAGTCCGCGGCGGTGCAGGTGGAATTGGGGACAGCCTGGGGGAGAGAGAGCCGAGCAAGAGAGGGGAAATGGAAAGGAGGGAGAGGCGGTTAAGAAGGCGTGGTAGCAGGGCTATTTAATGGCGTCGTTACTGCGTATTTACTCGAAGAAACGGCGACATAACGACCGGGCGAGGTTAGCGCGGTGAGGAAGACGACGACGTGGTCGTGGGGTCTGGTTGAAAGTGAGAGAGCGAGGGAGGAGGTGGGGTCCGGTAGTCAGCGGCTGGCTGGGTCTGTTCTGCGGTGAGAATAACGTTTCGGGGAGAGGGGTTAGTTGGGCTAGATGGGCCGGACTAGCTGGGCTGGGGTCCGTTTCATTTTTTTTATATACAGAAACTTTTTCCCTTTTCTATTTCTATTAATCTGTTTTGATTTTTTTTAAACTTTTCAAAAAACAATTTGATTTCAAACTTCAATCAATTTTTGTGTGTATTCAAATACTGATTAATAATTCATTCTGGAGTCAAATTTAGAATAATTCTTTTATTCTTTTTAGGGTCTTTTAATTATTTAAAATAGGTTCTTGTATTAATTCAAATAATATTTAATAATGTTTTCAAACTCCATTTGAAATCTAAATCTTTCCAAATCTTTTCAGTAGGTTTTATTTATTTATTTATTACGGTGTCAAATAATTCACCTTGAATTATTTGGAATATTTTTAATATTATAAACCATTTAAATTGGGTATTTGTGTTTATTCCAATGAAATCAATTATAGTTTTAATTCCATTTTATTTAGGTGATTTCCTTGATTTCATTTAAGTTAATTAATTAACTTTTATTCTACTTGGGTAAATTCCAAATACTATTTTCCCATGATTTATTTAATCATTCTTATTAAGGATTGTTTTTATTCAAATAGAAATAAAATTTGGTTAATGCCATTTTATTTTGTTTGGAAAATTCTTTATCTTTTTATTTTATTTGGATTTCGATTATATTCATTCCATTAGATTATGGATTAGGCCAAGATTTAATTTCGTCTTTTAAATATTCCTTATTTAATATTTCTTTCTTTATCTTATAAAATCTATATCTTTTTATTTATAGACCCAAACTTGGTGATTTCAATTTGTAAAATCTTATTTAATATTTGTTTATCCTTTATATTTCTCTTAGGATTAGTTGCTCACATATTGGTATGGATTTCTAGATAGGTGCTTTATTAGTTTTGGAAATTCAATTTCCTTATCTTATTAAATTTATAAGATTTTATCCGTGGCTCCAAATTAAGTGAAACCAATTCATATGGTTTTACAATATTTATATTTGTAATTCTTGATCATTTAGAAATGTTTGTTGACAAAATTTTATATGGATCAAAACCATGGTCTTAGAGATATCTTGGAATGATTTTATTCCGTTAAGGTTTTAGGGTTTTGGTTTATTTCTCAAGTGTTTAAATTTCCAGATGCAATTATGTAGAATGCATTTCACTTGATTTGAATTTAGTTGGATTCAAACTTTACTCAAGTTTGTTCAAGATGGGATTTTAATTTTCCATTTGGAATCAAAAAGTTTCTTTTCACCCTAAATTTCAACAATTATTTATTTTGTTTATTTATTTTTCACATTACAAAATTTGGAAAAATTTGGGATGTGACACTTACGATTTAATATTCTCCACTCCAAATATGGGATCATGTTGACACATGTCATCACCACCTATTATAAGACTTGAGAATGTGATTTAAAGTGGTTGGCCTAATTTATAAAACTTAACACTACTATTTAATAATATTTTAGGGGCTAGAAATGGCTATGAGTCATTCTTTAAATTTTGGTCCAGGACTACTTTATGTAAGTATATAGATTTTTTTAAATATTCAGAAAGGTATGGTCTAATGTGATTTTTGAGAGTTGGAATCAACTCAAAATCACTTATGGTTGATTTTGTGAAAAAAATTGAAGTGTTAAAAGCTACTGTCTTGTTATTTTTACCAAGGGTGATCCATAGTTTCAAACTGTTAGAATCCAACGAGAGTGATTAGATATTCTCATCTACTTTCAAACAAAATTGGATTCATTAAATTTGGTTTAGTGAATCTCTCTGGATTGAATTTTAAAATTAAATACAAAATGAGATTTTTAAATAAAGGCAAAACTAAGTTCGAATCAACGGGCTATGCGCGGGAATGCTAATGGGCTGGCCCAACTATGCAACTCGCGCGCAGCGGGCTACTCCAGGGCTGGTCCTACCTGTCAGCGACTAACAACACGCGAAGCGGTATCAGCTATTCTGGGCCTTACGATTAGAACACGATCAACGGCTGAGCGTCGTCATCTCCGTCGTAGGGCTCGCGCGAGACAGAACCCTAGTGCAATGGCAGGGGTCTTTGGGGGCTTACCAGTGATCCAGCTAGGTCAGGCGATGGGGGTGAATGAACAAGTCGACGACGGCGGTTCGACTGGTGGTCACGACAGCTCCTAGGGCGGCTCCTAGCATCGGCTCCTTTTCTCCACTGCAGCGGTGAACTCCGGTGAAATTCTGGCGGGGTGGTGGTCGCCTTTCTCCAGGGTTGGGTCAAAGAGGTTTCTGGGTGAGAGAGTAGTGGAATGGTGTGCATTTTGGGTCTGGAGAAGGGCTCTATTTATACTGCGGTGAAGGGGCACGGCGGCATGGCTCGGGCTCACCGGCGACATCGTTATAGTGTGCTATCAGCATGGCCAAGGGTATAGGTCGACGCGTTGCTTCAGGGCGATCGTCATGCGCACAGTGGCACACCGAGGCGCGGTCACAATCGTTCAAGAACATCCGTGCTATGCGGCGGTACCATCGGCAATCGTCATGGCGTACGGTGGTCATGGCGATCTCACGATAAAAAGAGCATGTCTAGGCGCTTGCTGGAGTCATGGCGAACATAATGGTGCAAGGCGGGAGAGAGGCTCGGTGTATGCGCGCGGGATTGCTCAGCGACCGGCATGGTTTGGTGTTAAATGGGCACGACTGTGCTGGCGTCTCCTCAAGCGTTCTTTGGTTGAGGCATGCACAAGCAAAGGTGGTGAGATCAGGGCAACCTCCTAGACATCGTGGGCGAGGGCGGGGCGGTCTATGGAGGCGTGTCTGCGTCGGGGTGGAAAGGTGAGCTCAGGGTACCATTTTGCATGGGTTAAACGGCAAGTGATAGGATCTCCATTGCATAGGCTAGTACTGGGTGAGTGAAAGGCACGACGTGTGAGCTCGGTGAGGTCACAATGGTGAGCAAAGGGTTGATCATGATAGTGAATAGTTGTTGAGTTTATACTGTGATCACCAAGTGTTCGATCTAATGGCCGCAAGAACTAAACCATCACATTTTCTAGTGATTTTTGGTGGATGTTCTGGTACTAATCTTGGTAGTCTCTAGGTGCAATGGTTTGCTAAGTGGTGAAGGTTTGAGTGGTTTTCCAAAAATGGCTATCTTGATACATAAGATAGATTCAGTTTTGAATTTCCTCCCAAAAGGATTTGAAAATGTTTCTGCAAGGTTGAAAAGCTCCATTGTGTTTAATGTCACTAGGTCTAGCAAGGGGAGAAAATAAATGGAAAAGTTTCTGTTTGAGATTAGTTGCTAGAGATGCTCGAAGTGAGCTAGTGGTTAACTTGGGCAAAAATGACCATTAGGTCATAAGCTTCATATTTGGATTTTCTTTTGTTTTGATCGGATTTGGAAATGACCTAGATGATATGGTTTTGATCTTTAAACCACTTCTCATCATTTAAAACAATCAAACATGGCATTGAAAGCATTCATACACACAAGCATTATGATTTGAATTTAATTAATAAAAGCTTTTGTTAACCCCAATCTTGGTTCATTAGAATTTGATCCTCATTAATATTTTTGGGGAGTTACAAAACTTCCCCCCTTAAACAAAATCTCGTCCCGAGATTTAGGAAAAACTAGGCACTAAAGAGATTGGGAAACTCGGTCCTCATATAATCTTCGTGTTCCCAAGTGGTTTCTTCTTCTGTATGGTTGCTCCACTGAATTTTGAGAAACTCTATACTCCTGGTCTGGGTAGTATAGAAAGCTTCTTCCAAAATATGAATGGGTACTTCGCGATAGGTCAAGTCCGGGTTGATTTCAATAGATCTGTGATGGATGTTCTTGAAAACCTCCAAAGTTTCTGGAACTTCTAA
Source organism: Avena longiglumis (assembly GCA_030063025.1). Classification (NCBI taxonomy): domain Eukaryota; kingdom Viridiplantae; phylum Streptophyta; class Magnoliopsida; order Poales; family Poaceae; genus Avena; species Avena longiglumis. Next base: position 221,151,447 of record CP125976.1, on the reverse strand, counting down.
ACTTTTCTAAAGTAACAAGACATGAAACACATCATGCACAGCTGACATATCTTCGGGAAGTTCTATCTGATACGATACCTCTCCTCGGTGACTTAGAATATTTAAGGGTCCAATGTATCTGGGTGCAAGCTTTAATTTGAGTTGCAAACGCTGCATTCCTTTCAAGGGTGATACTTTGAGATAAACAAAATATCCAACATTGAAGGCTAGATCTCGACGTCTCTTGTCATCATAACTCTTCTGTTTGGACTGGGTGGTCTTGACGTGCTCACGAATCTTGTGAACCTTCTCTTCGGCTTCTCGTATGATGTCCGGTCTGAAGATCTGACTCTCTCCTACTTGCAACCAATTCAGGGGGGTACGACACTTCCTTCCATACATAAACTCAAATGGGGCCATTTGCAAACTGGCTTGATAACTATTGCTGTATGAGAATTCTGTGAAAGGCAGGCAGTCCTCTATTTAGAGCCATATTCCAACACACAAGCTCTCAACATATTCTCGAGTATTTGGTTTAATCTTTCCGTTTTTCCGTCGGTCTGCGGGTGATAGGCTGTGCCGAAGTTCAATTTGGTTCCTAGTCCTTCTTGGACTTTCTTCCAAAATCCCGAGGTCAACTGGGTTCCTCGATCCGACACAATGTTCATGGGGATTCCATGCAGACTGAATATCCTAGAAATGTACAACTCTACTAGCTTAGAGCTCTGATATGTGGTATTGACAGGTAAGAATCGAGCTACTTTGAAAAGTCTATCCACTATGACCCAAATAGAATCATTTCCCCTACTATATATAGGCAAACTGGTGATGAAATCCATTCCAACTGAATCCCATTTCCATTCTTTGATCTGCAAAGGTTGCAAAAGTCCGGTGGGTCGTTGATGTTCCGCTTTGACTCTCTGACAGATATCACACTTAGCTATGTAGATTCCTACTTATCTCTTCATTTTGTGCCACCAAAATTTCTCCTTCAAATCCTGATACATCTTGGTTCCTTCTGGATGGATAGAATAAAGAGTATCATGGGCTTCTTGCAAAATAGCTTGCTTCAACTCTGAAATTGTTGGCACACAGATTCTTCCTTTATACCACAAAACTCCCTCTTCATCTTTTGTGAATCCGGGTACCTTCCCTGTACCGATACGACGCTTAATTTCGTTGATAATAGCATTTCCTTTCTGAGCTTCCTTTATATGATCTATCAAGGTGGGTTGAAGTTCAATACTAGCTAGGAATCATTCGCTAACTAGTTCCATTCTGAAATACTCCAACTCCTTATGCAAACCTGGTTGCTCTTTCAGAATCATTGTGTTTAATCTACACGGCAGTCTACTAAGAGCATCCGCTACCACATTGGCCTTGTCGGGGTGGTAGTGAATTTCAAGGTCATAATCCTTGATTAAATATATCCATCTCCTTTGCCTCAAATTCAAATCCTTCTGAGTAAAAATATACTTCAAGCTCTTGTGATCTGAGTAAATCTCACAGCGATTACCTATAAGATAATGACGTCATGTCTTCAAGGCTAAAACAACGGCGACTAACTCTAAGTCATGGGTGGGGTAACTCTGCTCATGTTGCTTCAGTTGTCGGGACATATATGATATCACTTTGACTTCTTGCATCAACACACATCCGAGACCAATCTTGGATGCATCGCAATACACATCAAAGGGCTTCATGATATCCGGCATGATCGAGATTAGGGCTGAAATCAATATCTTCTTGATCTCTTGGAAACTCGCTTCACATTTGTCGGTCCATTCAAATTCTGATCTTTCTTTAGTAACTGAGTCATCGGCTTAGCGATGCTTGAAAATCGTTCAACAAACTTGCGGTAATATCCCGCTAATCCATGAAATGCATGAACTTCGGTTTGAGTGGTTGGGGCTCTCCATTCTTCAACATCCTTAATCTTGGCAGGGTCGACGGCTACTCCTCCGGCTAATAAGATATATCCTAGGAATCCTACTTCCTTTAACCAAAATTCACATTTGCTGAACTTGGCATACAACTGATGCTCCCTCAAGGTTCCAAGCATGGTTCTTAGGTGTTGTTCATGTTCTTCTTATGATTTGGAGTAGATTAGAATGTCATCGATGAAAACAATGACAAACTTATCCAAGAATTTCATGAAAATCTTATTCATGAGATTCATGAAATAAGCGGGGGCATTGGTTAATCCAAAAGACATGACCTTATACTCATACAATCCATATCAGGTAGTGAACGATGTCTTTGGAATATCCGTTGCGCGAATTTTGAGTTCATGATAACGAATTCTAAGATCAATCTTAGAAAACAATCTGGAACCGGTCAACTGGTCAAACAAATCTTTTATCTTTGGTACGGGGTACTTGTTCTTGATGGTGACATCATTTAAATTCCGATAATCTGTACAAAAACTGGTGGCACCATATTTCTTATCCACAAACAGAACAGGTGATCTCCACGGTGATGCACCTGGTTGAATCAGATCTTTGCTAATCATGTCATCAAGTTGCTTCTTGATCTCCACTAACTCTGATGGGTTCATACTATATGGTCTCTGAGCTATGGGTCCAGTTCCGGGGATTAGTTCAATGATAAACTCGATATCCCTTTCCAGGGGCATACCGGGTAATTCATCTGGGAACACATCGGGGTATTCACAGAGTACTCTGACTTGGTCTAGGGTCGGTTGGTCTAAACTCTCATTGCACTTGAATTAACGGGGCAATGTCTTAGACACATGCTTAACTGATATTCCGGTGCTACTGGTCATGGTTATGGCTTTCTTGGCACAAACTATGAGTCCTTGATGTTTTGACATCCAATCCATTCCTAGTACTACTTCCAAACCTTTTGTTCGGAGTACTATTATACTGGTATAGAAATGTATTCCATGAATTCTGATAGGTACGACCTTGCAAATTTTTCTATCTTTGGTAGTTGAACTAGGTATTCGAACAATCATAACATGATTCACATTTATTGGCTGAATATTACTAGTGCATGCAAATTCTTCCGTAACAAATGAGTGCGATGCTCCAGAATCAAACAACAATCTTGCAATTACTGAATTAACAGAAAACATACCCAGCATGACATCTAGCGCGTCCTGGGCTTCTTCAGCATTCACGTGGAACAGATGGCTGGTACGGTTGTCCAGGTTGCCTAGGGCGATCTCTTTCCAGGTTGGACACGACGCTGCTGCTGGGCAGGTGTAGTGACATTGGGTGCTGCAGCAATCTTCTTCGGGCACTCATTGGAGTAGTGACCCTCCACTCCACACTCAAAGCAAGTGATTGTTGACTTGTCCTTCCCTACAACAGGTACGACATTACTTCCAGTTCTTGGGGTAAGTATTGTTATTGGGGTTGGTGGGCCTTTGTGGTGCACGGTTGAAGTAATTGGGATTTCCATTGTGATAGTGGTTGTTGCCTCCCATTCTTGGGTTTCCTCCGCTAAGGTTGGTAAAGTTTGGGCGGGACATAGGTGGCCTAGTGTTCCTTGGTGCAAATCCAGGAGACGAACCGGGGCGATACTTTGGGGTATGGTGGGGTTCAGGTTGATGCATCATACGACTCTTACGGTTTTTAGTAGCTTGGTTGATCTTTCCTTCCATCTGGATTGTTGAATCCACTAAAGCTTCTAGATCAGCAAACGGGATATTGACTAGCACCGTCTACATCTCATCATGCAGACCATTCAGAAATCTCTCCTTCTTCTTGGCTTCAGTACCAATCACATTAGGGTCATACCTAGACAGAGATAGAAATATGTCACGGTACTCTACCATAGTCATCCTTCCCTGCTTCAGCTCCTTGAATTCATCCCTCATCCTCAATCAAACCTGGTGGCACATGGGTTCGGCTGAACTTGAGTTTAAATTCGTCCCAAGTCATCATCTGCCCTCCATTCATGATACGGGTGCTATTCCACCATGCTCTTGCAGAACCAGCCAGATAGTGGGTGGCAAACAGTATTCTCTTCCTCATCTACTCCAGCAACTTCCAAGTTGTTCTCCATAGTCTGCAGCCAATCATCGGCATCTAAGGGCTCTTCTGACTTGCTAAAGATAGGGGGATTGGTGTTCTGGAAGTTCTTAAGTTTGGATCCATGATCATCCGGGTTTCCATGGCCTTGGTTGTCATGTGCTAGTTGGGCGATCTGTCGAAGAGTGGCAAGATTGTCTTGGCGCTCGGTTCTACCAGCTTCTCGGTCGGCTACTAACATTTGCTGGATTTGGACCATCGGGTATTGATATGAGCTGCTTCCTCCGCGAGTCATTTGAAGATTGATATAGATCATAAGACAAGAGGGAATTTTTTCTAAGGTTTATGGGTTTGGTTTTAAAGGTTTTAATCTTTGAGTAAGGCTAAGGTTTGAAAGCCGACAACTCATTCTCATTCATTCCAAGCACACATACAAACCACACATTCCAAATAACACATCACAACAACTATGCAGATGGTTTGAATAACAATTCAGCCAAGCTACGATACAGTGGGATCGGATACAACTCACACCTACGACAGTTCTGTGGTGCTACTACTCATCAGAACCGGTGGCCTCTTCATCATCAATGAAGTCGTGGTCCTCGTCATCAGTGTGGAACTCCTGGTCCATGTCCTCCAAGTAGTCATCATCATCACTGGGGTATGAGTATGGATATCCACGAATATCTTCCCCTTCGTTCTCCCCCTCATCAAGCTGCATGTCCCGATCATGGACGGTCTCTTCCATGGCTGACACTTTGTGACGAAGGCGGGAAATTATGTGATCCTTCTTGTCATGCAGACGGTGAAGTGACTTGCGCTCCTTCACGAGAATGGCGAAGGTTTGTCCCTTCTTGGCGGAAGCAAGTTGCTTCTCGTTGGTGTCAGCACGAACATTGTCTATCTCTTTCTAATTCTCATGAAGCATGAAGGAAAGCTGGTCCACATGGTGCCTCAACTCAGGGTGGCCTGGCAGGTCCAAGGGTTGTCCATTGGAGTCACTTCTGGCATAATGAGCGAAGCGGGTGCCTGCGATCTTGTTGATATTCTGCCCACATAGTCGGGAAAGTGCTTCCTGCATTTCTCTTGCCACTCCATCTATCCAATTGTTCTCCTGGAAGATGAATTGGATCTTATCAGATGTAGTTGGCTCCATTTTTCTTCGCAGATCTACAACCATCAGCCATTGCAGCTCCCCTCCGGGGTGATCATGGAGTTGATCTCCATAAAACTCTGGATGTGGGCGCTCCAAAAATTCCACAAGCTGACTCAGGTCACTTTCAAAGATGAGGTTTCTTCCGTTGCCCAACTGATTAAACTTGTTGTAGGTGTAGTCCATCTTTAAGAAATTGAGAGGAGTAAGTTAGAGAAGTGATCAAGTGTGCCAAATTTTATGTAAGATTGCAAAAATTTTGAGGAACATATGACTCTCTTTTGGAAAGAATTTTCAAGGATAAGAGTGAGAATAGGTTTTTTATAAATACCCACTTTCTTTGTTTTTGGAAACTAAGTTTCTCAGACGTCAGTTCTAACTAGGGTCTCCTATGGTCAGGATGGCTTTGATACCAACTTGTCAACACCCAGATTTTTAATCCCAGATGCCTGATATGCCGTACATCGCAATCCCAGGATTACCATTTTTGCGAGACATAACAGATTAGTATCATAGTTCATCATCCATTACAAACCATAATAGTCTTACAAATAGTTGATCTCTTGATCAAGTCTAGTTACAATTAAAGCAGCGGAATAATAATAGTAGTAGCATGGTCGAGACTCCATCTTCAGGGTCACAGGCAATGCTGACGATGGGAGATGATCCTAGTTATCATAAGCATCCTGCTGTCCATCCTCCTCGTAGTCTCCTTCATAGTCTGGCCATGGAAATAGCCAGGGACAAAGCCATGAGTACTTTGACGTACTCGCAAACTATCACTAAATCAGTAAGGTCACTCTAATAGGAATCTCTAAGTTTATTTGCCACAAGCCAATTTTATTTCAACCAGTATCTAGTGATAAAATCCTAACTTTAGTTATCTAAGTTACCTAGGTGTGAATCTACTTTCATCGCCACAAATTGTGGGTTCAAGCCAAAGTCACCATTCAAGTCACGGGTCATTTTGGAAAACATCTAACAACGGAACAGTATGGCCATCCAACTGTCCATAACCGCGGACGCGGCTATTGGAATAGTTTGACGCTCTTCAGAGGTGCTACACTTTCACCACAACATTCGATACATCTGTCAGGAATAATCCTGAATCATTATACTTGGTATGCGGATAATCAATCCTAACCTTTCAATTACACACCCCAGTATAGGCACCTCCCCTATGAGTGTGTCCTCCCAACCATGACCATCTGTCATCTTGGGAACTGCATAGGTGTACAATCAGATTCACAAGGTAGCCCCAGCTCACCTCGTTCCACGAGGTAACCCATACTAATACACATAAACTTCCAGTCAAGACCTACCCAAATTCGGGTATTGTGGTTGTACGGTAAAATTGGAATGGTATCGCATCTGAACCCAACCTTTAGTTTTTATCAAAGTCAAGTTACATCCTTCATTCATCATCATCTTCAAGTCATTGTGTCCATAACACGTGTCAAAACATTTCAGTAGAATGAATCATCATCCCAAGGTTTTCATAATCATTTGTGCCTATCTAGTGATAAAATTTAGTTTAGCACTAGCATCCATGAAATGGGGGTGTCAGTATTTGAGGGGTATCAAACTAGTGTTTCTACCTACATCAAGCTCTAAGATCTTGACGACACTTTCCTAAATTTCCACTAATCACCAATTAATTAACTACTGGAACAAATTTGCAAAAAGAGTGAAAAGTAAAGCTTGCAAGTAAAACTAGGATTTGGTATAATCAAAGGGGTATCACAATTGCTTGCAAGTGTGGCTTGCATGGTTTATCTTAGCTTGCCTTGGTTGGTAAGGTGTTCGAAGTTCTCTTCCCCGTCTTCGTAGAATTCCTCCTCGTCGTAGCCAAGATTGATACTAGCGTCTATAAATAAATACTAGGTACACAATCACCAAACAATACTTAAGTACTTCTATTTATCACACAAGGGTCACACTAGATGATCTAGCATCATCTCTATCATTACAAAAAAAAGGGTGATAAGATTTTATTTATCTTATTTTAGAAAAGTAATTTCTACTCATTGAAAGTTACTTACGATTTAATATTCTCCACTCCAAATATGGGATCATGTTGACACATGTGATCACCACCTAGTATAAGACTTGATAATGTAATTTAAAGTGGTTGGACTAATTTATAAAACTTAACACTACTATTTAATAATATTTTAGGAGCTAGAAATGGATATGAGTCATTCTTTTAATTTTTGTCCAGGACTACTACATGTAAGTATGTAGATTTTTTTACATTTTCAGAAAGGCCTTGTCCAATGTGATTTTTGAGAGTTGGAATCAACTCAAAATCACTTATGGTTGATTTTTGAAAAATGTTTGAAGTGTTAAAAGATACTATCTTGTTATTTTTACCAAGGGTTATCCGTAGTTTCAAACTGCTTGAATCCAACGGAAGTGATTAGAGATTTTCATCTACTTTCAAACAAAATTTGATTCATTCAATTTGGATTGGTGAATCTCTCTATGAATTTTAAAGTTAACTACAGAATGGGATTTTTATATAAAAGACAAAAGTAAGTTTGAATCAACGGGCTGCACGCGGGAACACTAATGGGCTGACCCAACTATGCAACACACGCGCAGTGGGCTACTCTGGGGCTGGTCCTACCTTTTAGCGAATAACAACACACGAAGCGGTCGTCACCGTCGTCTGAGCGCGATCAACGGCTGAGCGTTGTCATCTCCATCGCAGGGCTCACGCGAGACAGAAGCCTAGCACTACGGAGGGGGTCGTCGAGTGCTTACCAGGCTCCATCTAGGTCAGGCTATTGGGGAGAACAAATGAGTCAACGACGGAGGTTCGACTGGTGGTCACGGCAGCTCCTGGGCGGCTCGTAGCGTCGGCTCCTTTCTTCCACTATAGCAGCGAACTCCGGTGAAATTCCGGCAGGGTGGTGCTCGCCTTGCTCCAGGGTTGGGTTAAAGAGGTTGCTGGGTGAGAGAGGAGTGGAATGGTGTGCATTTTGGGTTATACTGAGGCGAACGGGGCATGGCGGCATGGCTCGGGCTCGCCGGTGACATCGTCACAGTGTGCTATTGGCATGGCCAAGGGTATAGGTCGACGAAGTGCTTCAGGGCGATCATCATGCGCACAGTGGCACGGCGAGGCTCGGTATCAATTGTTCTACAACATCCGTGTTCTGCGGCGGTACCGTCGGAAATCATCACGGCGTAAGGTGGTCACGGTGATCGCGCGGTCAAACGAGCATGTCTGGGTGCTTGTTGGAGTCATGGCGAACATAATGGCGCAAGGCGTTGTTGCCTGCCAAAACCCACCGGCGAGCAGCGACTGACAACACGGAGAGCCGGGAGGCTCCCAAGACTGCTGGTGGGCCCTGGTCCCTCGGGCGACGGCCCGCAAAAGCTCCGGCACACGTCCTGGCTTGGTTCGAGATGCGTACACCGACCTATACCTGGTCGAAGGTGAAGGATTGCTCGATTGATTTCTGCATGATAAACAAGTATCGTAAAATTCGAGCCGTAATCGGCTCCTGTGTTTCCAGTAAATCGGCTCCTAAAGCCGATTGCCCCATGGTTCTGCGTTAAATTTATGATAACATGGGGTTTTGCTTGATCACTACAAGTTAAATCGATCTACGATAGTCTAATGTTTTCACCAAGTAACTGGAATGTCCTACGCGTGATTGAGCCTGGTATGTACAAAAGATGAAGAATATTAACCCTAGAGGAGGCCTAATAACCAACGTAAAGCCAATTACCGGAACATCCTCTCTAGAACGAATAAGCCACGTCCTTATGCATTACTGGATCGTTCAACCCGTTTGCAAGGCCTGATTACGTAGATATTAAACTAAACCTTGGCGAACAAGGCACAACTATAACAGATCGAATCGACTAAATAAAGATCAAGCAAGGTGCTACCCTTGCACTTTGGGAAAAGGTGCAAGGGTAGCGAGATAGCTAGAGGTAGCATAACTCGGCGATAGTACGAAAAAGCACCGATGCTAGCCTCAAACAATCTATGATAATGGTATTACTCGCCATCAACAACGCTTCAAGACGAAAACCAGGTAATGAATAAGTAGATACTGCCTAGATCGCGAGATGCGATCTAGGCAGCATGGCACTTACCCGAAAGAAACCCTAGAAACAAGGGGTGGCGATGCGCCGAGATTGTGTTTGTTGTGAACGTGGTTGTCCTCTTTTCTCGATAACCTTAGGTACATATTTATAGTCCGGAGACTCTCTACTTTTGGAATAACTCTACAATTATATCTCTACCTAAACATAAACGAAACCTAAACAAACACGAATCCTACTATGATACAAGATACACGGGCAATTTAGCCCAAATCCACGCACTAGGCCGATCCAACAATACGTTGAATATATGTATCTTCCAAGCCCATCTTGATCACGGCCCATCTCCGTCTCTGGCCAAAATACGGTGATAACACATGCCCCCCTGGTTTTGGCAATGATAATTCCAAAACCACTGTGTGTTTTTCCTTCTTCTCTTTTTTTTTTATCGGGCTGCGATGTAATGCGTGGCGTAATGTAAATCACGCTACACCTTCATCATGATGCCTGTCTTCTCAACTCCCGCGATTGCATGATTTGACGATTTTGGCGGTAACTGGGAACCGCTATGGCATTGAACCGTCTCTCCACTATTCCCTTATTTAAATCAGCTGAACAGTCGCGTCCCCATCTTCCTCCGGTTGCGGAAAACCCTCTCCTTCGCCGAAAAACCCTCTTTCGCCATGGCCTCTCCTTCCTCCGGTGTGTCCTCCCACGCCCGACTCGATTAGCGACGAGAGCCGACGCCAGCACTACCACGGCAAGATAAGATCGCCCACGATGGTGGGACGAAAGGGATCGATTTCGCCGTCTGGTCGAGGATGATGCGTCCTCGATCGACGGCGAAGAGAGCCTCTGATTCGCCGACGGGAACGAGGCGAAGAGCAGAAGACGCTGGTCGTGGGACGGCGTCGACTCTTCCGACGAGGAGGAGGAATCGAGGAGGACACCTCCTCCGAAGTATCCGCCGACGAAGCGCTTCGCCGGGTCCAGCGAAGACACCAAGATGACGACGAGGACGAAGAGGTCCTCTGGTTTCTTCAAGAAGAAGCGAGGACGATGTCAGCAGCGAAGAAGACAAGAAAGAGGACGGCGGCGACCTCGGCTTAGATTAGGAATCAGTAGTAATAGCCGTAGCAGTAGTAGGCCCCTTTTGTAATCGATCGTCCTGTAAGCAATGATCTTTTGAATGAATGAAAATCTGTCTCCCAAATATTGCTCCTCTTTGCTTCAATTTTGCCGACAACCGAAATAGGTCGATGCTTCAGAAGTCGATGACACTGTATCGGCTTTCAACATACTGCACGCATACAGTCAAACAAGTCAAATCGCATAGAGCCGATGACTACCCATCGGCTTCTCCCAAAAAACCGTTGACAGGGTCAACCTTCGGTTGCATCCTTAGACACATTACAACGGCCACTTCTTGGTTTCAAATGATGACCTGCGACCTTCCTCAACACGGGCGACCCAAATCTCCAATTGCCCATCGAAAAACGTGCCCCGCACAAACGACTAGTGATAAGCAAAGATGAAGATGACTAAGCTGAGATCGCCAAGGTGGACCTGTTTGTAACATGTGTGAACCTCTAGAGTCGATGGCCGTGCATCGGCTATATATCTCCTTTTTTTTTATTCGGCCGATTTTCATCGCCCCCATATTTTTACCGTCCATCATCTCACGTGCCTTTACTTAGCCGATTTCATGTATCGCCCCTCGAGTTTTATCGTCCAACATCCCACATGCTTGGGAAATATTTCTTGAGATGTTGCCCGTTGACGCCATCGAACTTTACGCCATCCAACCGCTCGAGCATGTATGCTTCCTCTTAAAACTTGGTCAACCTATGCGGACCGTGCCAATTTGGAGACCATTTACCATATGTCGCATCCTTAGTCCCCAAGGGCAACACAGCTTCCCATACCAGATCACCAACGTGGAACTCCTTTGGCTTCACTTTCTTGTTGTATGCACGAGCTACTTTGGCCTTGTTCTCTTTGATTTTCTCGAGTGACCATAGCCTGAGCTCGGTTAAATCCTCTACACTGTCACTCATCAAGGCTGCGTATTATTCAGTCGTTAGATCGTCCTGAAAAGTGACGCGTCTTGATCCAGCCGTAATTTCCTGTGGTAGACGGCTTCTTGTCCATATACTAGATGGTATGGTGAGGTTTTATTGCTCCATGGCATGACATACGATAAGCCCATAACGCCTCGACAAAACCTCGTGTACAACGCCTTGGGTGCTCATCGACTTTTCTCTTGATCAACTTGATGAGGCTCTGATTGGACGCTTCAGCTTGCCCATTTGCTTGAGCATAGTATGGAGATGATCTAATCAGCTTAATCCCCATGTCCTCAAAGAACTTTCTAAACTCCTGAGAAATAAAGACCGAACCTCCATCGGTCGTGATAGTTTGGGGAATCCGAATCTATGGATGACATGTTCCTTCACAAAATTGATAACATCCTTGAGTTTCTCGACTTCATTGGGACAGCCTCCACCCATTTTGTGAAGTAGTCGTGATAGCCGGAATCCACATGTGGCCTTTGCTTGATGGAGGATTGATTTTGCCGATCATATCCATGCCCCAACCTCGGAATGGCCAAGGCTTGATGATGGGGTTCATTGCTGACGCGGGCACCATCTGGATTTTTCCAAACTTCTGACATGCTTGACACCCTTTGTAGTAGTTGAAACAGTCCTCAAGCATGGTGGGCCAATAAAACCACGATCGCTAATCAACCATTTCATCTTATGAGCCGATTGGTGAGTTCCACAGGCGCCTTCGTGTACCTCGTGTAGGAGCTGATTGGCCTCGGCTGACCCCAGGCATTTGAGCAATAGCCCTTCCAGAGTCCTATAAAACATGTCATCCCCAATAAGCACGTACTTCATGGCTTTGTACCTTATCTGTTTAGGTGCCCCAGGCGAATCTTTCAAGTAATTGAAGATATCGGCTCTCGATCGTCCGCTTCCGAGGCGCATGCACGAGCTCGGCTCCTTCTACCACGTCCTTGTATCCGAAGCCATCTGCAAGATCATTTGCCTCGGTATTCTGCGATCGTGGGATCCAAGTGAAGTTACGTCTGGAATTGCGTCATCAGCTCATGGTGCAGCCATAATGGGAAGAGGGACTCGCTCGCACTTGTAGTCCTCCGTGAGTGGAAATCACCAACTTGAGTCTCCAAAATTTCCACCGCTTCGCTCCGGCCGAGGAGTAACTCCATCCCTTGCATATCGCCTCGTACTCGGCTACATTGTTGGTGCGAGGTAGACAATCGATGGAGAAGGAAAATTTGCCCCGGGCAACACGAGTAAAATGCCGATGCCGCAGCCATCGTCACAAACGATCCGTCGAAAAACATAGCCCACGCTCTTATGGACAAGTGCGGCTATGTTTGTTGATCCTTTCAGCGATAAGATCGGCCGGCGCCTGTCCCTTAATCGCTTTCGCGAGTTGATACGGATGTCAAACTCGATAATGCAAACATCCATTTGCCCGGTCGGCCTTTTAACATAGGAGCCGGCATGTGCTTTATGACGTCGATTTGCATATGATGATGATCTCTGGCGATAGCAAAATGTGGCGCAACTTGGTGCGGTGAAAAATAGGCGAGGCACAACTTATCGATATCGGGTACCTCGTCTGCGTCCGGCATCCTCCACCTTATGTAAAGACGACCCGCTCAGCCCATCATAAACTTGCACCACTACCGAGGCGATGGGCGTGTCACCAGCGACAAGTAAATGTAGAATGGCCTGTCAGGCTGAGGTGGAATTAACTCTAGCGGCTTGGTCAAATATTCTTTGATCTCGTCAAAGGCTCGTGGTTGTTCGGCCCCCCAGCGGAATTCCTCGTCGGATTTGATTTTTACTAGTCCCATGAACGGCTCAATCCTTCCGACAGATTGATTGGAGATGAATCGTCGGAAGTTGATCTTGCCGATAAGGGATAGTTCTTTCTTCGTGGTGGGTGGCTTCATTGTCCGTCTTGCCTCGACTTTTCAGGCCGATCTCAATTCAGCGTTCATGGACCAAAACCCAAGAACTGGGCCGTCACCCCGAAAGCACACTTCTTTGGATTCATCCGTAGGCCGAACTTTCTTGTTCGGTCCAGGACGCTTTGCAGATCGTCCAAGTGTCCGTGCGCTGAAGCAGACTTGACCACCACGTCATCGATGTAGATTTCAACCAGTTTGCCGATCAGATCATGGAAAATATAATTCATGGCCCTTTGGTACGTGGCGCCGGCATTTTTCGTCAAACGTCATGACTACATATTCAAATAACCCCACGGACCCTGGGACTCTGAATGCAGTCTTGTGTATGTCTTCTGGAGCCATGAAGATCTGGTTGTACCCGGCATTGCCGTCCATGAAGCTCAAAATTTTATGACCAGCTGCTGCATTGATTAATTTTTCTTCCACCGGCATCGGATACTCATCCTTTGGGGTAGCTCTGTTGAGATCTCGAAAATCTATAGCAACACGCCATTGGCCACCCTTCTTCTCTACAGGTACGATACTAGAAATCCACTCAGCATACCTGCATGGTCTGATCAACTTGGTCACAACATTTCTCGACCTCTTTCTTGACTTCTTCCGAATTTCGCCTTCATTTGTCGTGCTCGCTGCTGAACGGCGAAATCCCTTTAATTTGAGCGGGAGTCGATGCTCGATGATGCTCTGTCCAACCAGGCATCTCTGTAGTCGGTAGCGGCATCGATATTGTTTCAGCAGGCTATCATCGGGCCCCCAGACTCGGCTCTAACTTTCTGGCGATAAATGTTGGTCGTGGCTTATCCCGGGACCAATGTCGATTTCTTCTAGTTCATCAGCGGATGTGAACCCGTACCCTAGCTTCCCGTCACCTGTCAAATCGACGCTAAACACAGGGCGAACGGTGGGTGAGGACAACAAAAATAATTTGGGCCGATCGCTTGAATTGGCCCCCTTTTCGATTGCATCAGTCCAGGACGGTTTACACCTCATCGTTTTACAGTGGCAGAGCATCTCTACTTTCGACTACATGAGCCGCTTGTCGTATGATCGCTGCTTTTATTTTTTTGGCCGATCGCAGGATCGGCCGTACCACATGATCGTGGGCTTTTCTCTGTAAGGCGGTGGATAAGACCAGCCTCACCCGTTTTTGTAGCTTCAATACGCCGCAGCCGTCTAGATTGATTCCGAGAGATCGGCTCTTGGTCTTCGCTTCCCAGACGTTCATGCCAGCTATGGAGATCTCGATAGAATCGTGCGTGGATGACCTCCGCCGTCTCCATCCCTTTGGATCGTGCATCGATGCATTGTGGACGGATGCAACAATTAGCGTGAATCAATCCCTTCCTAGCAAGGCGATGTAAGTGCTCTTGTCCATGACGAAGAATGACGTGGTACGGTTTTCCTGCCTTTGTCAAGTCCACGTTCAAGACGCCTTGCGTTCCTCAAGACCGACCGTTGAAGTCGCTCAACGTGGCGTTGGTTTTGATCGGATCGCGGTGGGCGTCCCAAACGTCGTAGCATGGAGTATGGCATGATATTGTTGCCGCTCGGTGTCCACCAACATCTTGCTGACAGGTTGCCCATTGATGTAACCTCGCAGGTACAGGGCTTTCAGATGTTTGTAACCCTTCTCACGTGGCTTCTCAAAGATAACCGGCCGTGGGCCGCAGTCAAACTGTGCCACGGGTAGCTCATCGGTTCTTGGCGCGCAGAATTCTGACGGGAGTACGAACACCATGTTTGTGCCAGCCGATGTCTTTGCATCGGCTTTTATCGGTTTGGGCGCCACTCTTTCCTGGTCGGGCGGTCTTCCGTTTCCTGATCACTTCACTTTGGCGGCGATCGGCCGTGCTTTCTTCAAAGCGTGGAATCTGCGCTTGACTTCCTCTAATTTCGCAGCCGCTGCACTCTACGCTTCTGGGTGTGTCTGAGTCCGTCGGGGCACCACCTTGGACGGTGATACATGTCTTCGTCCTTGCCATCCTTTGGCTCCTCGAGGTCTTCTGCTCGAGCGGACTCCTGTGTGACCACAGGCTGAAGAGGCCCTAGACGTTTGAATACTGACACTGGCCTCGTGTCTTCCTTTTGCTGACCGCATTCTGGGCAGTTGTCGATTGTAGGTAATCGGCTCATTCCTGTGCCCCAGCAATACCTGAAGAAAGGACAATCCCAATGCCTGTCTGCGCCTTCCTTCTTTTTCGACGGCCCCCTAGCAAGGTGCTCATATCCTTCGTCAGGTTGCGCCAGCGCGACGTTGGTCATCTTGGCGCTCATACTTGTTAAGGAGATGCGTAGAATGTGGCTTCGATATCGCACTCTCCTCACTTGTTCCTCTGTTAAGTCTGCTTTGTCATTGTGGCTGGGCGATGCATGGACTAGCCTCTTTTCTTTCCTTGCCCGAGGCGACCACCGTCCTCCTTATGCGTGTCATGGTGGTACCCCAACCCTACCATATTAACGCCGAGCAGAAATCCAGCTTGCGCCTCATGGGCAAGTTCTACCATGTTGACGCCGGAAATGGGTTTGTATCTACTTTCATGGCGAACTGCCCAAGGATCGAACGGCCTTGTTCTATCGCCATTTGGATTTGGCTGACTCTTTGCACTCGTTGGTGGTATGGGTGAGCAGTGATGCCACTTGCGTATGGCCTCCCGTTCATTTCTGAGCCGTAGGGATTTTGTGGCCTTGGTAACCTCACCGCTTCTCCTTCAGCCAGATCGAATATCTGCTCAGCTTTGCTCACATCAAAGTCGAACCTTCGCAGGCCTTCTTTGTTTCACCCATTTGCGGCCACAGATCTGCCCCGAGCCCATTCAGCTACGGCCACCTCCACAGTCTGTGTAGGATCTTCTTCTTCGCATCGACCGGGCTTATCGGACGTTGAATTTGTCTTGGTACAACTCGAGTGGCGCTGTTCATACATCGCCGGTTTACAGGCCATGTGCGCTAATGAGTTGTACTCTACACGAAAGCAGATCCTTGATGGGTCTTGCCGAGACCCAACTTGCCAGCTCACCGCTTCCTTCTCGATTAAACGAGCTGAGTAACATCGGTTCTTGACAGTCCTGAAGCGCTGGATGTACTCGGCTACAGTTTCTCCTCGCTTCTGCCGCACCTGCGCCAGGTCTGCAATGCCAGCCTCAGTAGCCTCTGAATGGTACTGGATGTGGAACTGCTCTTCCAGTTGCTTCCAGGTATGAATTGAATCAGGTGGTAGTGAGGTGTACCACCCAAAGACTGGTCCTGTCAGAGATTGCGCAAAGAATATTACGCGCATCTGATCCGACGCCGAAATCATGCCTAGTTGTGCCAGGTATCGGCTTATGTGCTCGATCGAGCTCGACCCTTCTGACCCGCTAAACCTTGAGAACTCAGGGAGCTTATACTTGGGGGGCAGCGGAATTAGATCAAACTTCGTTGATGCGGCTTTGAATAGCCGATTGTCCTTCTCTTGAAGCACGGCTGATCCCTCGAGGATGGTGCCGATTTGCTCCATTTGAGCTGTAGGGGCTAGATTCTCATGACTTGTTCGGTGGCATACTTGGCTAGCCAGCCGCTTTGTTTGTCATCCATCCCAGCCATCGCTGCTCGGACACGCCTGCTCCGAAGATCCTGCCCAAGAACTCCCGCCGCGAAACTCCTGCGGTTGCAATCTGTTTGGTGCGTGTCGGTTATTGCGATCGACACGTGGCGCATATATATCCGTGTGGGATCTCCTTAGGTGGCTCAAACAGGAATTGGCAATCGCCTGGGTCGCCTCCCGCCTTGTAGACGACGTAAGACGCTGCTCCTGGCGGCTCTGGAGCGGCAAGTGCGAACGGGAGCTGTGGCCGGGTTTGGAGCGGTCTTTCTCCCTGGTGAGTCCCTAAAGTAGGCCCCGACGGTGAGTACTGATGTTTCATGATCTTCTGAACTACGCGCACCGCGACCCGCTCGAAAGCGTTCACCAGGCTCTCAGAATGGCGGTGCAAAGAATGAGCCACCATGTAGTTGACTTCCTGTCGTAGGGCTCTGGTGCGCTCCTCCGAAGGAACAGACAGATCCACCTCATTAAGAGCGCCCTCGGGGGAGAACCCTTTCCATCTGATGCCATGCGTACGGGTCCTCTCAAAAGAGCTGATGAGGTCTTCCTCGAAGAGGGCCTTGATCTCGTCGTACTTGGCCTTGTGCTCGTCAGGCAGATCGTTGTAAGTGACTGGTCTGTTCTCCATCGCAGCGTCGGGTGTTCATGTAGACGTTGTTGAATGTCCCACCGGGCGTGACAGAATGTGTTGCCTGCCAAAACCCACCGGCGAGCAGCGACTGACAACACGGAGAGCCGGGAGGCTCCCAGGACTGCTGGTGGGCCCTGGTCCCTCGGGGCGGCCCATAAAAGCTCGCACACACGGCTTGGTTCGAGATGCCACCGACCTATACCTGGTCGGAAGGTGAAGGATTTCGATTGATTTCCTGCATGATAAACAAGTATCGTAAAATTCGAGCCGTAATCGGCTCCGGTTTCCAGAATCGGCTCCTAAAGCCGATTGCCCCATGGTTCTGCGTTAAATTTATGATAACATGGGGTTTTGCTTGATCACTACAAGTTAAATCGATCTCGATAGTCTAATGTTTTCACCACGAATGGAACGTCCTACGCGTGATTGAGCCTGTATGCATAAAAGATGAAGAATATTAACCCTAGAGGAGGCCTAATAACCAACGTAAAGCCATTCTAACATCCTCTCTAGAACGAATAAGCCACGCCCTTATGCATTTTGGATCGTTCAACCCGTTTGCAAGGCCTGATTACGTAGATATTAAACTAAACCTTGGCGAACAAGGCACAACTATAACAGATCGAATCGACTAAATAAAGATCATAGGTGCTACCTTGCACTTTGGGAAAAGGTGCAAGGGTAGCGAGATAGCTAGAGGTAGCATAACTTCGACGATTTATAGTAAAAAGCACCGATGCTAGCCTCAAACAATCTATGATAATGGTATTACTCGCCATCAACAATGCTTCAAGACGAGTAAAACCAGGTAATGAATAGATATCTTGCCTAGATCGCGAGATGCGATCTAGGCAAGATGGCACTACGAAAGAAACCCTAGAAACAAGGGGTATGGCGCGCGAGATTGTTTGTTGTGAACGTGGTTGTCCTCTTTTCTCGATAACCTTAGGTACATATTTATAGTCCGGAGACTCTCTACTTTTGGAATAACTCTACAATTATATCTCTACCTAAACATAAACGAAACCTAAACAAACACGAATCCTACTATGATACAAGATACACGGGCAATTTAGCCCAAATCCACGCACTAGGCCGATCCAACAATACGTTGAATATATGTATCTTCCAAGCCCATCTTGATCACGGCCCATCTCCGTCTCTGGCCAAAATACGGTGATAACAGGCGTGAGCAAGACGCGTCGTGTGCGCGCGGGATTGCTCGGCGCTCTGGCGCAGCGATCGGCATGATCTGGTGTTAAATGGGCACGGCCGTGCTGGCATCTCCTCGAGCAGTCTTTGGTCGAGGTGTGCACAGGCAGATCCGGTGAGGTCAGGGCTACCTCCTAGACATCGTGGGTGAGGGCAGCATGGTCTGTGGTTGCATGTCCGAGTCGGGGTGGCAAGGTGAGCTCGGGTATGTTTTTTTCACTGGTCATTGGTCGAGTGATAGGAGCTCCATTGCACAGGCTAGTACTGCATGAGTTAAAGGCACGACGTGTGAGCTCGATGAGGTCATAGTGGTGAGAAAAGGATTGATCAAAACAGTGAATAGTTGTTGATTTTGTACTGTGATCACCAAGTGTTCGATCTAATGGCCACAAGAACTAAACCATCACATTTTCTAGTGGTTTTTGGTGGGTGTTCTGGTACTAATCTTGGTATTCTCTGGGTGCAATGGTTTTCTAAGTGGTGAAGGTTTGAGTGGTTTTCCAAAAATAGCTATCCTGATACATAAGATAGATTTAATTTTGAATTGCCTCCCAAAAGGATTTGAAAATGTTTCTGCAATATTGAAAAGCTCCATTGTGTTTAGTGTCACTAGGTCTAGCAAGGGGGAAAAGAAATGGAAAAGTTTCTGTTAGAGATTAGTTGCTAGAGATGCTTCAAGTGAGCTAGTGGTTAACTTGGGCAAAAAATGATCATTAGGTCATAAGCTTCATATTTGGATTTTCTTTTGTTTTGATCTGATTTGGAAATGACCTAGATGATATTGTTTTGATCTTTAAACCATTTCTCATCATTTACAACAATCAAACATGGCATTTAAAGCATTCATACACACAAGCATTAAGATTTGAATTTAATTAATAAAAGCGTTTGTTAATCCTAATCTTGGTTCATTAGAATTTGATCCTCATTAATATTTTTGGTGTGTTACAAACCTTCACCAGCGGGAGTGTCCTTGCGGGACTCATCCACTGGTTTGATACCACTTGATGAACCATCAAGGGCATCAACGACAACAACGTATCTTTTTCCAAAGTATGACTCAAGCAAGGCTTTCATATCTTCTCTAACCGAATTTATAGAATAAGAAAGAGCTTTCTTATAGATGGAAGAGTTGTCATTAGGGGATTCATCCCGTTTAGCTCGTCTCTCATAGTTCTCTTAGGTAGTTAAGACAAAGTAAGAGCCGAGGCTCTGATACCAATTGAAAGATCGGTATAAGGGGGGGTGAATAGGCGCTACTTATTTTATTTTCTTTTTCAATTTAAGGCTTGACACAAAGTAAGTGCTCTAGATATGCAACTAAGTGAGAGAACCTATATGACAAGCAAGCAAGCAAGAAACAATAACAATAAAGAGAAAGAGGATAGAAGTCAGCGAGATTTGAAAATGAGATGTTATACCTAAGTTCCTTCCTTTTGAGGGGAAGTACGTCTCCGTTGGAGAGGTGGGCGGTACTAAGGCCCAGTTCTTTTGGCGGATTCTCCCAGAAGCTGCCCTACCCCCAGCTTCGTGGGAAAGCCGGTTCAAAAAAATTGCGAGGCTTCCAAATTTGTTTAGATTAACTATTTTGGAAGCCTCGCAAATTTTTTAGACCACTTCTCCAGAAAGTTGGGGGAGGGCGGCTTCTCGGAGAAGCCCCCAAAAGAACTGGGCCTAAGACCACCAACGCCACGAAAGGCCTCACCTGATTCTCCCGCGCACCCGCCTCACAGCAAGCACACGATCCACTATACAGTGGCCTTCAAGGTGGCGACCGGAACCTTATACAAAACCTTGGGGCACTTCTCCACAACTGAATTGGAGGCTCCCAAGACGACCCCGAAGCTCTTACTCATGAGGATGAGATATGGAGGGCGACTTCTTCAAGTTAGGATTTCCTCAAACCCTAGAGAAACAAAAACTTACACAAATGGAGGGGAAACACAAATACCTTTGGTGGAAATCTAGGTCTAGGTCTCCTCCCTTGATTCCCCGAAGCGCATCAAGTTCTAGTGACTATGGAGGGAGAACTAGGAGGTTGAAGCTCAGCAACAATGGAGGAGAGAGAGTTGAAGCCCCAGCCTGAGCTTGTAGAAGAAGGGGGGTATAAATAGACTCCCTCGAAAAATAGCCGTTGCAGATGACTTAACCCTAAGACTCCGGCTCCAACCTGCCGGAATCTCCGGTCGGGCCGAAAACTCCGCCCAGGGCAGGCGGTGACAGGGGATTACATTGGCTTGACCTTGCAAGCTTGGAGGAGACTCTGAAAGAGGCCCTGCCAGAAACTCCGGAGAGGCCGGAATCTCCGAAGCCAGGCGTGGAAACTCTGAGTTGCTACACACTAGCCCGATGGAGCACACCGGAGATTCTGACATGGTGGAGGCAGAAACTCCGGAGATAGGTCCGGAAACTCCGACCTGACTCCAGGGGCTGGAAGCACTTGATGAGAAAATCTTTGCCGGAACTCTCTTTTTACTGATACAAAAATACTAACAAGTGTAATGAGATGAACATACCTGAAACCACTTAGCACACGTTAGTCCAACAATGTGTTGTTAATCAAACACCAATACACGTAATTAGGGAAATGTGCTTTCAATGATTATTGCATGTTTTTCATTCTAGATGAAAATCGGGCCTTATATATTTGATCTAGAGACTTTGAAAAACGATGCCTCGTTAGGCAAGATGACTAAAGCTCCGCATTCTGGTAAAACAGTGATATGGGAAGAATTGTTGAATTTTATACATAGCGATGTATCATATTTTCAATAAATAGTGGAAATCATTGTTTCATTGTGGATTTAAGTGAATAGGTGTATTTACTCAATGAAACACAAGTTTGAAATGATTTGAATTGTTCAAATGAGTTCACAACAAAGGGATATTGAATTAACAAGAATACAAAGAATCTTCGATTTGATCGATATGACTAAACTATTTAAGTTAATTTTTGGCATAAAAGGACTTGTGAAAGATGTTTCACAGATTGTGATAATTGGACAAATTCAAGATGTTGATATGTCTAGATAGCATAATCATCTTGTATACATATGGTCTAACATTATCTCTTATCAGGTTGTAGTTATCGTTTAGAGTTAAGAGATCAAAATAAGCAAACACTCGTTTGACATACAAAGGAGCATCTAAATATTCGTGGAACCAACACCATAAGAGTTATGGCACGTTCGAGTTTCTAGAGATTTCGATAATTCGAAATGATGGCGAATAAACAAGTTTTTGTAGTGTATTCTTAGGAAACTATGAACACATGTTCCACAAAGGGCAAACCTGCTGTTGTCCTAAGTTTATATGTACTGATGAAAGATATAGGTGGAAGAAAGTAAAATATCAAAACAAGGTATTTGACCTTACTTCTTGATTGTTGAGTGGCATAGCGATTTTTTTTGCAAAACTGAACTCTGCAAAAAGAGGAGAAACCAATGATAATGATCATAAAGTTTCGGCGAATAATTTTACTAAATAAAGTAGGATGCAATTGTATATTCTGCAAGTTTGTAGAATTATATTATTGATTCACTTGTCATGTTTTTGAACAAGACATACCTATGAATTACAAAGAAGTGTGATGGACCTAAGTGGGAGATATGACTAGAAGTCATAAACTCATGTAAGTTACATTTAATATTGAAAAGTAATATGTTACTTGATCTTATTAAGTTAAAAGATGTTTAGTTGATATTTCTAAATGACTGCAAAGTCATAAGAACGAAAGGAAACTTAATGAAAGACATAAAGATTGATTAGTCACAAAGTATGTTTGGAAAAATTCAAATGTAGCGATGCTTGAGTCTTGTAGCACCCCAAGAAAATCACCGTTATAGTAACCGTCTGTTATCTTCTATTTTGTACATCAACATGAAATCATGCATTTTTGCCAATAAAAATATTTTAACTAAAATTATTTTTTTGCTACAATACCTCTCCTCTTGTTTCAAAACAAAAACTTATATTTATCTATTAAACTATTTGCCTAAATCTATTTTCTAAAAAGATTTCAAATAAGACAAAACGAATATTTTATAAAACTTATAACCAAAACCTTGACCTAAACCGGCTAGGCCCAAAGGCCCAGTCGGCTGGATCCTGACCTCCCAAACCCTAACCCCAGATCCGATCCAAACCCTAGCCTATCTTCCCTCCTTACTCCGCCACTCGACGACATCACCACGCGCGTAGTGCAAACGCACCCATGTCCAACACGCACTCACACCCTCGCCGCCTGGCCCATCTCACTCCACTACTAGGAAAATGGCCATTCGTGGCGCACCTGAAAAGGGCATCCGTGGTGCACTAGTTGTGCGCCACTAGCCTCGCGCTGCGGCTATCTCTAACCCGTAGCACACTGCCTGGTGCGCTACGGTTATCTCGAGATAGGTGTGGCGCACTACCAGGTACACCACGTGTAGGGGTACAGGGTGCGCCACGGATGAGTTTAAAAAAAAAACAAAAAAAATGCAAAAAACACCCTCGTTTTGAATTGCAAAAGCAATCGGGTCCGTGCATCGCCGTCATTGTGTCACCTCGCCGGAGCATGGCCGTGGCAACGACCTACCACCGCAGGGAGGTGCGGGAGGCCTTGGCCGCTCTAGTCCTCGCCGGCGTCGAGGTGGTAGGAAGGGTGTGGTTGGAGAAAGGAAGTAGGAAGAGAGGGAGGTAGGAAGAGATGGAGGAAGAGATGGAGGAAGGCAGGTCGGTGAGAAGAAGGATGTCGTCGTCGCCCGTTGTCACTGCGAGGAGGAGGAGAAGGCCTCCGTCGCGCCGCCATCACTTCAAGGAGAGGAGGAGGCCGCCGCTGCGCCGCCGCCGTGCCACTGTCACTGCAAGGAGAGGAGGAGGCCGCCGTTGCGCCGCCGCCATGCCACCGTCACTGCAAGGAGAGGAGGAGGCCACCGTCGCGCCGTCACTGCAAGGAGAGGAGAAGGGGAAGGAGGAGAAGGAAGAAGGAGAAGGAAGAAGGAGAAGGGAGAAGGAGAAGGGAAATGAAAAGGGAGAGGGAAATAGGGGAAGGAAAAGGTAGGAGGGCAGGGTGGGGATTCAAATTTTGAATCCCGCCCAACTTACTCATAGCGCACTAGGTGGTGGTGCGCTCCGGGTAAGTTGCCCTCTATTTTTTTTCTGCAGGAAAAAACGGTCTTTTGACTGTAACTTTTTACTCTTTTCGAATTTTGAAAATCTAATTAGTCGCTAAATGACCGGAGGTAGTTCCGAACGGATGCGAAATATCGTTCTCGTCATTTTTGTATATTATACGATTTTCTTCGACATCGTATGCAAAAGTTATGGCCATTTTACCGTGGCATAACTTTTTTTTGCAGAAAAAGTGGAAACTCATGTTTGTTAATTTTCCTAAAAACTATACCACATTACCTACCTAAAGATGAAAGATTTTATTTTTTGAAGTGTTTATTATTTTCTTTTATTTTTTGCAAAACCTAAAAAGGCGATCCACCGGGGGGTTGGGGGTGGAGTTGGTGCAGGCCACTTAGCCGTAGGGCACTAGGGCAGAGTGCCCTATAGCTAAGTTGACCCAGCTGCTACAGCACACATGCCCGCAGCGCACTAGGTCAAGGTGCGCTACGGCTAAGTGACACATCCATAGCGCACCTTGACCTAGTGCGCTACGGGTATGTGTGCTGTGGCCACATGTGACCTGGCCCACACATAGCCGTGGCGCACCACCCCCATGTGCGACACGCTTACGATAGTTAGCCATAGGGCACCTGTGGTCAGTGCGCCACGCCTATTTTACCTGTGGGGAACCACTAGCAAGTGCGCCACAGAAGTGTGGATTACCTATAGCCGTTTTCCCAGTAGTGCTCCACCTTCCCATCCCATCCCGTGTACAACGCTCACCGCACACCGCCCGCTCCCGTGGGCACCACCCCGCGTCCACGACCCCACGCTCCTCTATCCTCTCGATCCTCTCTCTCCCTTCGAGCTTCCTCCCTCCCGCGTCGCAACACCGCCATCCCTCTCGATCTTCCGTGCCGTCGGCTAGGCTCTGGGCTGCGCCCTACTGACCTCCATCGACATCGCCCGCCTGTCTCCCATCTCTGAAGCACGAGCCCAGCATGGCGCTGCCTCTGCGCCGGGCCTCTCCCTGGCGACGTCGGCCTCTGCAGCAACTCGTGCCGACCCCGCCGCCTGGTCACCCTCGCCTCCTCCCCGAGCTCGACCACCAGCACCTTCCTCCGTCCTGACCTTGCCTCTAGTAGCCGATGAGTTCCTCCCCAAGCAGAGCCATCATCGCCACCTTGTAGGTACCCCCATCGCTTCTTGTCGCCTTCCTCCGTCATCTGCGCACTCTCCTCACGTCCTCGACCAGTGCCCTTCTCGTCGTTGGCCCCGAGCCACCAGGGCCATCCTCCCCGCGTTCCGACCGCGGAAGCCAGCCTTCTGGTCATCGCTTAGCGTCCTCATCGTCCTTCCCCGCCTACCGTGTGCGGCCTGTAATCTACGGATCCTATGTGTATGGGCGCGTGCACGACCCCGGCCAGGTCCATGCTCCGCACAGTGTCCTTGGTCCCTGTTGTTGTCCCCTATGATGGTGTTACCCGACGTCCAAGAATGTCTCTATGCTCATGTGTGATGATGTGTTCCTCCCTAGCAACTATCCAATCACTGTGTTCCCGTTGTTGCCATCGACAACACCTTCTGAAGACCCGACGCAGACCAAGATCGACACAGGCCATCCAAGTTGGAACCTCAAGTACTTCGGTATGGGACCTGGAGGTGATGATGCCAGAGTTCTCCATCTAGGAACGCCAAGACCGGCCACACGAAAACGATCCCTTGGAATGCCAAAGCTCTTCTTCCCGGACCAAAAGACCCCGAGTCCTCCTTCACAGAACCCCGAAGCCCCGATCCAAGACCGATCCTGAATCCGAAGATTCGAAGACCGATCCCCGAACCCCCGAAGCCACCAAGATCACCGGAACCCTATGTGTGACCCCTCCCGAGCCCCTATTTTATAAATTGCCATCATATACTTGTTTCATATTAAATTTCTCATGTCGCATACATATTGTGTGGTTTGGGGGTATTATGCCGATTCACCTAAATTAAATATGGAGACCATATGCGGGCTTTTCCAGTATTATATGGGCCCCATTTAAATTTGTGTAGCGAACCGATGATATAATTTTTCCTTGTTAATACAACATTTCAATTGCGGGATAGCTAAATAACTTGAACCACTTAAATAATTGTTGGGACCCCGGTTCCGTTTAATATTGCCTAATTGCATCGCACCTTTGCCATGTCATACATCATACAAGCATCATGCCCGATCTTCTGTCGTAATATTAAATAGTGCATCCGGTGTTTCTTCTAGTGCTCTAATTCTTCACGAGGTAGGACGATGAGTTGATGCGAGTGTCGACCCGATCTTCGGATGAATCTTCGACAATGTTTTCCAGGCGATCATTCTCCCCTTTCTACCTATTTTTCATTTCTAGTCTTTACTTCCTCATGTTGATCTATTGCTATCTGTGTTGCGATGCTATAAATTCCGTACCCTTTATACTTTCCTATAACCCATATATTGCCATGGACACATCCTATTACCTGTTGATGGTAGATAGTCGGCCTTACGAGTCGTGGTTGCTTGCGCAGGTGATGCGTCGCACTGTCGATGTTCCATAGTTGGAGTATTGCCTCATGTTTAATGTTGGAGATGATCATGGCTTTAATTACCGTTTAACAACTAATACTTAAAGTAGGTAAATAATGCAGAGGCACAGGTGGGCAATAGATGTTATTTGGTTTTTAACCGTCCACTTGTGTCCCGTAGGACCCCGAGTACTTGATACCTATTCCTTGAATATTTGCACTATCCGCATGTGGAACCATGAATCCCCTTAGCATGAGCTTGAGTCATATCTTATTTCATGGGGCCACAAAGTAGTTTGGGGCTTTATTACTATCATGTACTTATGCCATGATTATGCCATGCTTTACTTCTTTATTTACTATTGCGCGTGGAGCGCCGATACTGTTTAGGAACAAATGTGGAATGTTTTCGCGGTATCGACAAGCCTAGTCACACTTTCGGGTTCTTAGTTATTTACAACCATTGGCACAAACCTCTAGGTCCGTTTTGGAGCCGGCCAACTTCGTCGCGGGTAGCTTAGTGGGGCAACCCCCTAAAATATTATATGAATCTTGTGATTTCTTTTTCGTGATGCCTCGTTGGGTTTTCATTTGGTTTTTCTGATGTTGATCATGCGTGTGTTGCTATTTGTGCCCCCTGTAGGGTAAAACTTTCTAAAAGCCGTGTATATAGTTATGGACGACTTGGAGCACAGTATCTCGATCATAGACAACTATAACTAAAGTAGTGCTATAAATTTGACTTTATAATGACTATTAATCAGCTTCTACAAAGGAATGGTAAATAAAAGTACAAACAACTGCTGGGTTTGGGATATCTCATGTTATTTGTATCTGACTAGTAAGTGTCGCAAATACAACGAAATGGTTAACTAAATGTTCCCACTGCTTATTATACCAGGATGACTCATGCTATCTATACCTGACTAGTAATTGCTGCAATGATAACTGAATAAATAAAACTGCCAACTGTGTGAGTTCATCCGTTTGACTTCTTCGTTTGGTCTCGAAGGGAAATACCAGGACAGGCATGTTTGGTGTTAGAATCAGGTTGGATCCAAATAGGTTTTTCTTACTCCCCTCTGATAGCCACCAGTTGTATCGATTCTCTATAGGTTGTTTAGTGCATGTTGCACTACCGCTTTAGTCCACCATACCTATGTAGGCGAGAACAGCCGAATTCTAAGACTCGTCGTGTACTGGCCTGAGTACTGACCGGTCTCTTTTTTCCCTTTTTCCTTTGCTGGCAACCCTTTTGTTTACGCAGGTTTCGAGATCGACATTGTTAGCAGGGTTACCCTTTGTTCTTGGCATGTGCAGGGTTATGGACACCATTGGTTATTCTGCAGGGCTCTTCGCCTCATTTGCATCTTATCCATAGTCGAATGTTGTATTATTTTCAAGATGATTTGGATCTTTGTACTGTATATCTATATTCTTGACTCATGAATTCGCTGTTGTATATATCTGTTATGTGGGTTCCATCATGAACTATTGTGTAATGATATTACTTCATTTTACACCCACACGCAAGTGCCTGGTGGGAACCTCTGAATCGTTTCTATGCGGTTGTGGCGGAAATCGCTAAAACTTGCATAGGGCCGATCCGAGGGTGTTACAAGTCTATTGGATTTACACCAGCAATATGTGGATAGTGGGAACTCGCAGCTAGAATTCTCAATTTGATGATGATCAAAGAATTTTGGAATGTCGAAGATTATTGAGATGACTTTCATTTGAGGGGGATCTTAATGGCTTGGCTAAAACTCAATATTTAGGAGACATATTTTTTGATTGGGGGCTAAGTGAAATCCCTAGATCTCATATATGGATACCATATTTGAGTGGGAGCATGTCATCATTCTGAAATATGTGATGACATATATGAATGGTGTGATTGGTATTAATATTATTTAAGTTAGAAAATATGGATGAAGTTGAACAAGTTATTAAACAATAAGATCTATTGAGTATATTGGCAAGTTTGATAAACATTATAGTCGAATGCTTCCTGGGAATGATTTTGAAAGTGTTCAGAATATCCTAGACAAGATAATGAAGTAGTTCATAATGGAACAAGATAAGAAATAAGTTCTTACTTATATGAATCATTGAGTTAGTCTCAGTATTAAAATTATGGTTCAAAAAAGAAAGAGATGTGTTGCATCTCCTATGCCTCAGTCCTAGGTTCTTCCATATAACCATATTATATACTCGATGTAATATGACCCAAGGATTTGGTTGAAACAATATGTCTTGAGGAGATTCCTGAGTTAAATGACTAAACTAGATTTAAATTTGTTCTTAAATGGAGAGAAGTGTTGTTAGGCACAAAGTTTCATGTTATGCACTAGGATGTACATGTAGATATATAAGTATAGTTTTGGCTAAAGAAGTTCGACTTCTCCTAAGTGTGTTTCTAAAGTTTACGTGACAATAATGAAAGTTAAATTGACTGATCGACCATCATTGTAAACAATAGAAACAAAGTCTCACTCTGCCTCCAAACGAATACTTCAACCCATTATGAGATAATGGAGGGAATGTCAAAATTAGGAAGACAATAACTATTTGCAAAATACATACCGATCTGGTAAAACAAAACATGGACATGACGTTTCTCATGAGCGTGCATGGTCAATAAACGCATATGTGATATGTTTTATGATTAGTAAATGCGAACTTGATTATTTTTATTATAGTGCAAGTGGGATACTGAAGGAAATATGATCTAGAGTTAAATAATAAATGGTTATTATCATTATATTCCAATAAGTTCGTAATAGTTTCATATTGTGCTATACCCGTATCAAGCGGAAACATTGAGACAGGTTTGATATGAAACAAAAAGTCCCTAGTAGCCTCTATTCATACTAGTTCCTTGGGCAATAGATGATCAAGGTTTCCTAATCATGGGTGATAGTGCCAGTTGACAACAAGGTCATATCATTGGTGAATGATGTGATGGTCATTATCCAAATATTGCTACATGATCAAGTCACAAGGTTCATCATTGCAATAGTTAGAAACAAAGTCTCCTTCTCCTTAGACCGCGAGATGATATTAATCACTAACTCCCAAGGCTGCTTGGACTACATCAAACGTCACTCAATGAAATGGTCATTATAAAGGTGTATGTTGGTTATTCTAGAGGTATAGTTGAGGCCTA
Organism: Avena longiglumis; assembly: GCA_030063025.1. Lineage (NCBI taxonomy): Eukaryota > Viridiplantae > Streptophyta > Magnoliopsida > Poales > Poaceae > Avena > Avena longiglumis. The sequence goes on along the minus strand of CP125976.1, from coordinate 221,122,016 downwards.
TGTATCAAGATTAGAATTTGTTCACCTAGTGACGGGGTAAGATACATAAGGCCGACTTGGTGAAATTACATCTATAATGTTTGCAACATGTGACTAGGTCACGAGGATGCAATATCGCAGTAACAAGTGAAATAGTACTTTTCGGTGACAATATTGAACAAGGTATATGATACCAAACGATCGGATCTCAAACAAATCGTATCGAAGAAACAAAGGGAATCGGACTCGACTTTTACGGTTCAAATGACATCCTCATCGTGGAATGTACAGGGGTCAATATTGGCATCCTGGTCCCACTGTTGATCATTGATAAAGATCATGTATATGCCATTCCCTAGTCATGGGGACATACACTTAAGGGTACGATAAGCTAGAGATCATCTGTAAGTTGGAATCACAGTAGGAAAAGAGAAAGCCGGAATTGTTCCGAGGAGAGAGCCGAAGTTGTTCGGAGAAAGAATGAAAGGAAAGGATCAAAACGAGTTTCGGATAAATGCAAATTAATAATATATATATATTTATTATATATTAATTATGAATTAAATAAATATTTAAATTAAAGTTTATGGGGCAACTTTCTCATTAGGAAAAAACCCAGAGGGAATTTGCCAAGGAGAAAACACCCTACAAAAGAAAAGGGAAATAGCAGCAAATTATTTTCTGTCAGACGGCCCAGTGACCCATGGAAGTCTTGGGCATCATCAGTATGCAAGTAGCGGCTGACAAGCAAGCGCCGCTGGCGGGCCTCCCCTCATGGGCCACGCATATGCACGTAGTAGTAGACCAAGTGGTCGTGGCGGGCCGGCCCAGGTGGGGCTCCCACGGTAACACTGGCGAGTAGGCGCGTGGGTGAGCCACAACCAAGGCCCACCGGTCCGCCGATGCTTCCAGGCCGCCACGCTGTCGCTGCTAGTGCGCTGTGGCTGCTGTGACACCATGGGTCGACCTACACGGGTGTGCCCAGTAAGCTCAGCCGGCTGAAGTTGTTTTTCCCCGTTTTATTTTTATTCCTTTAGTATCATATATCTAACTGAAAGGGGAGGGAACACCTCCTTTATTATATATAAAGGGGTACCTATGGGTGGGATTAAACACACCAACAAGAGAACTCATTTGTTTGACTTTCTCTCCTCTCTCTACCTTGTGACCATGGTCCCCATGTATGGCATGTGTGAACAAGGCTTCACAACATGCGCCATTGCGCTACGGAGATTCCAAGCCAGAGATCTACTTCTGCATTCTCGGCAGGATCAGGGAGCCGAAGGTCATCATCATACACGATATGTATACGAAACCATGAGGGGCAACACTTGGGGCACCTTCGATGACATGAGCCAAAATGCTGCACGGTGATGCAACAAGGGATGACCTACGAGGAGCTTCGCGACCTTGAGGCTGGCTATGAGCACGATTACTTCAACCACGTTCCCCTCGGAACATTAACCTCTTTCGAACTACAAGGGTATGTATCCTAAACCTTCGGCTATTACTGCATTACTAATAGATAGACCTTGGACATTAGGGTGTTCTTGCATAGGAAATATTTTATTTTCTGCATCAGAATCCCAACAGAATTGTCCTCTCGCGGGGGCAAGGGTTGGTTTTTCATGGCACGGCTGTTTTCTTTGCACCTTTAGCAGGATATGGCATGATCATGGCTCTCACCTGGCTGAGGTCGACGATGGAAGATTTGTGGATGGCAGCCCACGGGTAACCCGCTAGGGCCTGGTTGGAGAGTAGGTATGTATAGCCAAAATGATGACATCCTGCGGTGTCTTGGGCATCATGTTGACCGACAAGTCCATGGACATGAACGGGGATTCAAGGGTTCCGGCGAAATCATGACTTTCGTCCTTGTTCATGTACTACGTTCGGGAGTGCCGCTTTTGCGCCGTAGGGGCGTAGTTTTTTCCTTGATGAGGATCTGCTGATAGAGGATAGTTGCGCTCGCCGCGATCTCAGCTTGTCAGCTAGTCGCTTGCGCTCTTCGAACTGAATCTGATCATCCCACTAGAAGTTGTATTGTTGTTGCAGAAGATCTTGATAGCCCATCAGCTCCTCACGTGTTGTGTCGGGTCCCAAGGGCACTACCTTAGGGCTTGTTTTATATTCTCCAGTTGTTCAGCTATGAGGTTGATGGTTTCTTTCCTGCGGGTGTTATCACCATTGTTTCTCCTATCATCGCTGTTATCGTCCTCGAGTGCATTGGCGATGCCACACACAAGTAGAGGGTCAGGTAGATGTTGCTTCTGCAGCTCTCAAGGTTAGATTTGACGTGATTGCTTTCCATGAGAAGTTGCTCGGTTCAGAGCCATAGTAGGTGTCGTTGTCATTGTAGTAGGTTGATGATGAGGTGTTGATCAGTTCTCTGAGGGCGACGAGGGGCGGTGGGATCCATGATGCGGGTGCGATTGATGGTGACATTGACTGCGCTAGAACCGAATGGATCTGGTCCAAGAAATGAAGAGTGACCATCTTGCCGATGTGGAAGTATAGATCGCCGATCATCAAACTCGTTCCAGCATTGATGGAGTCGAAGGACGGGCACATGTCCGGCGATAGAAGGGCAAATGTAACACCCCAAAAATAGTAATGAGGATCATCCCCTAATTAATCAAGATTAGGGTTAACAAAATCTTTTATTAATTAAATTCAAATCTTAATGCTTGTGTGTATGAATGCTTGCCATGCCATGTATGATTGTTGTAAATGATGAGAAATGGTTTGAAGATCAAAAACATATCATCTATGTCACTATCCAATCAGATCAAAACAAAAGGAAATGAAAATATGAGGCCTAAGACCTAATGGTCATTTCTGCCCAAGTTAACCACTATCTCACTTTGAGCATCTCTAGCAACTAATCTCAAATCGAAACTTTCCCATTTCTTTTCTCCCCTTTCTATACCTAGTGACACTGAACCCAAGGGATCTTTCCAACTTGGCAGAAACATTTTCAAACTCTTTTGAGAGGCAATTCAAATTTCAATCTATCTTATGTATCAAGATAGCCATTTTTGGAAAATCACTCCAATCAACACCACTTGACCAATCCAAGCAACAAGAGACTACCAAGTTTGTGACCATCACCCTCACAAAAATATTTCAAAAATTTGAAATTAATGTTCATGCGGCCATTTGATCAAACACTTAGCAGACACAGTACCACTACCAACTATATATTGTTTGTGATCAATCAATTGCTCTGCAATTATACTCCAATTCCTTTCCCTATCTCACCCACGATCACCCCCAGTACAGGCCTGCGCATTTGAGCTCATCTCACTCGCCGTTTGACCCGTGCAAAGTGGTACCCGAGCTCACCTTGTCACCCCAACATGGACACGATGCCACAAATCGCGCTGCCCTCTCCCACGATGTCTAGGAGGTAGCCCTAACCTCACCGGCCCTGCCTATGCACGCCTAGACCAAAGACAACTCGAGACGACGCCAGAATAGTCATGCCCATTTAACATCTAACCATGCCAGTCGCCTCGCCAGAGCGCCGGGCCATCCTGCGCATACACGCCGCGCCTTGCCCTCACCTTGCGCCACTATGTCCGCCATGACTCGAGCAAGCTCCCAGACATGATCGTTTGACCGCGCGAGCACTATGACCACCGTACGCCATGACAAATGCCGCCAGTATAGCCGCAAGGCATGGATGATTTAGAATAATTTTGATCGTGCCTTGCCGAGGAACTATGCGCATAACGATTGCCCTGAAGCATCACGTCGACCTATGCCCTTGGCCATGCCTATAGCTTACTGTAACTATGTTGCCAGCAAGCCTGAGCCATGCCCTCGTGCCCCCTTAGCCGATGTATAAATAGAGACCACCCGACCCCAAAACGCATAACATTCCACTCCTCTCTCACCCAGGAACCTCTCTGACCCAACCCTGGAGCAAGGCGAGAACCACCGCACCGGAATTTCACCAGAGTTCGTCGCTGCAGAGGAAGGAGGGAGCCGAAGCTAGGACCCACCACAGGAGCTACCACGACCACCGTTCGTACAGCCGGCGTCGACTCGTTCGTTTGCCCCCATCGCCGCACCTAGATGGAGCCCTGGTAAGCCCCCGATGACCCCCGCTGTAGCGCTAGGGTTCTGACCCACGCATGCCCATGCGACAGAGACGACGATGCTCAGCCGTTGATCGCGCTCTAATCGTAAGGCTTAGATTCACCGATACCTCTTCGCATTAGATGAGACACTGACAGGTAGGACCAACCCCGGAGAAGCCCGCTATGTGAGCCTTGCGTAGTTGAGCCAACCCAGTAGTGTTTCCCGCGCACAGCCCATCAATTCAAACCTAGTTTTATCTTTTATTTGAAAATTCTATTATGTAGTGAACTTTAAAAATCAATTAAGAGAGATTCACTGCACCAAATTGAATGAATCAAATTTTGTTTGAAAGTAGATGAAAATCTCTAATCACTCCCGTTGGATTCAAACATTTTGAAACTATGGATCACCCTTGGTAAAAATAACAATAAAGTATCTTGTGCAACTTCAAACATTTTGTAATCAACCATAAGTGATTTTGAGTTGATTCCAACTCTCAAAAATCACATTTGACACGACCTTTCTGAATATGTAAAAATCTACATACTTACATACAGTAGTCCTGGACCAAAACTAAAAGGATGACTTTCTAGTCATTTGTAGCCACTTAAATATTATTAAATAATAGTGTTAAACTTTATAAATTAGGCCAACCAATTTAAATCTCATTCCCAAGTATTAGAGTATGTGGTGATGACATGTGTCAATTACCCTTTCAATGAGTAGAAATTACGTTTCTAAAAATAAGATGACATGTGTCAATGACCCTTTCAGTGAGTAACGTTTCAATGAGTAGAAAATCTTATCACCCTTTTTTTGTAATGATAGAGATGATGCTAGATCATCTAGTGTGACCCTTGTGTGATAAATAGAAGTAGTTAAGTATTGTTTGGTGATTGTGTACCTCGTATTTATTTATAGACGCTAGTATCAATCCGGGCTATGACGAGGAGGAATTCTATGAAGACGAGGACAAGAACTTCGACCAACTTACCAATTAAGGTAAGATATACTAAGCATGCTAGACCATGCAAGCCTTACTATGCTTACCTTTAGGATACTATATTGAATATACCATTTTCCCAGTTTTACTTGCAAGCTTTGCCTTTCTTTCTTTTATTAAAGTTGTTAAAGTAGTAATTAATTGGTGATCCGTGGAAGATTAGGAAGGATGCCATCAAGAGCTTGGAACTTGATGAAGGTATAAATACTAGTTGACACCCCTCAAATAGTGACACCCCCATTGGATTATCTAAATTAAACTTGATCACTAGATGGGAACAAATGATTATGAAAAACTTGGAATGATGAGTCATTCTATTCAAATGTTTTGACATGTGTTATGGACACAACGACTTGAAGGTGGTGGTGAAGGAAGTATGTGAATTGACTTTGATAAAAACTAATGGTTGGCTTCAGATGTGATACCATTACAACGTTTATCGTACAACCACAATAGCCGAATTTGGGTAGGGCTTGACTGGAAGTTTATATGTCTTAGTATGGGTTCCCTTGCGGAACGAGGTGAGCTGAAGCTATCTTATGAATGTGACTATCCACCTATGTAGTGCCCAAGTTGACATATGGTCATGGTTGGGAGGCGACACTCATAGGAGAGGTGCCTATACTAGGATGTGTAATTGAAAGGTTAGGATTGATTATCCGCATACCAAGTATGATGATTCAGGATTGTTCCTGACGGATGTATCAAATGTTTTGGTGAAAGTGTACCACCTCTGCAGAGTGTCAAACTATTTGAATAGCTACGTCCGCGGTTAAGGACAGTTGGATGGTCATACTGTTCCATTGTCAGATGTTTTCCAAAATGACCCGTGACTTGAAAGATGACTTTGACTTGACCCAACAGGTTGTGGAAATGAAGCTAGGTTCCCACCTAAGTAACCTAGACAACTAAAGTTAGGTTTTATTACTAGATACTGGTTGAAATAAAATTGGCTTCTAGCAAACAAACCTAGAGCTTAGGATTCCTATTAGAATTGCCTTACTTCTTTAGTGAAAGTTTGCGAGTACTTCAAAGTACTCATGGTCCCTCGCTATTCCCATGGACAGACTATGAAGGAGACTACGAGGAGGATGGACAGCAGGACGCTTATGATAACTAGGATCATCTCCCATCGTCAGCATTGCCTGTGACCCTGAAGATGGAGCCCCGACCATGCTACTATTATTATTATTTCACTGCTTTGATTGTAATCAGATTGATCATGAGATCAACTATTTGTAAGACTATAATGGTTTGTAATTGATGATGAACTATGGTACCAATCTGTTATGTCTCGCAAAAATGGTAATCCTGGGATTGAGATTTTCTGCATAACACGCATCTAGGATTCAAAATCCGGGTATTGACAAGTTGGTATCAGAGCCATCCTGACCATAGGAGACCCTAGTTAGCATGGACGTCAGAAAAACTTAATTTCCAAAAAAGGAAAGTGAGTATCTTTGAAAACCTATTATCACTGTTACGCTTAAAATTTTTGCAACCTTACCTAAAATTTGGCACACTTGATCACTTCTGTAACTTACTCCTCTCAAATTTCTTATAGATGGACTATGCCTAGAGCAAGTTTTACCAGTTGGGTAATGGAGGGAATATCATCTTTGATAATGACATGAGTCAGCTTGCGGAATTTCTGGAGCACCCACATCCGAAGTTCTATGGAGCTCAACTACATGATCACCCCGGAGGGGAGCTGTAATGGTTGATAGTTATCGATCTTCACAGAAAGATGGAGCCACCTACCTCGAAGAAGATCCATTTAACCATCAGAGAGAACAACTGGATCAATGGACTAGCCAGACCAATGCAAGAAGAACTTGCCCGATTATGTGGACAGAATATCAACAAGATCGTCGGCACCCTGTAAGATCCCACTACCACCAACTGTCCAAATGACCAAGTTCTAGCAACCTATGTGATCAAGGTAGAGCCCATATTGCCAAGTGGCTGCACTATAAGCTTCTGAACACTTGGCTTCTAAAATACCTTTGTGCCTGGGTGGCATACCACAAGTGAGATACACAAGGTAAACCATGTCCATGGGCCTTATGTAACCACTCAACCACAAACCACCATTCAATTCCCATTCGACCCAGGAGATTCATTGACTTAGTTGTTTTATTAAGAAAAACATAAGTCAAAAGACTTAGAAATATTTTCATCATATCATGTATATACTTCACCAACCCTTGTTTCCTACTAGCTAGGCTAAGCATGGCATAGTAACTTAACTTAGGAAATTTCCTAGCAATGCTACACTACTTAGGATTTCCCAACATAGCATTTGGCAAAATAATAACATGCAAGACTTAGAAAAATATTTCTAATGCTTGTACAAAATATAGGGATGGAAATATTCATGAAGTACCACTTGCCTTGGTAATGGGGAGAGTAGCACTCTTCACAATCACAATCACTAGCACCAAAATCTACACAAAAATTTGTATCACAAAATTACACACAATTCATATACAAACATAAATATATGCATGCATGCAAAAAATGCTAAGTGATGATTTTTAAAACTCCACCAAGCAAGTGCACAACACTGAATCAATACTAAGTTGAAAACATGCCAAACCAAACTTATTTAGCACTAAAACAAATTATTAAACAAATTCTATACTCAAAATAGTCCTAAACAAGTTTCTGCATAAAAAGTCATTTTAACAGAAACTTTTCACTAAACACATTGCATAAACAGAAAGGGCTTGTCTCCCTAATTCCAACGGTATAAAATTTGCAAAAATATAACGTGGAAATCAAAAGTTATAGCCATTTGAATTTTGGATCTAAATCTGATTTCAAATCTGTTTTTGAATCAAACCCTAGCCACGCGTCATAATATTACTAGCGCGTACCGCTTCGCTCCGGATCACGCTCGCGAGCCGTAGGATCTAACTAACGATGCACGGTTCAGATCTAAACATACCGCTTCGCTAAGTGGTTCTATCGCACGCGTTGGATCTAGATCCAAGGGCTCTCGATCAAGCGACCACGTTCTGGCGGCACGCGGCGACGGCGAGCGGCGGAGCGCTCTGTCAGCGGCGGTGCTAGCGTTCTAGATCGCTCGGGAAGGGGAGGGTGTTCTTACCAGAACCGTGAGGTCGAGGCGAAGCTCAACGTGTAGGTGGCTAGGCAAGGGGTGCACGGATGGGGCTGATGGAGCTCGTCGGAGTTGTGCACGGCGTCGGGAGGTTTCTCTCGAGTTGGTTGCCGAGGTTTTGCGTCGCCCTAGCACGAACCAAAGGGATTAGGAGATGCAAAAGACGAAGGCGAACATCCTCGTATGCAAGAGGGGGCAAGGGGCGCTCGGGACTTACCGATATTGCTCGCTGGAGTCGAGCGGTGGCGCTGGTGGTTGCGGGCGTGAACAGAAACGACGACCTAGGTCATGAGCAAGCAAACCAGAGGCGTCAGCAGATGCACAAGATCATGCTGGACATGATAGTTTGAACCAGAGAAGAAGGCCGAGGCTCACGGAATTAGTCACGAGTCGCCGGTATCGGGGTTTCGAGGTCAAATGCGCGCAGCCTGGTGGCGGAGTGAGCGAGGAGAGTGGGGGAAAATGACCGCGGTGCAGAGGGGGTTTTGTAGGCGAGAGGGGAGAGGCGTTTAAGCGCGGAATCAAGGGCAATTAAGCGAAGAATCAATCGCGGCAGTGATGGGCAGAGGAAACGGCCGGCGACGGGGTCTGGCGCGATTTGGGGAAGACGAGGGTGAGTTATCGAGGTCCACCAGTCAGCGAGTGAGACGGAGAGGGGGTGGGGTCCAAGTGTCGGCTGCGAGGTCGCGTCTGTAGCGAAAGCGAGAGAGTGGCCGGGTGGGCTAGTTGGGCCGGTTCTGTTGCTGGGCTAGAATAGGAGCGCCTGGCCCTTTTCTTTTGTTTATTCCTTTTCTTTTTCTGTTTTGATTTTCAGGAATGGTTTTTAAATGAATTCAAACTCCTTTTGAATTCAAATCTTTCTGGGGTTTTTGTAGTGTGCAATAGTCTCAAATCTAGGCATAACACCATGTGGTTACTTTGTAAAGGCTTGGTCATTTTTGGAGAAACAAAATAACAGGGACTTTGCACTTGATTTGCAAATGTTTGAAAAATGGTTTTTGAAACTGTTTCCATTTTGTAAAGCTTGGTTAAAATTCCACACTCAATCCATTCAACAAGGGAGACGAACAATCTAAGTTTAAAACATTCAAACTCTCAAATGGGGATGGCCATTTGGTTTAAGTTTGCTCACATAAAATGATAGCACTATGTGCCTCTGTTTTTCTGAAATGAGTTTGAATTTTGATCTCAATTCTATATGCATGCATGAATGATATGCAAACTTTGAAATCATGATTTTAGGGATGTTACAAATCTAACCCCCTTAAGATGAATCTCGCCCTCGAGATTCGGATTGGCTAGCAAATAGGTGAGGGTGGTCTTTCTGAAGATCATCTTCTCTTTCCCATGTTGCTTCCTCTTCGGAATGATGATTGCACTATACTTTGCAAAACTTGATAGTCTTTGTCCTTGTGACTCTTTCTGCAGTCTCAAGAATCTTGATAGGTTTCTCTTCATAAGTGAGATCACTTTCTAGTTGAACCTCGTCCAAAGGTATATTATCCTTCAAAGAAGTTTCTTCCATTTCTGGGTGACATTTCTTAAGATGACTCACATGAAACACATTATGGATAGCTGATAGAGATTCTGGTAGTTCTATTTCATAGGCAACTTCCCCTTTGCGACTCAAAATCTTGAATTGCCCAATATATCTTGGTGCCAATTTTCCTTTGACTCCGAATCTTTTCACTCCACGAAGTGGTGATACTCTAAGATAAGCTCTATCACCAACTTAGTAGGTGATTTCTCTATGCTTAGGATCTGCGTAGCTTTTCTGTCGGGACTGTGCTATCTTTAACCTGTCCTTAACCAATTTGACCTTCTCTTCGGCTTCTTTGATAAGATCTGGCCCGAATAAACTTCTTTCTCCCACACCATTCCATAACAATGGGGTGGTACACTTTCTTCCATAGAGAAACTCAAACGGTGCCATCTCAATGCTGGCTTGATAGCTGTTGTTATAAGAAAATTCTGCGTAAGGCACACTTTCATCCCAACTGGCTCCATAGTCTAAGGCACATGCTCTCAACATGTCTTCAAGGATTTGATTTGTTCTTTCTGTTTGTCCATCTGTTTGAGGATGGAAAGCGGTACTGAATTCCAACCTCGTTCCCAATGACTCATGTAGCTGTCTCCAAAAATGGGAAGTGAATTGAGTTCCCCTATCAGACACAATACTCTTGGGCACACCATGTAGACAAACAATTCTACTCATGTAGATTTTGGCTAACTTGGCACTCGTATAAGTTGTCTTCACGGGTATGAAATGAGCCACTTTAGTTAGGCGATCCACTACTACCCATATGGAATCATATCCTGATCTGGTCCTTGGTAATCCGGTAATGAAATCCATACCAATCTTGTCCCATTTCCAATCAGGAATAGGTAGTGGTTGAAGCAAACCTGCTGGTTTCAGATGCTCCGCTTTTACTCTACTACACACATCACACAAAGCAATATGTTCGGTGATGTCCCTCTTGAGATTGTTCCACCAAAATCTTTCTTTCATGTCCATGTACATTTTGGTGTTACTGTGGTGGATAGAATACGGAGAGTTGTGTGCTTCTGCCAAAATCAGTTTCATCATGCGGATCTTGTGGAACACAGATACATTTCCCATGCCATAAAGTACCCTGTTCGTCTTCATGGAAATTTTTAGCTTTCCCTTGGCCAATCTTTTCCTTAATCTCTTCAATTTCCTTATCAGTCTTTTGAGCTTCTCGAATCTTGTCCAACAAAGTGGGTTGAACATCTAAAGACATGAGATGTCCTTTAGGTACAATCTCCAATCTGAGTTCTCTGAATTGGGTACACAAATCATCTGGAAATTCACCTTTGGTAAGGCCATTTACAAATACCTTACGACTTAGAGCATCTGCTACAACATTTGCTTTACCGGGGTGGTATTGCAAACTTAAGTCATAATCCTTGATAAGCTCTAACCATCTTCTTTGTCTCATATTGATTTCCTTTTGGGTGAAAATATACATCAAACTTTTGTGATCCGTGAACACATCACAACACTTTCCCAAAAGGTAATGTCTCCATGTTTTGAGTGCATGGACGACAGAGGCTAACACTAAATCATGAGTGGGATAGTTTACTTCATGAGTTTTGAGTTGTCTCGAGGCATAAGCCACAACTTTACCGTCTTGCATAAGTACTGCACCCAAACCTTGATGAGATGCATCACAATATACTTGGAAATCCTTTTCCAAATCTGGCAGACATAGAACTGGTGCTGTCACAAGTCTCTTCTTAAATTCCTGAAAGCTGAATTCACAACCTTCAGACCAAGCAAACTTCTTGTCTTTCTTTAACAATTCAGTCATTGGCTTACCAACCTTTGAGAAATTCTCAATGAACCTTCTGTAGTAACCTGCTAAGCCCAGGAAACTACGAACTTCCTTCGCGGACTTGGGAGATTCCCATTCAGTCACAGCTGAGACCTTAGCAGGATCAACTGCTACACCATCCTTCGTCATAACATGACCAAGAAAACCAACTTCCTCTAACCATAACTCACACTTGCTGAATTTGGCATACAGTTTATGCTCTCTTAATTTCTCAAGTATCAAACACAAGTGTCCTTCATGTTCTTCCTTGCTCTTGGAGTAGACTAAGATGTCATTGATGAAAACGACAACGAACTTGTCAAGGAATTCCATGAACACTTTGTTCATCATATTCATGAAGTATGCTGGAGCATTGGTCAAGCCGAAAGGCATCACAGTATATTCATACAATCCATACCTTGTGGTGAATGCTGTTTTAGGTATGTCTTGTTCCCTTATCTTGAGTTGAAAATAGCCTGACCGGAGATCAATCTTTGAGAACACACATGCTCCTTCTAGCTGATCAAATAAGTCATTGATTCTAGGCAAAGGATATTTGTTCTTGATAGTTACCTCGTTGAGTGAACGGTAATCTATGCATAACCTTTGACGCCTGTCTTTCTTCTCCACAAACAAGACTGGGGCTCCCCAAGATGAAGAACTGGGTTGAATAAATCCTTTCTGCAACTGTTCTCCTAGTTGCTTCTTAAGTTATTTTCAGTTCATCGACTGACATTTTATACAGTCTCTTTGCTATTGGTCCAGAACCTGGTACCAAATCTATCAGAAATGCACATCTCTATCTGGTGGCATTCCTGGCAACTCTTCCATAAACACATCCGGATACTCACTCACAATTGGCACACTGTCCATGCTAACCCCCTTAAGAGAATTAAGCATACTCCTCTTTGCTTCAAAGCTGGTCTTGAATCTGATCCTTACATTTTCTGGAGTTGTGAGTGAGACAGTGTGGATGGCACAATCTATCACTCCTTTGTACTTAGTCATCCAGTCCATTCCCAGAATGACATCCAATCCTTGGGAGTTTAGTATTATCAAGTTAACGGGAAACTTATACTTCCCAAATTCTATGACTAGATCATGGCATCCTGAATTCACTATCATTTCTCCACCAGGAGAACTTACTTTTATAGGACACCCAATAGTTTCTACCGGTAGTTCATTTCTTTCAACAAATGCTCTTGATATGAATGAATGAGATGCACCAGTATCAAAGAGTACAAATGCTTGAATGGAATTGAGTCTGAACTTACCAGCAACAGCTTCAGGCTCCTCATAGACCTCCTCCACACTAATGTGGTTCACCTGTCCTTTCTGGAAAGGATTGGGCTTGAAAGGTCCTTCAACTTTCTTTTTGGGGAACTCATTTGCATAGTGTCCCATCTTCTTGCATTTGAAGCATTCAACCTGACTGATGTCTCTCTTAGCAGGCTGACTTCCACTCCCACTACCATTACCACTGTGGTGGCTCTTATGTCCACTCTTGTGGTTCTTGTACTTGTCATTGTCATGACTGCGGTGATGCTTGTTGTCATGACGGTTGTGGTTGTGGTGCTTGTTGAATTTCCCATGCTTGTGGGATCCTGAGCTTCCGCTATCATCATAGTGAGATCGTTTGTGAGACGACCCCGAGCTGTGCTTGTCAGAGTGCTTTCTCTTTCTACTCTCGACTTGCTTAATTTTGTTCTCCAATATAGCAGCCTTGTCACAGAGCGACTGATAAGTGAGAACATATGCCACAGCCAGCTGCAGATTCAGCTCATCATTCAAGCCTTCCATAAATTTTTCCTTTCTCTTGGCATCTGTGCCAACCTCATCTGGTGCATAACGCGCCAGATTGTTGAACTCTTCAATGTATTCGGCCACGCTGCGGTGGCGCTGCTTCAGATTGTGGAACTCTTTCTTTTTCAGGCTCATTATTCCTAACGAGATATGAGCCGTGCGAAAACCATCCTCAAATATAGCCCAAGTCACCTCATCTATGGGTGTGGTGATTTGGAAATTGTCCCACCAAGTGGCGGCTGGCCCTTCCAAAGAGATGTCTTCAAATCGACCTTTTCGTCATCTGCGGCCCACACGGTCACTAAGTCCTTGTTTACAGAACATAGCCAATCATTGGCCACCATGGGATCAGTCGTCCCCGAGAACTTAGCTGGCCTCAATCGCAAAAATCTAGTGAGCATATCAAAGCCCGGAGGGTTGTTGTTGTTATTGTTGTTATTGGGGTTGTTGTTGTTGTTGTTGTTTTGGTTTTGAATGAATGTTGTCATCATCTGCATCAGCTGTGTTTGAGCAGTCATCATTTGTTGCATTTCTGGTGTGATGTTGTTGTTGTTGTTGGGGTTGGGGTTTGCGCGACGGGGAGGAATCTGTGGTTTGATTAATTAGAGATAAGAATGAGATACCCATAGATGTTTTCATGCACATTACATCACATAAGCAAACACATAGCATGCAACATAAAGATAAAATTTCAACAACAAGATAACAAGTTCACAAAATAAAACACACAAGTAGCAAGACATCCACATGTCGGATGGTCCAATAACAAGTTCTCAAATAACAAGTACGATAATAAAAGATAAACGAGTAGTCAAATCTACTCATCAGCATCAATCTCCTCCTCGACAAAGGTAAGACCTACGTTCTCCATCGCGGTCTTGTTCTCCTCGATAGTAGTGGTCAAGGACTCAATCTTGGCCTTGAGAGCCCTCTTCTGGGAACGAAGCCTCTCTATCACCGTCTGCTGCTGCTCCAGCTCGAAGTCCTTGGACTGAAGTTCTTCAGTCATGTCCCAGATCTTCTTGTTCCTATCCTCGACACGTTTCTCCTGACGCTTGAACTTCCGGTCCTGGGTCTCGAACTTCGCCTCCATTTCCTTGACTATCTCGTCCTACTGTGCGAAAAGCTTGTCCTTCTCGCTGCTGCACTGGAGCTCGTCATTCGAGCATGACATTGGTCCTGTCCGTGTCCACGTGCCTAATGAGAGACTCTAAGTCCCGGAGATACAGACGTACGCTCACTGTGTCCCTCGAGTCATCCTCAAGTCGATGGACTCTCCATCCTCGCCACGTCTTCCAAGACGTGGAAGTGGTGCCTCTAACTGTCGGGAGTGTCGTCCCAGCAGCGTCCTATCGGTCCTGCATAACTACCTCCATGCCTCTCTCTGTCATCGCGGCATAAGCTTGAAGACGATGGCCTCCGTAGTAGGCTCTGTCTGGCGTCCGGGCTGGTTCAACTTGAAGCCCCAGAGGTCCTTCCTCTCGAACTTGGTGAGTGGATGCACCATGATGGTGGGAAGAGGGAGATTGAGCAAGGTGGTAAGCTCAACGATACGGGGACCAAAATGGGTAACCTGGAACTCCTCAACAGTGCTGATGGTAATAGGCATCTATTTATAAGATAGAAAAGTTAGAACAACACAATTCAATATAAAACAAAGACAAACGTCACATACATATCCTTGGGAACACACAAACACACAAGTCATGCATACATGAATCCATTACATCAACCAAGGTCCAATCTTATTTAAGGTATCATTTTGGAAAATAAGGTGATAGGTGGTGGTCCAACTAACGAAGTACGTTTACAATCCTATCTCACTGGATCTGTTGGCTAACACAATGTTCCTAGAGGCAATCAGCCTATCTTGCTCACATGATTCCATCACTAAGTCTATAATATCTCCTCTTAAGGTTTGGTTGGTGGATTCCAACTCTTGGGTATGTTCCTTCTCTTTCTCTAAGTCTTTTTGGAGGTTGAGCATTCTGCACTTGACTCTAGCACTAAGTTCCTTGATAGTCCTCCAAGCTGCTTCTCTTGCTGACTCAAAGAATGTGGTGTGCACCACAGTGTTGGTGTACATGCAGAATCCTTTTTCTTTGTGGTTGTCTTCCTTGTTTTTGTACAAGTGAAGTTGCACCCACCAGTACTAAACTCCTTCATCCATCACTAGAAAGCCCTTGTACACAGCTGCACCATGTATTTCCATTGCCACCATGAGGTCCTTGATAATTTTGGGAAACTCAGTCTCACACTCCAAGGTCATGGTCATGAGTGGTCCTTTCTTTACGACTTCGTTCATGGAGTTCATCTACAAATAGAGATGAGAAATAGAAGATTAGAATAGTTTACGAGAAGAATATACAAGTGTAGAAGTAGTTGAAATTTTTTCCTTTGTGGTTTCAAATCCTAGGGTCATAATCCTATAGGCAACACAGTGCTCTGATACCATCTGTAAGATCCCACTACTAGCAACTGTCCAAATGACTAAGTTCTAGCAACCTATGTGATCAAGGCAGAGCCCATATTGCCAAGTGGCTGCACTATAAGCTTCTCAACACTTGGCTTCTAAAATCCCTTTGTACCTAGGTGGCATACCACAAGTGAGATACACAAGGTAAACCATGTCCATGGGCCTTGTGTAACCACTCAACCAAAAACATCCATTCAAGTCCCATTCCACCCAGGAGATTCATTGACTTAGTTGTTTTATTAAGAAAAACATAAGTCAAAAGACTTAGAAATATTTTCATCATAGCATGTATATACTTCACCAACCCTTTTTTGCTACTAGCTAGGCTAAGCATGGCATAGTAACTTAACTTAGGAAATTTCCTAGCAATGCTACACTACTTAGGATTTCCCAACATAGCATTTGGCAAAATAATAACATGCAAGACTTCGAAAAATATTTCTAATGCTTGTACAAAATATAGGGATGGAAATATTCATGAAGTACCACTTGCCTTGGTAATGGGGAGATTAGCACTCTTCACAATCACAATCACTAGCACCAAAATCTACACAAAAATTTGTACCACAAAATTACACACAATTCATATATAAACATAAATATATGCATGCATGCAAAAAATGCTAAGTGATGAAAATTAAAACTCCACCAAGCAAGTGCACAATACTTAATCAATACTAAGTTGAAAACTTGCCAAACCAAACTTATTTAGCACTAAAACAAATTATTAAACAAATTCTATACTCAAAATAGTCCTAAACAAGTTTCTGCATAAAAAGTCATTTTAACAGAAACTTTTCACTAAACACATTGCATAAACAGAAAGGGCTTGTCTCCCTGATTCCAACGGTATAAAATTTGCAAAAATCTAACGTGGAAATCAAAAGTTATAGCCATTTCAATTTTGGATCTAAATCTAATTTCAAATCTGTTTTTGAATTAAACCCTAGCCAAGCGTCATAATCTTACTGGCGCGTACCGCTTCGCTCCGGATCACGCTCGCGAGCCGTAAGATCTAACTAACGATGCACGGTTCAGATCTAAACATACCGCTTCGCTAAGTGGTTCTATCGCACGCGTTGGATCTAGATCCAAGGGCTCTCGATCAGCGTTACGCTCGGCGGCGGCAATGACGGCGGAGCGCTCTGTCAGCAGCGGCGCTAGCGTTCTAGATCGCTCGGGAAGGTGAGGGTGTGTTTACCAGAACGGTGAGGTCGAGGCGAAGCTCAACGTGTAGGTGGCTGGGCAAGGGGCGCACGGCTGGGGCTGCTGGAGCTCGTCGGAGTTGTGCACGGCGTCGGGAGGTTGCTGTCGAGTTGGTTGCCGAGGTTTTGCGTCGCCCTAGAACGAACCAAAGGGATTAGGAGATGCACAAGACGAAGGCGAACATCCTCGTATGCAAGAGGGGGCAAGGGGCTCTCGAGACTTACCGCTATTGCTCGCTGGAGTGAGCGAGGAGAGTGGGGGAAATGACCGCGGTGCAGAGGGGGTTTTGTAGGCGAGAGGGGAGCGGCGTTTAAGCGCGGAATCAAGGGCAATTAAGCGAAGAATCAATCGCGGCAGTGATGGGCGGAGGAAATGGCCGGCGACGGGGTCGGGCGCGATTTGGGGAAGACGAGGGTTAGTTATCGAGGTCCACCAGTCAGCGAGTGAGACGGAGAGGGGGTGGGGTCCGAGTGTCAGCGATCACAGGAGCGTCAAGGCGTGCGAGCGAGAGAGTGGCCGGGTGGGCTAGTTGAGCCGGTTCTGTTGCTGGTCTAGAATAGGAGCGCGTGGCCCTTTTCTTTTGTTTATTCCTTTTCTTTTTCTGTTTTGATTTTCAGGAATGGTTTTTAAATGAATTCAAACTCCTTTTGAATTCAAATCTTTCTGGGGTTTTTGTAGTGTGCAACAGTCTCAAATCTAGGCATAACACCATGTGGTTACTTTGTAAAGGCTTGGTCATTTTTGGAGAAACAAAATAACAGGGACTTTGCACTTGATTTGCAAATGTTTGAAAAATGGTTTTTGAAACCATTTCCATTTTGTAAAGCTTGGTTCAAATTCCACATTCAATCCATTCAACAAGGGAGATGAACAATCTAAGATTAAAACATTCAAACTCTCAAATGGGGATGGCCATTTGGTTTAAGTTTGCTCACATAAAATGATAGCACTATGTGCCTCTGTTTTTCTGAAATGAGTTTGAATTTTGATCTCAATTCTGTATGCATGCATGAATGATATGCAAACTTTGAAATCATGATTTTAGGGATGTTACACACCCACTTTCTCACTACGCCAGAAGTGACTCAAATGGATAACCCCTAGATCGGCCAAGCTACCTTGAGTTGAAGCAACATGTGGAACATCTTGCCTTCATGCTTCATGAGACTCAGAAGGAGCTAGACAATGCTCGTGCTGACGCCAACGTGAAGCAACTTGATGCTGCCAAGAAGGACCAGACCTTCGCCATCCTTGTGAAGAAGCACAAGTCACTTCGCCATCTGCGTGACAAGAAGGATCGCATCATTGGTCGCCTTCGTCACAAGGTGTCATCTTTGGAGGAGATCGACCATGATTTGTACATGCAGCTTGGGGAGAGGGAGAACAAAGGGGAAGATATCCGTGGAGATCCCTACTCGTATCTCAGTCATGATGATGACTACATTGAGGACATGGACCAGGAGGTCCACACTGAGATGAGGACCTTGACTTCATTGATGATAAAGAAGCCACCGGTTCTGATAAGTAGTAGAACTTGAGCACTATCATAGGTGTGAGTTGTATCTGGTCCCACTATATTGTAGCTTGCTAGAGTGGTTCTTAAAACCATCTATTTGTTGTTGTGTTGTGTTCAAATGTGTTGCTTGTATGGTGTGCCTTTGAAATGAATAAGAATGAGTTGTTGGCTTTAAAACCTTAGCCATACTCCAAAAGTTTAAAAGCTTTTAAACCAAAACCATAAACCTTAGAAAAATACACTCTTATCTCATGATCTATCTTAGTCTTCAGATGCCCCGCGAAGGGAACATCTCATCTCAAGACCCAATGGTCCAAATCTTGCAAATGTTTGTAGCCGACCAAGAAGCTGATAGGACCAAGTGTCAAGCCAATCTAGCCACTCTTCAACAGATCACTCAACTAGCAGATGACAACCAAGGCCCTGGAAATTAGGATCATCATGGATCCAAACTTAAGAACTTCCAGAATACCAATCCCCTTATCTTTAGTAAGTCCGGAGAGCCCTTAGATCTTGATGACTAGCTGAATACTATGGAGAACAACTTGGAAGTAGCCAGAGTAGAGGAGGCCGAGAAAGTATTGTTCTCCACCCACTATTGTCACATCCCAAGATTTTCCAAATCTTGTAATGTGAAAATAAATGAATAAAATAAAACTTTGTTGATTTTTAGGGTGAGAAGAAACTTTTTGAATCCAATTGGAAACCTTCAAAACCTATTTGGATCAAATAAAAACCTAAAGGAATTTAAAAAGATATTTAAACAATAAAACTTAAAAATATTTAAAATTACTATTTTTGGATCCTTTAATAAAAGATTTGGTTTCCAAAAGAAAAGGTAGATTTATAAATAAGGATTATTTTGTAAGCCAAATTAAAACATGGCCAAGCCTTTGAAATAAAATATTTCTATTTGATAAAAATAGTAAAGGTTTATTTAAAATAAATTAATAAGGATTTAATATCCAAGTTTTATAAATAAAGGTTTTACTATTTTAATTAATCATCAAAACTTATTTATTTAATTCAAATAAGTTTTCCAAGAATTTTATATTCTCAAATAAAACCTACTGATTTAGTTTTGAAAATATTTAGATTTCAAATGGAGTTTTTAATTAAATTAAAACCCATTTGATTATTAAACAAGGTCCATTTATTTAATTAATAATGGATCCTAAAATAAAAATATTATTTTGATCTTTGGACTTTGGATTATGTTGTTAAACAGAACCAAATTTCAATTGCATTGTTTGGTGAATGTTTGGTTTAGTTTGGATTGTTTGATTTGTTGTTTGATTTTCAAAACAGAAAATAGTTTTGGAAAAAGATAAAACAATCAGGAAGGAAAAAAATAAGATCTGGACACAGCCCAACTGGCCAAGCCCAACAGCCCAGTACCAGCCCATTCTCTCCCTCCCTAAAAAACGATTCACACTCAGCTTTTAACCCACGCAGACGCTGACTGGTGGACCTCCTTTCCCTCTCGTTTTCTCGCTGACAGCAAGGTCCCACACTCCTATTCATCGTCTTCAACCACGCTGATTCCTCCTCGCCGTTTCCTGTCTTCACTCCGGCAATCAATACGTGTTGATTCCGCGACCGTTACTCGCCGTGACTGCGCCCATTTAACCGCCTGTGTTCCCTCTCCATTTCCCCTCACGCGCCTCCCTCTCTCTGCCCCTAGGCTGCCCTGAATCGAGCTCGCCCTCTCACTGCTCCGACCATCGTCCCTCCTCAATTCCGGCCGAGCCTCGCCACCCCTTGCCTTTCCAAGCACACGGGAACATTCCCCAACCCCTGACGCTTCTGCCTGTACCCTCTGTTCAACCGCGGGCGCCCCAGAACGTCGTCTTCTACAAGCTCTGAGCGCCGCCTCGTCTGTCTTCCACTCCGGCGAAGTCCCCTGGTAAGCACAGACCACCCCACGCCTTCTCGTTCATGCTTCCACACTCGCCACATCCTCCATCATATAACCATGTCCTCTTTTTGCTTCGGGGTGAACCACAGCACTGCCCTCGACAACAACCAGGACCACCCGACGCTGTTCTCCACTCCGGCGAGCAATCGCTGCTGTCCCAGAGCGCCCCTTGCCACGCTGACCACACGTCGAGCACCACCTTGACCTCGCGAACACGGTAAGCACCACCCCTATCTTCTTTGCTTCCTAGAACCGCCGCTAGCCCATCGCCTAACCGTCGCCTCCGTCTTCCGCCGCGTAGCGCCGCCAGCTTTTGGTCAAATGCGTAGGAGCCGTTAGATCTGAATCGGACGCATAAGATTAGAATCCTCGAAGGGGCACGAGTGAGCCTGCGCCGTGCGATAACAGTTAGATCCAGCGGCATAAAGCACGTGATCCACCCGAACCGGTACCGTCCAATCAAAACATGACGCGTGGCCAGGCTTCGTTTTAAAAACAGATTTGAATCTGTTAGAGATTCAATTTTGAAACCTTTGTAACTTTTGATCCACACGTCCAAAAATTACAAACTTTATATCGTTGGAATAAGTGAAACAAGCCCTAGCCAACCATGCAATTTGTTTAGTAAATAGTATCTGTTAGATTATTTGTTTTTGCAGAAACATTTGTATGCTTATTTAGAATAGAAAAATTGTTCAAAAATGTTTTTGAGGTTGAAATCTTGGCAAATTAGTTTGTGGTGAACTTACTGACCCTAGGAACCAACCCTTGGTTTTGAAAATGGATTTGGTGAAGTTCAGGATGGATTAATTGATTTAGCCCATTTCTAGCCAAATAAAAATAAGGGTTTTGTTATGAAAATGTTTTTGGAGTAAAAACCTTGGGAAAATTATTTGGATCAAACCTACTGACCCTAAACACCAAGTTTTGAGAAATAACAACTTATTGGGTGAACAACATAAAGTTTTTCCTTTGATAAAAATATTTTCCACCACATAAAATAATGAATGGATTTCAAAATGGTTTATGGATTAAACCCTTTTGCAAATGACTTTGACACTTTGGAAAATTACCACTTTGAACCTTACAAGTTTAGAAGCCTAGTGGAAACCATCTTTCCAAATAAAACTATCTCTTGCATGCTTACATGCATGACTTAGATTCCATTGTTTTATGTGTGTGAATTGTTTGATTGATTATTGGTTTGGAATGGTAGTTGATATTGTGTTTGCTTGTAGTGAAGTTAGAAAAGTGTGAGACTATCAAGATCAAGGAGTGAACCAACATTCCCTACCAAAATAAAGGCAAGTTACACTATCATCTAAAGTCCTACTATTTTCATTATACTTAGTGGATTTTGAAACATGCATGACAAGAATTTCTATACTTATGCTATGCTAAATCCTAATAGGATACCCTATACATTCCTTAGTGGAAACAATGTAGTTGTTACATGCTTAGCCATGCTATATTTTGAAAAGAGATACATGTTGAGATTTTATGAAGTTGAGAAAAGGACTTGTGTTTTTATATAATAAAACAAGGACTCAATGAACCACGTGGGTGGACAAGGACTTTGAGTTTTGGAGAAGGTGGCAACAAAAGGAACCATGTTTATGGCAATCTCTTTGTGTTGTGCTCCAAGAGGAAACCACCCAGGAAACTTAGAGATTGAACACGTTTCTCCAATTGTGGCTTTCGTGTGCAACCACATGCTATTTATGGCTCTCGCTTAGTCAACTACATTGGGAAGACCCATGCATTGTCTTCAGGTTACTGGACATGAGGACCTGGAATCCTACATGGGTACTGAAGACAAGCTAGCAATGGTGTATGGGAGGACCCTCTGGAAAGACTTCGTCACATTCTCAATTTGCCAGTACTCCATATCGGTGAGTACTAATCCAGTGGCCACTGGTGGCAACAAGATGGGATTGTGAAATGTGGGTAAACTGTACTACTTCTGCAGAAGATAATAAAATCTAAGTACTTAGCCGTGTCCCCGGTTATGGACAATACTGAGCAACTAAAGCTTGAAGCTATGGGAAATATCGACATTCCAATTTCTAAAAGAAAACTTTCTAAGTGACAACAAAAGACTTGATGCACTTGGGGGTACCAAGGAGCTCAAGAGATTTTGATGAAAACTTGATGTACTTGGGGGTACCAAGGACTCAAGAGATTTTGATAAAACTTGATGTACTTGGGGTTACCAAGGACTCAAGAGATTTTGATAAAACTTGATGTACTTGGGGTTACCAAGGAACTCAAGAGAGTTTGACAAAGACACTTGGTGGATTCCATGGAGTTCAGAAATGATTTGACAAAGGAACAAAACCATTTTGAAAAGATAGGATAAAGTACTGCTTTATGCAAATGAGCCCAAAACTCTACTTAGCCAAATATGCATGTAATTATAGGATCCACTTATGTTCCACATAGTAGTGAAACTTGCCAATACAATTCAAATGTATTGACCCTTTGTAGCTGTAACTTGTAATGTTGCAGGTTTGATTGATTTTTGTGAAGATTGATTGATTAGGATTACAAAGTCTACAACCAACATCTGCCTGTGGCACTTTGAAGATGAAGGACCCATGCTTATAGTTATTCCGCTGCAATGTAATGTAATAGCCAAATGAGCTATGTAAGATGTAATAAAATTATGTTATTCCTGGTTATAAAGTTATATTATGACCTTTTTTTCTTGATATTACATCTTAACTGTGGATGCTAGCTATTGATCCAGGGACTAGCATTGTAAACACAGGGGAATCTACCTTATTTAAAGGTTGGGACCCTTACAACTATCTGGCTGGTTCTGCAAGAACATGGTGTAATAGCACCCGTACCATGAATGGAAGACAGAGTATGACTTGGGATGAATTCAAGGAGCTGAAGTAGGGAAGGATGACTATGGTACAGTACCGCGACAAATTTCTATCTCTGTCTAGGTATGCCCCTGATGATATTGGAACTGAAGCCAAGAAAAATGAGATATTTCTGTATGGTTTGCATGATGAGATGCAGACGGTGTTAGTCAATATCCTTTTTGCTGATCTGGAAGCAATAGTTGATTCAGCAATCTAGATGGAAGGAAATATCAACTAAGCTACTGAAAACCGTAAGCGTTGTATGATGCATCAACCAGGACCCCACCATACCCCAAAGTATCGCCCCAATTCTTCTGCAAGATTTGCACCAAGAAACACTAGGCCACCGATGTCCCGCCCGAACTATCCCAACTGTAGCAGAGGAAACCCAAGACTTGGAGGAAATAACCACTACAACCATGGCAACCCCAATAAATTCAACCGTGCACTGCCAAGGCCCACCAATCCGAATAATAATACTGCCCCAAGGACTGGAAGTAATGTCGTACATGTTGCAGGGAAGGACAAGTCAACAATCACATGTTTTGAGTGTGGAGTGACGGGTCACTATTCCAATGAGTGCCCCAAGAAGATTGCTGCAGCATCCAATGTCACTGCACCTTCCCAGAAGCAGCGTCATGTTCGACCTGGAAAGAGATTCACCCCAGTCAACCCGAACAACCATCTTGTCGTCTGTTCCACATGAATGCTGAAGAAACCCAGGAAGCGCCAGATGTCGTGGTGGGTATGTTTTCTGTTAATTCAGTACTTGCAATAGTGTTTCTTTGATCCTGGAGCATCGCCCTCATTTGTTACGGAAGAATTTGCATGCACTAATAAGATTCAACCAACAAATTTGAAGCATGTTATGATAGTTCAAATACTTGGGTCAACTACCAAAGCTAGAAAAATTTTCAAGGTTGTACCTATCAGAATTCATGGAATAGATTTCTATGCCAATCTAATAGTACTCGAAACAAAAGGTTTGGAAGTAGTACTAGGAATGGATTGGATGTAAAAACATCAAGGACTTATAGATTGTCCTAAGAAGGCCATAACTGTGACCAGTAGCACCGGAGTATCAGTTGAGCACCTGTCTGAGACCTTGCCCCGTCAATTTAAGTGCAATAAGAGTTTATCCCAAGCAACCATATACCAAGTCAGAGTAGTATGTGAATACCCCGATGTGTTCCCAGATGAATTGCCCAGTATGCCCCCAGATCGGGATATCAAGTTTATCATTGAATTAATCCCTAGAACTAGAATCATAGCTCTGAGACCATATAGTATGAACCAATCTGTGTTAGTGGAGATCAAGAAGCAACTTGTGACATGATTAGAAAATATCTGATTCAACCAAGTGCATCGCCATGGAGATCACATGTTTTGTTTGTGGATAAGAAGGATGGTGCCACCCATTTATGTACGGATTATCGGAAGTTGAATGATGTCACCATCAAGAGAAAGTACCCTTTGCCAAATATAGAAGATTTGATTGACTAGTTGGCCGGTGCTAGAGTATTCTCTAAGATTGATCTTAGAACTGGTTATCATCAACTAAAAATTCGTCAACGGATATTCCAAAGACTGCTTTCACGACCCGATATGTATAGTATGAGTACAAGGTCATGTGTTTTGGATTAAACAATGCCCCCGCTTATTTCATGAATCTCATGAATAAAATTTGATGAACTTCTTAGGTAAGTTTGTTGCTGTTTTCATCGATGACATTCTAATCTACTCCAAATCAGAGGAAGAACATGAACAGCACCTAAGAACCATCCTTGGAACCTTGAGAGAGCATCATTTGTATGCCAGGTTCAGCAAGTGTGAGTTTTGGTTAAAGGAAGTAGGATTCCTAGGACATATCTTGTCAGCCGGAGGAGTTGCTGTCGACCCCGCCAAGATTAAGGATGTTGAGGAATGGAGAGCACCAACCACTCAAACTGAAGTTCATGCATTTCTTGGATTAGCGGGATATTACCGCATGTTTTTTGAAGTATATTGAAGCATCGCTAGGCCGATGACTCAGTTACTCAAGAAAGATCAGAAGTTTGAATGGACCGACAAATGTGAATCAAGTTTTCAAGAGCTCAAGAAAAGGTTGATTTCAGCCCCAATTTTTATCATGCCGGATATCACGAAGCCCTTTGATGTGTATTGTGATGCATCCAAAATTTGTCTCGGATGTGTGTTGATGCAAAAAGTAAAAGTGATATCATATTTTTCCCGAGAACTAAAGCAACATGAGCAGAATTACTCCAGCCATGATAGTGATTAGCCGCCATTGTTTTAGCCTTGAAGACCTGGCATAATTGTATTATGGGTAATCGCTGTGAGATTTACTCAGATCACAAGAGCCTGAAGTATACTTTTACTCAGAATGAATTGAATATGAGGCAAAGGCGATGGATAGAGTTAATCAAGGATTATGAACTTGACATTCACTACCACCCCGGCAAGGCCAATGTGGTAGCATATGCTCTTAGTAGACTGACATGTAGATTAAACACCATGATTCTGAAAGAACAACCAAGTTTGCATAAGGAGTTGGAAGATTTAAGAATGGAGTTAGTTAGCGAAGGATTCCTAGATAGTATCGAACTTCAACCCACCTTGATAGATCAGATAAGGGAAGCTCAGAAAGGAAATGCCAGTATCCACGAAATTAAGAGGTGAATCGGTACAAGGAAGGTACCTGGATTCAAGGAAGATGAAGGAGTTCTATGGTACAAGGAAGCGTTGAATCGGTACAAGGAAGAATCTGTGTTCCAGAAGATTCAGAGTTGAAACAAGCTATTTTGCAAGAAGCCCATGATACTCTTTATTCTGTCCATCCAGGAGGAACGAAGATGTATCAGGAATTGAAGGAGCAATTTTGGTGACATAAGATGAAGCGAGAAGTCGGAAGCTACATCGCCAAGTGTGATCTATCAAAGAGTCAAAGCAGAACACAAACGACCCGCAGGACTTTTGCAACCTTTGTAGATCCCAGAATGGAAATGGGATTCTGTTGGAATGGATTTCATCATCGGTTTGCCTATATATACTAGGGGAAATGATTCTATTTCGGTCATAGTGCATAGAATTTTCAAAGTAGCTAATTTCTTACCTATCAAGACCACTTATCAGAGCTCGAAGCTAGTAGAGTTGTACATTGCTAGGATAGTCAGTTTGCATGGAATCCCCAAGAACATTGTGTCGGATCGAGGAGCCCAGTTTACCTCAAGATTTTGGAAGAAAGTCCAGGAAGGATTAGGAACCAAACTGAATTTCAGCACCACCTATCACCCGCAGACCGATGGATAAACAAAGAGAGTAAACCAAATACTCAATGAATGTTGAGAGCTTGTGTGTTGGAATATGGATCTAAATGGGAGGACTGTCCGCCTTTTGTAGAATTCTCATACAACAACAATTATCAAGCCAGTTTGCAAATGGCCCCATTTGAGTTTATGTATGGAAGGAAGTGTCATACCCCACTGAATTGGTCAAAAGTAGGAGAGATTCAGATCTTCGGACCCAACATACTATGATAAGCCAAAGAGAAGGTTCACAAGATCCGTAAGCACCTCAAGACCGCTCAGTCCAGACAGAAGAGTTATGACCACAAGAGACGTAAAGATCTAGCCTTCAATGTCGGAGATTTTGTGTATCTCAAGGTATCACCCTTGAAAGGAATGTAGTGTTTCCAACTCAGAGGAAATCTTGTACCCAAATACATTGGACCCTTCAAGATTCTAATTCGGTGAGGAGAGGTATCTTATCAGATAGAACTGCCGGAAGAGATGTCATCCATGCATGATGTGTTTCATGTCTCGTTACTTCGGAAGTGTTTACAAGTTCCAGAAACAACGGAAGTTTTCAAGAACATCGAACACAGAGATGTGGAGATCAACCCGGACTTGACCTATTGCAAAGTAGCCATCCGTATTTTGGAAGAAGCTTTCTGGACCACCCGGATAAAAAGTATCAAGTTTCACAAGATCCAATGGAGCAACCATACTGAAGAGGAATCCACTTGGGAGCGCGAGGATTACATGATGTAACATCCCAAAAATATAAAACAATGATCATCAAACTCTAATAACAAAAATTAGGGTTATCAAAAACTTTGATTAATTAAAATCATATGGATGCATGTGTGTGTAAGGTTCCCAACCTTTAATAAGGTAGAGATCCCTGTGTTTACAATGCTAGTCCCTGGATCAATAGCTAGCATCCAAAGTTAAGATGTAATATCAAGAAACAAAGGTCATAATAAAACTTTATAACCAGGAACAAAATAGTTCATTAGATCTTACATAGCTCATTTGGCTATCACATTACATTGCAGCAGAATATCTATAAGCATGGGGTCCTTCATCTTCAAAATGCCACAGGCAGTCATGTTGGTTGTAGACTTGTAATCCTAATCAATAAACTTCACTAACATCAAACAAACCTGCAACATAATAAGTTGTAGCCACAAGGGTCAATACATTTGAATTGTATTGGCAAGTTTCACTACTATGTAGAAATAAGTGGATCCTATCATTACATGCATATTTGGCTAAGTAGGTTTGAGGCTCATTTGCAGAAAGCAATATAGTTTTATCCTATCTTTTCAAAATAGTTTTGATCTTTTGTCAAATCTTTCTGAACTTCTTGGAAAACTCCAAGTGCTTCAAATCCCTTGTTGTCACCATCAAGTTTTACTTTGAGAAATTGGAATGTCGAGATCTTCCATAGCTTCAGGCCTTAGTTGCTCAGTGTTGTCCATAATCGGGGACACGGCTAAGTACTTAGAATTTGATCTTCTGCAGAAGTTGTACACTTTATCCACATGACACAATCTCATCTTGATGCCACCAGTGGCCGCTGGATAAGTACTCACCAAGATGGAGTACCAGCAGATTGAGAATGTGACAAAGTCTTTCCATAGGAGTCCTCGCAATACACAATGCTAGCTTGTCATCCAGGCACCAATGTGGGGTTTCAAGTTCCCTTGCACAAATCTAGTTAACCTGAAGATGCCAATGCACGGGTCTTCCACTATGTAGTTGACTAAGCCAGAGCCCATTTAGCATGTGGCTGTACACGGAAGCCACTTTACGAGAAACATGTTCAATCTCTAAGTCCCTGGGTGGTTTTCTTCTAGTGCATAGCAAAAAGAGATTGCCATATAAACATGGTTCCTTTTGTTGCCACCTTGTCCAAACTTGAGTATCCTTGTCCACCCAGGTGGTTCATTGAGTACTTGTTTTATTATATAAAACATAAGTCTTTTTAACTCTTCATATCATCATAACATGTATCCCATCCCAATATATAGCAGGGCTAAGCATACTACAACTACATTGTTTCCACTAAGGTATATATAAGGGTATCCTATTAGGATTTAGCATAGCATAAAATTTAGTAAACCTTTCCATGCATGTTACAAAAATCCACTAAGTGCAATGAAAATAGTAGGACATGGATGGTAGTGTCACTTGCCTTTTTATTAGAGAATGATGGTTCACTTCTTGATCTTGAAAATACCACACTCTTCTAATTCCACTACAATTCAATAAAGCAAACACAAAATCAACTAGCATTCCAACCAATTTATCACACATAAAATAATAGAAACAAGGTCATGCATGCAAGCATGCAAAAAATAGTTTTATTTGCAAAAGTGGTTTCTACTAGGCTCTAAGCATTGTAAGGTTCAAAAGTGGTCATTTTCTAAAGTGGTAAAACCATTTGCAAAAGTTTTTATCTATAAACCATTTTTAAATCAAATCAATATTTTATGTGGTTGAAAATACTTTTAGCAAAGCAATATTCTTTTAAGAGTTCACCAAATATATTTTAATTCACAAAACTTGGAGTTTAGGGTCAGAAGGTTTGAATCAAATCATTTCCCAAAGGTTTCACACAAAAATTATTTCTAAACCATAAACATTATTTTTATTTGACTAGAAATGAGTTAATTCAATTATTTATTCCTAAACTTCACAAAATACATTTTTAAATCCAGAAGTTGGTTCCTAGGGTCAGTAGGTTCACAAAAAACCATTTTTCAAAGATTTCACATTAAAATTATATCTAGAACAATTTTTATATTCAAAATAAGCTTACACATGTTTCTGCAATTTCAACCAATTTTCCAGAAGCAAATCATTAAACAAAGTGCATGGTTGCAAAGTACTTGTTCTACTGGTTCCATTGGTATAAAATTTGCAAAATTTGGACGTGTAGAACTAAAGTTATGAATTTTACATGTTTGCATATCAATCAGATTAAAATTCTGTTTTAAACTAAACCAGTGCCACGCGTCTGTTTCTGATTCGCTGATACCAGTTCGCGTGGATTGCGCAGTTACAGCCGTTGAATCTAAGTGAGATGGTGTGGTTCAGATTAGCCCGTACCTCTTCGTTTAATGATTCTATCTAAGCCGCCAGATGGAGATCTAACGGTGTAAAACGACTTGACCTAATTCGAGCGGCGCTGACGGCGGCGCTCTGGCGGCAGCGCTTAGGCGTGGTCGTCGCCGGTGAGACTGGACGCAAGAGAGGTAGCGGGGGTGCTCACCGTGCTCGCGGAGAGGTGCTGAGGCTCAACGTGTTCACGATGGGGCAGGGGGCGCACTGGAATGGAGGGAATTTCTCGCCGGAGTCGGTGGCAGCGTCGGTTGTGCTCTGGCGTCGTCGCTGGCATCGTTTAGGACCGCGCTAAGACAAGGTATAGGTATGGTTAGGTGCGCACGAGGGTAGCGAGTAAGGGAGCATCATCGGGAGGTGCTGGGGAGGTCTGAGCTTTCCAGGGGAAGGTCGCCGGAGATAGGACAGACGCGGCGACGCACGATTTGGAGAAGTTGCCGACGTTCTGGAACGAGCGCGGCCGAGCTGGAGGTACTGGTGGATGCTTCTAGTGCTGGCGAGTACCCTAGTGGCAACCAGGGGCAGTGGAGGTGGGTGTTCTCGCCGGAATCATTGTTAGAAGCTCGCGCGGAGATAGTAAAGTGTGGTTCAAAATTAGGATAGCCCTGGGGCAGAGAGGAGCGGGCAAGTGAGGGGAAAGGTAGAGGAGAGCGTGGCATTTAAAGGAGCATCGTTACTGGGAGGAATCACTCAGCCATCAACGCGTATTCATCGCCGCATTCAATCGGCAGCAACGGCAGGGGCGTGGTCGTGGGGTTGAAGACGATGACATGCGGCCGTCTTTGTCGATGAGGGAGAGAGAGGGGGAGCGGGGTCCACTCGTCAGTGTCTCTGTGGGTGTGTCTGCGCGTAGAAAAACGTTTCGCCGTGGGGGAGAGCTGGTGGGCTGGACTGGGCCTTGTTGGGCAAGTTTGCTGGGCTGGGTTTGATTCATTTTTTATACAGAAAGCTTTTTATTCTTCTATTTGATTTTCTATTTTGATTTGCAAACAAACAATTCAAACAACAAATCAAATCAAACCACCACCAAACTTTGCATTCATTTTAATTCCGTTTAACAACACAAATCAAAGTCCAAAACAAAATAATTTTATTGTTTTTAAGATCCATTAAAAAATAGATCTTAGTTATTAATTCAAATAGGATTTGATTTATTTTAAAACTCTAATTTAAATCTAAAAAAATACCAAAATTAATTCAGTAGGTTTCATTTGAAAATATAAAATACTTAGAAATCTTATTTAAAATAAATTAACAAGTTTTAGTGTTTTATTTAAAATGGAAAAGCCTTTACTTTAATAAAATTGGATATTAATAAATCCTCATTATTTTATTTAAATAAACCTTTACTCTATTTAACATATAGAAATATTTTATTTCAAAAGCTTGGCCAATATTTAATTTGACTCAATAAATAATCTTTATTTATAATTCTACCTTTTCTTTTGAAAACCAAATCTTTTTATTAAAAGATCCAAAAATAGTAATTCCAACTATGATAATTCTATTTATTATTTGTTTATCTTTTTAAATCCCTTTAGGATTTATTTTATCAAAATAGGTTTGAAGGTTTCCAATTGAAATCAAAAAGTTTCTTCTCACCCTGAAAATCAACAATATTTTATTTTGTTTATTTATTTTCACATTTCAAATTTTGGAAAATTTTGGGATGTGACAGGCTACCACCCTTAAAATAAATCTCGTCCCGAGATTTGGGAAGGCTAGGGTTACAAGTTGGCTTCAAAGCAACTAGGGTACTACCACCCTTAAAAATAAAGTCTCATAGGGTTACATTGATGGTTCACTTGACTATGGATTCAACACTTGTTATCCAGACAAGGAATCCTTATTTGACTCAACTGAGTTAACTAGTTCCTAACATCCACTTCTTCTATCTCTTCAAAGTTTCCATCCATGTCAATGTGGTTCACATGTCCTTTCTGGGTCACATTGGAGTCATTTCCATTGGCTCTTCTAGCACCCTTTTTCTTTTTCTTCTCAGGACAGTCTGATGCATAGTGTCCAAGTTCCTTACAATTATAGCATTGCAACTGGCTAATGTCTTTATTTTTGTAAGTGTCATGTTGGCTCTGACCAAGGTCATCTCCATTGTCAGTATCATTTACATTATTCTCACTTCCATTGTTGTTGTGGTGATACTAATGTGGTTCAGAATCCTCATTGCTCTTTCTGAATGAATGCTTCTTTTTTGATGATCCTGAGTGATTCTTGAGTTTATGCTTCCTCTTTTTGTTCTCAACTTGATTCATCTTATTTTCCAAAATGGTGGCTTTGTCACAGAGTGATTGATAAGTTGGAACATAGGCAATAGCTAGCTGCAGGTTTAACTCATCATTAAGTCCTTCAAGAAATTTTTCTTTTCTCTTAGCATCTGTATCAACTTCATCCGGTGCATAGCATGCCAGATTGTTGAATTCTTCAATATACTCAGCCACACTGAGGTGACACTGTATCAGATTGTGAAATTCCTTTTTCTTCAAGTACATCACTCCAGGTGAGATGTGAGTTGTTCTGAATCCATCCTCAAATATAGCCCAAGTCACATCTTCAAGAGGAGTGGTGATCTGAAAATTGTCCCACCATGTTGCTGCTGATCCTTCAAGCAGAAATGCTGCAAACCTAACTTTTTCTTCATCGGTGCAGCCAACAGTCACTAAATCTTTGTTAACTGAACGTAACCAGGCATTGGCTTCCATTGGATCAGTGGTTCCAGAGAATCTTGCAGGCCTAAGTTTCAGAAACTTGGTGAGCATATCAAGTGCTGGAGGATTATTCTGATTGTTGTTGTTATTGTTGTTCTGATTCTATATGAATGTGGTCATCTCCTGCATCAACTGTGTCTGAACTGCCAACATCTGCTGTATCTCAAGGGGAATGTTGTTCTTTTGGTTGGGGTTGGCACGACGGGGAGGCATCTGTTGGTTTGATAGGGATAAGTATTGATGGATAGGTTTTTAAGAAGTTTTAATACAGAACTCAAAACCAACCAAGTTCAATCAAACAATCAAGCAATCAAGAAGCAACTATTTACTAACAACTTATGAGCTTAACTCATGAGTTGAAAGAAACAACAAGTTTTCTTGAAATAATTAACTTAGTATAGTCATACCTCATAGGTCAATATGATCCATACTCTAAAATGATATCAATGTCTTTGGTAGGGAATCTAATGTCTCTTGGTTTTCACTTGTAGTCCTTAGTAAAATCCTTGGTGAAACCAAAGTTGAAATCACTTGAAGATGTTGAAGTCATTAGAGTTGATGAAATCTTTTGCACATGGTGAAGTCTTTGGCCATGGGGTAGGCTTTGTCCATCAAGTTGAAAAGGAAGAGTTGTAGAATCAAAACCAAATTAGTTGAGGAAAGAGTTTACAAGATTGTTTGTAAATAAGTTTTCAACAAATACAACTCCTATTTTTCTAAGGGGTTTTGTCCAATCCTAGGGTTACAATCCTACAGGCAACACAGTGCTCTAATACCATCTGTAAGGTTCCCAACCTTTAATAAGGTAGAGATACCTGTGTTTACAATGCTAGTCCCTGGATCAATAGCTAGCATCCACAGTTAGGATGTAATATCAAGAAACAAAGGTCATAATACAACTTTATAACCAGGAATAAAATAGTTTTAGATCTTAAATAGCTCATTTGGCTATCACATTACATTGCAGCAGAATATCTATAAGCATGGGGTCCTTCATCTTCAAAATGCCACAGGCAGTCATGTTGGTTGTAGACTTGTAATCCTAATCAATAAACTTCACTAACATCAAACAAACCTGCAACATAATAAGTTGCAGCCACAAGGGTCAATACATTTGAATTGTATTGGAAAGTTTCACTACTATGTAGAAATAAGTGGATCCTATCATTACATGCATATTTGGCTAAGTAGGGTTGAGGCTCATTTGCAGAAAGCAATATAGTTTTATCCTATCTTTTCAAAATAGTTTTGATCTTTTGTCAAATCTTTCTGAACTTCTTGGAAAACTCCAAGTGCTTCAAATCCCTTATTGTCACCATCAAGTTTTACTTTGAGAAATTGGAATGTCGATATCTTCCATAGCTTCAGGCCTTAGTTGCTCAGCATTGTCCATAACCGGGGACACGGCTAAGTACTTAGAATTTGATCTTCTGCAGAAGTTGTACACTTTACCCACATCACACAATCTCATCTTGATGCCACCAGTGGCCGCTAGATAAGTACTCACCAAGATGGAGTACCGGAAGATTGAGAATGTGACAAAGTCTTTCCATAGGAGTCCTCGCAATACACAATGCTAGCTTGTCATCCAGGCACCAATGTACGGTTTCAAGTTCCCTTGCACAAATCTAGTTAACCTGAAGATGCCAATGCATGGGTCTTCCACTATGTAGTTGACTAAGCTAGAGCCCATTTAGCATGTGGCTGTACACGGAAGCCACTGTACGAGAAACATGTTCAATCTCTAAGTCAATGGGTGGTTTTCTTCTAGTGCACAGCAAAAAGAGATTGCCATATAAACATGGTTCCTTTTGTTGCCACCTTGTCCAAACTTGAGTATCCTTGTCCACCCAGGTGGTTCATTGAGTACTTGTTTTATTATATAAAACATAAGTCTTTTTAACTCTTCATATCATCATAACATGTATCCCATCCCAATATATAGCAGGGCTAAGCATACTACAACTACATTGTTTCCACTAAGGAATATATAAGGGTATCCTATTAGGATTTAGCATAGCATAAAATTTATTAAACCTTTCCATGCATGTTACAAAAATCCAGTAAGTGCAATGAAAATAGTAGGACATGGATGATAGTGTCACTTGCCTTTTTAGTAGAGAATGATGGTTCACTTCTTGATCTTGCAAATATCACACTCTTCTAATTCCACTACAATTCAATCAAGCAAACACAAAATCAACTAGCATTCCAACCAATTTATCACACATAAAATAATAGAAACAAGGTCATGCATGCAAGCATGCAAAATATAGTTTTATTTGAAAAAGTGGTTTCTACTAGGCTCTAAGCATTATAAGGTTCAAAAGTGGTCATTTTCTAAAGTGGTAAAACCATTTGCAAAAGGTTTTATCTATATACCATTTTTAAATCAAATCAATATTTTATGTGGTTGAAAATACTTTTAGCAAAGCAATATTATTTTAAGAGTTCACAAAATATATTTTAATTCTCAAAACTTGGTTTTTAGGGTCAGAAGGTTTGAATCAAATCATTTCCCAAAGGTTTCACTTAAAAATCATTTCTAAACCATAAACATTATTTTTATTTGACTAGAAATGAGTTAATTCAATTATTTATTCCTAAACTTCACAAAATACATTTTTAAATCCATAAGTTGGTTCCTAGGGTCAGTAGGTTCACAAGAAACCATTTTGCAATGATTTCACATTAAAATTATATCTAGAACAATTTTTATATTCATAATAAGCTTACACATGTTTCTGCAATTTCAACCAATTTTCCAGAAGCAAATCATTAAAAAAGGTGCATGGTTGCAAAGTACTTGTTATACTGATTCCATTGGTATAAAATTTGAAAAATTTGGACGTGTAGAACTAAAGTTATGATTTTTACAAGTTTGCATATCAATGAGATTCAAAATTATGTTTTATACTAAACTAGTGTCACGCGTCTATTTCCGATTCACTGATACCGGTTCGTGTGGATTGCGCAGTTACAGCCATTGGATCTAAGTGAGATGGTGCGGTTCAGATTAGCCCGTACCTCTTCGTTTAATGATTCTATCTAAGCCGCCAGATGGAGATCTAACGGTGTAAAACGACTCGACCTAATTCGAGCGGTGCTCACGGCGGCGCTCTGGCGGCAGTGCTCAGGCGTGGTCGTCGCCGGTGAGACAGGACGCAAGAGAGGTAGCGGGGGTGCTCAACATGCTCGCAGAGAGGTGCTGAGGCTCAACGTGTTCACAATGGGGCAGGGGCGCACTAGAATGGAGGGAATCTCTCGCCGGAGTCGGTGGCGGCGTCGGTTGTGCTCAGGCGTCATCGCTGGCGTCATTTAGGACCGCGCTAAGACAAGGTAGAGGTATGGTTAGGTGCGCACGAGGGTATCGAGTAAGGGAGCATCATCGGGAGGTGCTGGGGAGGTCTGAGATTACCAGGGGAAGGTCGCCGGAGAAAGGACAGACGCGGCGGCGCACAATTTGGAGAAGTTGCCGACATTCTGGAACGAGCGCGACCGAGCTGGAGGTACTGGTGGATGCGTCTGGTGCTGGCGAGTACCCTAGTGGCAACCAGGGGCAGTGGAGGTGGGTGTTCTCGCTGGAATCGATGTTAGAAGCTCGCTGGAGACAGTAAAGTGTGGTTCAAAATTAGGACAGCCCTAGGGCAGAGAGGAGCGGGCAAGTGAGGGGAAAGGTAGAGGAGAGCGTGGCGTTTAAAGGAGCGTCATTACTGGGAGGAATCACTCAGCCATCAACGCGTATTCATCGCCGCATTCAATCGACAGCAAAGGCAGGGGCGCGGTCGTGGGTTTGAAGACGATGACACGCTGGCGTGGGGCCGTGTTGTCAGTGAGGGAGAGAGAGGGGGAGAGGGGTCCACTCGTCAGTGTCTCTGTGGGTGTGTCTGCGCATAGAAAAATGTTTCGCCGTGGGGGAGAGCTGGTGGGCTGGACTGGGCCTTGTTGGGCCAGTTTGCTAGGTTGGGTTTGATTCATTTTTTATACAGAAAACTTTTTGTTTTTCTATTTGATTTTCTAATTTGATTTTCAGAAAAACAATTCAAAGAACAAATCAAATCAAACCAACACCAAACTTTGCATTCATTTTAATTCTGTTTAACAACACAAATCAAAGTCCAAAACAAAATAATTTTATTCTTTTTAAGATCCATTAATAATTAAATAAATAGATCTTTGTTATTAATTCAAATAGGATTTGATTTATTTTAAAACTCTAATTGAAATCTAAAAAAATACCAAAATCAATTCAGTAGGTTTCATTTGAAAATATAAAACACTTAGAAATCTTATTTAAAATAAATTAAAAAGTTTTAGTGTTTTATTTAAAATGGAAAAGCCTTTACTTTAATAAAATTGGATATTAATAAATCCTCATTATTTTATTAAATAAACCTTTACTCTATTTAACAAATAGAAATATTTTATTTCAAAAGCTTCGCCAAGATTTAATTTGGCTCAATAAATAATCTTTATTTATAATTCTACCTTTTCTTTTGAAAACCAAATCTTTTTATTAAAAGATCCAAAAATAGTAATTCCAACTATTATAACTTTATTTATTATTTTTTTATCTTTTTAAATACCTTTAGGATTTATTTGATCAAAATAGGTTTGAAGGTTTCCAATTGAAATCAAAAAGTTTCTTTTCACCCTGAAAATCAACAATATTTTATTTTGTTTATTTATTTTCACATTTCAAAATTTGGAAAATTTTGGGATGTGACAGTGTGAATGAGATGATTTGATAAATGCATGAATGAACCAGTGTGATTAACCTAAATAGCAAGAAATGGTTTAAAGAGGAAATTAACATCATATAAAACATCTCCCTACAAAAACAAATCAAGATAAAATCAAAAAGAAATCAAATAAAGCAAATGGTCATTTTTGCCAATCTTGCTCACTAGGTCACTTTGAGTGTTTCTAGTCCAAAATTTCAAACAGAAACTTTCCCAATTCTTTTCACAACCAATTTTCAATCTTATCATATGTGAAGATCACCCATTTTAAAAACCCAACCAAACCAGTGCCCCTTGACTAATCCAACTAACTAGACACTCCCTAGTATGTGCCTAGCAAACCCACCAAGTTTGAATCCAAAATTCAAATTCAAAGTTCTTGCGGCCATTTTATCAAACACCTTGCAGATACAAATCAAACAAACATCAAACACTATAGTGTGCAGTAATTTTGGCCTAACTTGTTCCCTATCTAGCTCACTCTACACCCTCAGTAGATCATCTAACTTGTTTAACCCCTCTAGCTCGCTGTAAACCAGACCATGCCATTAATGGCAAGCATGCCGAGCCTCACCTTGCCACCCCATTGTCGACATCAAGCTAGGAGCAGCACCAAGCCTAGTAAGCATGTATAGTAGGCACTTCACCATCCACCGCCACTCCCTGTCCCAGCCCCGAGGACTGCCAGCCCCTGGACCACACGACAAGACCATGCCAAACTTCTCTACGTGCAAGACGAGAGCGCACCAGTGCGCCACCCTCGACCATGACCCACAGACCACGCGCCTACCTTGCCGCGTGCGTAGGTGATCACCATCGCCCCAGCAACCCCGCATACATGCCTGTTCGCCGAAGCGCAGACCGCATGCGTTGTGCACCATTAAAATCGCCGTCGGACCTGCCAGGAGCATCGACGCGTTCCGACCGATCAGCACAGCCCCACGCCTTGCCGCCACGCCGTTGAGCTTCTCCAGGGACGAGCTCAGCCCGCGCCCGTCGTTCCCCTTCAGCCACTATAAATAGAGGCCTCCATCGCTCGTTTTATTCACACCAGTTCACTCCCCTCTCCCTCAGAACCACCCCACCTCACTCCTGGAGCAAGGCGAGCATCGCATCGCCGGAATTTGGTCAGATCCCGCCGCTGCTTGAGTAGAAGGGAGCCGTCGATTGGAGCCACCCCAGGAGAAGTTGCCGGTACCAGGAGAACCGCCAACGTTGACTTCGTCATTCGCCCCCGTCGCCGACCCTCACCTGAGCCCCAGTGAGCCTCCCACAACGCCCACCTACCGCGCTAGGGTTCTGTCTCGCCGGGCTGCCCGACGTGGACGATGAACCAGAGCCATTCGATTAGAACTAGATCCCACTGTCCACATTGCCCCATACCGCTTCGCCCCTCCCCGTCTCACTGATGCGTGGGGATAGCCACTTAACTAGCCCGTGCGTGCGCTGTGCGTAGTGGGCTGGCCCAGTTAAACCTCTCGCGCGACCCAACAATTCAAAATTAGTTTTATTCATTTAATTTCAAACACAGTTTTGTACATAGATTCAGAAATCAACCCATCTCGATTCACTTATCCAAAATGCATGAAACTAATTTTGTTAGAAAGTTACTGAAATGCTTAATCCAAGACCGTTGGATTCAAACCATTTGGATTTACAGATCAACCATGGTAAAAATAACAAGGCAGAAGATTTTCTGCATTCAAACATTTTTCAAAATTCAACCATAAGAGCTATTGAGTTGATACTAACTCTCAAAAATCACATTTTATCATAACTTTCAAAATATATAAAAACATATGGGTTTACTTGCAGAAATAATGTTCAAGTAATAAAAGAATGCCACATAGGCATTTCTAGTCACTTTATTTAATTAAAATAAAAAGGTTAAACCTTATTAAATTGTGACACCACTTTAAATCACATTCCCATGTACTGAAGTATGTCGTGATGACATGTGTCAACATGATCCAATGTTTGAGTTGGAGTATATTAAATCTTAAGTAGTTTTTCAATGAGTAGAAATTACGTTTCTCAAATAAAATAAATAAGACAAGTGCTTTAATCCTTGTGATAATACTAATGATGCTAGATCATCTAGTGTGAACTTTTGTGTGATGATTAAAAATAGTTAAGTATTGTTTGGTGATTGTGTACCTTGTATTTATAGATGCTAGTACCGCCAAGTATACGAGGAGGAAGGAGGATACTACGAGGAAGAAGCCGAGGAAAACTTCAACAACTGATCTACACAAGGCAAGCTATTAACTAAGCAAGCTAACCCTTGCAACTTAGCAAGCTTATACTTGCAATTATAGAAGTTAACACTTGCAAGATACCATACTTATGCAAGCTACTACTTGCTTGTTACTATGCCAATTATATGCCTTAAGCATATGTGATCATACCCACTTGATACCTAATCCTAGATTTACTTGCAAGCTTAATACTTTATTTTCTTTATCAGAGCTTTCTCGTAGAGTTTACATAGTAACTTGTAGATTCTAGAAAGATAACTGAAGGTGGCATAAAGAGCATAAAATTTGGCCTAAGTTAGATAATCTTAATGTCATCCTGATGTATGAGATTTACTTAGATCAGATACACTTGTTTATTACCCACCATTAGTATTTACCCCCACTTGTAGATGCTAGTGCTAAGCATAAAACTTGATCAACTTTAGATGGGAATACTTGCTGAAAATGGTTATGAAAACCTTAGAATGATGAGTCATTCTACTGAAATGTTTTTACATGTGTTCTTGAACACAAGATGATTTTGATGATGAAAATGTTGAGGCATGAGCCTTAGCCCTTCATAAAACTGATTGTTGTTTGGATGCGATACCATTCCAATTTTACCGTACAACCACAATACCCGAAAATTGGGTAGGGCTTGAATGGAAACTTATATTCCTTAGTATGGGTTACCTTACGGCCAAGGTATAAGCTGAGGCTAGAAGATTGTCCACCTGTTTAGTACCCAAGATGACAGTTGGTCATGGTTGGGAGGCCAAACTCATAGGAGAGGTGCCTATACTA
This sequence comes from Avena longiglumis, assembly GCA_030063025.1. Lineage (NCBI taxonomy): Eukaryota > Viridiplantae > Streptophyta > Magnoliopsida > Poales > Poaceae > Avena > Avena longiglumis. The sequence goes on along the minus strand of CP125976.1, from coordinate 221,081,784 downwards.
GGGCGTGTAATTGAAAGTTTAAGATTGATTATCCGCATACTGAGTATGGTGAATTCCGGATTGTTCCTGTCGGATGTATCGAATGTTGTGGTGAAAGTGTACAATCTCTGCAGAGTGTCAAACTATTCGAATAGTCGCGTCCGCGGTTATGGACAGTTGGAGTGGCCATACTGTTCCCCCGTCATATGTTTCCAAAACAACTTGTGAAATGATTTGTGACTTTGACTTGACCACAACAGAGTTGTTATATGAAATTCAAGTTCCCACTTAGGTGTTATAAACTTTCAAATAGTTTTCTTTGCTTCTGAACTTAGTAGAGGTAAATCTGGATTTTTGCAAAACAACCCTAGAGCTTAGTATCCTACTACAAAAACCCCCTTAACTTGTTAATATTAGTTTGCGAGTACTTATAGAGTACTCATGGCTTTGTCCCTGGATATTCCCATGGCCATACTATGTAGAGGAGTACCAGGACGACGAACCGCACGAAGGTTACGATAACTAGGATCATCTCCCGTCGTCAGCATTGCCTGTGACCCCGAAGATGGAGCTTGGTGTACGCTATCGTTATCTTTACGTTATTCCGCTGCTTGAGTTGTATTAAGAACTGGATCATGAGATCCTTATTTGTGTAAGACCTTATGTATGGTTTGAAATGGATGATGTACTGTGATATCCAAATCTGTTATGTCTCGCAAAAATGGTAATCCTGGAATTGCGATGTATGGCATAACAGGCATATGGGATTAAAAATCCGGGTGTTGACAAGTTGGTATCAGAGCCATACTGACCATAGGAGACCCAAGTTAGAATGGACGTTTGAATCAAAAACTTAGTTTCAAAACCAAAGGAAGTGAGTATTTACAAAACTTATTCTTATCACTTGGATTCTTTCATGAAAATGCATGTTCCTCAAAAATTCTTGCAAAGTACATAAAATTCGACACACTTTATCACTCCACTAATTTACTCATCTTATATTCTTATAGATGGACGTGAAGTATAGAAAGTTTTATCAGTTGGGGGATGGAGTAGATCTCATCTTTGAGCGTGACTTGGACCAGCTGTCGGAGATTCTGGAGCGTCCACACCCCGAGTTCTTCGGAGCTCAGCTCAATGATCAGGAGGGCGAACATTTGAAGTGGTTAGTTGTTGCAAGTCTCTGAAGAAAGATTAAACCTACCACTGCAGAGGGAATTCAGTTCACCTTAAGAGAGAAAAACTGGCTCGATGGTCTTGTCAGGGCCATGCAGGAAGCTCTTGCCCGTCTGTGTGGACAGAGTATCAATCAGATCAAGGGTACCTGCTTTGAGTTCTACCCAAGACGTGATGTTATGGGACATCCACTGGAGGCCCTGTATCACCCCGAGCTGAAGACTCAATTGGACCACCTCAGCTTCATGATGTACGACCGTTAGAAGGAGTTGGACAATGCCCGTTCCTACGCCAACCACAAGTACGCCATCTCCAAGAAGAAGTATCAGCCCCTCGCCATGCTAGTGAAGGATCGTAAGTCTCGTCGCCGTCATATCGACAAGAAGGAGCGCATCATTGCCTGTCTTCGCCACTAGATCATGGATTTGGAGAATACCATCCACGAGAGAGATATGCAGCTGGAGGAAAGGGAGAATGCAGGGGAAGACCTTCGTGGAGACCCCTACTCCTATCTCAGTGATGATGATGACTTTCTGGAGGATCAGGCCATGGACTTCTTCACCGATGAGGATGACTTCGCCTTCATCGATGATGATGATGATGATGATGACGATGATGAGGATGATGAGGAGACTGACTCCAAGGAGTAGTAGCACTTGAGCACTAGCGTTAGTGAGTTGTAGTCGGTCCCAATGTATCGTAGCTTCACATAATGGTTCTTAAAACCATCAGTTTTTCTTTGTTTTGGTGTGTGTTTGTATCGTGTGTTATGAATGAATGAATGAAAATCAAGTTGCTAGAAAAATCAGAGTCAAACTTCAAAAACTTTTCATCAAACCCTGAACCTTATAAATTTCCATCTTTTCTCATGATCTATCTAAGATGCCACGCGGAGGAAGCGGTTCATCCCCAGACCCGATGTTGCAGATCTTGCAAATGTTGGTTTCTGACCACGAAGACGAATGAGCCGAGCGTCAAGCCAACTTAGCCACCCTTCAACACATCGCCCAGATGGCCAACAAAAATCAAGGCCATGGAAATCAGGACAACCATGGATCTAAGCTCAAGAATATCTAGAACACCAATCCACCTGTTTATACTAAGATAGAAGAGAACCTAGATGCAGATGATTGGCTGCAAACCATGGAGAACAATCTTAAAGTCGCAGGAGTGGAAGCTAACAAGAAAGTTTTGTTCGCCACCCACTACCTGGCCAGAGATGCAAGAGCATGGTGGAACAACGTTCGTGCAATGACCGGAGGTCAGATGATGACTTGGGATGAATTCAAGGTCAAGTTCAGCAGAACCCATGTGCCACCGGGTTTGATCAAGAGGATGAGAGAAGAATTCAGAGAACTGAAGCAAGGAAGGATGACAATAGTGGAATACCGTGACAAATTGTTGTCATTAGCTACGTATGCACCGGATGAGATCGATACCGAATCCAAGAAGAAGGAGAGATTCTTGAATGGTCTGCACGATGAAATGCAGACAGTGTTAGTCAATATCCCCTTTGCTGATATTGAAGCCTTAGTTGACTCTGCCATTCATATGGAAGGAAAGATCAACCAAGCTAATGAGAACTACAAGCGTCGCATGATGCATCAACCAGGAACCCACCATACACCAGAGTATCGCCCCAACCCATCTCCAGGATTTGCCCCGAGAACCAACAGACCCCCGATGAACCGTCCGACCTATCCCAACCGTGGAAACCCAAGGCCCGGAGGAAATCACAACAACCCTGACAACTCTAGCAATTTCAACCGTCCCCAACCTAAGTTCAACAACAACAATGCTGCCACTAACACCAACACTGCCCCAAGGACTGGAAGCAATGTTGTTCCTGTTGCAGGAAAGGAAAAGTCGCAAGTGACTTGTTATGAATGTGGAACCAAGGGTCAATATTCCAATGAGTGCCGCAAGAAGATTGCCGCATCCCCCAATGCAAATGCCCCAGCTCAGCAGCAGTGTCGTGTTCAGCCCGGAAGAAGGTTTGCTCCAGGGAAATCGCTCAACCGCAACAGCCGTCTTTTTCTCATGCATGCCGAAGAAGCCCAAGAAGCCCAAGAAGCGCCATATGTCGTGTTGGGTATGTTTTCTGTTAATTCAGTACCTGCAAGAGTGTTGTTTGATTCTGGAGAATCGCACTCATTTGTCACTGAGGAATTTGCATGCACTAGTAAGATTTAACCAACCAAATTGTAGCATGTTATGATTGTTCAAATACCTGGTTCAACCACCAAAGCTAGGAAAATTTGCGAAGTCGTCCCTATCCGAATCCATGGCATAGATTTTTATGCTAATCTAATAGTACTCGGAACTAAAGGTTTGGAAGTAGTACTAGGAATGGATTGAATGTCTAAACACAAAGGATTAATTGACTATGCCAAGAAAGCCATAACCATGACTAGTACAGCCAGAATCTCAGTCAAGCATGTATCTAAAACCTTGCCCCGTCAATTCAAGTGCAACAAGAGTATAGCCCAGCCAACTATTGACCAAGTCCGGATAGTCTGTGAATACCCCGATATGTTTCCCGATGTTTTGCCCGGTATGCCCCCATATTGGGATATCGAGTTTATCATTGCACTAATACCTAGAACCGGACCCATAGCCTAGATACCATATAGTATGAACCCGTCTGAACTAGAAGAAACTGAAGAAGCAACTAGGTGCCATGCTGGAAATTGGATTGATTCAACCAAGTGCGTCACCATGGAGCTCACCTGTTTTGTTTGTAGACAAGAAAGATGGAGGTAACCGTTTGTGTACGGATTATCAGAAGTTGAATGATGTTACCATCAAGAACAAGTACCCACTGCCGAAGATAGAATACATGTTTGACCAGTTGACTGGTGCCAACGTGTTTTCTAAGATTGATCTTAGAACTGGATATCATCAACAAAAGATTTGCACAGAGGATATTCCAAAGACTGGCTTTACCACCAGATATGGATTATACGAGTATACTTTCATGTCTTTTGGATTAACCAATGCCCCCGCTTATTTCATGAATATCATGAATAAGATTTTTATGGACTTCCTGGATAAGTTTTTCGTTGTTTTCATCGATGAAATTCTGATTTATTCCAAATCAGAATAAGAACATGAGCTACACCTGAGGACCATTCTTGGAACCCTTAGAGATCATCAGCTGTAGGCCAAGTTTATCAAATGTGAATTCTGGTTACAGGAGGTAGGATTCCTCGGACATATCGTCTCAACCGGAGGAATTGCCGTTGACCCTGCGAAGGTGAAGGATGTCGAAGATTGGCAAGCCCCAACCACTCAAACCCAAGTTCGTGCATTTCTCGGATTAGCGGGATACTACCACATGTTTGTAGAAGGATTCTCGAGTATTGCCAGACCCATGACCCAATTGCTTAAGAAGGACAAGAAGTTTGAATGGACGGACAAATGTAAAGCGAGTTTTCAAGAACGCAAGAGAAGATTGATTTCAGCCCCAATCTTGATCATGCCGGATATCACAAAGCCCTTTGATGTGTATTGTGACGCATCCAAGATCGGTCTCGGATGTGTGCTAATGCAAGAAGGCAAAGTTATATCTTATCTATCACGACAATTCAAATAGCATGAACAGAATTATCCAACCCATGACCTCAAACTAGCAGCTGTAGTTCTAGCCCTAAAGACATGGAGTCATTACCTGATGGGAAACCGTTGTGAGATTTATTTGGATCACAAGAGCTTGAAGTATATATTCACTCAGAAGGATCTGAATATGAGACAGAGAACATGGATTGAGCTAATCAAGGATTATGATCTGGACATTCACTATCACCCCGGTAAAGCCAATGTGGTAGCAGATGCCCTTAGCAGATTGTCGTGCCGCTTGAAGTCCATGCTTTTGAAGGAGCAACCAAGTCTGCTCAAAGAGATGGAAGATTTCCGAATGGAATTAGTGAGTTAAGGATTTTTGGCTAGCATAGAACTTCAACCCACTTTGATCAGTCAGATCAAGGAGGCATAGAAAGGAAATGCTAGTATCGACGGAATAAAACGGCACATCGGTACAGGCAAAGTACCCGGATTCACCGAAGATGAAGGAGTTCTGTGGTACAAAGGACGCCTTTGTGTACCATCAGATTCGGAATTGAAAGAAGTGATTTTTAATGAGGCCCATGATACTATTTATTCTATCCACCCCGGAGGAACAAAGATGTATCAGGATTTGAAGGAACAATTTTGGTGGCATGAGATGAAGAGAGAAATCGGAAGTTATATCGCCAAGTGTGATATCTGTCAGAGAGTCAAGGCGGGACATCAAAGACCCGCAGGACTGTTGCAACCGCTACATATTTAGAAATGGAAATGGAATTCCGTTGGAATGGACTTTATCTCGCTGACCCTCGCCTGAGCCTCGGTGAGCCTCCCACGACCCCCACCTGCCGCGCTAGGGTTCTGTCTCGCCGGCGCTGCCCGACGTGGACGATGAACCAGAGCCGTTCGATTAGAACTAGATCCCATGGTCCACATTGCCCCGTACCGCTTCGCCCCTCCCCGTATCACTGACGCGTGGGGACAGCCACTTAACCAGCCCACACGTGCGCTGTACGTAGTGGGCCGGCCCAGTTAAACCTCCCGAGCGATACAATAATTAAAATTTAGTTTTATTCATTTAATTTCAAACATAGTTCTATACATAGATTAAAAAATCAACCCATCTCGATTCACTGAACCAAAATGCATGAAACTATTTTTTTTAAAAGGTACTGAAATGCTTAATCCAAGACCGTTCGATTCAAACCATTTGGATTTACAAATCAACCATGGTAAAAATAACAATGAAGAAGCGTTTCTGCATTCAAACATTTTTCAAAATTCAACCATAATAGCTTTTGAGTTGATTCCAACTCTCAAAAATCACATTTGATCATACCTTTCAGAATATATAAAAACATATGGGTTTACTAGCATAAATAATGTTCAAGTAATAAAAGAATGCCACATAGGCATTTCTAGTCACTTTATTTAATTAAAATAAAAAGGTTAAAACTTATTAAATTGTGACACCACTTTAAATCACATTCCCATGTACTGAAGTATGTGGTGATGACATGTGTCAACATGATCCCATGTTTGAGTTGGAGAATATTAAATCTTAAGTAGTTTTTCAATGAGTAGAAATTAATTTTCTCAAATAAAATAAATAAGACAAGTGCTTTAATCCTTGTGATAATAGTGATGGTGCTAGATCATCTAGTGTGAACTTTTGTGTGATGATTAAAAATATTTAAGTATTGTTTGATGATTGTGTACCTCATATTTATAGACGCTAGTACCGACCAAGGATACGAGAAGGAAGGAGGGTACTACGAGGAAGAAGCCGAGGAGAACTTCAACCACTGCTCTGCACAAGACAAGCTATTAACTGAGAAATCTATCCCTTGCAACTTAGCAAGCTTATACTTGCAATTATGCAAGTTAACACTTGCAAGATACCATACTTATGCAAACTACTACTTGCTTGTTACTATGCCAATTATATGCCTTAAGCATATGTGATCATACCCACAAGATACCCAATCCTAGCTTTACTTGAAAGCTTAATACTTTATTTTCTTTATCAAAACTTTCTCTTAGAGTTTACATAGTGACTTGTAGATTCAAAAAGATAACTGAAGGTGGCATAAAGAGCATAAAATTTGTCCTGAGTTAGATAATATTAATGTCATCCTGAGGCATGAGATTTACTTAGATAAGATACACTTGTTTATTACCCACCATTAGTATTTACCCCCACTTGTAGATGCTAGTGCTAAGCATAAAACTTGATCAACTTTAGATGGGAATACTTGGTGAAAATGGCTATGAAAACTTTAGAATGATGAGTCATTCTACTGAAATGTTTTGACATGTGTTCTTGAACACCAAATGATTTTGATGATGAAAATGTTGAGGCATGAGCCTAGCCCTTTATGAAACTTATTGTTGTCTGGATGCGATAGCATTCCAATTTTACCGTACAACCACAATACCCAAAAATTGGGTAGGGCTTGACTGGAAACTTATATACCTTAGTATGGGTTCCCTTACGGCCAAGGCCTGAGCTGAGGCTACCTTGTGAAGATTGTCCACCTGTGCAGTACCCAAGATGACAGTTGGTCATGGTTGGGAGGCCAAAATCACAGGAGAGGTGCCTATACTAGGGCGTGTAATTGGAAGGTTAAGATTGATTATCCGCATACTGAGTATGGTGAATTCAAGATTGTTCCTGACAGATGTATCGAATGTTGTGGTGAAAGTGTACAATCTATGTAGAGTGTCAAACTATTCGAATAGACACGTCTGCGGTTATGGACATTTGGAGTGGCCATAATGTTCCCCCGTCAGATGTTTCGAGAACAACTTGTGAAATGATTTGTGACTTTGACTTAACCACAATAGAGTTGTTATATGAAATTCAAGTTCCTGCTTAGGTTTTATAAACTTTCAACTAGTTTTCTTTGCTTCTGAACTTAGTAGAGGTAAATCTGGCTTTTTCCAAAAAAACCCTAGAGCTTAGTATCCTACTACAAAAAACCCCTTAACATGCTAGTATTAGTTTGCGAGTACTTAAAGAGTAGTCATGGCTTTGTCCCTGGATATTCCCATGGCCATACTATGAAGAGGAGTACCAGGATGACGGACCGCAGGAAGGTTACGACAACTAGGATCATCTCCCATCCTCAGCATTTCCTGTGAACCTGAAGATGGAGCTGCGCCTACGCTATCGTTATCTTTACGTTATTCCGCTGCTTGTGTTGTATTAAGAACTGGATCATGATATCCTTATTTGTGTAAGACCTTATGTATGGTTTGTAATGGATGATGTACTGTGATATCCAAATCCATTATGTCTCGCAAAAATGGTAATCCAGGGATTGCGATGTATGGCATAACATGCATCTGGGATTAAAAATCTGGGTGTTGACACATGAGAACGGAGTTTACAAATCTCTTTAGTTCCTAGTTTTTTTTAATCTCGCGGCGAGATTCTGTTTAAGGGGGGAAGGTTTGTAACACCCCAAAAATATTAATGAGGACCATCCCCTAATTAATCAAGATTAGGGTTAACAAAATATTTTATTAATTAAATTCAAATCTTAATGCTTGTGTGTATGAATACTTTCCATGCCATGTATGATTGTTGTAAATGATGAGAAATGGTTTTAAGATGAAAACCATATCATCTAGTTCAATATCCAGTCAAATGAAAACAAAAGGAAATGAAAATATGAGGCCTAAGACCTAATGGTCATTTCTGCCAAAGTTAACCACTAGCAACTAATCTCAAATAGAAACTTTCCCATTTCTTTTCTACCCTTTCTAGACCTAGTGACACTGAACCCATGGGAGCTTTCCAACTAGGCAGAAACATTTTCAAACTCTTTTGAGAGGCAATTCAAATTTCAATCCATCTTATGTATCAAGATAGCCATTTTGGAAAATCACTCCAATCAACACCACTTGACCAATCCAAGCAATCAGAGAATACCAAGTGTGTGACCATCACACTCACAAAAAATATTTCAAAATTTTGAAAGTAATGTTCATGCGGCCATTTGATCAAACACTCGGAAGACACAGTACCACTACCAACTATATACTATTTGTGATCAATCAATTGCTCAGCAATTGTGCTCCAATTCCTTTCCCTAGCTCACCCACGATCATCCCCAGTACATGCATGTGCATTTAATCTCATCTCACTCGCCGTTTGACCCATGCAAAGTGGTACCCGAGCTCACCTTGTCACCCCAACATGGACACGATGCCACAGACTGTGCTGCCCTCTCCCACGATGTCTATGAGGTAGCCTTGACCTCACCATCCCTACTTATGCACGCCCCGACCAAAGACAACTCGAGATGATGATAGAGCCATGCCCATTTAATATCGAACCATGCTGGTCGCCTCGCCAGGTCGCCGAGCAATCCTGCGCATACAAGCCGCACCGTGCCCTCACCTTGTGCCACTACGTCCGCCATGACTCCATGAAGCTCCCAGACATGATCGTTTGACCACGCGAGCACCATGAACACTCTACGCCGTGACCACCGTACGCCGTACGAACGTAGGGCATGAATGATTTAGAACGATTTAGAACGCTCCTTGCCGAGTCACTGTGCGCAAGACAATCGCCCTGAAGCACCACGTCGACCTATGCCCTTGGCCATGCCTATAGCTTACTATAACTACGTCGTCGGCGAGCCCGACCCATGCCGCCGTGCCCCCTTCGCCGTTGTATAAATAGAGACCACCCCGACCCAAAACGCACACCATTTCGCTCCTCTCTCACCCAGGTACCTCTCTGACCCAACCCTGGAGCAGGGCGAGCACCACTACGCCCGAATTTCACCGGAGTTTACCGCTGTAGAGGAAGGAAGGAGCCGAATCTAGGACCCACCCCAGGAGCTACCGAGACCACCGTTCGAACCACCGTCGTCGACTCGTTCATTCGGCCCAATCGCCGCACCTAGCTAGAGCCTTGGTAAGCCCCCGACGACCCCCGCCATAGCGCTAGGGTTCTGACCCGCACGTGCCCTGCAACGGAGACGATGATGCTCATCTGTTGATCGCGCTCTAATCCTAACGCTTAGATTCACCGATGCCGCTTCGCCTTAGATAAGCCACTGACAGGTAGGACCAACCCCAGAGCAGCCCGCTGCGCGCATGTTGCATAGTTGGGCAAGCCTAGTAGTGTTTCCCGCGCACATCCCGTCAATTAAAACCTAGTTTTATATTTTATTTGAAAATTCTATTCTATAGTGAACTTTAAAAATCAATTCAGATAGATTCACTAGACCAAATTTAATGAATCCAATTTTGTTTGAAAGTAGATGAAAATCTCTAATCACTCCCGTTGGATTCAAACAGTTTGAAACTACGGATCACCCTTCATAAAAATAACAAGACAATAGCTTTTGAAACATCAAACATTTTTCTAAAATCAACCATAAGTGATTTTGAGTTGATTCCAACTCTCAAAAACCACATTTGACACGACCTTTCTGAATATGTAAAAATCTACATACTTACATATAGTGTTAAACTTTATAAAGAAGGCCAACCAAAACTAAAAGAATGACTTTCTAGTCATTTTTAGCCACTTAAATATTATGTAATAATAGTGTTAAACTTTATAAAGAAGGCCAACCAATTTATATCACATTCCAAAGTATTAGAGTATGTGGTGATGACATGTGTCAATATGATCCCATATTTTTATTTTGAGAATATTAAATCCTAAGTAACGTTTCAATGAGTAGAAATTACTTTTGTAAAAATAAAATAAAGAAAATCCTATGAGCCTTTCTTGTAATCATAAAGATGATGCTAGATCATCAAGTGTGACCCTTGTGTGATAAATAGAAGTATTTAATTATTGTTTGTGATTTTGTACCTGGTATTTATTTATAGACGCTAGTATAAATCCGGGCTACGACGAGGAGGAATTCTACAAAGACGAGGATGAGAACTTCCACCACCTTACCAATCAAGGCAAGCTATACTAGGCATGCTAGAACATGCAAGCCTTACTATGCTTACCTTTAGGATACTATGTTGAGTATACCATTTTCCCAGTTCTACTTGCAAGCTGTCACATCCCAAAATTTTCCAAATTATGAAATGTGAAAAATAAATAAACAAAGAAACAATTGTTGAAATTTAGGGTGAAAAGAAACTTTTTGCTTCTAAATGGAAACATCAAAACCCTTCTTGAAGAAAATTTGAATGAAAAGGGAATCCAATAAAATTTCAATTAGGTGAAATGCATTCATAAATGAATGTATCTTGAAATTTAAACATTTGGAAAAGTTAAACCAAAACCCCAAATCTTAATGAAAGAAATAACTTCCAAAGATCAAATGCATTTTATGCATGGAAAGAATCTTCAATATAAACACTTGGGAAAATAAACCAAAACCCTAAAACCCTAATGGAAGAAAATCATTTCCAAGATATCTCTAAGACTATGGATTTGTTCCATATAAAAATTTGGAAAAACACATTTATAAATGATCAAAAAATGATAAATAAAAATATTATAAAACCATATAAATTGGTTTCATTTAATTTAGAGCCATGGATAAAAACTTATTAATTTAATAAGATAAAAGGAATTAATTTTCCAAAGCTAATAAAGCTCCTAACTAAAAATCCTTACCAAATCTTGAGCAAAGTAATCCTAAAAGGATTATAAAAGATAAACAAATATTAAATAAAATTATATAAATTGGAATCACAAATTTTGGATCTATAAATAAAAAGATATAGATTTTATAAGACAAAGAAAGAAATAAATAAATAAAGAATATTTAAAAGCCAAATTAAATCTTGGCCAAATCCATAAACAAATGAAATTTATTGAATAATAAAAAGGAATAAAATATTATTTAAATAAAATCATATGAATTGAACCATATTCAATTTTATTTAAATAAAGACAAATCTAAATAATAAATCCCAAAAAATTATTTAGAAGACAATTTAAAACTTGAATTAAATCCATACGCAAATGGAATAAAGATAATCTAGATAAAATAATGGAATAAAGATAATCCAAATAAAATAAAGGAATAAAGATTATTTGAAAAAAAACTTATATGGACTTGAACCATATTTGTTTTGGATAAAGACAAAATCCCTAATATAAATGATTAATCAAATCATGAGAAAAAATTGAAATAGCCAAAGTGGGTTAAAAGTATCTAATTAACTTAAAAAAGAATAAATGATTAATTAAATAGAATAATATGGTTTGGAACCATATTCAAATTCATTTAAATAAAAGACAAAGGCCTCATTTAAATAAATATTAAATCATGTTAAAATATTTTAAATAATTCAAAGTGAATTATTTAAACACCCTAATGGGTAAATAAAACCTACTGAAAAGGTTTGATGGAAATTTGAATTCAAATGGAAACTTGAATCAATGGTTTAAATAAAGACACAAACCTCTTTTAAATAAATATTAAACCATAAAAGAATATTTGAAAATTCTAAAATGGAATTTTAAACACATTACTAAATAGTATTAAACTACTGAAAAGGTTTGAGAAACATTTGAATTTAAACAGATGTTTAAATCATTTGAATAAAATATTATGGATTTGAAACATATTTAAAATCTTATTTAAATATAGACAAATTTGTAATATAAATAAATATTAAACCATCAAAGAACATAGGAATTATTATAAAATGTATTATTTAAACACATTAATAAACAGTTTAAAAACCTACTCAAAGTTTAGAAAAAGTTTGGTCAAAACTTGAATTCAAATTGAAGTTTAAATCAAAGGTTTAAAAATCAAAATAGAAAATAGAAACAGAAAAAGAAAAAGAAAACAGAGATAAAAAATAAGAAAGCAACCAGCCGAACTAACCTAGCCCAAGCCTGGCCCAACTAAAGCCTACCCGGCTCCCCTCTCTCTCCCTGCTCATTTCCTTTTCTCACCCGCGAAACAACCCCCAATCTCGCTGACGCATCGCGCATGACCAGTTCTTTCCCCCTTAATTTCTCTATCGTTTTCTAGCGCAATTCAATTGATTCAATTCGCATAAACGCCGCACTGTTTCCGCCCAGCGACCACGCTCGTTAATTCTCCTCCCTTTCCTCTCCATTTTCCCCTAGACGCCACTCCCTCTCCGCCCCCAGGCTGCGCTAATTTCTCGCTGCAACGCCACTGTCTCCGGCGAGCCTCAACGTCGATTCCGGCAAAGACATACCCTCCTCGGCCCCCTAGTGCATGCTAGTTTGCTCGCCAGCATCACCCTCCTCTTCCAGTAACCCTAGCTATCCCGCGCATGCCCTACAGCCTCAGCAACGACGACGACTGAGCGTCGCCGTTGTCTGCCTCCACTCCGATGAGCTCCCTCGGTAAACCCTAACCGCCCCTTTCCCCCTCAATGACACTCCTGCACTCTTCTTTTCTTCGCGCATCTAACGTCACCCTTTGTTTGTCTTAGCCTTCTTTGAATCCTCGCCTCCATCGACGATAGTGCACGCCCGACGGTAAACCCAACTTCGGCGAGCAATCTACACCAACACTGTGCGCCCCTTGGCTATCAGAGACCACCTCGAGCATCCCCACGCCACGAAGAACTTGGTGATACCCTTCTCCCTCTTCCTCGCTTGCTGTAGTCGCTGGGACATCGCTGACAGAGTGCCATCACTGGTCTACACGCTCTGAGCCGTTCGATTTGGATCCAAGCGATGCGATAGATTCACTTAAACGAAGCGGTATGTTAGATCTGCACCGCACGTTATAACATAGAACCAACGCACCGCATCATGCGATCCTGCCGAACTGGTATGGACCAGTAAGAAACAGCCACGTGTCCCGTCTTTTGTTTTAAAAAAGAAATGATCTATTAGATGATTGACTTTGAAAAATTCATAACTTTTGATCCACACGTACAAAATTTGAAAATTTTATATCATTGGAATCAGGAAAAAGAAACTTTTGCAACCATGCCCTTAGTTAAGTATTTTGCTTCTAGAAAATTAGGTGTTTTTGCAGAAACATTTCTAGGCCTATTTTGTGTATACAAATTATTCTAAAAATGATTTTTGGGTAAAATATTTTGCAAATGATTTTTTTGAACCTAGTGACTAGAAAAACAAACTTTTGGGTTTATAAATATATTTTGTTAACACAAGGAATTATTCATTTGGATAAAAGCATTTCTAGCAAAACAAAAATGATTTAAAATAGCCATTTTCACTAACTTGAGTTTAAATGGTTTTGCCACTTTTATAAATGACAAATAGGTGTTTTAAATGCTTATAGCCTTAATAGAAAACACTTTTTCAAATAAAACAATCTTTTGCATGCTTGCATGGATAGTTTTGTTTTCATCATTTTATGTGGTGAATTGTTTGAATGCTAGTTTGAATTTGTGCCTTGATTGAATTGTAGTGAACTTTGAAGAGTGTGACAAATGCAAGATCAATGAGTGTATCTATAATTCTCTACTAAAAAGGCAAGTGGTGCTTCATACATTTTGTCCTATTATTTTAACTATGCATTTGTGATATTTTTAAGTAGGACTTGCATGGAATTTTCTATGTGATAACTATACCTTGGGAAATCCTAGTAGATGATGTCTTAGTATAATTTCCCTTAAGTTAAGATTCTTGCTACTAGTATGCTTAGCCTAGCTAGTAGAAAACAAGGGTGGATTATATTCATGCTATGAAATATTTCTAAGTCTATGACTTGTGTTTTGCTTAATAAAACAATTATGTGAATGAATCACCTCGGTGGAATGGAAAGAATGGGTTATGTTGAGTGGTTACCCAGGACCCCATATTCATGGCCTACCCTGTGTATCTCACTTGTGGAAAGCCACCCAGGAACAAAGATATTTGAGATGTCAAGTGTTGAGAAGCTTCAAGTGCAGCCACATGGCATATGGGCCCTGCCTAGATCATATAGGTTGCAATAACTTATCCAGATGGATAGAAGGTGGTAGGGGGATAGGTTGGAATGCGTCCATTTGGTCTAAGGGGAGGCTTCTGAAAGATCTTGTCTCGATGCATGTCGAGTCTTGTGGGGAAAGTTCACCACCTCTCAAGAGAGTAAAATATAAGTACTTAGCCGTGTCCCCGACAATGGAAAATTTGAGCATGAAGACAGGGAAGCTATCAAGGATCTCCTCATCCAAATTTCTAAGTTAAAACCTTGTGGTTGAACAAGGATTAAAGGATCACCAATTTTATTGGTAGATGCCTTGGGTGATTTTGACAAACAAAAACTTAGTGTTTTCAACTAATAAGGAAACCTTATTTTGAGCAAAGGAAGCCTAAGCTCCACTTAGCCAAATGCATATAGATGATAGATACCACTATTCTACCATAGAATCACTTGCCAATACAATTCAAATGTATTGACCCTTGTGGCTATAACATATTATGTTGGAGGTTTGTTTAATGTTAGTGAAGTGTGTTGAATAGGATTACAAGTCTCCAACCATCATGATTTCCTGTGGCACTTTGAAGATGAAGGACTCCTTGCTACTTAGTTATATTTGCTGCATTTTAATGAGATAGCCAAATGAGCTATGTAAGATGTAATGTATTATTTTATTCCTGGTTATAAAGTTGTATTATGACTTTTGTTTCTTGATATTACACCTTAAACTATGGATGCTAGGGATTGATCCAGGGACTAGCATTGTAAACACAGGGATCTCTACCTTATCAGGTTGGGACCTCTACAGATGGTATCAGTGCTCTGTGTTGCCTGTTGGATTGTAACCCTAGGATTGGACAAAACCCCTTAAAAAATAGGAGTTGAATTTGTTCCAAACTTATTTACAAACAATCTTGTAAACTCTTTCCTCAAACTTTTTGGTTTTGATTCTACATCTACCCTCTTTTCAAACTTGATGGACAAAGACTTCCACATGAGCAAAGACTTCAACATCACCAATGAATTCAACTTTAGTTTCACCAAGGACTTCAACTTGGACATCACTAAGGACTACAAGTGAGACAAGAAATGTTACTCAAGACTTGGAGACTAAATAAACACAATTTAGAAGGAACCACCATCACCTTTGAAGTTGTGTGACCAAGATGCAAGAATTTTTACAAGGAAACCATGATCTTATTCATGAAGAAACAACTAAGAAGGATGGGATGATCTCCAGTAAACCCTATAGTTTGACCACCATACTAGTGTTTAGTTTGAACCGAATTATTGATCACACCAACTTATGTGGTGTAGCAAACATATTTTGTTGCCTAAAAATATGCTTGAACCTTGTTGTTTGATTGGAATGCATGTTTGTGATTGCTTGCACATTTCTTTGTGTGTTTTGTGTGAGTAGAAATATTTCTCTAGAAATCTTTGCCTATTCCAATCCCAATCCAACCCAAATAGATGACTTCTCCAAGAGTCTCCAACATCAAGAATGCTGACAACAACAACCAAGAGTTGCACATGAGAGAATAACTTCTAGCAACCCAAGCCCAGTTGAATCAAGTGATAACTCAATTTTTAGCCAACAACAATGAGTTAGATCCAGCCATGCAAAAGTTTTTGGAAACCAAATCCCAATTGTTGCAAAGGATGACCAATCAAATGATAAACATGAGAAGCAACCTTTCCCAAAGTGATTGTGACAACAATGATATCAAGGATGATATTATAGAAGGAACTCAAGCTTGTAATATCTGTGGAGACTTAGGACACACTTCTAAAGAGCATGAGGACCAATGCCCTAATTGTGAAGAGAAACATCCAACTAAACAATGCCCCACATATCAAGTTACTTGTTTCCTATGTGAATGAAATGATCATGTCCCTATCCAATGCCTCATCTATCCTATAGTTCAACAAATGAAATAATATCGAATGCATCAAATGTTTGGAAACCTCCATAAGGGAACAACTTCTACCAAGAAGGATAAAAACAAAGTCAGAATCGTGCCTCATAAGGCCACACCCAAAGTGACCACAACATGTTGTTACTCATGTGCAGAAGAAGGTCACATCTCTAGTGGCTGCCCCAAGAAGAGAGAAAGGTTTCCCACTTTTGAGGTCAGATATGAAGAGCATGAACTAAGAGCCCTCCTAGCTTTGGAGAGACCCAAAAATAAGAAACGCCCCAATCCTAGCAAGAAAGACAATAGCCAAGTGCAATGTTTCAATTGCAAAGAGATGGAACACTATGCCAATAAATGTCTAGAAAAGAAGAATAACCAAGGAAACAAACAAGAGGTAATGATACCAAAGATAAAGAAGGATATTAGCCAAGTGATGTGCAACAACTGCAAAGAGCTAGGCCATTATGTATCATATTGTCCAGAGAAGACACCTCAAGATCTCAACCTTATCACATGTTTCAAGTGAGGAAACAAAGGAAATTATGCAAACAACTATCCAGAGAAGTTACATCAAGACCTCAAAAAAACCCAGATGTAATCTGGTTGAAAACCTTTTTAAGGGTGGTAATACCCTAGTTGTCTTGTAGCCAACTTGTAACCTCTAGCCTTCCCAAATCTCGGGACGATATTTCTTTTAAGGGTGGTAGTCTGTCACATCCCAAAATTTTCCAATTTTTTAAATGTGAAAAAGAAATAAACAAAGAAACAATTGTTGAAATTTAGGGTGAAAAGAAACTTCTTGCTTCTAAATGGAAACATCAAAAACCTTCTTGAAAAAAATTTGAATAAAAAGGGAATCCAACAAAATTTCAACCAAGTGAAATGCATTCATAAATGAATCTATCTTTAAATTTAAACATTTGTAAAAGTCAAACCAAAACCCCAAATATTAATGAAATAAATCACTTCCAAAGATCAAATGCATTTTATGCATGGAAGGAATGTTGAATATAAACACTTGGGACAATAAACCAAAAACCTAAAACCCTAATGGAAGAATATCATTTCCAAAAATCTCTCTAAGACTATGGATTTATTCCATATAAAAATTTGGAAAAAAACATTTATAAATGATCAAAAATGATAAATAAAAATATTATAAAACCATAGAAATTGGTTTCATTTAATTTGGATCCATGGATAAAAACTTATGAATTTAATAAGATAAAAGGAATTAATTTCCAAAGCTAATAAAGCTCCTAACTAAAAATCCATACCAAATCTTGAGCAAAGTAATCATAAAAGGATTTGAAAAGATTAACAAATATTAAATAAAATTATATAAATTGGAATCACCAATTTTGGATCTATAAATAAAAAGATATGGATTTTATAAGACAAAGAAAGAAAGAAATAAAGAATATTTAAAAGCCAAATTAAATCTTGGCCAAATCCATAAACAAATGAAAGTTATTGAATAATAAAAAGGAATAAAATATTATTTAAATAAAATCATATGAATTGAACCATATTCAATTTTATTTAAATAAAGACAAATCTAAATAATAAATCCCAAAAAATTATTTAGAAGACAATTTAAAACTTGAATTAAATCCATAAGAAAATGGAATAAATATAATCCAGATAAAATAATGGAATAAATTTAATCCAAATAAAATAAAGGAATAAAGATTATTTGAATAAAAACTTATATGGACTTGAACCATATTTGTTTTGGATAAAGATAAAATCTCTAATATAAATGATTAATCAAATCATGAGCAAATAAAAATTTAAATAGCCAAAGTGGGTTAAAACTATCTAATTAACATAAAAAGAATAAAGGATTAATTAAATAGAATAATATGGTTTGGAACCATATTCAAATTCATTTAAAAAAGACAAAGGCCTCATTTAAATAAATATTAAATCATATTAAAATATTTGAAATAATTCAAAGTGAATTATTTAAAAACCCTAATGGATAAATAAAACCTACTGAAAAGGTTTGATGGAAATTTGAATTCAAATGGAAGCTTGAATCAATGGTTTAAATAAAGACACAAACCTCTTTTAAATAAATATTAAACCATAAAACAATATTTGAAAATTCTAAAATGGAATTTTAAACACATTATTAAACAATATTAAACTACTGAAAAGGTTTGAGAAACATTTGAATTTAAATAGATGTTTAAATCATTTGAATAAAATATTATGGATTGGAAACATATTTAAAATCTTATTTAAATAAAGACAAATGTCTAATTTAAATAAATAATAAACCATCAAAGAATATAGGAATTAATCTAAAATGGATTATTTAAACACATTAATAGACAGTTTAAAAACCTACTAGAAGTTTAGAAAAAGTTTGGTCAAAACTTGAATTCAAATTGTAGTTTAAATCAAAGGTTTAAAAAATCAAAACAGAAAATAGAAACAAAAAAAGAAAAAGAAAACATAGAGAAAAAAATAAGAAAGCAACCAGCCCAACTAACCTAGCCCAACCCTGGCCCAACTAAAGCCCACCCGGCTCCCCTCTCTCTCCCTGCTCGTTTCCTTTTCTCACCCGCGAAACAACCCCCAATCTCGCTGACACACCAGACCCACGGCTCAGAGCGCGTGACCAGTTATTTCCCCCTTAATTTCTCTACCGTTTAGTGGATCAATTCAATTGATTCAATTCGCATAAACGCTGCACTGATTTCGCCCGACGACCACACTTGTTAAATCTCCTCCCTTTCCTCTCCATTTCCCCTAGACGCCACTCCCTCTCCTGCGAGCCTCAACATCGATTCCAGCGAAGACAGACCCTCCCCGCCCCCTAGTGCATGCTAGTTTGCTCGCCAGCATCACCCGCATCTGCCAGTAACCCTAGCTCGCCCGCGTGTGCCCCACAGCCTCGGCAACAACAACGATTGAGCGTCACCGCTGTCTGCCTCCACTCCGATGAGCTCCCTCGGTAAACCCTGACCACCCCTTCCCCCCTCAATGACACTCCTGCAATCTCCATTTCTTCGCATATCTAACGGCACCCTTCGTTTGTCTTAGCGTGCTTTGAATCCTTGACTCCATCGACGACAGTGCACACCCGACGGTAAACCCAACTCCGGCGATCAATCTACACCAACACCGTGCGCCCCTTGGCTGTCAGATACCACCTCGAGCATACCCATGCCATGGAGAAATCGGTGAGACCCTTCCCCTTTTCCTCGCTTCCTGTAATCGCCGGGACGTCGCTGACAGAATGCCGCCGCCGCGCGTTCATTGCCAGCGCCGCCCATCTCTGATCGATGCGCTCTGAGCCGTTGGATTTGGATCCAGGTGATGCGATAGATTCACTTAAACGAACCGGTACGTTAGATCTGCATCGCACGTTGTAACTTAGATCCAATGCACCGCATCGCGCGATCCTGCCGAAGCGGTACGCACCATTAAGAAACAGCCACGTGTCTTGTCTTTTGTTTTAAAAACAGAAATGATCTATTAGATGATTGACATTGAAAAATTCATAACTTTTGATCCACACGTCCAAAATTTGCAAATTTTATCTCATTCGAATCAGGAAAAAGAAACCTTTGTAACCATGCCCTTAATTTAGTATTTTGATTCTGTAAAATTAGGTGTTTTTGCAGAAACATTTCTAGGCCTATTTTGTGTATAAAAATATTCTAAAGATGATTTTTGGGTAAAATCTTTGCAAATGATTTGTTTTGAACCTACTGACCAGAAACACAAACCTTTGGGTTTAGAAATATAGTTTGTTAACACAAGGAATTGTTCATTTGGATAAAAGCATTTCTAGCAAAACAAAAATGATTTAAAATAGCCATTATCACTAACTTGAGTTTAAATGGTTTTGCCACTATTATAAATGAACAATAGGTGTTTTAAATGTTTATAGCCTTAGTAGCAAACACTTTTTAAAATAAAACAATCTTTTGCATGCTTGCATGCATTGTTTTGTTTTCATCATTTTATGTGGTGAATTGTTTGAATGCTAGTTTGAATTTGTGCCTTGATTGAATTATAGTGAACTTTGAAGAGTGACAAATGCAAGATCAAGGAGTGTATCTATAATTCACTACTAAAAAGGAAAGTGGTGCTTCATACATTTTGTCCTATTATTTTAACTATGCATTAGTGATATTTTTAAGTAGGACTTTCATGGAATTTTCTATGTGATAACTATACCTTGGGAAATCCTAGTAGATGATGCCTTATTAGAATTTTCCCTAAGTTAAGATTCCTGATACTAGTATGCTTAGTCTAGCTAGTAGAAAACAAGGGTGGATTATATTCATGCTATGAAATATTTCTAAGTCTATGACTTGTGTTTTGCTTAATAAAACAACTATGTGAATGAATCACCTGGGTGGAATGGAAAAAATGGGTTATGTTGAGTGGTTACCCAGGGCCCCATATTCATGGCTTACCCTGTGTATCTCACTTGTGGAAAGCCACCCAGGAACAAAGAGATTTGAGATGTCAAGTGTTGAGAAGCTTCAAGTGTAGCCACATGGCATATGGGCCCTGCCTGGATCATATAGGTTGCAATAAATTATCCAGATGGACAGAAGGTGGTAGGGAGGATAGGTTGGAACGCGTCCATTTGGTCTAAGCGGAGGCTTCTGAAAGATCTTGTATCGATGCATGTCGAGTCTTGTGGGGAAAGTGCACCACCTCTCGAGAGAGTAAAATCTAAGTACTTAGCCGTGTCCCCGGCAATGGACAATTTGAGCATCAACATGGAAGATATCAAGGATCTCCTCATCCCAATTTCTAAGTTAAAAGCTTGTGGTTGAACACGGGTTAAAGGATCACCAATTTTATTGGTAGATGCCTTGGGTGATTTTGACAAACAAAAACTTAGTGTTTTCAACTAATAAGGAAACCTTATTTTGAGCAAAGCAAGCCTAAGCTCCACTTAGCCAAATGCATATAGATGATAGATACCACTATTCTACCATAGTATCACTTCCCAATACAATTCAAATGTATTGACCCTTGTGGCTGTAACTTATTATGTTGCAGGTTTGTTTGATGTTAGTGAAGTGTGTTGAATAGGATTACAAGTCTACAACCAACATGATTTCCTGTGGCACTTTGAAGATGAAAGACTCCATGCTACTTATTTATATTTTCTGCATTGTAGTGAGATAGCCAAATGAGCTATGTAAGATGTAATGTATTATTTTATTGTCTACAACCAACATGATTGCCTGTGGCAATTTGAAGATGAAGGACTCCATGCTATTTAGTTATATTTGCTGCATTGTAATGAGATAGCCAAATGAGCTATGTAAGATGTAATGTATTATTTTATTGTCTACAACCAATATGATTGCCTGTGGCACTTTGAAGATAAAGGACTCCATGCTACTTAGTTATATTTGCTTCATTGTAATGAGTAGCCAAATGAGCTATGTAAGATGTAATGTATTATTTTATTCCTGGTTATAAAGTTGTATTATGACCTTTGTGTCTTGCTATTACATCTTAAACTGTGGATGCTATCTATTGATGCAGGGACTAGCATTGTAAACACAGGGATCTCTACCTTATCAGGTTGGGACCTCTACACAATCTTTGCCTTTCTTTCTTTTATTAAAGTTTTTCAAGTAGTAATTAATTGGTGATCCGTGAAAGATTAGGAAGGATGCCATCAAGAGCATGGAACCTGATGAAGGTAGCAGTACTATTTGACACCCCTCAAATAGTGACACCCCCATTGGATAGATGCTTGTGCTAAATTAAACTTGATCACTTGATGGGAACAAATGATTATGAAAACCTTGAAATGATGAGTCATTCTATTGAAATGTTTTGACATATGTTATGGACACAATGACTTGAAGGTGGTGATGAAGGAATTATGTGACTTGACTTTAATAAAAACTGATGGTTGGGTTGGGTTCGGATGCGATACCATTCCAACATTTACCGTACAACCACAATACTCAAATTTGGGTAGGGCTTGACTGGAAGTTTATGTCTTAGTTTGGGTTCCCTTGCGAAACTAGGTGAGATAAGGCTATCTTGTGAATGTGACTGTCCACCTATGCAGTGCCCAAGATGACAGATGGTCATGGTTGGGAGGACAAACTCACAGGAGAGGTGCATATACTAGGATGTGTAATTGAAAGGTTTGGATTGATTATCAGCATACCAAGTATGATGATTTAGGATTGTTCCTGATGGATGTATCGAATGTTGTGGTGAAAGTGTACCACCTCTATAGAGTCAAACTATTCGAATAGCCGCATCCGCGGTTATCTATAGTTGGATGGCCATACTGTTCCGTTGTTAGATGTTTCCCAAAATGACCCGTGACTTGAAATATGACTTTGACTTGACCCCACAAGTTGTGGAAATGAAGCTAGGTTCCCACCTAAGTAACCTAGACAACTAAAGTTAGGTTTTATTACTAGATACTGGTTGAAATAAAATTGGCTTGTGGCAAACAAACCTAGATCTTAGGATTCCTACTATAATGGCCTTACTCCTTTAGTGAATGTTTTTGAGTACTTTAAAGTACTCATGGCTTTGTCCCTGGCTATTACCATGGCCAGACTATGAAGGAGACTACGAGGAGGATGGACAGCAAGACGCTTACGATAACTAGGATCATCTCCCATCGTTAGCATTGCATGTGAACCTGGAGATGGAGCCCCGACCATGCTACTATTATTATTCCGATGCTTTGATTGTAATCAGACTTGATCATGAGGTCAACTATTTTTATGACTATTATGGTTTGTAATGGATGATGAACTATGGTACCAATCTGTTATGTCTCCCAAAAATGGTAATCCTGGGATTGAGATGTACGACATAACAGGCATCTGGGATTAAAAATTCGGGTGTTGACAGCGAAGCTGAAGGAGCTGGGGCAGATCTATTTCCCAAGAACCGATGAATCATAGATCATCGGTGATGGAACCTCTGAAGTCGCAACATCAGCGCACGGGCTTCCCAAAGATGATGATAATTGATGGACTTGGGTTTTTGGGAAGGTGGTATGCAATGTAGACTTTGTCTTCTAATAGACAAACAATGGGGACATGATTGTACCCAAGTTCACTCCCCTGAAGGGAAAACCCAATCCCTGCTTTTTTGTTCTTTATTGATGAAGAAACCAAAGGTTACAACGTCGCTGAGACTGTTACAGATGCGCATATTAGATCTAGCATGTGCTACAGGTGGCACGTAAGGGGTGTTTTGCTAGAGTCATCTTCAATGAACCCTCCTTGATTTTATATGCACAAGCTAGGTCTTAGGTACCGTCCTAGTTTAGGAGCTTCTTCTTGCTTGCCATGCTAGGAGTCGGTGTCCTTATGGGCTTCGTATCACCCAAATCTTCATGGGCTACATTGATGTCAGCAGATCATTGTGTGGGCCTCCATCTAGGTCGAACCAGATAGGCCAACAGCAAGTTCTTGTTGGGCATACCTGTGTTAGGTGGGACCCTCCAACTATCATCAGATGTGCATGCCGGACATGGACATGGACATGGCACAGTGGTACTATGCATGACCAAGCAATGGGAGTTGTCGATATGCCCTCCTTTATGTCTCATTAGTATAGCTGTCAAGACATGGTCACCATACCCCGTGTCACTCTCTAACATGCACGCATATCCCGTCCATGCGTATGGATCGTGGTCTTCAAGGGAAGGGATGGATACGCGCACCTCCTGGAGCTAGAATACCATGCTGGTTCGGCCACTCGGTGGTCATCCCACTGATAGTTTGTCTGATTTCTCTCAGCCCTTAACACTATAAATGGATGCTTGTGCTACTAGACTGGGAGTTTTTCTAATGCAACAGGGAAAACCACTGGCTTTATTTAGTAAGAGTCTAGGTTCCACAAGTAGGTCCCAAATATTAGAAGCACTAAAAATGGAGACACTATTTCCTAGGAAACAAAGTAATTATTAAGACTTACCAGAGGAGCTTGCAATATCTAGGCAGCCAGAGACCATTAGAAGGTATATATCACAAGCTGATGCTCAAGCTATTGGAATTTGACTATTCAATCCAATACAACAAGGGTACAGAGAATTGAATAATAGTTTTTTTTATAAAGGGAATTTTATTACTTAAAGAAATTTAACAATTACAAGCGACCTCTGCATAACTATGATGCACACAGCAAACCAAATCCAACACCCAAATCAGGGTAAAAAAATATCAAAGACGAATAACATATCAGAATGAGAAATTGTAAAATGTCAAAGATGATGGAGGCCTTTTCCAGATATAATACTGCCATCCATGACGAGTGAAGAAGTCCTTTGCCGTATCCTCCAGTTGTGTACACACCTCTTAAAAAGGTCGCGAAACTCCGCATGATCTAGTCAAGACAAAATGTGGAGCATTCATGTACCATGGTAAATAACTTGCAAGAGAGATAGATTTTTATCATTGAACACTTTATCATTTCTCAATAGCCATAGTGATAAAATTAAGGCTATCACTCCCACACTAAGGAGAATTCCGTACTTGTAATCAATACCATGTAGCTAATTCCCAAGTAAATTGGTGACACTATTCGGAGAATACGAGCCAGAAGCAGCTTGGATGACCGATCATATAGAACGAGCAAAATTGCATTGTAAAGCCAAGTGTTTGATTTTCTCATCATGATGACAGGAAACACATGATTTACTTACATTCCAATTCTGCCTTACGAAATTGTCTTTAGTAAGAATAATTCCTCGTTGTAGATACCACGCAAAGATTTTATTCTTTAGAGGTATCTTCATCTTCTATTTTTTTTATTATTATCCACCGGTAAGTTAGTCTGGATGAGTGCATTATACCTTGAAGCCATTGAGAAATATCCGTTCCCAAGAAGGTTCCAATTATATCCATAATGTCCAGTTGTTAAATCGATAGAAGCCAAGTGTTGAAGCAAGGTCTACTAAGATAGGACCTAATAGATCTCTCCAAAAGGTCATATTCGGTGGGAAAGACCCCAACACTTTGGAAATTGTATCACCCTTATGATGACAATATCGTACAACGTAGGATACTGTTCATGGGGAGTACCATTTCCAAGCCACTTACCCTCCCAGAACAAAATCTCTGATCCTTCCTTAATTGAAAAGGATCCAAAGTGAAAGAAGTGCTTCTTTGTCACCATTAGACCTGCCCATAAATGAAAATCCCCTGGTTTCCATTGAACTTGGGATAAGGCTTTCGAGCCAACATATTTTCGTGTAACTAGAGTCGGCCATACCCAATCCTTAGTAAGTAACTTGAAGATCCATTTACCAACAAGGTTGTATTCTTGACCTTGAGGTCGTCGGAAGTAATCCAATCTTTTAAGAATTCCTTTTGGAAGTTGAGAGAAGGGTATTAGAATAAATAATAGTGCTAGATTATTTAGGCTCAAACTGTTATCCACGTGATCCTGATTCTTGATTCTTTTCGACTGTAGCATGGGCGATAGAAAGGACACATGTTGCACTCGCAACAGAGCCCTGCTCTTCTGAAAGTCAGGACCCGTTGTAGGCTAGGGCACAAGATTCCCTAAAATAGAAAGGTGTCGCGTTCACCGTCGTACTCCGCGTCGTAGGATGGTGGACCGCATGCATGCCCTCGGCCCGCCATCATCTTACATGGACAGGACTGCGCTCGGTGAGAGGTGTTCCCGGCACGACATGACTCCGCACCTGCCAGGTTGCAGGGCCCACCCAGAGCCGAAGTGGCGCCATGAGGCCATAATGGTCCCAGACACTCGCGGTCATGGGACCCAACAAGAGCCGACATAGCTCCGTTAGCCCATGTCGGACGAGGTTTCTCGCTAATGTGGGGCCCAATGAGAATCGACGTTGCATCGTAAGCACGTACCGGCCATGGTTTCTCGCGGACATGGGGCCTGACGGGAGCCGACGTGGCACCGTAAGCTCATAATGGTTGTCATTTCTCGCAGGCATGGGTCCCAAAGGGAGCCGATATGGCCCCGTAGGCCCATGCCGGATGTGATTTTTCATGAACATGGGGCACGACTGGTATGGACGTGGTGCCGTAAGACCATGCTGTCCGCTAAATTTTGCGGACATGGGGTTGTCTGTCCGGAAAAATGGTATACACGGTTCTCGCGGTGAGATCGTACAACAAGACCCGTTCATAGCCGATGTGCTGCCATAGAACCTAGACACTCGCGAGTTCTCGTCGCGGAAGCCCAGCTGGTAGCATAGACTTTCTTAGGTGGGTGAAAGCTTCCCTCTCACGCGATCTTGCCCTCTCATTTGGTTATAAAACATGTCGCGTCAGCTCTCTCATTCACAAAACCTTAGGTGTAGTTTCTCTCTTTCTCTATTTATTGTAGGTTTCTCCATGTTTCATCGGATTTTGTATGCGGGGACACCGGTAGCAAGAAGTAGTGCATGCTTAGGCACGTCATACGTGCTTAATCATGCTCTGTTTCCCTTCTACGTTGTTCCAACTCTTCTTACAAGAGGTGTTCCCTATGTTGTTCCACAACCGAGATGTGCGTGCTGCTTCTCGTGTCACTGATGATCGACGGAGCGCCATAAGCCGATCCTTGGCATCTCTGTCATGGCTTGGATCCATGCGACGTTCTGTTCGTGCTTCCATGGAGGATAGAGTTTCGACCATAAGAGATCCATGGGCGACATGCAGAAGACAGTGTTTTGGTGAGAAGAGCTCCATGAGCGCCGACAAAAGATGGTGTTTCCGCGAGAAAACGCTCAGCGGGAAACGGGGATACTACTTTGCGGCCCAAAATATTGCAGGTGAAGGCATCGCGAAGTCCGAGTTGCGTGTAATCATCGCGATTTGAAAAGTTGGAGGGTAATTACCGAGAGGGGCATTTCGAGTGAATGGTGGCCTAACCAAATATTTTCAAATCTTAGCCATTATGTCAGGATATTCCGTTACATTAGTACCTTCCATGTCCCTGTTGTGCCCCTTCTAAGTCACCGTCCACGTGTCGCACAGGCATATTCATTTCTGTACTTTCCTAACCCCCAACACTGAATCCGACGGCGGCGGCAGTCCTTTTTCTCCCTCCCCCTACACTGAATCCGGTTCGACGGCGGAGACGGTTGTTTTTCTCCCACCCTGCCCCTCCCCACCCCCCACACACACACTGAATCTGGAGGCGGCATGTCAAGCGAGGCCAAGGTGGTAGCCACGTCATCGACTAATTCGTCTTCGTTGGACCAATGGCTCGGACACAACGCCAGACAAGCGAAGCAGCGGCGGGCACTGCTATAACACCTCAAAAATATTAATGAGGATCATTCCCTAATTAATTAAGATTAGGGTTAACAAAAACTTTGATCAATTAAATTCAAATCTTAATATGAATGCTTGCAATATCATGTTTGATTGTTGTAAATGATGAGAAATGTTTTAAAGATCAAAACCATATCATCTTGGTCATTTTCAAACCAGATCAAAACAAAATAAAATTCAAATATGAAGCCTAAGACCTATTGGTCATTTCTGCCAAAGTTAACCACTAGCTCACTTTGATCCTCTCTAGCAACTATCTCAAACAGAAACTTTTCCATTTATTTTCTCCCCTTGCTAGACCTAGTGACACTAAACCCAATGGAGCTTTCCAACCTTGCGGAAACAAATCCAAACCCATTTGAGAGGCAATTCAAAATTGAATCTATCTTATGTATCAAGATAGCCATTTTTCGAAAACCACTCAAACTTTCACCAGTTAGCAAACCATTGCACCCAGAGACTACCAAGATTAGTACCAGAACACCCACCAAAAATCATTGGAAAATGTGATGGTTTAGTTCTTGCAGCCATTAGATCGAACACTTGGTGATCACAGTACAAACTCAACAACTATTCACTGTATGGATCAATCCTTTGCTCACCATTGTGACCTCACCGAGCTCACACGTCGTGTTGTGCAATGGAGCTCCTATAACTCGCCGTTTCACCCGTGAAAAATGGTACCCGACCTCACCTTGCCACCCCGATGCGGTCACGATGCCACAGACCGCGCTGCCCTCTCCCATGATGTCTAGGAGGTATCGTTGACCTCACCGCCTCTGCCTGTGCACTCCCCCCGACCAAAGACCGCTCGAGGAGACGCCAGCAGATCCATGCCCATTAAACGCTAGACCATGCCGGTAGCCGCGCCAGAGCGCCGAGAATTCACGCACACACACATCGCGCCTTGCCCTCACCTTGCGCCATTACGTTCGCCATGACTCCAGCAAACTCCCAGACATGATCGTTTGACTGCCTGAGCACCGTGACCACCGTAGGCCGTGACGATTGCCGACGTTACTGCCGAAGAGCACGGATGATTTAGAATGATTTAGACTGCGCCTCGCCATGCCACTGTGCGTATGACGATCGCCCTGAAGCACCATGTCGACCTATGCCCGTGGTCATGCCTATAGCTCACTGTAACTATGTCGCCGGCGAGCCGGAGCCATGCTGTAGTGCCCCTTCACCGCAGTATAAGTAGATCCCTCCCCCGACCCTACAACGCACACCATTCCACTCCTCTCTCACCCAGGAACCTCACTGACCCAACCCTAGAGCAAGGCGAACACCACCGCGCCGGAATTTCACCGGAGTTCGCCGCTGCAGAGGAAGGAAGGAGCCGAAACTAGGAGCCACCACACGAGCTTCCGCGACCACCGTTCGAACCGCCATCGTCAACTCGTTCGTTCGCCCCATCTGTTGACCTAGCTAGAGCCCTGGTAAGCCCCCGACGTCCCCCGCTGTAGCGCTAGGGTTCTGTCCCATGCGTGCCCTGCGATGGAGACTACGACGCTCAGTCGTTGATCGCGCTCTAATTGTAAGGCCCAAAATAGCTGATATCTCTTTGCGTGTTGTTAGTCGCTCACACGTAGGACCAGCCCCGGATCAGCCCGCTGCGCGCGTGTTGCGTAGTTGGGCCAGCACATTAGCGTTCCGCGTGTAGCCCGTCGAATCAAACTTATTTTTTTCTTTTATTTAAAAATCCCATTCTGTAGTTAACTTTAAAATTCAATTTAGAGAGATTCACTAAACCAAATTGAATGAATCCAATTTTGTTTGAAAGTAGATGAAAATCTCTAATCACTCCCATTGGATTCAAAAAGTTTGAAACTCTACATCATCCTTGGTAAAAATAGCAAGACAATAACTTTTGCAATTTCAAACATTTTTTAAAAATCAACCATAAGTGATTTTGAGTTGATTCCAATTCGAAAAATCACATCGGACAAGACCTTTCTGAATAAAAATATACATACTTACATATAGTATCCCTGGACCAAAATTAAAGAATTGCTTTATATTCATTTCTAGTTCCTAAAATATTATTAAATAGTAGTGTTAAGCTTTGTAAATTAGGCTAACCACTTTAAATCACACTCTCATGTCATCGAATATGTGGTGATGACATGTGTCAATATGATACCATATTTGAAATGGAGAATATTAAATTGTAAGTTACTTTCAATGAGTAAAAATTACTTTTCTAAAATAAGATAAATAAAATCTTATCACCCTTTCTTGTAATGATATAGATAATGCTAGATCATCTAGTGTGACCCTTGTGTGATAAATAGAAGTAGTTAAGTATTGTGTACCTCGTATTTATTTATAAACACTAGTATCAATCCGGACTACGACAAGGAAGAATTCTACAAAGAGGAGGAAGAGAACTTTGACCACCTTACCAACCAAGGCAAGATATTATATCTAAGAAACTAAGCTAAACCATGAAATCCTCACTTGCAAGCAATTGTGATACCCCTTTGATTATACCAAATCCCAGTTTTACTTTCCACCCTTTTTACCAAGTTGTTCTAGTAGTTAATTAATTTGTAATTAGTGGAAATTTAGGAAAGTGCCATCAAGAGATTAGAGCTTGATGTAGGTAGAAACACTAGTTTGATACCCCTCAAATAGTGACACCCCCATTTGATAGATGCTAGTGCTAAACTAAACTTGATCACTAGATGGGAACAAATGATTATGAAAACCTTGGAATGGTGAGTCATTCTACTGAAATGTTTTGACATCTGTTATGGACACAATGACTTGAAGATGATGATGAATGAAGGATGTAACTTGACTTTGATAAAAACTGATGGTTGAGTTCGGATGCGATACCATTCCAATTTTACCGTACAACCACAATACCCGAATTTGGGTAGTCACTACTAGGAAAACGGCTATAGGTAATCAACACATCCGTGGCTACATGGTTGAAGTGCTCCACGGCTAAAACAGGCGTGGCTCACCTGTGGGCAGTGCCCTACTAATAACTATAACAACCGTGGCGCACATGACTATAGTGCGCCACAGATGTGTGGGCCAGGCCTGTTACACGCCAAACATCTCAGAAGCGCACTATAGTCATGTGCGCCACGGTTGTTAGGGTCATCTATGGCGCACGTGTGCACAGTGCGCCACGCTGAGCGCATGCCCACCTACGCTGCTGAAGCGGCACGGCCAATTGTGGCGCACTCCGCCTAGTGCGCCACAGGACTAAAGCATCTGTGGCGCACTCGGCCTAGTGCGCCACAACTTGTACTCACATGGCGCACTAGGGCCGTGTGCGCCACGGATGTGTCGATTCTTTTAGGACAGCACTTTATGTGCACATGTGTGCCCACACATCCACCACCCACACTTCACTTTCCTTCTTCTTCCTCCTTAGATCTAGTCGGGATCTTCTCCTTCCCACCTCAATTTCTCCATACATTCACCATTTTTAGCATGTAAAACTTGCTTTGGATGTTACATAAGTAATAGAGGAGGTCTCCGGTCTCTCATCTATCCTCTCCGACGCAGCACCTCTCCTTTCCATCTTTCTCGCGATCGGTCTCTCATCTCGTAAGTTTTCCATGTAAGGATGTGTTCATGTGTATATGGATGATGCATGTGCTCATATGTATGTAGATGATCGATGCTCATGATGTGTGTATGTGTGGAGAGGATCGATGGTCATATGTGTGTGTATATGGAGAGTATCGATGATGCTCATGCATGTGTGTATGGAGAGGATAATGATATGTTCATGTGTGTATGGATCGGTCTCTCTCTCTCTCTCTCTTGTGGTTGTATGTGAACAAGTTGCCGTTTTTTTTGCCAAAATGTTGATTCATTTCCATTTTGGCAAGACTTTGGCATTTCGTAAAGGTCCTAATTTTAGGATAGGTCATGCCGAAATTTTCTATCGACCATTGCATGCATGCATTCATTATGTGGTTCTAATAGACTTCAAAATTGTACCGTGTACATCGTGCAGGCAAAAATGGTCCGCATAATGAGCGAAGGCATTGTGGCTAGATTTTTGAAATGTGCGACGGCCGACATGATACGAAATAACAAGATATATAAGATGTCCGTGTAGAAGATGCAAACTCAATGGGTGATCGACCAGATTCCGAATCTGCAGCGCACTGCCCGCCATGGTTTCATGGATGGATACACTCGTTGGATAAGCGATGGCGTAGATGATGGAGACGGTGAAGAAGGTGGCCAACATGACGATGATCATCATCACGGCGAACGGGCGAGATGATGAAGAGGCTCTGGAGATGGTGAAGGTGCGAAGGCCGGGATGATGATGATCTAGATGGGAGGAGCGTACACGATGGAACAACGTCGGTAAAAGGGACCCTTATGTGCAAGAGCTGCTTCTCAGACGAGTAACGCCAGGCTGCCGGTAGAGAGAAAGCCAAGCTTGCGCAACTTGAGAAAGACGTTACTCCATTGTATGAAGGATGCAGGCCCGATGATACCCGGTTGAATGTAACGCTCAAGGCTATGGAGATGAAGGCAAAGCACAAATTGAGCGACGCAAGCTTCGACGATATGATGGCATTCAGGCACGATCGTCTCCCAGAGGGGAACACATGTCCAACTAGTATCGAGGATGCCAAGAAAATCGTCATCCTCTCGATCTACCGCACGTTAGATATCACGTATGCATCAACGATTGCATCATTTATCGGGCGAGGACGCGGAGAAAACCACATGTCCGGTGCGGCGTGAGTCGATACAAGAAAGGGAAGAAAGCACCTCGAAAAGTGGTATGGTACTTTCCTATCACCTCGTCTGCAGCGCTATTTCGCGGACCCTAAGGAAGCGAAGCTCATGCGATGGCATGCGGAAAAGAAGAAGCCGGAGATGATGATGACCCGAAAGGATGAGCTGGACGCACCCTTCGGATGCTAGCAGCTGGAAAGCATTGGACCTCGAATTCCCAGAATTCGGTGAAGATTCGAGGAACATCAGGCTTGGTGCGAGCACCGATGGACTCAATCCGTTCGGTAGCCAGAGCAGCACGCACAGCACTTGGCCCGTGTTTGTATGGATGTACAACCTCCCTCCATAGTTGTGCATGAAGAAGAAGTACATACAAATGAGTATGCTAATTCAAGGGCCGAAACAACCTGGTACCGACATCAATCTGTATCTCGGGCTGTTGAAAGAGGAGCTAGCCACGTTATGGGAATCTGGAGCCAATACTTACGACGCCGTCGCACAAGATTATTTCACTATGAGAGCCGCGTTGGTCACTACGGTGCAAGACTATCCAGGTTGCGGGTATATCTCGGGGCAGGTTATCCAAGGATTCTGCGCATGCGTTAGGTGCATGGATAACACAAGCTATCTCCAACTAGAGAAAGATCCAGGGTCATCGAAAACCGTGTTCATGGCGCACCGGAGGTGGCTCGGCAAGAATGATCCATGGAGAAACGTGGAGACCTGGTCGGTGGCAAATCGAGACCCGAGGAATCCCGGGCGTAGGA
This sequence comes from Avena longiglumis, assembly GCA_030063025.1. Lineage (NCBI taxonomy): Eukaryota > Viridiplantae > Streptophyta > Magnoliopsida > Poales > Poaceae > Avena > Avena longiglumis. The sequence continues at coordinate 221,048,512 of CP125976.1, read as the reverse complement.
GCGAAGAAGTGGAAGAGTTGCTGAAAAACTGGAAAGATTGTCCTAAGCCTGGAAAGAAGCGAAAGAGGCAGCAACAAGACAAGCCGCTGATGAAGGTATGGAAAACAAGGTCTGTTTTCTGGGAGTTGCCATACTGGAAGTTTCTCCGCACGCCTCATAGCCTCGACATCATGCATATCACGAAAAACGTGTGCGAGAGTCTGGTCGCCACCATAATCAACATGCCAGATAGGACGAAAGATGGTCCGAAAGCAAGGCACGACCTCATATGCTTGGGTATCCGGAAGGAGCTTCATGGACGACGCACTACTCCTGATGATCAGGAAGATGACGATGATCATGAGTCGGAGACGACACAAGGTCGTCGGAAGGGTAAAAAGTTCAAGAAGAACGAATATTACTGCCCTCCTTCTTGCTTCACTCTAAGCCAGGATGAGATCAAACAGTTTTTCAAGTGCCTTCTAGGAGTCAAATTTCCTTACGGCTACGTGGGCAAGATAAGCAGATACTTAGACGAGGCGAAGCAGAGGTTCAGTGGCATGAAGTCTCACGACTGTGCCGTGCTAATGACGCAGGTACTTCCGGTCGCACTAAGAGGGATAATGGACGAGCACGTCCGTGAAACGTTATTTGGCCTATGCAAGTTTTTCGACGTCATCTCTAGGAAGTCGATTGGCTCGAATCAGCTCGGAAGGCTACAGGAGGAGATCGTGGTGATACTATGTGAGCTTGAGGTCTACTTCCTACCCGCATTCTTCGACATTATGGTGCATCTGCTGGTCCATGTCGTGGAGGACATCGTACAACTCGGGCCGATGTTCCTCCGCAGCATGATGGCGTTCGAAAGGATGAACGTACACATCAAAGGATACGTTCGCAACAGGTCCCGTCCAGATGGAAGCATAGCCAAGGGCTTTACGCAAGAGTGCATCTCTTTCTGCACGAATTATCTAGACATCGAGAACCGCCGGTCTTCCGTCCAGACACCTTGGCAAGCTCGACGGATCTGGTCACCGAGAGGGTCGCCGACATCGCATGCGATTTTCGATTTTCGCGCAGACTTTGATCGAGCAAACCTCGTCGCTACAGCATTTAGAACTGGTCGATCCTTGGACGAAGCACAAAAGGTTAATCGAGAAGAAGTACAGTGACCGGGCATACAGAGGACGCAGGAGAAATAATCAAAGAGCACAACTCAGATTTCACGCGTTGGTTTAGGCGCTCCTTGATAATCCCCGCTCGCATTCTTCCGACACGGAAAAGATCATATTCACCTTGTCTCGTGGACCGATGCAAAACCTGGTGACCTATCAGCGTATGATATCAACGGCTACACATTCTACACGGAGGAAAAGGACAACAAGTGTGATTATCGAACTCGCGTAACGTCGAATTCTACACCGATGACAACGTGAAGGAAAGATTCTACGGAAGAATCGAGGAGATCCGGGAGCTCGACTACTGTGGAGAAAAGGTGCGATGTTCCTTGTCGGATGGGCAAAGAGCGTCGAAGAGAAGACCGGTATTTCACAACCATGGTTATACCAAGCAGCCAAATCCAAGGCCTCCGTGCAAAGCGTGGCGCGAAAAATGAACCGTGGGTACGGCTACCAAAGTGGACCAATGTTTTTCATTACCGACCGACAAAGCCTAGCCGTGTTGTCACGAGGAGAGAAAAAAGAAACATCATCGGAATGGATGGAGTCGCCAACGAGAAAGACTTCGACCAGTACGGCGATCCAAAGATTGAAGATGACGACGACTACGATGCAGAAACATACATCACAAGAATAAAAAGGACAACCCTACCCAAAAAAGGTAGCCCGTTCGAAAGAAGAAACATTAAAGTGCCGGGGCTAAATTATTCAACCGCGACAAAGAAGGGAAAAAATATTGTAAACGCTAGCTCAAAAAATATTGTAAAACGCGTGGTCGAACAAGATTGTAATATTTATGGACAAATTATTATGACATATTTGAAGCATATTTAATTTGTACCACTTTTATGACATATATTATCACTTTTGGGCATTTTTGGAATATATAAAAGTATTTTAAAAACAAAACAAAACTTTTGTAACATATATCACCACTTTTGGGCATTTTTTGAAACATTTAAAAGTATTTTTAAAATAAAAATGAAAAATGTGGGCACCAGGATTCGAACCTGGGTGCTAACAGGTTTAGAATAGACCAGTGGGCGGAACCAGTGGGGTAAGGCAGTGCTAGTGTTAGCAAAGGGGGTGGCAGCCCTCTTATCTAAGTAGTCGTACTCACTTAGGCGTAGCACACCCTGGGCAAGTGCGCTATGGTTATCCGTAGCGCACTTGCCCAGGGTGCGCTACGCCTAAGTGAGTATGACTAGCAGTCAACAACTCCATCGTCCTTAGCCGCATATCCCATCCCCATCGTCCTCCGACACCGCAACTCTGACGACGCCACCGCCGCATCTCTGACGACGCCACCGCCGCCGCATCCCAGCCACGCCAGGGGGAGGAGGAGGAGGCCACCTTGCTCGTGCGCTCGAGGAGGAGGCCGTGCGCTCGAGGAGGAGGCCGTGCGCTCGAGGAGGAGGATCCCGCGCGCCCGTTGCTCGAGGAGGAGGAGGCCGCTGCTGCTCGAGGAGGAGGAGGCCGTGGAGGAGCCCGCCGTCGTCCTCATCTTAGAGGTGAGCCTCGCCCCTCCCCTCTCTCCCTCTCTCGCCTCTCTCTGCATCCATTCCATCTTAGAGCCTCGCCGCTGCTGCTCGAGGTTAGGGTTCAGAGGATTAGGTTAGGGTTCAGAGGATTAGAGGTTAGGGTTCAGAGGATTAGAGGTTAGGGTTCAGAGGAGTTCTTGTTCAGATGGTCTGTGGCAAGCAGTGCAGTGGGTTTTGCTTAGTTCTTGTTCAGAGGGAATTTGATATTCAGTGGTTGTTTTCCTTTGTCAGTGACAAAATTCATGTGACTTTTAATTAGTGCATTCTCTGATGGATCTCTGAAAGATGCAGATGATGCTGTGAACTCCCTCTGTCCCCCCTCTCTGCTGTGAACCCTAGGTTTAGGCACAACTGAAAGATGGGTGGCAGCAGCAACACAAAAGGCTGGGTCTGCTCTCTGTTAGCATGTAGCTTGTAGTTCTATTAGCATGTAGCTTGTAGTTCTTGTGTGTTTGCTCTCTATTTCTGCTTGTAGTATTGTCCCTACTGCTGGTTTATATAGAAGTTGGGGGAGGGGTAATGGTAGATAGAGAGGAGGAGGGGGAGGAGGAGCAGAGAGAGTGCAACAGGACAACCAAACCAAAGAACAGAGAGCTATAGAGGTTTTCTATAGCTCTGAATTTTCTTTAGAGCATTGCAAAGAACAGAGAGCTATAGAGGTTTTCTATAGCTCTGAATTTTCTTTAGAGCATTGCAAAGAACAATCCCTTCATTACTTAGCTCTGCCTAGGATGCAAAGGCTGAGGCTTTGATGATGTTTGTATACAAAAGCTATTGCTTCTTATGAAACTATCCAATGATGATCTAGTACTCCATGTGAGTACAGAGCTGAGGATTTTCTATTGCCCCCTCTATTTTCTTTAAGATGCAATAGTAAGAAAAGATGCAAGGACCATGTGCTGGTGAACCATGTGCTCTGGATTAGTGCTGAACCATGTGCTCTGGATTAGCTAGTAGTAAGAAAATATGCAAAAGTAGTTGCACCTCACAGGAACTTGATCAACATCATAAATTGAGCAGAAAAGGAACATATGATCATGCAAGGAATGGTTTTAGTTACGGTGTGGTTATTTCAAATGCAGTAATGATCTTGCTGTCATCACTTGGTCATTTCAAATGCAGTAATGATCTTGCTGTCATCACTTGGTTATTTCAAATGCAGTAATGATCATGCAAGGAATGGTTTTTAGTTACACCTCACAGGAATGCTGTCATCACTTGGTCATTCGCTTGCTGTCACTTGCTGTAATGATCTTCTAGTATAGAACTTGGTCATTTGTTGTATTCTCATTTGCTTGTTGTCACTTTCTTAAATTGATAACAAAAGTATATATGGTTGTGGCACTGTGCTGGGACTGGATGGATGTGGTTGTGAAATGGTTTGTGCTTGTATATGAAGCACTTTATTATGTCGTGTATGCAGGTTCTTGTATGAAACGAGTCCCGATTTTTGCCGGAATGTTGATTAACTTCTGTTTTGGCAGAAATCGGGCACTCCTAGTTTAAGAAAATTAGCAAAGGTCATGCCGGATTTTTCCGTGCATTTAACCAATTATTTGTTTTTTATTAGTGCAAAGATGTGTGAAAACGACGAGGCTGAATGTTCTAAGCGCATCAGCCTGAAGGAGAACTCAGACCTCCGAATAAACAATTGACGTTCTGGCAGGCGGCCCAGCGGCTAGAAGACGATGAAGAATACCATCCTTCGGAGAGCGAGGATGATGAGATGGAAGACGCGGAGGAAGAAGCCGAAGGAACGGCGGACGATGAAACCACTGATGGCGGCGAGGGCATAGGGAGTGGTAGCAACCCTCCTAAGAAGAAGAAGCCGAAGGACCGGCGCCCGAACACGGTCGACACGGTCAGGGAGGAAATTACCGAAGTGAGCCCATCAGGGGTTCCTTTGGAGCCCGCCCTTGTCGTCAAAGGGTACGGTGGGAAAGTGGCGGCGATCACCCGTACAACCATCTCGATCAACACCGAGAATATCCGGCATAAAGATAATGGCCACTTGCGCACACTCCTCTTCGAGAAGCTGCACGCCAGATACAAGTTCCCCGCACAGTATCAGAACAAAAATTATCATGGGAACAAAGTAAACAAATCCGCCCTCACAAAGATGAGCACCGCCCTGGCCAGCTGGAGAACCCGGATAAAGAAGATCTATAAAGAAGGCAAAAGTCTCGAGGAGATCAAGAAGATTGACCCGCAGATCACCGAAGATCAGTTCCGGGAGTTCAAGGAGAGGTGTGAATCCGAAAGAGCCCTGGCCAATAGTAATCGGGGAAAGGCGCTGCAGGCGATGAATATAGGTCATCACCATCTCGGATCTGGTGGATACAGAACCGCGGAGGCCAAATGGAATAAGGAGGACGAAGAGTATAGATCCAAGGGGATAGAAAACCCCTTTGCTAAATTCGAACCCGGGCAGGTTCGAAACTTCATCAGGGCCCGTTACCATGTGGACCCAAAAACCAAACAACTCACCGCGGATCCTGCGGTGAAGGAATTCGAGGAAATTGTGGTAAGTATAATCTAATTACCGCGGATCAACACGATTGCAATCTAATCGATGATCTAAATGATTCACTGTTACTTCTTCTGCAGGAGGAGGAAATTGTTGCTAGTCATGGATCCCAGGGTTCCTCATCCCAGGGGTCGACGCGGACCCGGGATAACCCTTTAACGATGGCGAACCGGGCCAAGAAAATAGAGCCGATTCTGAAGAAGCCGTCGTCGGCTGGCCGTCTGGCCGGCCTCGGGGGTAAGAATTGGGTGGATCATTTTGGTCCACCGCCGAGGACGCATGTGGCGCCGTCGGGAAGAAGCGAGGAGGAAAACAGAGAGGTTCAAGAACTTAAGGCACAAATGGCGCGGATCCCGCAGATCATCCAAGACAACCTGGCAATCACCCTTACGTCCTTCCTGCCTAACTTGGTGGAGTCAATAGCGAACTGGAGTGCGGGTGGTCGAGTAGGGCCGTGCCCGATTCCAAGCATGGTCAGCAGCCACTCGAACAACGCGGTGCCGACGAATCAGGCGAACTACGTGTTCGTGACTCTGCCAGCACCGCTGGCGCCACAAGTGTTGGTGACTCCCGCCATCACCGCGCGCCGGAGTACATGTTGGTGCCCCGCCATCGTCCGCGGCACCGGAGCTCCAAGCACCCGTCGGTAGGGAGAATACACCGGCGGCCAGCACCGCGCCATCAAGCAGCCCTTCCGTCTCTTGCACGCCCGTCGCCGTATGCGGTGCGTCGACATTAGCCGATCTCGACGCCATCACGGTAAACAAATTGCTTTAATTACCGCCTTTCATGCCATCTATATATTACTCTTGTGGCATCTCGCTCTGACGATGCCGTACATGTTTTCTGCAGACGGATGTTCCTTGCACTCTCTTATGCTACGTGAACAACGAGCTGAGGGATGTTGCCAAGGGTACCATCGTTCAACCCTTGCAGCGCACGTTCCACTCAAAACCGATGCCAGATAGCGTGCACAGGGTTAAAATTAGTCGGGTGCTAAGGGGCTGCGACGACCTGGAACCTCCCATTCAACCCCCAGGAGCGGATGAAGAAGAGTCGTCGTCTCGGTTGCTTCAGCTTGTTCTTGCTATGGCCAAAGAGCATGATCCGTTTGGGGACGGCGGGGGCCATCACGCCACAGACAACAGCACCGCCTGTCGTGCCAGCGACAAGCGGTGGCAAGGCCCCCTTACCGCCCTCGCCGTCACCTCCACGCGGTGGGTCGGATGATCATGTTGATGATATGCACATGGCGCAGGATCCGGCCGAGGACTTCGAAGACTGGAATGATCACTTCTTCAGCACTCAGTTTGGCAACGAAGAAGACCTAGCTGGTGGCCCCACAGAGAAAGCCACTATCACCAAGCGTCTGTTTGGTTCTCAGGAGACGCCTCCAGCTTGCGCCTTTACAGAGCCAGCTGATACAACCAACCGGCCCTTTATTCTAAGCCCTGACACACTACATAGGGCGGCCGGTGCTCAGATTGCGGTGCCTGCCCGCTCTCCAAAAGAAAAAAAAGGGCAGGAAAAGAAAATCTAGCAGCTCGAGCCAGCCGGTGGCGTCAACAACTGCGAATCCGATCAGGTTTCAGGACGGGCCACCAAGACCCGAGGGTATTATGTGGAGGATTCATGTGGAGGGTGAGCCCATGCTACCTAAGAATTTGCGGAAGCTCGCCAGTTCGGAACTGCAGAGTGTGCATGACGGCGTGCTGACGATAGAGAGACGCCTTCTATCGGAGAAAGATCCCTCGCACCCGGTATTCGTGGTTAAGGTGCCACCAGGCTTGGTCTTCGTCGACACTTCCCCCGCGGATCTATTCTTCCTGTGGTTCGAGGACATCTTCAATATGTTCCACCTATACCCGCTGCACTATACCATGGTCCGTCTCTTTTCTCTCATCCTGGCCACGCAGATTATTAGAGAGAACACACCGGGCATCGCTATAGTGGACCCCTACTACATGCGTGACGGCTGCTTGGGTTCCCCCGCCGAACGACGTATCGTGGCCTCGTACCTAAAAAGAATACTCGTGGCGAACAAGACAAAGGAATACATTCTCGTGCCTTACTTTCCCGAGTAAGTCGTTATTCAGTCGCCACCGTCGATTGGCTTTATTAGATCATCATCATTCTTTTTTCAACACATTCCATTTGAATTTTTGCAGAGATGAACACCGCACGCTCATCTCCTTATCGCCAAGCATTCCCACGCCACGTATTTCGACTCGGGGAGTCTAGAAAAGAAGAAAAACTACGACAAGATCAAGGAAGTTCTGGATGATGCTCTCACTGGCTTTGCCTCGACGGAAGGCACCAACTTCGTGCGTAAGAAGGTCAAGTTCGGCAGGCACGCCTTCAACCACGTAATGAGTTCCTGCGTGAAGCAACGGTAGGAAAACAAGAAGAAGGAAGCCTACTACGCACTCCATCACATGAGGCGTTCCTACTTGACCAGCAGAATTCTACGCCGGATCATTTCAAACAAGTGGGCGAAGCAAAGGCCAAGATCAATGATTCGGATATTAGACAAGAGATGTATCGCATCCAAGGCAGCTTGGGGCAATCATCTTCGTGATGTCATGACTTGGGATCTTCTACGGAGGAAATATCCCGAATAACCATGACATAGAAGATCGCCTAGAGATGCAGGGTGACTATAGGAAGTTCATGACGAGGCGTATGCCTCCCGTTCCTAAGCCGAGCGAAGGCTTGATGTTGGCCTAGTTGTAGTTGCAAACTATAGATGACCTTTGTGTGTGTGTGGACGACAAGTGTACTTATCTTATTAGGTTTATGAATCACCGCTTACTTATTTTGCTTATTATTATTATATATCAATCAATGCTTGGTTTTTTGCTTACTCTTTGGTTTTTGCTTACTCTTTGGTTCTCGGACGACAAGTGTTAGTTATTTTGTCTTTTCGAGAATATGCCGATGATTGAAATGTCATGGCACAATATATATGTGAATGTGCTATGACGGGATTATTAGCCTTGTGATATGCACAAGTCCAGGAATTGTGCATCCTACTTGGCTAACAGTCCCGTCATAGCATATTCCTGTGTCCAACGACCTAGCTAGTTATATATGAGGCATTCTTTTCGAGTTATTTTTGTCTTTTTCGAGAATATGCCGATGATTGAAATGTCGTGGCACAATATATATGTGAATGTGCTATGACGGGATTTTTAGCCTTGTGATATGCACAAGTCCAGGAATTGTGCATCCTACTTGGCTAACAGTCCCGTCATAAGCATATTCCTGTGTCCAACAACCTAGTTATATATGAGGCATGCTTTTCGAGTTATTTTTGTCTTTTTCGAGAATATGCCGATAATTGAAATGTCGTGGCACAATATATATGTGAATGTGCTATGACGGGATTGTTAGCCTTGTGATATGCACAAGTCCAGGAATTGTGCATCCTACTTGGCTATGATCCGTCATAAGCATATTCCTGTGTCAAACAACCTAGTTATATATGAGGCATGCTTTTCGAGTTATTTTTGTCTTTTTCAAGAATATGCCGATGATTGAAATGTCGTGGCACAATATATATGTGAATGTGCTATGACGGGATTGTTAGCCTTGTGATATGCACAAGTCCGTGAATTGTGCATCCTACTTGGCTAAATCCGTCATAAGCATATTCTGTGTCCAACAACCTAGTTATATATGAGGCATGCTTTTTGAGTTTGCTCTTTTGATTTAAGAGTACTTTCTATAAGTGTATCTTCATATGCGACTTTAATTATACATGTTTTTCAATCACCGGTTAGTTATTATTGTCAACTTGTAGATGACGTGGTACGTCGTGTACAAGGGACGGTTCGAGTCACGATGATTGGGAAGACTGCCGGAGACAGTGCACCGTTCAGCGGCAATAGCTACAAAGGGTACAACACTATGGCGGAGGCGGAAGCTAGATACACGCGCTATCTAGCGGTAGTTAGGACAAGGAGCCGGATGAAGACCTACACCTTCGTCAAGCGGTGATCATGCTTATCTTCTTTGGTTATTTATCCCGCATTTGTGTCTAGCTAGCTAGTTTAGATGTCTAGGCGAGCTTCCGAGCTCTAACTTGTTCGATCGACACATGTATTCGCATGTCACCAACTACTACTTTGTAACATGATCAAAACAATGTAACTTGGACTATGTATTCATGTATGAGACTTATCTATATGTATTTGTTTCAATCTTGTTTTTCATATTGAGTATTTATATATATAATTGTATATCTTGTATCTGTGTGTGTATATCTGCTGTAATATTGTATATAATCTGTATTGCATATAATCTGGCTTGGAAATTAAAAAAAAAAACAAAAAATACATCTGGGCGCACATGGTCTACCTTCTGTGGTGCACTACACCTAAAGCGCACCATGGATGTTTAGTGGCGCACTAGGTAGTGCGCCACAGAAGATCCAAGGGGTAGCGCACCACGCCAAACTTCTGTGGCGCACTAGGAGGTGCGCTACGCCTATCTCTACACAACCGTGGCACACTGCCTAGCGCAAGGCCCGTGGCGCACTGCAGGTGCGCCACAGATGATGGTTTCAGGTTCGCCACTAAAGGTCGTTTTCCTAGTAGTGAGTGCTTGACTGAAAGTTTATGTGTCTAGGTATGGGTTCCCTCACGGAACGAGGTGAGCTGAGGCTACCTTGTGAATGTGACTGTCCACCTATGCAGTTCCCAAGATGACAGATGGTCATAGTTGGGAGGCCACACTCATAGGGGTGGTGCCTATACTAGGGTGTGTAATTGAAAGGTTACGATTGATTATCCGCATACCAAGTATGTTGATTCAGGATTATTCCTGATGGATGTATCGAATATTGTGGTGAAAGTGTACCACCTCTGTAGAGTGTCAAACTATTCGAATAGCTGCGTCTACGGTTATGGAAAGTTGGATGGCCTTACTGTTCCGTTGTAAGATGTTTTCCAAAATGACTCGTGACTTGAATGACGATTTTGACTTGACCCCACAAGTTGTGGAGATCAAAGTAGATTCCCACCTAGGTAACTTAGATAACTAAAGTTAGGCTTTTATTACTAGTTACTGGTTGAAACAAAATTGGCTTGTGGCAAACAAACCAAGATCTTAGGATTCCTATTAGAGTGGCCTTACTGATTTAGTGATAGTTTGTGAGTACGTCAAAGTACTCATGGCTTTGTCTCTGGCTATTCCCATGGCCAGACTATGAAGGAGACTACGAGGAGGATGGACAGCAGGACGCTTATGATAATTAGGATCATCTCCCATCGTCAGCATTGCCTGTCACATTGAAGATGGAGTCTCGACCATGCTACTACTATTATTATTCCGCTGCTTTGATTGTAACCAGACTTGATCAAGATATTTACTATTTGTAAGACTATTATGGTTTGTAATGGATGATGAACTATGATACCAATCTGTTATGTCTCGCAAAAATGGTAATCCTGGGATTACGATGTACGGCATCAGAGGCATCTGGGTTTAAAAATTCGGGTGTTGACAAGTTGGTATCAGACCCATCCTGACTATAGGACACCCTAGTTAGCATGGACGTTAGAAAACATTAGTTTCCAAAACAAAGAAAGTGTGTATCTATGAAAACCTAATCTCACTCTTATCCTTGAAATTCTTTCCAAAAGAGAGACATATGTTCCTTAATTTTTTTGACAACCTTACATAAAACTTGGCACACTTGATCACCTTTATAACTTACTCCTCTCAAATTGCTTATAGATGGACTACGCCTACAGCAAGTTTTATTAGTTGGGCAACAAAGGGAATCTCATGTTTGAGAATGACCCGAGTCAGCTTGCGGAATTTATGGAGCGCCCACATCCGGAGTTCTATGGACCTCAACTCCATGATCACCCGGAGCGGAGCTGCAGTGGATGATAGTTACAGATCTGCATGGAAAGATGGAGCCACCTACATCTGAGAATATCCATTTCATCATCATAGAGAACAGCTGGATAGATGGATTGGCCAGAGAAATGCAGGAAGCACTTGCCCGACTATGTGGGCAGAATATCAACAAGATCGCCGGCACCCGCTTTGCTCATTATGCCAGAAGTGATTCCAACGGACAACTCTTGGACCTGCCAGGCCACGCTGAGTTGTAGCACCATGTGGACCATCTTGCCTTCATGCTTCATGTGAAACAGAAGGAGCTGGACAACGCTCTTGCTGACGCCAACGAGAAGCAACTTGATGCCGCCAAGAAGGACCAGACCTTCGCCATCCTCGTGAGGGAGCGCAAGTCACTTCGCCATCTACGTGACAAGAAGGATCGCATCATTTCCCACCTTCGTCACAAGGTGTCATCTTTGGAGGAGACCATCCACGAGCGAGACAAGCAGCTTGAGGAGCGGGAAAACGAAGGGGAAGATATTCATGGAGATCCCTACTCGTACCTCAGTGATGATGATGACTACTTGGAGGACATGGACCAGGAGTTCCACACAGATGATGAGGATCACGACTTCATTGATGATGAAGAAGCCACCGGTTTGATGAGTAGTAGCACCAGAGCATTGTTGTAGGTGTGAGTTTTATCCGGTCCCACTGTATCGTAGCTTGCCAGAATGGTTCTTAAAACCATTTGTTTGTTGTTGTGCTTTGTTGGAATGTGTTATTTGTATTGTGTGCTTGGAATGAATGAGAATGAGTTGTTAGCTTTCAAACCTTGGCCTTACCCGGAGTTTAAAAGCTTTTAAAACAAACTCAAAAACCTTAGAAAAATTTCCCTCTTGTCTCATGATCTATCTCAATCTTCAGATGCCTCACGAAGGAAGCAGCTCATCTCAAGACCCGATGGTCCAAATCCTGCAAATGTTAGTAGCCGAACGAGAAGCCGGTAGAACCGAGCGCCAAGCCAATCTTGCCACTCTTCAACAGATCGCCCAACTGGCACATGACAACCAAGGCCATGGAAACCCGGATCATCATGGATCCAAACTTAAGAACTTCTAGACCACCAATCCCCTATCTTTAGCAAGTCAGAAGAGCCCTTAGATGCTGATGATTGGCTGCAAATTATGGAGAACAACTTGGAAGTTGCCAGAGTAGATGAGGCAGAGAAAGTATTGTTTTCCACCCACTATCTTGCTGGTTCTGCAAGAGCATGGTGGAATAGCACCCGTACCATAAATGGAGGACAAATGATGACTTGGGAGGAATTCAAACTGAAGTTCAGCCGAGCCCATGTACCACCAGGTTTGATTCTATGGATGAGGGATGAATTCGAGGAGCAGAAGCAGGGAAGGATGACTGTGGTAGAGTACCGTGACAAATTTCTGTCTCTGTCTAGGTATGCCCCTGATGAGATTGGTACTAAATCCAAGAAGAAGGAGATATTTATGAATGGTCTGCATGATGAGATGCAGACGGTGCTAGTCAAATATCCCGTCTGCTGATCTAGAAGCTTTAGTTGATTCAGCAATCTAGATGGAAGGAAAGATCAACCAAGCTACTAAAAACCGTAATCGTCGTACGATGCATCAACCTGGACCCCACCATACCCCAAACTATCGCCCTAGTTCATCTGCTCGATTTGCACCAAGGAACACTAGGCCACCTATGTCACACCCGAACTTTCTCAATCGTAGTGGAGGAAAACCAAGGCCCGGAGGCAACAACCATTATCACAATGGCAATCCCAATAACTTCAACCGTGCACCGCCAAGGCCCACCAAACCCAATGACAATACTTCCCCAAGAACTGGAAGTAATGTCGTACCTGTTGCAGGGAAGGCCAAGTCAAGAATCACCTGCTTTGAGTATAGAGTGACGGGTCACTACTCCAATGAGTGCCCCAAGAAGATTGTTGCAACACCCAATGTTACTGCACCTGCCCAGCAACAGCGTCGTGTCCAACCAGGAAAGAGATTCTCCCTAGTCAACCCGAACAACCGTCCTGGTCGTCTGTTCCACATGAATGCTGAAGAAGCCCAAGAAGCGCCAGATGTCGTGATGGGTATGTTTTCTGTTAATTCAGTACTTGCAAGAGTGTTGTTTGATTCTGGAGCATCGCACTCATTTTTTACGGAAGAATTTGCATGCACTAGTAAGATTCAACCAACCATTTTGAAGCATGTTATGATAGTTCAAATACCTAGGTCAACTACAAAAGCTTGGAAAATTAGCAAGGCCGTACCTATCAGGATTCATGGAATAGATTTCTATGCCAATCTAATAGTACTCGGAACAAAAATTTTGGAAGTAGTACTAGGAATGGATTGAATGTCAAAACATCAAGGACTTATAGATTGTGCCAAGAAAGCCATAACCATGAGTATCAGTTGAGCATGTGTCTAAGACCTTAATCCGTCAATTCAAGTGCAACAAGAGTTTATCCCAACCAACCCTAGACCAAGTCAGAGTATTCTATGAATACCCGTACGTGTTCCCAGATGAATTACCCGGTATGCCCCCGGATAGGGATATCGAGTTTATCATTGAACTAATCCCTAGAACTAGACCCATAGTTCAGAGACCCTATAGTATGAACCCATCGGAGTTAGTGGAGCTCAAGAAGCAACTTAATGACATGATTAGCAAAGATTTTATTCAACCAAGTGCATTGCCATGGAGATCACTTATTCTGTTTGTTGATTAGAAAGATGGTGCCACCCGTTTATGTACGGATTACCGGAAGTTGAATGATGTCACCATCAAGAACAAGTACCCATTGCCAAAGATAGAAGATTTGTTTGTCCAGTTGACCGGTGTCAGAGTGTTTTCTAAGATTGATATTAGGACTAGTTATCATCAACTAAAAATTCACACAACGGATATTCCAAAGACTGCCTTCACTACCCGCTTATTTCATGAATCTCATGAATAAGATTTTCATGTACTTCTTGGATAAGTTTGTTGTTGTTTTCATCGATGACATTCTAATCTACTACAAATTGGAAGAAGAACATGAACAACACCTAATAACCATCCTTGGAACCTTGAGGGAGCATCAGTTGTATGCCAAGTCCAGCAGATGTGAATTTTGGTTATAGGAAGTAGGATTCCGAGGACATATCTTGTCAGCCGGCGGATTTGCCGTCGACCCTGCCAAGATTAAGGATGTTGACGAATGGAGAGCCCCAACCACTCAAACCAAAGTTCGTGCATTTCTTGGATTAGCGAGATATTACCGCAAGTTTCTTGAAGGATTTTCAAGCATTGCTAGGCCGATGAATCACTTACTAAAGAAAGATCAGAAGTTTTAATGGACCGAAAAATGTGAAGAGAGTTTCCAAGAGCTCAAGAAGATATTGATTTCAGCCCCAATTTTTATTATGCCGGATATCACGAAGCCCTTTGATGTGTATTGTGATGCATCCAAGATTGTTCTCGGATGTGTGTTGGTGTAAGAAGGCAAAGTGATATCATATTTGTCCCGACAACTGAAGCAACATGAGCAGAATTACCCCACCCATGACTTAGACTTAGCCGCCATTGTTTTAGCCTTGAATACATGGCGTCATTACATCATGGATAATCGTTGTGAGATTTATTCAGATCACTAGAGTTTGAAGTATATTTTTACTCAGAATGAGTTAAATATGAGGCAAAGGAGATGGATAGAGTTAATCAAGGATTATGACCTTGACATTCACTATCACCCCCCCAAGGCCAATGTGGTAGCAGATGCTCTTAGTAGACTGCCGTGTAGATTGAACACCATGCTTCTGAAAGAGCAACCAAGTTTGCATAAGGAGTTGGAGGATTTCAGAATGGAGCTAGTTAGCGAAGGAATCCTAGCTAGTATTTAACTTCAACCCACCTTAATAGATCAGATAAAGGAAGCTCAAAAACCAAACGCCAATATCGATGGAATTAAGCGTCGTATCAGTGTAGGGAAGGTACCCGGATTCACAGAAGATGAGGGAGTTATGTGGTATAAAGGAAGAATATTTGTGCCACCAGATTCCGAGTTGAAACAAGCTATTTTGCAAGAAGCCCATGATATTCTTTATTCTATCCATCCAAGAGGAACGAAGATGTATCAGGATTTGAAGGAGCAATTTTGGTGGCATTAGATGAAGAGAGAAGTCGGAAGCTACATACCTAAGTGTGATATTTGTCAGAGAGTCAAAGCAGAACATCAGCGACCCACATGACTTTTGCAAACTTTGCAGATCCCAGAATGGAAATGGGATTCAACTGGAATGAATTTCATCACTGGTTTTCCCATATCTATTAGAGGAAATGATTTTATTTGGGTCATAGTGGATATACTTTCCAAAGTAGCCCATTTCTTACCTGTCAAGACCACTTATCAGAGCTCGAAGCTTACAGAGTTGTACATTGCTAGGATAGTCAGTCTGCATGAAATCCCCAAGAACATTGTGTCGGATCGAGGAACCCAGTTTACCTCAAGATTTTGGAAGAAAGTCCAAGAAGGTTTAGGAACCAAACTGAACTTCATCACAACTTATCACCCGCAGACTGATGGACAAACGAAAAGAGTAAACCAGATAATCGAAGATATGTTGAGAGCTTGTGTGTTGGAATATGGATATAAATGGGAGGACTGCCTGCATTTATCAAAATTCTCATACAACAACAGTTATCAAGCCAGTTTGCAAATGGCCCCATTTGAGTTTATGTATGGAAGGAAGTGTCTTACCCCACTGAATTGGTCGCAGGTAGGAGAGAGTCAGATATTCGGACCCGACATCCTATGAGAAGCCGAAGAGAAGGTTCACAAGATCCGCGAGAACCTCAAGACCGCCCAATCTAGATAGAAGACTTATGCCGACAAGAGACGTAGAGATCTAGCCTTCAATGTCAGAGATTTTTTTATCTCAAAGTATCGCCCTTGAAAGGAATGCAGCGTTTCCAACTCAAAGGAAATGTTGCACCTAGATAATTGGACCCTTCAAGATTCTAAGACGCCGCGAAGAGGTATCATATCAGATTGAACCGCCTGAAGAGATGTCAGCCGTGCATGATGTGTTTCACGTCTCGATACTTCGGAAATGTTTA
Source organism: Avena longiglumis (assembly GCA_030063025.1). Taxonomy (NCBI): domain Eukaryota; kingdom Viridiplantae; phylum Streptophyta; class Magnoliopsida; order Poales; family Poaceae; genus Avena; species Avena longiglumis. The sequence continues at coordinate 221,032,298 of CP125976.1, read as the reverse complement.
GGAGTTCCTAAAACGACAGAAGTTTTCAAGAACATCGATCATAGAGCTATTGAAATCAACCTGGACTTAACCTATCGTGAAGTACACATTTGTATTTTGAAAGAAGCTTTTCGGACTACGCGGACCAGGAGTATCAAGTTTCTCAAGATCTAGTGGAGAAACCATACCGAAGAAGAACCCACATGGGAACGCGAAGATTACATGAAGACCTAGTTTCCCAATCTCTTTAGTTCCTAATTTTTCGTGAATCTAAGGACGAGATTCTGTTTAAGGAGGGAAGGTTTGTAACACCCCAAAAATATTAATGAGGATCATTCCCTATGTAATCAAGATTAGGATTAACAAAAGATTTGATCATTTAAATTCAAATCTTAATGCTTGTATGTATGAATTCTTGCAATGCCATGTTTGATTGTTGTAAATGATGAGAAATGGTTTAAATATCAAAAGCATATCATCTACGTCATTTCCAAACCATATCAAAACAAAATAAAATCCAAATATGAAGCCTAAGACCTAATGGTCATTTCTGCCAAAGTTAACCACTAGCTCAGTTTGAGCATCTCTAGCAACTAATCTCAAAAAGAAACTTTTCCATTTATTTTCTCCCCTTGCTAGACCTAGTGACACTAAACCCAATGGATCTTTCCAACCTTGTAGAAAGAAATATAAACCCATTTGAGAGGCAATTCAAAATTGAATCTATCTTATGTATCAAGATAGCCATTTTTGGAAAACCGCTCAAACCTTCACCACTTAGAAAACCATTGCACACAGAGACTACCAAGATTAGTACCAGAACACCCACCAAAAATAACTAGGAGAGGGCAGCACGGTTTGTGGCATCGTGTCCGCGTTAGGGTGGCAAGGTGAGCTCGGGGTACCATTTTGCACGGGTCAATCGGCAAGTGATAGGATCTCCATTGTATAGGCTAGTACTGGGTGAGTTAAAGGCACAACGTGTGATCTCGGTGAGGTCACAATGGTGATCAAAGGATTGATCAAAACAGTGAATAGTTGTCTAGGAGGTAGCCCTGACCTCACCGCCTCTGCTTGCGCATGCACCGACCAAAGACTGCTCGAGGAGATGCTAGCAGAGCCGTGCCCATTTAACGCTAGACTATGCCGGTCTCCGCGTCAGAGCGTTGAGCAATCCCACGCACACACGCCGTGCCTTGCCCTCACATTGCGCGATTACGTTCGCCATTACTCCAGCAAGCTCCTAGACATGATCGTTTGACCGCGCGAGCACACTGATCACCGTACGCCGTGACGATTGCCGACGGTACCGCCGTAGAGCCCGGATGATTTAGAACGATTTGGACCACGCCTCACAGTGCCACTGTGCATATGACGATCTTCCTGTAGCACTGCGTCGACCTATGCCCGTGGTCATGCCTATAGCTCACTGTAACTGCATCGCCAGCGAGCCCGAGCCCTGCCGCCTGGCCCCCTTCGCCGCAGTATAAATTGAGCCCTCCCCCGGCCCCAAAACACACACCATTCCACTCCTCTCTCACCTAGGAACCTCTCTGACCCAACCCTGGAGAAAGGCGAGCACCACCGCCGTCGTAGAGGAAGGATGGAGACAAAGCTAGGAGCCGTCCTAGGAGTTGCTACGGCCATCGTTCGAACCGCCATCGTCGACTCGTTCGTTCGCCCCCATCGCCTAGCCAAGCTGGAGCCCTGGTAAGCCCCGACGACCCTCGTCGTAGCGCTAGGGTTCTGTCCCGTGCGTGCCTTGCGATGGAGACAACAACGCTCAGCAGTTGATCACGCTCTAGTCGTAAGGCCCAGAATAGCTGATACCGCTTCGTGTGTTGTTGATGCAGCACTAAGTTGATGTAGGAGTGCTTCGTTGGGAACCCCAAGAGCAAGGTGTGAAGCAGCACAATAGCAAGTTTTCCCTCAGTAAGAAACCGAGGTTATCGAACCAGTAGGAGGAAGGAAACGTCATACAGGTGTTGCAAGCAACGCGGAGACCTGCACAACAGAAACTCAAGACTTTGCCCCAACGAATCAGTGAGGTTGTCAAGCTCACCAGTTTCCTGTAACAAAGGATTAAACGTATGGTGTGGAAGGTAATGGTTTGCAGCAAGTAAACAATAACAGTGGAAGATGTATCAATGGTAAAGATTGGACCAGGGTCCATAGTTCACTAGAGGTGCTCTCCTTAGATAAACAACATGGCATGAAGGGTAAACAAATTACAGCGGGGAAATTGACAGGAACTGAGCAAGGCATAACATTGCAATTACTAGTTAGAAAGATCCTATGAGGCTGAGTGGGCAATACAACAATATACATAGACCGCCATCCAACTGCATCTATGACTATAAGTCCACCTTCAGGTTATCATCCGAACCCCCTCCAATATTAAGTTGCAAGCAATAGACAACTACATTAAGTAAAGTGTGTAAGGTAAACAGTCCACATGTTCCATGAACAGGATACCATTGTTTTCTCCCTGGTAGCAACAACACATCTACAACCGAAGAGATTTCTGTCACTTCCCTTGGAAACTAGAGGCATGAACCCACTATCGAGCATAAATACCCCCTCTTGGAGTCACTAGAAACTACTTGGCCAAGATAGCTACTAACAACGGAGAGCATGCAAGATCACAAACAGCACGGACATGATAGAATCATAAAAATAAAACCATTAATAAAACCAACATAATAATATCAATATCCATCGGATCCCCACAAACACAACACGCATGATTACAAATAGAATAGATCTTGATCATGAATGGAGCTCACATGATCTATACATGAAAGCACAAAGGAGGTGATACAACCATCTAGATACTACATGGACCCATAGTCCAAGGTGGAACTACACACGCATCATACCGGAGAGAAGGCCTCTAGGATGATCTCCCCTCCGGCAGGGTGCCGGGAAGAACTTTAGATCCCCCCTATCTAGGGACGATGGTGGCAGCGTCTATAGACGGTTTCGTGGATTTCTGATCGGGTACTCAGGGTTTCTGCATCGGGGGATTCTTATAGGCGAAGGGGGAGACCGAGGCGGCGGCCAGGGGAGCCAAACCCTATCCAGGCTCGGGGTGGGGCCCACCCGCACCTCGGGTGGGTCTGGCCCCTCTGGCCGGCCCCTCTGGCTCTCCTCCGGACTTCTTGTTCCCCATGAAAAGTAATTTACTTTGTCCTTTATCCCGTCCAATTCCGAGAATATTTCTTTACTAAATTTTCTGAAACCAAAAACAGCAGAAAATAGGCATCTGGCACTGTTGAAAATTGTTAATAGGTTAGTACTAGAAAACATGTAAAAAGCACCTCAAAGTGTAGACAAGTAAAGTAAAGTAGATACAAAACAAGCATGGAGCATCAAAATTATAGATACGTTTCCAACGTATCAGTTGTTAGTCACTGACAGTTAGTACCAGGCCCGGAGCATCTAGCTGCGTGCATTGCGTAGTTGGGCCAGCCCATTAGCGTTCCCGCGCGCAGCCCGTCGATTCATACTTAGTTTTATCTTTTATTTAAAAATCTCAATCTGTAGTTAATTTTAAAATTCAATTCAGAGATATTCATTAAACCAATTTGAATGAATCCAAATTTTTTTGAAAGTAGATGAAAATCTCTAATCACTCCCGTTGGATTCAAACAATCTGAAACTCTAGATAACCCTTGGTAAAAGTAGCAAGATAGTAGCTTTTGCAACTTCAAACATTTTTAAAAAATCAACCATAAGTGATTTTGAGTTGATTCCAATTATCAAAAATCATATTGGACGAGGCCTTTCTAAATATGTAAAAATATACATACTTACATATAGTAGTCCTGGACCAAAATTAAAGAATGGCTTTATAGTCATTTTTATTCCCTAAAATATTATTAAATAGTAGTGTGAAGCTTTGTAAATTAGGACAACCACCTTAAATCACACTCTCATGTCATAGAATATGTGGTGATGACATGTGTCAATATGATCCCATATTTGGAGTGGAGAATATTAAATCGTAAGTAACTTTCAATGAGTAGAAATTACTTTTGTAAAATAAGATAAATAAAATCTTATCACCCTTTTTTGTAATGATAGAGATGATGCTAGATCATCTAGTGTGACCCTTGTGTGATAAATATAAGTAGTTAAGTATTGTTTGGTGATTGCGTACCTCGTATTTATTTATAGACGTATCAATCAGGTCTACGACGAGGAAGAATTCTACAAAGACGAGGAAGAGAACTTCGACCACCTTACCAACAAAGGAAAGATATTATATCTAAGCAAGCTAAGCTAAACCATACAAGCCTTATTTGCAAGCAATTGTGATATCCCTTTGATTATACCAAATCCCAGGTTTACTTGCAAGCTTTACTTTCCACCCTTTTGGCAAAGTTGTTCCAGTAGTTAATTAATTTGTAATTAGTGGAAATTTAGGAAAGTGCCATCAAGAGCTTAGAGCTTGATGTAGGTAGAAACACTAGTTTGATACCCCTCAAATAGTGACACCCCCATTTGATAGATGCTAGTGCGAAATTAAACATGATCACTAGATGGGAACAAATGATTATGAAAACCTTGGAATGATGAGTCATTCTACTGAAATCTTTTGACATGTGTTATGGACACAATGACTTGAACATGATGATGAATGAAGGATGTAACTTGAATTTGATAAAAACTGATGGTTGGGTTCGGATGCGATACGATTCCAATTTTACTGTACAACCACAATACCCGAATTTGGGTAGTGCTTGACTAGAAGTTTATGTGTCTAGGTATGGGTTCCCTCGCGGAACAAGGTGAGCTGAGGCTACCATGTGAATGTGACTGTCCACCTATGCAGTTCCTAAGATGACAGATGGTCATGGTTGGGAGGCCACACTCATAGGGGAGGTGCTTATACTAGGGTGTATAATTGAAAGGTTAGGATTGATTATCCGCATACCAGGTATGATGATTCAGTATTGTTACAGACATATGTATCGTATATTGTGGTGAAAGTGTACAACCTTTTTAGAGTTTTAAACTATACGAATAGCCGCGTCCGGGGTAATGGACAGTTGGATGGCCATACTATTCCGTTGTTAGATGTTATCCAAAATGACCCGTGACTTGAATGGTGACTTTGACTTGACCCCACAAGTTGTGGAAATGAAAGTAGATTCCCACCTAGGTAACTTAGATAACTATAGTTAGGCTTTCATTACTAGTTACTGGTTGAAATAAAATGGCTTGTTTAAAACAAACCTAGAGCTTGGGATTCCTATTAGAGTGGCCTTACTGATTTAGTGATAGTTAGCGAGTATGTCAAAGTACTCATGGCTTTGTCCCTGGCTATTCCCATGGCCAGACTATGAAGGAGACTACGAGGAGGATGGATAGCAGGACGCTTATGATAACTATGATCATCTCCCATTGTCAGCATTGCCTATGACCCTAAAGATGGAGTCTCGACCATGCTACTACTATTTTTATTCCGCTGCTTTGATTGTAACCAGACTTGATCAAGAGATCAACTATTAGTAATACTATTATGGTTTGTAATGGATGATGAACTATGATACCAATATGTTATGTCTCGCAAAAATGGTAATCCTGTGATGATGTATGTTATAACAGGCATCTGGGATTAAAAATCTGGGTGTTGACAACTACAACCCAGGTTAGCGAGGAGGTCAGCTAGCGGTCTACTAATAGGGTACCTGCGAGCAGCGAGATGAAGAGAAAATCTAGGCCTGTGGCGGAGTGTTCGGCTGCAGTGCGGGGTCGTGCAACCCAGATCTCAAAGAAAACCACCCAGGAGAAGAGCGAGAGGTGAATTTTTTTATCTGTGTCTTGTCTTGCAAGTAGATTAGTTACTGCAAAGTAATGTCGAATGAACTGAAAGGTCCCATTTTAATTAATTTAGGAACAACTTTGATGCAGCGGACCTATATGAGTTCACGGTTCATGTCCGCCAGTATACTGAAAAACTAGATTTTGGTTGCGAGAGGGTTGTGTTCGGGGAGGATGTGCGTCTGCTTGTCAACTACAAAGAGGTTGTGTCTGTTTCGCAGCTGATAGATATGCGTCATTCTAGAATTCCTTGGGGATCCAGACAGAGGGAAAATTTGGTGTGGCGTAACAACCTATGTGAAAATTGAGCACTCCCATGAGCTTCAGATGCTTTGGGAGTGTTGTGGAGCTGATCGCCAGGTGAAAGTTGAAGAGATGATTGATGATAAGTATGCATATACTAGAGATCTTGCTGCCAGAGCTTCTTCTGCTCGAGTTTACGGACCATCGGATGCTGATCAATCTAATTTCAATATACACCTGGAGGTGGATTCATACAGAGCAAAACTTGATGGCGGAGTTAGTAAGCCAATTTCATCATGTACTTTGGAGATAGCCGTCGATTCCAAAAACATAACTCTTGTTGAACTAAGAGAGATGATTGGTAAGGAAAACATTATTGGCCCTAAACAGATGGCACGACTTCACTAGTGGCATCATAAGAAGCAGGAGTTCATAGAGGTTTTGGATACCGATGATCTGATGCAAATTATGCGACGAAAGAAGCAAACCAGGAAGGTGTTCTTCCTGGATGCCGTTTCTGATGTTGTTAGACAGGATGTAGTGGATGCGGAGGCCCCTGTTGTGGCTGAACAGAACGAGGCGATAGACGTTGATCAGATCTAATGAAAGCTGCTACCCATGGCTTGTCAGATAGACCGCAGGGCTCCCCTTCCTGTATTTTTAACAAAGATTGTTGTTTCTTTGTAACTGTGTTGATGTGGTCGTGTTTGTTCAAAGATTGCAATCCGATGTTCTGTGAGCTGTTGAGATTTTCGGACATATCACTCGATGAAAGCATTGTTGTTGTAATAAGTCACAAGTACATTATAGTTGACATGATTGTGTTTGCTGAGAAGATGTGATAAATTTGTTTATGAGATTATGATTGTTGAGAGATTGTAATATAATGTGATGTGAGATGTTGGGATTTTGGGACATATCATTCATTGAAACCATCACTGAACAAGGTGATATATAAATACCTTGTAGTTGACATGATTTTTATGTAATATAGTGCTCCGTGGGATCAGTAATTTGACTAATCATTTGGATAACTATCTATTACTTAGAAGGAAGTACTATCATGGATGAACGAGCGTAGGGTTTAGGAAAAAAACTTACTAAGTAGGAGACAATGATCTATTGGACGCACAGGTCTAGGATTAGGAATAAGGGTTAAGGGGTTAGCACAATAAACAGTTCATTAGACCCTAAACCATAAACCATAATCCTATATTGTTCAAAGGTATAAGATTTTGTATGTTGCTATAAGTCAAACAAATTGGAAAGGAGGAAGTACATGATTAATATTAAAAATTAAAGCAAGGAAGAGAAAAACCATTAGATATGAGATAGTAATCCAGCCATGGGATATTGTATTAATTAAACCATTGTAGCATGGCAATTTAGTCAATGTTGCAATGTTGATTCACTTCACTTTCCCCACTCATTCTCTCTCCACTCACTACCCTCCTCTCCCTCTCCTCACTGTTGCTGACACGTCGCCGCAGACGCATTCGCCATGCCGCCCTGGAACGACGAGGACCACCAGTCGAGCAGCAATAGCTTTCTCTCCGACATCGAGTCTTCCCTCCCCGATGTGAGTTCCTCTGTTTTCTCGACAATGGTTAGGCATTGGTAATTACCTCGACCCAAGACTAGAAATATGCATGCAATCGTGTTTATTTCTAGCTTTTCGTTCTCTTATAGGTACCACTCATGATCTACGACCCCGATTGGGAGGGCCTAGATCTCGATTGGGAAGTACCATGTGACCATGGGCTAAAACTGAGGAAATATGTTGCATTTGAAGACAGTAACACTAGAAGAAGGTTTTTGGGTTGTACAAATTAGGTTTTCTTTCGTTATGTATAATGGCGACATGAAGAAAATTGTGTAGTGTTATGTTGATAATTAGGTCCCTTGTTTTTTTAGGTTGGCCTGGTGTGTAAAGCAGTAGAGTGGGTGGATCTTGAGTGGCCAGACGCACTTAAGAAATGTTTGGCCCAGTTGTGGGATATGTATGAGCTCAAAAGGTCAGGGAGATTTATAGATGCTCGTGATGCAGCTGGATAAAATTACAAGCTCTTGGTAGGAAATAAGGAGCTAGAATAGGAAATCAAGCATTTGCGGTCAGAACTAAATGACATAATCAATGGGAGCTTGGTGGTGGGAACCGCACGTAAGATTTAGAAGGCAGAAAAGGAGAGGGATCAGCTCATGGAAGAGAATAAGAAGGTAGATTACTGCATTGCGGAGCTGTTGAACGATCTAAAGAAGGAGCGCAAGGTGATCAAGGACAAGATACAGATGATCAAGGAAATTTTAGATGAATAATTTGTGTCATGGCAATATATGAAACTAGTTTTTTTATATTTTCTACTGCAGGGGAGTCCCCCACAACCCTTTATTTATTATAGAACAGTCTCAAGTTTATTTACAAACATATGTACAGGAGAATAAAAACTAAGAACTATCAGAGCAAGGATAGGATGTCAAGCCATAATGATAGTAAATCCTTATGTCTATCCTTTAACCTATGAATAAGCAAAGTAATATCATAAACAATACCAGCCTTCCATCCTTTGAAGGTTGGTTTTAAGTTCCTGAACACCTAGTCAATTCTTTGCTTCTAGTTATTCCAACATGCAATGATTGTAACCTCTAAGAAGCAGGGCCCTTGGAAAGATTTAAAAGCTCAACAGAAAGTTTCCCTCTGGGACGCATCTATCCATTGTAGCTGAATATAATTCCACACTCTAGTGCTAAAATTGCACTAAAAGAATATATGCTTCCAATCCTCATTGACTCCAGTAGGACATAGTACACAACCATGATTTTCAGTGACCTTCCAGCTCCTTCTAAGCAGCATATCCTTTGTATTCCATCTGTCATGAAACAATAGCCAAAGAACCTGCTTGGACATGCATCTGCTCTCCAAGATACTCTTTGAAATTAATTCATGGGCATCATTTGAAAAATAGTGCTTATAGAAGAGCTGAGACTTATAGACCTCTTTACTTAAATTACAAATCCACTTGTCCTCCTCCGAGAGAGACTTCGAGCCAAAAATTTCTGGATTTTATTATATTCCTGAAATTCCTCAATGACATAGGCAAATAAAAGGCATCATGTAGATTTCTCAATGTACCCACATCTCGAAGCCATCTTGTCTCTAGCAAAGAGTATATCCTTGGGAGTTTGTTGGCTAGTAATTCTGCATGCCAAAGATCATTCCGTAAAAGAATGCTAAATCCAGATCCCACGGTGCACTTGGAGATGGATCTCCATTCATCCACTAGTTTTAAAATCCTCTCCATCGAAAGAACCACAAACAAGAATAAAGATGAGGGATGATTCATGATAATAGGAATCCTAACTAACCTTACCCATGGCAAGTCAGCATTATTATAAAATTTATCCAAATTCTTAATCAATAGTGCTTCTGAATCTTTAAATCAATGACTTCTAGTCCTCCTTTGTCCTTAGGATTACAGATCATGGGCCATGCAGACAGTGAGTTAACTTTCTCCTGGTTTTTTGTTTTCCTCCAAAGGCATCTCCTTCTTGCCTTATCCATAATGTCAATAGACCCTTGAGGTATTTGCAATGAGCACATAATGTATGTGGGAAAGGAAGACATAATATAGTTTTCCAGAATAAGACTGTCCCCATAAGAAAGAAAAGAAACCGTTGCATTTAACCTTATCTCAACCCTATAAATTAAAGGAGAGAAATCCTTTATTGTGGGTTTAGGTATGCCCATGGGTAGTCCAAGGTAAGTGAAAGGCATAGCAGCAAGCTGACATTGAAAAACAGCAGCCAAATGCGTGGCCTCTCCATTAGACAGATTTATTGGGATCATTGAGGATTTGTGGAAATTAACATTTAATACAGTAAACTTAGCATATTGTATAAACAAATCCTTCAATACTTTCAGCTGATTTTCTTCTGCATGCAAAATGATCAGGGTATCATCTGCATATTGGACAATTGGATAGGCCCCTTCCATTGGAATATGCACTTTCAGAGTTCCATCAATGAAAGCCTTATTTACCATGCTCTGTAATAGATCACCTCCCAAGACATAAATTAGGGGTGAGAGAGGATCTCCTTGCCTAACACCCCTTTTACAAGCAAAACTCTGTCCTAGCACTCCATTTTAAAGTACAGACGATGTACCACTTTCAAGGATATTCTTGAGTAATGCAATGAACTTATTGGGAAAACCTTTATAACTCAAGACTTGAAGAATAGCATGATGCTCAATTGTGTCAAATGCCTTTTCAAAATCAATCTTGAAGACTACAATTTTCCTTCTTGACTTCTGACATTGATAGAGATATTCAAAACACCATCCTAGACAATCCTGTATAGTTCTGTCTTTAATGAAACCATACTGATTTGCATGTATACAACATCCCGGGCATAGATTTCAGTGATGAATTTTAAACAAGAATTGGTCAGAGATATAGGCCTTAAGTCATTGACAGACTGAGGAGCAAGTTTTTTGGAAATAAAGTAATATAGGAGCCATTATACTTTCCAGGGAAATTCTCTCATTATGAAAATCATTACACAACCGAATGAAATCCTTCTTGACGATGTGACAAAAATTTTTCACAAATAAACCATTAAAACCATTAGGTCCAGGAGCCTTATCACACTTCAAAAATTTAACCACCCCCTCAATTTCCTTAAATGCACATGCTTTCTAAGAATGGATAAACATTAGGTCTAGGAGCCTTATCACACTTCAAAAATCCTGAACTTGACTTAGAATTATGGATAAATTTATTTGATTACTTGTTGGGCAAGAAATTCCCATCCTGCTCTTATAACATCTCCAAAATGCACATGCTTTCTAAGAATGGTCAGTCAATTCATTGCCAGATTCATCCTGGATGCTTTGGCATGGCCTATACTTCTCAGTTGCTTTGGCATGGAAGTATTTTGTGTGCTCACCATTTAGTTTTACCCATCGGAAGTACACCTTTGCTTCTAATAATTAGATTGTAATTTCAACAACTTTTGTCGATGGCACTCGACAATATTTCTGAAGTTAAATTCAGGTATGAATAAAGGCCGTGCATTATCCAACTGATCCAACATAAGAATAACATAATTGCACTTTGCAATTAGTATTTTTAGATGGGACAGATTTTTTTCCCATTTCTTAAGTTCATACCGAAGCATTTTGAATTTTGCAACAAGAGAACAAGAAGAAGAAGTCCTAATCACAGGCTATTTCCAAACTTTTCAACCAACTCCATAAATCTGGTTGCTCAACCTAGAAATTTTCAAAATGAAAAATCTTTTATTTAGGGATTTTGGTAGCTACTTGAACAACACATGGGACATGATCAGGTATATTTTTCCAATTGAAATACCGGTGTGTTTGGAAAATCAATGGTCCATTGATAGGAAGTAAAAAAAACCAAGTTGTTCGAGAAGAGGTTGTGCTTGCATATTTGACCAGTGAAGGATCTGCCTTTTAAAGGTAATTCCTTAAACCCAAATGACTAATTATGTCATTAAACAGAAAATATCATTCATATCAAGACTGCTTGTTTATATTTTCCACTGATCTGATAAAATTGAAGTCTCCTAGTAGTAACCAGCGTTCATGCATGGGTATGCTTAAATTATATATCCAAGTAACAAATTTGTCCCTTTCAATTCCCTTACAAGTCCCATAGACAGTTAATAAATCCCACTTTTCCCATTATGAACAGATGCGAAAGCCACATGAATAGCAGATTTGTGTATTTCAATTACTTGCCCATCAAACACAACATTGTTCCATAGCACAATAATTCTACCAAAGGCCCCAATTGCAGGAGAAAAAGCAAATGTATAAAAACTTTTAGGACAAAAACTCCTAATAAAGGAGTGATCAAAAGAGTCACATTTAGTTTCCTGGAGACAAACTACAGAGGCCCTACTCTCCTCAATTTTATTGTAAACTAATGTCCTTTTGTCCTTATCATTAAGCCTCTTATATTCCAATCAAGAACCAACCAATCCATATTTCCTAATGAATTACTCATTTAAAGAAACACATGGCAACAATAAAGATCAACCCCATAAGGCCCATAAAGGACAAAGATGCATAACATGGATTGTTTGAAAGTTTCCAAAAGTATCCCAATTCCAAACTGCCAACACATTCAGAAAGTCCAAAACAAGATAGCCAAGGTGCATAATAATAAGTACATAAATGAAGCTACATTGCCTCTCAACGGAAATAAGGCAACAAAATAACTCAAGCCAACTATTCATTGGCTTTCTTAGCAGAAACATCATCTATGGAGGTGGCCATCAGCTTCTCCACTGTGAGTTCATTCCCAGGGATCTCCAACAAGGCAGCAGCCTGTTGTAGGACTGAAATTTCAGTATAGGGAGGGTCCTCATCAAGCTTCCTTGGTTTGGATGATCTTGGCTTCTTCCTTGGCTCAGGATGATCTGACATGGGTTCAAGTCTGTACCCTGCATTCCTTGTTGAACTCCTTGTACTGTGCCTTTCAGATGTGTTGACTAGAAAGGTTTCTTCTGCTTCATTTTCTTGGACCTCTTCTTAGCAGAACACTCCACAACTACCTCTTCCACATCATTTGTGCATTGATCCACTGAAAAATCCTTTTGGTTGTTTTGAATAGGATCCAGAGCCTGATCATGTGGCACCAATGGAAACAGAGGGGAAGGTGAAAGTCAAAAGTTACCCATTATGGCACTGTACTGGAAATTATGAGGTAGAGACCCCACCTTAGAAACTTGTAGACAATGAAGCTTCTCCGTAGATATCTCATTCATAACACTGATATTACCCATCCTCAGATGATCAGGCAGGAAACAGTCAAGAGATTTATATTCACATTCTGATCCAAGGGTGGCTGCTCTTGAAAGGGAATGATAGATAATGGGGTTTCCTCAATCACATACAAATTAACTTGATTAGCATCCTACATTAAAACATCATCATGAATAATAGGAGCCTGAACCACCTGATCAACTCCCTCTCCAGGAATAAACTGAACTGAAGATCCTGATTCATTAGAAAAGGAGAAGGTGACAGAGGACTGTTCTTGAGGAAGCATCACATTCTGTTGCACATTAACCCCAACATTATCCCCTATTACATCCTGTTGTGGCCATTCACCCCAACCAGGAACATTAGGCTGCATATCATCGGGGACCCATCCCTATTCATCATCTTCAGGCTAGAAACCATGATTCTGTCCAGGTAAAGGATGAGGGTTACCATTATCAGGGTCAGGTGAGACTCATCCCCACGAAGTGCATCTCCTTTCTCAATCATCAGTATGTAACAGGGTACTGCCCATGAAAAAATAGTGCCACCATATTTTTGAGGCTCCCTGACATGAATGGACCTAGGAATATCTCTAGCCCGACCATAACTGCACTTAATCATAGTCCTAGTTGGAGAGGGGTCCTCTCTGAACCATCCTCTGATCTTGCCAAACTTGGCCATAGTTTCTCTAAGAAATTCCTCATTACGATAATCCATGGGCAAATTTAACAGCATTATCCAACCAGTCCTGGTATAAATAGTGGCTCTAAAATTGGGGCCCTCATCATGCTTGGTAAAAGATAAGAATCTCCCATTGCCAAAAGGCACTTCAGGCTGCGCAACCAGCAAATCTCTAGTGACAGAGTCACACATCCTAAACAACCCAATGCCTACTGCACTTCCAGAAAAACTCAAAACCACCCACTGAAGATCATTAACAATGCGATAAGTAATTTATTCAATACCTCATTAATTTCATCTTCGATCGGACGAGGAAAGCTTACCGCCATTGTCCATTTCTCATGACGCTTTGGACGAGTTGAAGAAGCGATAACATAAATCATTGGTGGCCTCAAGATCCCATGGCTCCATGACATGCATCCCCGCTGGTGTGAACCTGTCTGGCTGCACAAGAAAGTTTGCCATTGCTAAGGTTTGCAGAGAAAGAGCAGGCGGTGGATAACTCAGGGAAGGAGAACTATATTTTCGAGGATAAACCAAAATGCTTGGAGATAGAACTGTTTTGTCGAAAGAAGGGACATAGTCCAACTTGACTTGATTTGACTGCTTGACGACCCAGCGAAAAGACGAAGATGCCCCTGTCTTACCGGGACAATCTTTCTTAACGTGACCCTTTCTAAAACATGCCATGCAACGAATTTTATCTGAAAAACAACGTGAAAAGTTCTTTAAATTAAGACACCTTGTGCATTTCCAAACTTTGTGTACCATATCATCAATCATGTTCTCAATATCATCATCCAAAGACATAGATTTGTCTATATCCAGAGGAGAGTTACCCTGATTAGCCACCTTCATTGGAATTTTATCAGATAGCAAATAATTACCCATATCAATTGAAGATGCCATAGACACTGCATTATTTTTATGCAAGATAAAACCTCCAACCTAAACATTAAACTCCCTAGTCACAATACTGTCCAAGTTATTTAGTTTCTTAGTGCACACTTTGGGCTTCCAAAAGCTATTCATCAGGTTAGGTTGCGCCTAATTTTGAATCTGAGAAGGTTGTTTAGCAGAGGAACCACCAACTAGAGTCCATTTAGAACTCACTTCCTTCTTCCAAAGAGAAAATTCCCTCTTCCAGTTTGGTCCTCCAAAACCCGACACTACTAGGAAAATGGCTATAGGTAATCAGCACATCCGTGGCTCACATGGTTGAAGTGCCCCACAGCTAAAACAGGCGTGGCTCACCTATGGGCAGTGCCCTAATAGTAACTAGAACAACCGTGGCGCACATGACCATAGTGCGCCACAGATATGTGTGGGCCAGGGCCCTGTTGGCCGCACGCCAAACATCCGTAGAGCACATAGGGTAGGTGCGCTACGGTTGTTAGTGTCAACCGTGGCGCACATGGAGGGGGTGCGCTACGCCTAAGCGCATGCCCCTCTCTGCTGTGAAACGTCCAGACACATCCGTGGCGCACTATGGAATGTGCGCCACGGATGTATAAATTTAGTAGTAGGGCACCTTGCCCTAGTGCCCCAAGCCTAATTATCCTGCACCAACTCCACCGCCCCGCCCCGTGGATCGCCTTTGTAGGCTTTGCAAAAAATAAAAGAAAATGATAAACACTTCAAAAAATTAAATCCTTTCACATTTAGGTAGGTAATGTGGTATAGATTCTAGTAAAATTAACAAACATGAGTTTCGACTTTATCTGCAAAAAAAAGTCATGCCACGGTAAAAAGGCCGTAACTTTTGCATACGATATCGAAAAAATCGTATAATATACCAAAATGACGAGAACGAGATTTCGCATCCGCTCGCAACCACCTCTGGTCGTTTAGCGATTTTTTAGATTTTCAAAATTCGAAAAGAGTAAAAAGTTATGGTCAAAAGACTGTTTTTTCTTGTAGAAAAAAAATAGAGGGCGACTTACCCGTAGCGCACCACCACCTAGTGCGCCACGGATAAGCTTGGGTGGGACTCAAATTTCGAATCCTCACCCCGCCCACCTACCCCTTTTCTTTTCCCTCCCCTTCTCTCCTTTTCCTTTTCCTCCCTTCTCATTTCCTTCTTCTTCTCCTCCTTCTCCTTCTCTTTCTCTTTCTCCTTCTCCTTCTCCTCCTCTTCCTCCTCCTTGGAGTGAAGATGGTGACGGCGGCCTCCTCCTTGCAGTTCCGACGACCAGACGGCGGGCTCCTTCTTCTCCTCCTCTTCCTCCTCCTCCTTGTAGTTCCGACGACGACGAGGCCTCCTCTTCTTCTTCTCCTCCTCTTCCTACTCTTCCTTCTCTTCTTCTTCTCCTCCTCCTCTTATTCTCCTCCTCTTACTCCTATTCTCCTCCTCCTTGCAGTTCCGGCAGCGGCGAGGTGGCACGAGGGCGGCGATGAGGCGAGGCGGTGACCTGCAATGACGCCTTGCAGCAGCGCGGCAGATCCAGATCTGCTTTTTTTGAATTTTGAAATTATATCCGTGGCGCCTGACACCTAGTGCACCACGGTTATCGTTCATATCTGGCGCACCTGGACTACTTTTCGTGGTGCACTGGCATTTGCGCCACGCCTATCTCGACACAACCGTGGCGCACCAGGTAGTGCGCCACGGCTAGGATATAGCCGTAGCGTGAGGCCCGTGGCGCACTAGTGCGCCACGGATGGCCTTTTCAGGTGCGCCACGAACAGGCGTTTTCCTAGTAGTGCGAGATGAAATTTTTTTTGAAGTGGAAACGTTCATACAAGCAGAGCTTACTGATAAATAAACCCACTCTATTGGAGGAAACAGTGAAAGAGAAAACCCTATCTCTGATCACATACACATTTAATTCACCACAATAACCACCAATAGCTACCTCAAGGCTAAACTGACAAAATCTTCATTAAGCTTAAATTTTGCCCGACCAAAAGATACTACCATAGTAAATTGGTCCAAACCAATAAAAGGGTGCACTGATGATTGAAAAAGCATTCGCACTTCTTTGGCAAAATTTAGACCATGAGAGAAATCCACGCCAAGAGTGATAACAGCATGAAAAGCCATAGAAGAGGGATCGATAAGGTTTGTATCAAGAAAATTTATAGATACATTGGCCATAGGAAAATCCAGGGGAACACCATTATCTAGAAGAACCCCTTACATAAAACTAGCTTAACTCTACCCAAGGCACGATGACATGGAAAAATAATCTTAGATCTAGAAGAGATGAATTCTCGTACCTTGAGAGTTTTACTCTCGATTACAACACCATTGTGACACACAAGTTGAATCCTCCTTAGTTTAGGATTAACCACAATGAATCCCGAAGATATTAAATCTTGACGGCGCTCCAAAACCACAGAGTACAAAGCCCTCCAACGCCAGGAGGAACGATCAAGGATCAAATAAGAAGGCATGATGGGGTAGCGAAAGTGGAGGCTAGAAATGTTTGTGGATGGGAAGGAGGTGGAGTCCGGCAGCCAAGATGGCCGCCGGCGAGGTGGAAGGCCCAAGGGGTCCTAGATCGCCATGGAATCGCCGATCCTATTTTCTAGGGGGTGGGTTATCGTCAATCTGAAACTAGTAAATTGTAAGACATTTCATAAGAAAGCATAGTTTGCATAGAGAGAGGTCCACATTTACAAAATTACTACTACATGAATAAAACACGATTTGGTCCGTCAAAACACATACTTTGCAAACTAATTTCAGAGGAACTTATAGTTTGCACTGATCCTGGCGCGGAGATGGTTATGTTACTTCCTGAGAAGCTCCAGTTTGAGGGTTCGTTCGATCAGGTCCACTTTGGTATTTACATGTTCCCTCAGTACATGGGCGTACGCCTCCCACTGGTTCAAGCGCTCCGTATGGGAAGCAACAAGCTTATCAGTAAGCTTAATATCTTCCTTCGCACGTGCTGAGGCGATATTTTTAGCGATCCCCGCCAAACCCGCATAGAAACAATTCAAAGGTGCCCACCAGGCACTTTCGTGCGGGTGGAAAACAAAGTAATATCATTACACAATAGTCCATGATGGAACCCACATAACATATATATACAACAACGAATCAAAGAGTCAAGAATACAAATATACAATACAAAGATCCAAATCACCTTGAAAACGATACAGCGTCCGAGTACGAACAAGATGCAAATTGAGCTAAGAGCCCTGAAGAATAATCAATGGCGTCCATAACGCTGCCCAGGCCAAGCCAGAAGGGTAACCCTGCTAACGACGTCGATCTCAAAACCTGCTTAAACAAAAGGGGTGCCGACAAAGGGCAAAGAAAAAAAAGAGCGGACAGTACTGAGGCCAGTACACGGCGAGACTAGAATTCGGCGGTCCTCGCCTACATAGGTATGGTGGACTAAACCGGCAACGCAGCATGCACTAAACAACCTATAGAGACTCAATACATCTGGCGGCTATCCGATAGGGATAAGAAAGACCTATTCGGATCCAACCTGATGCTAACACCAAACATACCCATCCTGGTATTTCCCCCTCGGGACCAAACGAGGAAGTCAACCGAGGAACTCACACAGTTGGCAGTTTTATTCATTCCGTTATAGTTGGGGCAATTACTAGTCAGATATAGATAGCATGAGTCATCCTGATATAATAAGCAGTGAGAAGTTTTAGTTAACCATTCCATTGTTGTTGTAGTACTTACTAGTCAGATACATATGGCATGAGGCATCCCAAAACCCAGCAGTTGTTGGTACTTTTATTTAGTCATTCCGTTGTAGTTTCAATACTTACTAGTCAGATACAATGGCAACAGGAGACAACCCAAACCAGCAATTGTTGGTACTTTTATTTAGGCATTCCATTATAGTGAAGCTGATTACTAGTCATTATAAAGTCAAATTTATAGCACTACTTTAGTTATAGTTGGCTATGATCGAGATACTGTGCTCCAAATAGTCAATAACATGGACACGGCTTTCAGAAATTTTTACCCTGTGAGGGGCACAAATAGCAACACCATACGATCAACCTCGAGAAAAACCAATAAAACCCAACGAGGCATCACGACAGAGCAATTGCAAGATTCATATAAATTTCAGGGAGCCACCCCACTAAGATACCTGCGACGAAGTTGGCCGGCTCCGAAACGGACCTAGAGGTTTGTGACAATCGCTGTAAACGACTGGGAACCCGAAAGTGTGACTGGGCTTGTCGATACCGCTAAAACATTCCACGTTGGTTCCAAAACAGTACAGGCGCTCCACGCGCAATCGTAAATAAAGCAGTAAGGCATGGCATAAGTACAGGATAGTAATAAAACCCCAAAGCACTTGTGGCCCCAAGAAATAATATACGACTCAAGCTCTGGCTAGGGGATTCATGGTCCCACATGCGGATAGTCGAATATTCAAAGAACGGTATCAAGTACTCGGGGTCCACGGGACACAAGTGGACGGTTAAAAAGCGAATAACATCTATTGCCCACATGCCTCTGCATTATTTACTTACTTCAATTTTAGTTATTAAGCGATAATTAAAGCCATGATCATCTCCAACATAAAAGCATGAGGCATTTCTCCAGCAATTGTGGTACTTGACAACCGCAACGACACTTGAGCAAGCGACGCGACACTAAGTCCAACTATCTACCAAACAACGGGTAATAGGATGTGTCCAAGGCAATTTAAGGCTGCAAGGGATATCACGCACGAAAACTAGAGCATCGCAACACAGGTAGAAAGAGATCAACAAGAGGAAATAAAGACTATAAAAGTAATATAGGTAGAAAGAGGGGGGATGCTCGCCTGAAAACATTGTCGAAGATTTGTTCGAAGATCGGGGTCGACACTCGCATCAACTCAT
Source organism: Avena longiglumis (assembly GCA_030063025.1). NCBI lineage: Eukaryota > Viridiplantae > Streptophyta > Magnoliopsida > Poales > Poaceae > Avena > Avena longiglumis. The sequence continues at coordinate 221,012,962 of CP125976.1, read as the reverse complement.
TGGCCTAATCCATGAAGAAGCAAAGCACTAGAAGAAACACCGGATGCACTATTTAATACTACGGTAGAAGATCAGGCATGATGCATGTATGATGTATGACATGGCAAAGATTCAATGAAATTAGGCAATATTAAGTGGAACCAGGGTCCCGATAATTAATTATATGATTCTAGTTGTTTAGATACCCCACAATTTAGATGTTGTGTTAACATGGCAAAATATGGTATTCGGTTTGATGCATAAATTAAATGGAGCAATATTAGACTAGAAAAGCCCACATATGGCCTCCATATTTAATTTAGGTGAATCGGCCTAAGGCCCCCAAACCACACAATATGTATGCGACATGAACAATTTAATATGCAACGAGGTATATATCATTCAATAAAAATAAGGGCTTGGAAAGGGGTCACACTTTGGTGGGGCAAAGGTCTTGGGATTTGATGGGATCGGTCTTTGGATCTCGCCCGAGGGGTCCGTGAATGATTTTTTGATGCTCCGTGAAGAAGACCTTGGCGTACCGGCGATAGTGAACTTGGTTTCCGATGATAGTGGTTCATGGGGTTGTCATGGTCGGTGTCGATCTTGGAGTCCAAAAAATGGAAAACGTGATCTTCAGATGGCGTGGTTTCTCGACGGTCTCGGTGCCGGTAGATCTTGGTGTTGTAAGCGGGATTCACGAGGGGTACCACGATGAGACTTCGATAGCTGGGTCAACAACTAACCACACATTCTATGTAGCCAATTTTGCGAAGCCTAAACACATGTAGATAAGGTACATGTTCAGAGAACGAGCAAGATCACAAAAGTCTGCACCGGCACACAAGAAAAACATGATGGAAACCCATTGACCTCGACCTGGGCTCGCGTTGTAGAACTTGGTCAGGTCGGCGGCCTGACCGAGCCGAGAGGCACCGGTCGAGGACACAACTATAGCCTGCGAAGGGGCGTCGAGCATGCACGGGTACAGTGAGGAACGCACGGCTGCCATCGGTGGCGAGTTTGCAAGGGCGTTTGGCGGATGCCGGCGGTGCCATGGCAGGAAGGAGACGTGGTCATCGGGGAGCGGTCACGGCCAGGCAGGTCCGGCTCGGCGTGCGGGAAGGCAGCCACGAGGTGGCGACAGCGGCACCGGTCGGCGGTTCGAAGCGAGAGGAGGATCTCTGCGGCTGGTGATGCGGCGAGGGGCTAACGGACCCAACAACATTGGAGAGGGCACGGCGCCAAGGGAGAAGGAAGGCACGCAGCGGCTTGCACTGAGGCATGGCGACCGACGGGGGGGGATCCTAGGCGGCGACACGCTCGATGGTTGGAAGGGATGCGGCAGCGGGGTCTGGGGACAAACAATTTGGGGCAAAGGCGAGGGAGGGGGTCGCGCTCACGAAGGAGGGAGAGGGAGCGGCCGGTTAGCTGCAGGGTGGGGCCGGTCTCAGCGGGAGGCGGCTGGGAGCGTCTTGAGAGAGGAGGAGCTGCGGGCTGGTCGCGGCGTGAGTGGGAGTGGGTTCAGCGGAAGAAAGGAGAGGAGGAGGCGGGCACAGTCGATGGGGCAGGGTATTGCGTGGAGGCTCATGGGGTGGGACGGGTTCCATGCTGCTGCTGGCAGGTGTGCGTGTGGGGATCCGATCGGGGGTGGCGGCGGCATGGAGGGGTGAGAGAGGGAGTGGGATTAGGGTTAGATCTAGGGTTTGGTGGGAGGGAATTTAGGGTTAGGTTTGGAGGTGGCCGGATGGGCTTTCGGGCCTGGCTGGCTGCCTCTTAAAAATAATATAAAATTTTATGTATTATTTAAAAGACTTCTGTAATTTGTTTTTAGACAAACAAAATATCCGGAAGGGTCTGGGGATTACTTTTGAAATATAGAGGGATCTTTGTAGAAAGCAAAACTAGGTTTTAAGAAAAAATAGTTTTAGTCAATTAGATGTATGATGATGAACAAAACAAAATACCAAGCAATTTTCTAGTAGTGGTTTTACCCGGGGTGCTACAATTCGACACCACTAACAATGGATCTCGCCCTCGAGATCCTCCTCGTGATACGAGGAATAAAACCGACGGTCTGAATCCTCTCGCTTCGTGTAGACCTTCGCGACACCACTAACAAGGATCGTTGCTCACGTTCGTCGAGAGAGCACTCCGGAGAACAAAGTCGAAGGTAAAGGTATCAAAAGGTAAGGCCACCTCCAACTTCCATAGAAGGAGTATAATTGCATCAATCCACCATTCAATGTACAAGAGCGAATGATAAGAGTAGTCGGATGGTGATCAGTCCATCGCGCACCCAAAGCATTACTCTGCACATGAATGGTAAAATTATGCAACCAACTCTCAGAATCAGAATGAAGATCTCGACAATCGAGTTTTCGAAACAAAAGAATGATGTAAGTTCTTCTTCATACATGATGCAGATGAGGTCGTCGCATTGAAAAACACCGGAAGATACAAAGAAATTTTTTAGTGAATTTTTGGGTCCACTAGAAGGTACAACAGATGAAACATTCCTCGGATAGCATGAAGGCCGAATGTCGAAGCACCGTTACGAGAGGGGGAAGTGAAACCCTGAAGGTACGACGGAACCCCAACCACGAGAATTCCTGGACTCGAAGAAAAGGTAAGAGAGAAGTCTCAAAAGACGTCAAGATAAGAGGAGAATAGCAGAGGGGTAAGGAGTAAAAGCAGACCTACTTAGATCTATCCAACCGATTTTTTTTAAAATAATTTTGACACTCTACGACGTTCGTTAGCTAGGTTATCCTACAAGCTAGACCAGTGGGGTATCGTAACTGCTAGGCTCTGATACCAGTCTATAACACCCTCGGAATCGGCCCTATGCTAGTTTTAGCGATCCCCGCCAAACCCGCATAGAAACGATTCAAAGGTGCCCACCAGGCGCTTTAAATCGGGTGGAAAAGCAGTAATATCATTACACAATAGTCCACGATGGAACCCACAGAACATATATATACAACAGCGACTCAAAGAGTCAAGAATCTGAATATACAATACAAAGATCCAAATCACCTTGAAAAGCGATCTGACGTCAGTGCGGACAAGATGCAAATTGAGCTAAGAGCCCTGAAGAATAATCAATGGCGTCCATAACCCTGCCCAGGCCAAGCCGTAAGGGTAACCCTGCTAACGACGTCGATCTCAAAACCTGCTTAAACAAAAGGGGTGACGACAAAGGGAAAAGGAAAAAAAGAGCGGTTAGTACTGAGGCCAGTACACGGCGAGACTAGAATTCGGCGGTCCTCGCCTACATAGGTATGGTGGACTAAAGCGGCAGCGCAACATGCACTAAACAACCTATAGAGACTCAATACATTTGGCGGCTATCCGATAGGGATAAGAAAGACCTATTCGGATCCAACCTGATGCTAACACCAAACATACCCATCCAGGTATTTCCCCCTCGGGACCAAACGAGGAAGTCAACCGAGGAACTCACACAGTTGGCAGTTTTCTTCATTCCGTTATAGTTGGGGCAATTACTAGTTAGATATAGATAGCATGAGTCATCCTGATATAATAAGCAGTGGGCAGTTTTAGTTAACCATTCTGTTGTAGTTGTAGTACTTACTAGTCAGATACATATGGCATGAGGCATTCCAAAACCCAGCAGTTGTTGGTACTTTTATTTAGTCATTCCGTTGTAGTTGCAATACTTACTAGTCAGATACAATGGTAACAGGTGACAACCCAAACCAGCAATTGTTGGCACTTTTATTTAGGCATTCCAATAAAGTGAAGCTGATTACTAGTCATTATAAAGTCAAATTTATAGCACTACTTTAGTTATAGTTGTCTATGATCGAGATACTATGCTCCAAGTCGTCCATAACTGCGGACACGGCTTTCAGAAAGTTTTACCCTGCAGGGGGGCACAAATAGCAACACACGCACGATCAACCTCGAGAAAAACCAATAAAACTGATTGGGATATGCTTACCGGGGTATACCCAAGGGGCGTTCGGTGGCCCAAGAAATGGCGAGTGGGCCTGCAAGACGGCGACTAGATTTAAGCCCAGCAAGGAACCAAGCGACTGGAAGCAGAAGGCCAGGCGAGTAGATAGGCCTAGTCGGATTAGGTTAAACGGGTACCGAAGCTTTAACTGAATCGGTTGAGATATGTAAACCCTAGGGGAGGTGAGCCTATATAAACCTCGCTATAGGGTGAGTAGAGATACGTTCCATCATACACCCAAGCGACTCGCCGCCTAGCCGCCGAGCTCGCCCATTGTACCTCCTCCATAATACAATCTAGCAGGAGTAGGTCTTTACCCTCCGAGGGGCCGAACCTGGGTAAAACCCTGTGTCTTTGCCCTCATCTCACACCGCAGATGGCTAGCCGCCCTTGCCCCTCGTTCTACTACTTGCTGCCGATAGCAGCATCTGCCGTGACCATTCCCACGACAGTGGCGCCCACCGTGGGGCCTGGCCGGTCTAGCCGGTGTTCTACGGCGAGATCCAATCTACCCATCAACGAGACGGTCGCCACCGGCCGCATGATAGCGATCAGCGAGATGCTCCAAATCTTGACGAGCAGCTACGTCCGTGGCCGACCCATTACGCCTGGCGTGATCCTGCCGATCCGCGATCGCCTCTTTCGGCCTCACCGGCGTCATCGTCTCGGAGGATTCGCTCGCATCCGCGAAGTCGCCACCGCGACCGGCTCTCCGAGAGATCCGCCGATCCATCGCCTCGCCTCCGAGTACAACTCGGCCCACAGCGATGTGGCGAAAACTCAGCGGCGCGAGGCGGCCCTCGGCGGCAACGCCGACACGGCGACCGGCGTCACTCGCGGGTCCATCACGCGGCTTCACCGCGGGCTCCATCACTCGGTCTCCAACGTGGGAGACTTGAGGACCCTCCATCCTCGGGATCTTGAATTTGACTCGGGTCGGAGAATTCCGCCGACCTCATGCGGCAGTACGGTCATGCGCCGCGACCTACATGGCGGCACCGATCCGGAGGATCCATTCTCCACCCAATCCCTCCCAACGCCACGGCAACGGAGGTCGAAGAACTCCGCTGAAAGCTGGCGTGGCGGTGCGCAGGAACAAGCGGCGCGAAATTCCGCCTCGAGCGGTGGCGGCGCGAGCTATCGCGCTACCACCAACAGCGGATCTGGTCGCTGAACCCCACCATTCGGCGCGCCCTGAACCCGACGGCAACGACCGGCCCAGCGTGGCGGCGCGCGATCTACGAGCGTGCCACCGGGAAGCGCCCGACCCCGCCAGATCGGCGGCGATGGGCGCCCGCCTCCACCGCACACCCCGAGGACCAGCGCGGAGAGTAGTCTCCTCACGGGCGAGACTCAAGCGGCCTCAACTTCCCCCCCGATGGACAACCTCGTGGCAGGCCGAGCAGCAGCGACATCACGGCCACCGGCGCCCTCTGATCCAATACGTCAGGGCCCTGCTCGCAAAGGCCGTCGAGCAGCAAAGAGCGGGCGCCGACTCGCAAGGTCGAGTATACTCGCATTCCTTGGGAAGCAGGGCGGCCTCGAGCGGCCGCCCAATGGTGGCAAACACACTCAACTTCCCACCACCGGAGCCACTGCAGCTCCAACACCGACCCGCGAACGCGGCCTCTCCTGTGACCCTGGGCGGCGACCAACCTCGCCGCCAGCAGTCAAACCCATCGGCCGCACCCACATCATCAACAAGCAAAGCTGGCGCGCCACGCGCCCGACGACTGCGACACACCATAACCAATCGCCCGCGGCGAGCCCATGTCGCTCGGTCGACTCGGCCCCAAGTGCCGGACCAATGATCCGAGGCGAAGTACCAGCCAAACTTTAAGGCGAAGGAGATAGAAAAATCGACCCATCGCGACCCGCTGTCGCTCGACACATACCTCATGGCAATGGGGATCGCAGCCACACCGACCTGCTAGCCGCCCGTTACCACGATGATGGAGGGGCGTGCGGGCAATGGATAAACACCTCCCTCGGGACAGTATAGACTCACGGGAGATGCGCGACTTTGGTCGAACGCCGGTGCTCCTACACCGCGCCACCACTATCGAGGACACAGGCGTCGTCCGGGGACCCCCGAAGTCGACCATAGCTGGGTCTAACGGTGGCAAGAACTCTGGTACTACGCGTCGGCATCCACCCGGACCGCGATCCATTGCTTCAAGACCTCGTGCATCTGAGCCCTGGTCGCCAAGCTCAGCGACACTCGCACACTCGACAACATCCCGACCTCCTCGAGATCACCAAAGCGGTATGTGGAGGAAGATCCAAACCAGGAAACGACGGCGAGTCGGAGGTCAACGCCGCCTGGCGGCAATGACAGCAGACGGCGGTCACCTACGCTGACAACACTCGCCTCACCGGCAAGCGCCGCAGTGACGGGCGAGTCGACTTCGTCGCCAACGCCGGGCACGTGCAACGCGAGCCCAAGAGCTTCCGCCGCGACGGAGGACAACACCGCGACGGCGGCAATTTCAAGGCCAAGCCACGGTTCGACCCCGCGGATCTCCTTAACAAATCATGTGCGTTTCATAGCAGGGTGGGAAGCCCGCAACGCACACCACCGCTGACTGCCACACCCTCAGGGAGATCGAGAAGGCACGGCGAGCGCGGGAGGACCCTGACAACGACCCGCCAAACGGCGGAAAAATCGGCAAAGTGGCCGGCTCGCTCCATACCTTCACAAGCTTCAACACGAAGCACGAGAAGAAGGTCATCGCCCGCGCCGTCGCCGTCAACGCGGTGTCCTAGGTGGATGTTCCCCATTTCCTCAACTGGTCGGAGCAGCCCATCACCTGGAGTCTTCAAGACCACTCGCCACGCATCGAATACCCAGGTCGAGTAGCCCTGGTGGTCAAGCCCAAGGTCGGCGACTACTGGCTCCCCAAGACATTGATGGACAGCGGCAGCTCCATCAACATCCTGTACCTCGACACCTTCAGGCGACTGCGGCTCCTGCAATCGATGATCGAGACGACTCACACCATGTTCCACGGCATCGTCCCCGGTCAGAAGGCGTACCCGATCGGCAAGGTCACGTTGCGATCACCTTGACACCGGCAAACTTCCGCGCGGCGGATCGTCTTCGAGCTAGTGCCCTTCGACAGCCCCCACCACTGCGTCCTGGGGCGCCAGGCGTTCGCCAAGTTCATGGCAGCGCCCCACTACGCGTACAACGCGATGAAGCTCCCCGAGCCATGCGGCGTCATCACCATCAACGGCGACCCCGACATGGCCGCCGAGTGCGAGGCCAAAGGAGCCGAGCTCGCCGACACCGTCATCGCGGCGGAGACCAGCCACGCCGATGAGCTCGCCAAGTACGCGAGCGGGGTCAACAATGAAGACCCCACCATACTCAAGAAGCCCAACTCGGAGGGCGCAAACACCTCCACCTTTGAGGCCTCGCACACCCTTGCCGTCGAGCTGGTCCCGGCGACTCCAGCCCGACGGTGGCGATCGGGACGGGCATGAGCCCGGCATAGGAAGGCGCTCGCCGAGTTCCTCCGTGAAACGAGGACATCTTCGCATGGAAGCCCTCGACATGCCGGTGTCCCAGGAGCTCACGAGCACAAAATAAACGCCGACCCCAAAGTGCGACCCGTCAAGCGATCCGCGGCCCTTCAATGAAGAGTGCCGCCGAGCAATCGTCGAGGAGGTGCGGCGTCTACTACTGTAGGCTTCATTCGCCAATAAAATACTCAAGTGGTAGCAAACCCAGTCCTGGTCGAGAAAAAAACGGGACTGGAGGATGTGTATCGACTACACAAACCTGAAGCGGCCCGCCCAAAAGGCAGTTCGTCCTCCCGCGGATCGACCAGATAATCGATTCAACCGCGGGATCGGAGTCGCTATGTTTCCTCGACGCCTACTCTGGGTATAACCAGATCAAAATGGTTGTCGAAGACGAGCAGAAGACGGCGTTCATCACGCCATTCAGAGCCTTCTGCTACGCCGCCATGACCTTCGGCCTCAAGAACACCGGGGAGACCTACCAGCGGTGCATGCAAGAATGTCTCGTGAGCCAAATTGCCGCAACATCCACGTCTACATCGACGACGTGGTCGTAAAGTCCGCTCACCAGGGCGACCTACTCGCCGACCTGGCGGAAACATTCGCCAACATGCGAAAATACAAGATAAAGCTCAACCCAGGCAAATGCACCTTCGGTGTACCTGCAGGACAACTACTGGGGTACGTCGTCCCCAAACGAGGGATCGAGGCGAACCCCACGAAGATCGACACGATCGCCCGTCTCGGCAAAACCGAGTGCCTGCGCGACGTCCAGAAACTAGTCGGGCAAGTAGCGGCTCTCAGTCGCTTCATTCCCCTTTGCGAAAGGCGATGCCCCTATACCGCCTGATGCGCAAGAACCCCACATTTCAGTGGGACAAGGAGGCGGACGACGCGCGTCGCGACCTCAAGAAGGTGCTACTCGCCGCACCGCTACTCGCCGCCCCCGGCGTCAAAGAACCCATGATGGTTTACATCGTGGCTTCCGAGCGCGTCGTCAGCGCCGTCATGGTCGTCGAACGACCAGAGGAAGGAAAGGAGCGCCCAGTGCAGCGACCGGTGTACTACATCAGCGAGGTCCTCACCGAGTCGCGCCAGCGGTACCCCCATTACCAAAAGCTGGTATACGCAGTCTTCAGAGCTTAGCGACGCCTGCCGCACTACTTCCAGGAGCACCCGATCACGGTCGTTTCCTCGGCACCACTGCAGGACTTCATCCGCAAGCGTGAGGCGACCGGGCGGGTCGCCAAGTGGGCCGTCGAGATCGGCGTCCACAACATCAAATACGAGCCGCGAAAAGCGATCAAGTCGCAGGCCCTAGCGGACTTCATCGCCGACTGGGAAGAGGCCCAACAGCCAGAGAAGTTGTCATACCTCCATTAATGGAGCCTGCACTTCGACGGTTCCAAGAACGCGGACGGCGCAGGTGCAGGGATCGTGCTAACTTCGCCAAAGGGCGACAAGCTCCGCTACGTCCTCTGCCTCGACTTCAGACCCTACACCAACAACATGGCTGAGTACGAGGCCTTACTCCACGGCACGCGAGCGGCCAAGGAGATGAATGTCAACCGCCTACGCTGCTACAGCGATTCCGACCTCGTCGCAGGGCAAGTCGCTGGCACCTGCGACGCCGTCTCCCCCACCATGGTGGCGTACCGCCAAGCAGTGGACAAGTTGGGAGGACATTTCACAGGCTACTCCGTCGAGTGGATCGACAGGCGGAAGAACGAGGAGGCCGACGCACTCTCTCGCATCGGGTCGGCTCGACTCGCACCACCCGTCGGCGTCTTCCTCGACACGATAACCAAGCCATCAGTCTCTCCCCCAAGGGAGATCGACATCGGAGTCCCGCTCCAACCAGAGGCAGCCCTGGTCGCACTTGTCAACGAGCCAGACGACTGGACCAAGCCCTACATCGCCTACCTGGAAGCCAGCACCTTGCCGGCAGACGAGACGGACGCCCGGATGATCGCTTGCCGATGCAAGTCCTACATCATCATCGACGGCGAGCTCCACAAGCGCAGTGTCACCGGCGTGTTCCAACCCTGCGTCCAACCCGCCGAAGGACGCAAGATCCTCCACGATATCCACTCCGGCGACTGCGGCCACCACGCCGTCGCCCGTTCTCTGGTCGCCAAGGCTATGCGACATGGCTTCTACTGGCCCACCGCACACGCTGATGCTGTGGACATTGTCCAGCGGTGCGCCGGATGCCAGAAGTACTCCAACCAGACGCACGTGCCGAGCTCAGCACTCAAAAAAATCCCCATCAGCTGGCCATTCGCTGTGTGGGGCATGGACATGGTAGGCCCCTTCAAGAAGGCCCCCTCCGGCTACACCCACCTGCTGGTCGCGGTCGACAAATTCACAAAGTGGGTGGAGGCCAAGCCAGTTCGGAAATGCGACGGGAAGACCGCCACCAAGTTCCTACGCGAGCTCATATATCGCTACGGGTTCCCAAACAGCATCATCACGGACAACGGCACCAACTTCGCCAAGGGATCCATGGCTGAAGTCTGCGAAGAGCACCACATCCGGCTCGACCTCGCATCGGTCGCCCACTCGGAGTCCAACGGCCAAGCAGAACGAGCCATCCAAAGCATCCTCCATGGCCTAAAGCCGCGACTCCAAGTACCCCTCGAGCGCACCGCCGGTTGCTGGGTCGAGGAGCTACCCTCCTTCATCTGGGGCATCCGTACCTCGGTCAACAGGTCGACAGTATTCACCCCCTTCTTCATGGTGTACGGCGCCGAGGCAGTCATGCCCACCGATCTCGAGCACGACTCGCCACGGGTTTTCCACTACACGGAGGCTGCAAATGAACTCGCGCGCCAAGACGGAGTCGACCAGCTCGACGAGGCACGCGACCTCGCTCGGTCCCGTACCGCCATCTACCAGCAGGGACTCCGCCGCTATCACAGCCGGCGGGTGAAAACTCGCACCTTCCAAGAAGGCGACCTGGTGTTACGCCTCATCCAGGACAAGAAGGGCATGCACAAGCTCTCCCCTCCGTGGGAAGGGCCATTCGCCATTGGGCGAGTACGCGGCAACGACGGCTACTACCTCATCGACGTCCGCGGGGATGGCGAACTCGACGTCAAGAGACCATGGAATGTAAACCTCCTACGGAAGTTCTACGCCTAGAACCCGACATCGTACTCTCCGATCGCTATGAAATAAAAAGCGGTTACCGCAAATTGCGCCTACTCTCCATGTCTTGTGCCACTCGCTTTTCGTAATAACAGCGTCGCTAACCGCAGTCAACCTTTGGTACAGCGATAAACGCGGCTAAGTAGTGCGGTGCAAAACCGAGTCACCTCGGTCTTGCATCGTCCATAACGCCTACCGGATCCCCATCGAGTCGCTAGCTCGACTGGTTCTGAACCAAGACAACTGCCTTCGCTTCTTACAGCGACCATGGTCCTCCGCATCCTTGGCATAGCGACTCGAACGGCTAAGTACTACGCTCGGGGACTGAAGACCAGTTCATCGCGAGTGGGCCGGGAAAACGCCAAGTAGGAGAGCATGCCGGGACTGCGCCACTGACCTGACGGGCCAGGCAGGAGTGACGCGCTCAAACTAACGCGCTAAGTCCTCAACCACCCTCAAGTCGCACCTAGAACAACCAAGTACCACGCTCGGGGACTCGGCCACCCGACCTCGTTCGCAGGAAAAGCGGCAAAATAGAGCACTCAAGGAGTCGCCTAACGACTGGCTCTCCGAGCCCGGGCGAGTCGACCACAATGACAAAACACATAAAAACAACAAACATATCACATACGAGGTAAACACCACAAAAGGTCGGACGCGCTCGGGGACTCGTTCAAACATCAATCATAAACACATGACAAATACCAAAATATACACGATGTCTCATTCGATTGCATGTCGCATTGTCTCATGTTACAAAATATGCCCGCATGGCAGACCTGCTGCTAACGCCACAAAGACAAACTATCCTACTCTTCAGGCTTTGATGACGACTCGCCAACATCCCGGCGATTGCGGATGAATGGCGTGTACGGGTTCGACGGATACGTCGTCAGTTAACCCGCCATCGCCGTGCGGAAGGGCTGCTCGACCTGGAGATCACGATGCGGCGTCTTGGGATCGTTCGGCGCGACGACCGTCTCCTGGTACGGAAGGAGGTCGCCCATTGCCCACGCTCGAAACGCGGCGCGATCTTGCAACGAGGACCTCGGAAAGCTCCACCGCGCCAGTCGACGATGGGTAGCCACTCGTCACATCGTCGATGTCGAAGTCCTCGGGAAAGTGGGCAAGTCCAAGACTAAGTGCCGTCGCCGCTCCACGCCGAAACGCCGACCGCGTCATTAACTCAACGACCGCGGGCGCCTTCTCCAAATACCTCCACACCTCAACGAGGTCGCTGGGAATCACTTCCGTGGGCGATATCTCTTGGAGATAGGCACGGATGCACGTCGCCGACAACGTCGCCGAGTAGACAAGCATGCTTACACATTTCCGCGCGTCGAACGAGCTCGCCTCTTCCACGCTATCGATGATGCGACCTGCGAGTAGAAGACAATAACAAATACGACGGACACCACAAATGGCACAACCACTGGAAGGGGCAGACGGACTTACCAATCAACGGGCGGGCGAGTTCCGTGATGAAGCTTTGAAGTGACGTATGGTCGTCCTGAAGCCCAGCAACAAGGGCATCCGACACTTTGCGATCCTCTTCGGCGGCTGCAATGGCGGCCTTAGATCGCCCGTCAGCCGATCTCGCTTCTTCCTTTGCCTCCCGCAGCTCGCGCTCAAGGTTGGCGATCCGCTGTTCAGCCGCACTCAAAGCCGATTGCGCCGCCGCCAATTCACTAGCGGGGACAAGCCCCTGACGAGCTTCCTCTTCCTTCGCGGAAACAACCTGAAGCCCTTTGTTTGCCTCCTGGATGATGGCCAGCTCCTTCTCCGCGCGCTGCTCCGTGCGCTGTTCAGCGAGTGTGCACTCGGGGACTAGCAATCAAAAAATTCCTAAGTGCCCACCCGCCGAAATTCAGCGAGTGCGCACTCGGGGACTGGTACTCAAAGGAATTCCTAAGTGCCCACCCGCTGAAATTAAGCGCGTGCGCACTCGGGGACTGGATGCGAAAGTAAAAATAAGACATTAAAAGAATCAGGCCGCTGCAAAGCACCGACCTGATCCTCGGAGACTGGATGTACCTGGATGGCTGCGCCAAGCATGCCGTGGAGTTGTATCGCGTCCACGGACGCGAGGAGAGCCGGCGTATGCCCATGACATTGGTCGACTTCAGCATCGGCGGTCCCAGGAGTGTGGCTCGAGGGTGAAGTTCCACTCGCCGCGGCCGCCTTGGTCATGAAGCGCGGAAAGGTGGCGATAGAGGCACCTGCCCCAAAGGAGGTCGGCTCGGTCGTTCCAGGCAATGGAGCGCCCTCCTTCGTGGACGCGGCCGCCTGCGTTGCGGGTCCAGCTAGCGTGACCGCCGTGTCGTCGGAAATCGTGACGACATCGTCACCCTTGGCCTTCTTGCCGACCTCCGCAGAGACGACGACCTCGTCCGCCTTCCTCTTGCGGGAAGGGTCCTCCTCGCTAACGACGGGTGGCACCTTAGCCACAGTTGGATGGCCCATCCTTTTAACCCCGGTCCTGTTCAACAATCATGTAAGCAAGATAATTCAAGAGATTATGGAAGACAAAGGAAGGCGAGTGTACTCACTTGGCGACCGGAATGAAGCGTAGCCCCGTACGGAGGCCGGCTGGCTTCTCGATTCGAGGCCGGTCGTGAGCCCCATGTCAAGGACGTCGCGTGCCCAAGACACGGACGGCTTCTTCATCGTCGAGGATGCAACCGGAGCTTCTGTGACCTCTTCGACAGGAGCTTCCCTACGAGGCGAAGTCGCTACGGCCGGAGCATCCCCCAGCCCAGAGACTGGGGCGAATGGCGGAGGCATCAACGCCAGGGGCACCTCGATGGTGGCTGTGTCCAACGCGGCTGTCGTTGGCGGTGCCTCGTCCTTGGCCAGGCTGGGAGCGTCAGAACTGCTCGCTGAATGTGGCGGTGAGGCCGGCCTCGTCGGCTTGGTCTTCTTATTCCTCGGAGGTGCCTTCACCTCCTTTTCCTTCTTCTTCCTTTTCGACGGAGTCGCCTGGCGGCGCGAGGTAGTTTCTGGAAGATCGTCGTCGTCATCGTGACGCTCGAGGCTTTTACTTGCCTCAAGCTCTCGTTGACGTTGACCACGGGTCTTGCGGAGCAGTGGGGCGACTTCCTCTTCGGATTCGTCGTCGTTGTTGCCCTCGTCGCTCCCGGCATTGCCCTTGGCGGGAGGCGACTCGCCCACGTCCTGGACGGACGAGCTCGAGTTCTCATCGTCCGAAGGTGGGAGCCATCCTTCCACCACTTGGAATAACTGCAATGAATACAAGATGAAATTAAAATTACCGCGACTGCATAAACTGCGACTGCGAATGAAATGAGGCGATTACCGTTGGGGCTGGACGCTTTGCGGTATAGGGGGCGACCCCAGCTTGTGCGTCCAGGTACACCGCCTGGGTGATTTTCTTCAGCGCTGGGAGGTAGTCCTCCAGCTTCCACTCGTCGAGGCAGGCCTTCGCCGAGTCTTCCCGGCCCATGTACTGGTACATGTAGTGCTCGCGCCGAGCGAGCGGGACGAGACGCCGCCCGAGCCAACAGTTGTACAGGTTTATCGTCTGGAGGCCCTTCTTCTTCAGACCGCGGATGGTCTGGAGCATCTCGTCGACGACCATCCGCTGGTCGTTGGGGAGCTTGCCGACTTGGAGACGGCGCGACTCGGACCGATTGGCGGAGTACCGCGGGATCGCCGCCTCGCCCTCCGGGGTCGCCTCGGCTACGTAAAACCACGACTTCTTCCAATCGCTCGCTGCCTTGGCGGACAGCATCAGGTCGAAGAATGAAGCCTTCGACTTGAGCTGGAAGGTTAGGCCGCCTGCGGCCAGCATTGGGCCTCCCGCCTCCTCGCGGCTGATCCGTCCGTGGAACAGATCTTGCCATAAGGGGAAGTAGGGCCGGCAGCCCAAGTAGCATTCGCAGAACGCCACAAAGATGGCGAGCTGCTCGATGCTGTGGGGACCCAGATCGAGGCTGGATCCGTGGTAGCGAAGCGCCCGGAAGAACAGGGCGTGGGAACCCTAGCCCCGTTCAAGGTGGTGAAGCGAGCGAACTCCCTCTCGCGGATTCGGGTCGTCTCCGGCTGCGGAATGCGCCAACAGTGCGCCAGTAGGCGCCAGTGCCTCGCGGTGAAGCAGTTGCCCTCGTGCACTTAGATCTACCCACGGCTCGGTGGAAAGGGCCATGGCAGAGATTTCTTTGGGGTCGGGGATTTCAGGTCGCTGGATCGCGTCAAGGAGGCGAAAGGTGCGCCAATCGGAGGAAATGGTGAGAAGGTGGTTCTCGATCGCTGCCATTCCTCTTATATAGCGGTTGTTATCCGCCAAATCGAAGCCATTACTACGCCGGTGATTCGCCAAGGTTACCGTTGGATTACCCCAGCTAGTTTGACCATGTTTAACGGTCCAACCCACTCGACTGTGACCCTCTCACTATGACGGTGTTTTGCCGACTCGACATGCCAAAAGCTGCGACCGGATGATTGGTTTCTCCTTTTACGGAGCCCGACGAATCTGGATGTCCGCTCGAAGCCGTATACTCCGACCGCCAGCCACCTCGCCTAATCGGCGCGGCCTCGGGGACTCTTGATGGGGATATGCTTACGGGGTATACCAGCAGACGCGTTCAAGCGCCCAAGAACTGGTGAGTGGGCCTGCAAGACGGCGACTGGATTGAAGCCCAGCAAGGAACCAAGCGACTGGAAGCAGAAGGCCAGGCGAGTAGATAGGCCCAGTCGGATTAGGTTAAACGGGTACCAAAGCTTTAACTGAATCGGTTGAGATATGTAAGCCCTAGGGGAGGTGAGCCTATATAAACCTCCCTATAGGGCGAGTAGAGATACGTTCCATCATACACCCAAGCGACTAGCCTTGCGCCGAGCTGCCCATTGTACCACCTCCATAATACAATCTAGGAGTAGGTCTTTACCCTCGGGCGAACCTGGGTAAAACCGTGTCTTTGCCCTCATCTACCATGAGATGGCTGGCCGCCCTTGCCCATCGTTCTACTACTCGCTGCCGATTGCAGCATCTGCCGTGACCATTCCCACGATAAAAACCCAACAAGGCACCACGACAGAGCAATTGCAAGATTCATATAAATTTCAGGGGGCCACCCCACTAAGCTACCTGCGATGAAGTTGGCCGGCTCCGAAACTGTGGCATCCCGCAAAACCACTACTAGAAAATCGCGTTGAATTTGTGCATTGCATCGTCATCATCATGCATTGTTTGCCAAAACTATGTTTGCAAAACCCGTCTCTGTTTTCTAAACGCCCATCTTATTCAAACACCGGAAGCCGGGTCGCCGGACTATTTTGTTTTTATGCATTATCGGGTTGCAAAAGACTCGTTTGAAAACAAATACAAATTATAATTATTTTAGTGGGGCGATCGAGCGGGCGAGCGACCCGAGCGACCACCGGAAAATATAAACGGCCAACCAGCCCCATCTAAATCCTATTCCTACCAACTAGTCTACCCCAACCCATCCCTCCACCTCACCCCACCCAATGATCTGCTGCCACCTCAGTTTCCCTCTCCCCCTCTTCCAATCAAGTGCCGCCACGTCACCCTGGCCTCTCCTCACTCAACCCCCTGCCACCCCCACACAGCAAACACACACCGCATCCACGCACGCAACACGCAAGCGACGCACACCACACAGCAGCACCACCCCACCCACTCAGCCCCACCTGCGGGCCCCACACCGCCCTAGCCTATCTCTCTCTCAACCCTGCCCGCGGGCCCCACCCTGACAGCACCCTCCACCCACGCCTCTCTCCTTCTCCGTTTCTTCCTCCACTCGCCTTCCACCCCGTCGCCTTTGCCAGGAGGCAACCGCCGCCCCCGACGCTCACCTCTCCCGCTCAGCGACAACCTCCTTGGCCAGCGCCCTCCCTTCGCCTTCTCCCCTTGCCCCGCCTTCCCTTCTCGCGCCTGCCCTCGCTCCCGCCTCCGTCGCCTCCAACCTCGCTTGACCGCCGGCGCCCTCAGCGCGCCCGGCTGCGCCCGACCTCAGGCACCACCCCTCCTCGCCGCGACCCCGCTCCGCCCGCGACCCTCAAGCTCCGCCTCTCCGCGGCGTCCTGCGCTGGCCTTTGCCTGTTGGCGCTGAACCCGAGCCGGGCGTCGTTCCCGCCCGGCCTGCGCGCCGACTCGACCCGCCGTCCTCGAGCCTCGCCCGTGGCCACGCCCGCTCCGCCGCGGCCGCACGAGCCCACCCTCGACGACCTCTCCACCGCGCCTCGCCGCGCCCCAAGTCCCGCGTCTGCCTCCGAGCGCCGGCCGTGTCTCCCCTCCTCGCCGGCGACCCCGAGCTCGGCCCCAACGCCACGCCGGCCTCTGCAACCGCCGTCCGCCGCCCTGTCCCTGCCGGCAACCGCAGGCGTGGCCGCCGCTGGACCCTTCAAGCTCGGCCGCCGACCACCACGCTGCAGCGGGTCCGCGTCCGCCCGCGCCGTCTGCGCTTCGCTGCGTCGAGTCCCGCCACCGAGCCAGTTTGTTGTCGACCGTGTGTGCCCATCCGCAAGGTGTTCGAGTTAATGTGTGTATGGGACACGGGCCTCCGTGTGGCGTCTGTTTAGTGCCTGTCGTGTTTGGTGATATGTCTTTGGTAAAGACTATTACGGTCTCTCAGTTGACAAGATCAATTGCCAAGATCTCCTTCCGTACCATGACCTGAGCCGTCGGCGAGGCTGAGCGAACCGGAGATCTCCGTCCACGGAACCACAAGGCCGTTGGGTGGATCGACAAGGTCTACCGCTAACGCCAAGCTCGCCTCCATGAGCATAAGACACCCGTCGAACCCGAGGACCGGACACGGAGGTCTACCTCACGGAACACCGAGAACTTCCCCTGACGCCAAGGCCACCGACACGGAAGCGCCGAGTACTTCCTCGGACCCGATAACCGCCAAGATCATCACGAAGCAGTACTTCTTCAGGCGCCATGATCGTCGACATGACCCGAGACGCGAATGCGACAAACGGCTCGACGCGAACGCCTAGTACTTCTTCCGGAAAGCCAAGACCTACCCGATGGTGAGAGCGTTACGCCAAGATCTACCCTAGTCAACCGAACGCTCCCGAGGCCGTGAACCACAGGACCGACCGACCCGGAAAACCCCAAGATCGTCGAGAACCCTAATGTGTGAACCCCTTCCATAAACCCTATTTTATAAATGCATAATAACAATTTGATTGCATATTGAATTGTCATACTCGCATGCATATCTGTGGTATGGGGGCCTTATGCCGATTCACCTAATAATTAAATATGGGGCCCATATGCGGGCAAATCTAGTCTCATATTGGCCTCATTTAAATTTGTGTAGCGAACCCGATGCTATCTTTGGCCATGCTAAAACAACATTTAATATGCGGGGGTTTAAATAACTTGAACCACCTAAATAATTGTCGGGACCCCGGTTCCGTTTAATATGACCTAATTGCATCGAACCTTGCCCTGTCATCCCTCATGCATGCATCATGCCGTTCTTCTGCCTTAGTATTAAATAGTGCATCCGGTGTTTCTTCTAGTGTTTTGCTTCTTCGCGGATAAGGCCGTTGAGTCGATGTGAGCTTCGCCCCGATCTTCGGGAAAACCTTCGACAATGTTTTCAAAGTGAGCATCTCCCTCTTTCTACCTATCTTACTTTTATAGTCTTTATTTCCCTCCTGTTGATCTTTTGCTATCTGTGTTGCGATGCTTTAGTTTCCGTACCCTTGATATACCGTGCAGCCCTATATTGCCTTGGACACACCCTATTACATGTTGTTTGGTAGATAGTGGGACTTCTTGGCGTCGTAGTTGCTTGCTCAAGTGCTGATGTGTGTCGTCATATGCCACAGTTGCTGATGAATTGCCGCATGTTGATGATGGAGATGATGCTAGTTTTACTTATCGTCACTTTAAATTCTGTTTAACAACTAAAATTGAATAAGCAGAGGCATCGGTGGGTGATAGATCATCTTTGGTTTCGAGCATACTTGTGTCCCGTAAGACCCAGTACTTGATACTGTTCCTTGATTTTATGCGCTATCCACATCCGGAGGTATATGGGACCCCCCACAGCCGAGCTTGATTCAGTCTTATTTCTTGGGGCCACAAACTAGTTTGAGGTTTTATTTACGATCTGTACTTATGCCATGTTTACCGCTTTATTTACGATTGTGCGGTCGCACCTTTGTCTTGTTAGGATCGGACGATTTCGCGGTGTCGACAAGCCCGTTTGGGGTTCCCGATCGTTCACGGCCGTCCGTAAACCTTGAGGCCGTCTCGAGCTTGCTTACTCCGTTGCGGGTTCTACTTAAGGGTGGCCCCACAATATTTCTGAATCCTGTGATTGTTCGATCGTGAAAGCCTCGTTGGGTTTTGATTTGGTTTTCGAGGTTGATCGGCGTGTGTTGCTATTGGTGCACCCGGCGGTAAAACTTTCAAAGCCGTGTCGCGGATATGGACGACTTGGAGCCTGATATCTCGATCATAGACAAGCATAACTAAAGTTTCTGCTATAAATTTGACTTATAATGACTAGTAATCAGCTTCACTATAATGGAATGGCTAATTAATACGCCCACAATTGCTTGTTTGGTTGTCGCTTGCGACAATTGTATCGACTAGTAAGTATTGCAACTACTAGCAATTGGCTGAATAAAAGTACCAACAAGCTCTGGGTTTTGGGTTTATCTCATGATATACGTACGATTAGTAATTGTCTCAACTATCACGGTTTGGTTAACTAAAGTGCCTTGTATACTTTATCGGCGATTATCTAAACGACTAGTAAGTGCTTTTAGCGATAACTGAATAAATAAAACTGTCAACCGCGTGAGTTCCTCGGTTGACTTCCTCGTTTGGTCTCGAGGGGGAAACACCAGGATGGGTTTGTTTGTTGTTAGCTTCAGGTTGGATCCGGATAGGTCATTCTTACCCCTCTCTGATAACCGCCAGTTGTATCGAGTCTCTATAGGTTGTTTAGTGCATCTTTGCTGCCGCTCGATCCACCATACCTATGTAGGCGAGGACCGAATTCTAGCCTCGCCGTGTCTTGGCCTCGATCTTGGCGCTCCTTCTTTTTCCTTTGCCCTTTGTCGGCACCCTTTTGTTTAAGCAGGTTTGAGATCGGCGTCGTTAGCGGGGTTACCCTTCCGGCACAGGCGAGTTATGGACGCCATTGGTTATTCTTCAGGGCTCTTAGCCCCATTTGCATCTTGTCCGTAGCTGGACGCTCTATCGTTTTCAAGGTGATTTGGATCTTTGTATATAATATCTGTATTCTTGACTCATTGAGTCGTTGTTATATATATATATCTGTTCTGTGGGTCCCATCGAGGACTGTTGTGTAATGTTATTACTTCGTTCTCCACCCGCCGAAAGTGCTGGTGAGCACCTTTGAATCGTTTCTATGCGGGTTTGGCGAATTTTGCTAAAACTTGCATAGGTCCGATCGAGGGTGTTACTGAGTGGTATCGAGCTCAGCGATTGCGATACCCCACAAGTCCAGCCGTAGGATAACCTAGCTAACGGCGGTAGAAGTGTCAAAAACTATTTTGAAGATCGGTTGGATAGTTACGATTAGGTCTGATTTTACTCCTTACCCCTCTTTGATCCCTCTTATCTCGGCGTGTTTTGAATCGCTCTCTAATCTTTTCTTGAGTCCGGACTTCGTGGTTGGGTTCCGTCGTACCTTTGGGTTTCGCTTCCTCCTTGATAACGGTGTTCCATCATCCGGTGTTCAAGCTGCTGATGAAGCCGTCCGTGGTACCATCCTTTGTTCCTTGCTTGTGTTTCGGTGTTTTCCGGCGACGACATCCTCTATGCGATCCGATCTGATGCATCACTCCGTTGTTCGAACCTCGCTTGTCGAGATCTTGATCTAATTCCGAGTTGGTTGCATAATCCGCTTATTCTTGTGCAGAGTAATGGTTTGGGTGCGCGATGGACTGATCACCATCCGACTACTCTTATCATTCGCTCTTGTACATCGAATCGGTGGGTCCAGCAGCTTTACTCCGTCCCTCGGAGATAGAGGTGGCTTTAATTGTTGATGCCTCTACCTTGACCTTTTGTTTCAGTGTTCCCTCGATGATCCGGACAACGAACCTTTGTTGGTGGTGTCGCCGATTTCAAGATGGAGGATGAACTCGTTAGTCTTCATGAGGATCTACATGAAGTGAGAAGGCGAGAATGACCTTCCTTCCGGAACCATGAGGCGGATCTCGGCGAGATCCATTGTTAGTGGTGTCGGTGTGGCATCCCAAAACCACTACTAGAAAATCGCGTTGAATTTGTGCATTGCATCGTCATCATCATGCATTGTTTGCCAAAACTATGTTTGCAAAACCGTCTCTGTTTTCTAACGCCCATCTTATTCAAACACCTAAGCCGGGTCGCGGACTATTTTGTTTTGTATGCATTATCGGGTTGCAAAGACTCGTTTGAAAACAAATACAAATTATAATTATTTTAGTGGGGCGGTCGAGCGGGCGGCGACCCGAGCGACCACCCCGAAAAATATAAAGCGGCCCAACCAGCCCCATCTAAATCCTATTCCTACCAACTAGTCTACCCCAACCCATCCCTCCACCTCACCCCACCCAATGATCTGCGCCACCTCGGTTCCCTCTCCCCTCTTCCAATCAAGTGCCGCCGTCCAGCCTCTCCTCACTCAACCCCTGCCACCCCACACAGCAAACACACACGCATCCACGCCACATAACCATAAGCGGCGCACCACACCAAGACTGCACCACCCACCCACAGCCCCACTGCGGGCCCCACACCGCCCTAGCCTATCTCTCTCTCAACCACCTGCCCAGGCCCCACCACAGCACCCTCCACCCGCCTCTCTCCTTCTCCGTTTCTTCCTCCACTCTTCCACCCGTCGCCTTTGCGAGGCAACCGCCCGCCCCAGCTCACCTCTCCCCCGCTCAGCGACAACCTCACTTGCCTTGACCCCTCCCTTCTCGCCCTCTCCCGCAGCCCTCGCCTTCCCCTTCTCGCCGCCTGCCCTCGCGCCCGCCTCCGTCGCCTCGCCAACCTCTCGCCGCCCGCCCGGCGCCCTCCGCCGAGGCTGCGCACGCCCGACCTCCGACCCGACCACCCCCTCCCTGGCGACCCGAGCTCCTGGCCCGCCGACCCTCAAGCTCCGCCGCCTCCTTGGCGTCCTCGCCCAGCGCCGCCTGCCTGTGGCCAGCTGAACCCCGAGCGCCGTCGTTCCCCTCGCCCGCGGCCGTGCGCCTCGACCCGTCCTCCCGAAGCTCGGCGCCCGTCGGCCACGCCCGCTCCGCTGACGCGAGCCCACCCTCGGCGACCTCTCCACGCGCCTCGCCCGCGCCCAAGTCCAGCGTCGCCTCGGCGCCGGCCGTGTCTCCCCTCCTCGCCCGGCGACCCAGCTCGGCCCCAGCATACCACGGCCTCTGCAACCGCCCGTCCGCCGCCTGTCCCTGCGGCAACGCGGCGTGCCCACGCCGCTGGACCCTTCAAGCTCAAGGCCGCCGACCACCACCCTGCCGCAGCGGGTCGCGTCCGGCGCGCCCTCCTGCGCTTCGCCTGCGTCGAGTCCCGCCACCAGTTTGTTGTCGACCGTGTGTGCCCATCCGCAAGGTGTTGAGTTAATGTGTGTATGGGACACGGGCCTCCGTGTAGCGTCTGTTTAGTGCTGCTGTCGTGTTTCGGTGATATGTCTTTGGTAAAGACTATTACGGTCTCTCGAGTTGACAAGATCAATTGCCAAGATCTCCTTCGGGTACCATGACCCTGAGCGTCGACGAGACTGAGCGAACCGGAGATCTCCGTCACGGAACCACAAGGCCGTTGGGTGGATCGACAAGGTCTACCGCTAACGCCAAGCTCGCCTCCATGAACGCCAAGACACCCGTCGAACCCGAGGACGGACACGGCGAGGTCTACCTCCGGAACACCGAGAACTTCCCCTGAGCCAAGGCCACCGACACGGAAGCGCGAGTACTTCACTCCGGACCCGATAACCGCCAAGATCATCACGAACGCCAAGTACTTCTTCGGGCGCCATGATCGTCGACATGACCGAAGACCGCGAATCGACAAGAGCGGCTCGACGAGAACGCCTAGTACTTCTTCCCGGAACGCCAAGACCTACCCCGATGGTCGAGAACGTTACGCCAAGATCTACCCTAGTCAACCGAACGCTCCGCGAGGCCGTGAACCGAGACCGACCGAACCCCGGAAAACCCCAAGATCGTCGAGAACCCTAATGTGTGAACCCCTTCCCGCAAACCCTATTTTATAAATGCATAATAACAATTTGATTGCATATTGAATTGTCATACTCGCATGCATATCTGTGGTATGGGGGCCTTATGCCGATTCACCTAATAATTAAATATGGGGCCCATATGCGGGCAAATCTAGTCTCATATTGGCCTCATTTAAATTTGTGTAGCGAACCCGATGCTATCTTTGGCCATGCTAAAACAACATTTAATATGCGGGGGTTTAAATAACTTGAACCACCTAAATAATTGTCGGGACCCCGGTTCCGTTTAATATGACCTAATTGCATCGAACCTTGCCCTGTCATCCCTCATGCATGCATCATGCCGTTCTTCTGCCTTAGTATTAAATAGTGCATCCGGTGTTTCTTCTAGTGTTTTGCTTCTTCGCGGATAAGGCCGTTGAGTCGATGTGAGCTTCGCCCCGATCTTCGGGAAAACCTTCGACAATGTTTTCAGGCGAGCATCTCCCTCTTTCTACCTATCTTACTTTTATAGTCTTTATTTCCCTCCTGTTGATCTTTTGCTATCTGTGTTGCGATGCTTTAGTTTCCGTACCCTTGATATACCGTGCAGCCCTATATTGCCTTGGACACACCCTATTACCTGTTGTTTGGTAGATAGTGGGACTTGCGCGTCGTAGTTGCTTGCTCAAGTGCTGATGTGTGTCGTCATATGCCACAGTTGCTGATGAATTGCCGCATGTTGATGATGGAGATGATGCTAGTTTTACTTATCGTCACTTTAAATTCTGTTTAACAACTAAAATTGAATAAGCAGAGGCATCGGTGGGTGATAGATAATATTTGGTTTCCGAACGCCCACTTGTGTCCCGTAAGACCCCGAGTACTTGATACCTGTTCCTTGATTTTGCGCGCTATCCACATCCGGGAGGTATATGGGACCCCACGAGCGAGCTTGATTCTCTTATTTCTTGGGGCCAAACTAGTTTGAGGTTTTATTACGATCTGTACTTATGCCATGTTTACCGCTTTATTTACGATTGTGCGGTCGCACACTCTCTTATTTAGGATCGGACCACGATTTCGCGGTGTCGACCAAGCCCGTTTGGGGTTCCCGATCGTTCACGGCCGTCCCTTAACCTTGGGCCGTCTGAGCTTGCTTACTCCGTTATGGTTCTACTTAAGGGTGGCCTCAAATATTTCTGAATCCTGTGATTGTTCGATCATTGAAAGCCTCGTTGGGTTTTGATTTGGTTTTTCGAGGTTGATCGTGTGTTGCTATTGGTGCACCCGCCGGGTAAAACTTTCTTGGCCGTGTCGGATATGGACGACTTGGAGCACGATATCTCGATCATAGACAAGCATAACTAAAGTTTACTGCTATAAATTTGACTTATAATGACTAGTAATCAGCTTCACTATAATGGAATGGCTAATTAATACCCCACAATTGCTTGTTTGGTTGTCGCTTGCGACAATTGTATCGACTAGTAAGTATTGCAACTTCTAGCAATTGGCTGAATAAAAGTACCAACAAGCTGCTGGGTTTGGGTTTATCTCATGATATCGCACACGATTAGTAATTGTCTCAACTATCACGGTTTGGTTAACTAAAAGTGCCTTGTATACTTTATCGGGGCGATTATCTAAACGACTAGTAAGTGATGCAACGATAATCGAATAAATAAAGCGCCAACCGCGTGAGTTCCTCGGTTGACTTCCTCGTTGGTCTCGAGGAAACACCGGGATGGGTTTGTTTGTTGTTAGCTTCAGTTGGATCCGGATAGGTCATTCTTACCCCTCTCGATAACCGCCGGTTGTATCGAGTCTCTATAGGTTGTTTAGTGCATCTTTGCCCGCCGCTCGATCCACCATACCTATGTGGCGAGGACCGCGAATTCTAGCCTCGCCGTGTCTTGGCCTCGATCGACGCTCCTTCTTTTCCTTTGCCCTTTCGGCACCCTTTTGTTTAAGCAGGTTTGAGATCGGCGTCGTTAGCGGGGTTACCCTTAAAACGGCTTGGCCTGGGGGTTATGGGCGCCATTTGTTATTCTTCAGTGCTCTTAGCCCCATTTGCATCTTGTCCGTAGCTGGACGATCTATCGTTTTCAAGGTGATTTGGATCTTTGTATATTATATCTGTATTCTTGACTCCTTGAGTGTTATATATATATCTGTTCTGTGGGTCCCATCGAGGACTGTTGTGTAATGTTATTACTTCGTTCTCCACCCGCACGAAAGTGCCTGGTGGGCACCTTTGAATCGTTTCTATGCGGGTTTGGCGAATTTTGCTAAAACTTGCATAGGTCCGATTCTGAGGGTGTTACAGAAACGGACCCAGAGGTTTGTGACAATGGCTGTAAACGACTGGGAACCCGAAAGTGTGACTGGGCTTGTCGATACCGCAAAAACATTCCACGTTGGTTCCAAAGCAGTACAAGCGCTCCACGCGCAATCGTAAATAAAGCAGTAAGGCATGGCATAAGTACAGGATAGTAATAAAACCCCAAACTACTTGTGGCCCCAAGAAATCATATATGACTCAAGCTCTGGCTAGGGGGATTCATGGTCCCACATGCGGATAGTGCGAATATTCAAAGAACAGGTATCAAGTACTTGGGGTCCTATGGGACACAAGTGGACGGTTAAAACCAAATAACATCTATTGCCCACATGTTCCTCTGCATTATTTACTTACTTCAATTTTAGTTATTAAACGATAATTAAAGCCATGATCATCTCCAACATAAAAGCATAAAGCATTTATCCAACAATTGTGGTACTTGACAACATGCAACAGCAATTGAGCAAGAGACTGCGACACGCAAGTCCAACTATCTACCAAACAACAGGTAATAGGATGTGTCCAAGGCAATTTAAGGCTGCAAGGGATATCACGGGTACGAAAACTAGAGCATCGCAACACAGGTTGCAATAGATCAACAGGAGGAAATAAAGACTATAAAAGTAAGATAGGTAGAAAGAGGGGGGATGCTACTTTGAAAACATTGTCAAGATTTGTCCGAAGATCGGGTCGACACTCGCATCAACTCATCGGCCTAATCCGTGAAGAAGCAAAGCACTAGAAGAAACACCGGATGCACTATTTAATACTACGGTAGAAGATCGGGCATGGTGCATGTATGATGTATGACATGGCAAAGATGCAATGCAATTAGGCAATATTAAGTGGAACCAGGGTGCCGATAATTAATTATATGATTCTAGTTGTTTAGATACCCCACAATTTAGATGTTGTGTTAACATGGCAAAATATGGTATTCGGTTTGATGCATAAATTAAATGGAGCAATATTAGACTAGAAAAGCCCACATATGGCCTCCATATTTAATTTAGGTGAATCGGCCTAAGGCCCCCAAACCACACAATATGTATGCAACATGAAAATTTTAGTATGCAACAAGGTATATATCATTTAATAAAAATAAGGGATTGGAAAGGGGTCACACTTTGGTGGGGCGAAGGTCTTGGGATTTGGGGATCGGTCTATGGGTCTCTCCCGAGGGGTCCGTGAAGGAGTTCTCGATGCTCGTGAAGAAGACCTTGGCGTCGTGATGGTGAACTTGGTTTCCGATGATAGTGGTTCATGGGGTTGTTCGTCGGTGTCGATCTTGAGTCCAAAAATGGAAAAGGTGTTCTTCGATGGCGTGGTTTCTCACGGTCTCGGTGCGGTAGATCTTGGTGTTGTAAGCGGGATTCACGAGGGGTACCACGATGAGGCTTCGATAGCTGGGTCGACAACTAACCACACATTCTATGTAGACAAGTTTGCGAAGCCTAAACACATGTAGATAAGGTACATGTTCAGAGAACGAGCGAGACCACAAAAGTCTGCACAGGCACACAAGCAAAACATGATGGAAACCCATTGACGTCGACCTGGGCTCGCATTGTAGAACTTGGTCAGGTCGAGGCGGCACCAGGTGAGCCAGAGAGGCACCGGGGTCGAGGACACAACTATGGCCTGCAGAAGGGGAATGTCGAGCATGCGCGGGCATAGTGAGGAACGCACGGCTACCGTCGATGGCGAGTTTGCAGGGGCATTTGGCGGATGCCGGCGGCGCCATGGCAGGAAGGAGACATGGTCATCGGGGAGTCACGGCGAAGCAGTCCGGCTCCAGCGTCTGCGAGCCCCACGAGGGTAGGCGACGGCAGCACACGAGCGGCGGTTCGGCGATGTAGAGGGATCGGCGGCGCTGATGCGGCGAGGAGGTGCGCGGACCCGGCGACGTTGGAGAGGCGTGGCGCGAGGAAGGAGGAAGGCGCGGTGGCTTGCGCTGAGGCGAAGGCGACCGGCGGGGGCTCTGGCGGCAGCTTGATGGTTGGAGGATGCGGTGGGTGGAACAAACAATTTGGGGCAGGCGAGGAGGGTCACGATCGCGAAGGAGGGAGAGGGGCGGCGGTTAGGCACAGGTGGGGCCGGTCTCGCGGGAGTGGGTCGCTGGGAGCGTGCGGTGAGAGAGGAGGGCGGCTGCGGGCTGGTCACGACGTGAGCGGGAGTGGGTCAGGCAGAAGAAAGGAGAGGGAGGAGCGGGGCAGGCCTGGTCGGTGGGGCAGGGTATTGCGGGGAGGCTCACGGGGTGGGATGGGTTCCATGCTGCTGTTGGCAGGTGTGCGTGTGGGGATCCGCTCGGGGGTGGCGGCGGCATGGAGGGGTGAGAGAGGGAGTGGGATTAGGGTTAGAGCTAGGGTTAGGTGGAAGGGAATTTAGGGTTAGGTTTGGAGGTGGCCGGCTGGGCTTTCGGGCCTGGCTGGCTGCCTCCTAAAAATAATATAAAATTTTATGTATTATTTAAAAGACTTGTGTAATTTGTTTTTATACAAACAAAATATTCGGAAGGGTCCGGGGATTACTTTTGAAATATAGAGGGATCTTTGTAGAAAGCAAAACTAGGTTTCAAGAAAAAATAGTTTTAGTCAATTAGATGCATGATGATGCACAAAACAAAATACCAAGCGCTTTTCTAGTAGTGGTTTTACCCGGGGTGCTACAAGTTCCTTCCAGCCGGCGATGTCCACCTTCATATTGTGGCACTTGTCATAAAGGATGGTGACTACTTCTCTCAGCCGGTCATGGGACACTTTCTGAAAATTCTTCTTCTCCATTTGGATAGCCATCTTGTCCTTTAGCCAGGTCGGCAGTTCTAGGTTGATCTTTCGCCTCTTCTGATGCAACAAAAATATGTGGTTAGTTTCCACAATTTAAACAATTAACTAGAGTCAAAGTCATAATTTGAAGGACCGAGCAATGAAGGATTGTTCAAAATTTAACAGAATCAATTACTGGCACAGTCCTAATTCCAGAGATAATGTCAGAGCAATATAGGATTTTTTCCAATTCAACTAGATAAACTAGTGGCATAGTTCTAATTTATATGACAGAGAAATATAGCCTTTTCCCCAATTCAACAGGATAAAATAGTGACATAGTCCTAATTTCAATTTCAAAGAAATATAGCCTTTTTTCCCAATTCAACAGGATAAAATAGACGTTGCCACACGACGCATTTTCTGGTTTGTTTTGTGACAACACTCCCAGTACATAGATATTTTACGATGTAGCACAATTTTTACGTGACTAGACTATGAGATGCTCCTGGCGCCCCTGATAGGATCATCACCCAACTCTGTGTACCCGCCATCGCGCATTTCCAAACAACTTCCTCGCGCAGCATTGAACCATGGCATGACAGTGGCAGATCCTTACTGGTGGCTAACCATCCTGCGTCACCTGCTCATCGCGGCATTGTTCGTGCCTGCCGGTAGCCATCGGAGGCACCACGACATGTCCAACCGCGCCTGGATCCACGACATAGGCGCTCGAGGACACCGCGACATCGAAGCTTGTCGTACCCGCCGACCCGAGAAGCGTGTTACACCGGCCAAAACAGAGGAGCACAAAGAAGCAGCCAAGACGGAGGAGCGTCGGAGGAAAGCATGCGAGACCATCATGAAGAAGGGCAGGAGGAATAGAGGAGACATCGACAAGGACGACTCCGACTCGGGCAACGAGGAGGCGTTCATGGAGTAGGAGGCGTAAACAGAGGAGAGTGATGTCAACTGCGGGACTATGAGGATGAGGAGGACTCCGAGGAGAGGGCAGCGTATATACGAGGAGGGAGTTGCCGACTAGTCATCGGAGGACACCACCGCTGCCACCGATGAGGACGACGACGAGTAATGTTCTGTTGTTAGTATTGTTATTACTGCCACCTCCTGCATTGTAATTGTTGTATCTACAATGTCGTGTGTAATAATATTGGGATGTTGCTACTATAACAATTTCGTGTGGCCGTTAGATCAAAGAGGATCAACGGTTGGCTGGCACGATCTGCGTGACAACTGTCTAACCAATCAGGACGTGCTGGTTTCTATGTGAAGTATAGTAAGGGTTTTTCTGAGTATTCGTGACTAGCATAGAGGGAAAATCTGAGTATTCGTGACTAACATGGCTTCCAACCCTAGATCCCCCCCTCGCTGCCCAGAACATGGAACCACTCCCCGACATCGCAAGAGACTTCTCCAACTAGAGATTCCGTGGTGATTTGGAGAAATCTCAACTTTGCTTTTTCTAAACCCAAAAAACCGGCGTCTTCCCAAAGGAGGTGCAAGATTATGGCGCGCCCATGGGCCCGAGAAAATTTCCATGCATGCTACACCATGGTGCATGGCCATTCCTGGGAGGTGGGTATTTACCTTGTGGTGCAAGCATATATATTTTTTTGAGTTACAACCCACTAAATGTGATTTCTAACTATATGTACCCTATAAGACACACTCAATTTTAGGAAAATGGTTTGGGGTGCCCCATGGGTATCTATGCTAGATGCATGCTGGGTCCAAGATTGCACTCGACGGCGTTCACATTCAGCTTGGAGTTTTCGCCTTTTTGTTAGCACCAAACAAAATCTAAACAAATAAAAAAATGTGAAAATGGATCCTGGAGCCCTTGCGTGTGACCCACTTCCATCATAAAATCATAGGCAAGGCATACCAAGTCCTTTGGCACCCAAGGCACCATCAGGATGTCTATCGAGGTGTGAGCTAACATGGTTTCCAACCCTAGATTCCCCTCCCCCTTCGCTGCCCAGAACATGGAACCACTCCATGGATTGAGCCCAAACCCGGCACCTAGCTCCCTCCCGACATCGCAAGCGACTTCTCCAACTAGAGATTTCATGGTGAATTAGAGAAATCTCGACTTTCCATTTTCTGAACCCGAAAAACCGGCGTTTTCCCAAAGGAGGTGCAAGATTAGAGAGTGCCCATGGGCCCGAGGCAATTTCCACAAATTCTATACTATGGTGCATGGCCATTCCCGGGAGGTGGTTATTTATCTCGTGGTGCAAGCATATACTATATTTTTTGAGTTACGGCTCGGTAAATGCGGTTTCTAACTGTATGTACCCTATAAGAAACTCTCAATTTTCAGGGAAAAATGGTTTTGCGTGCCCCATGGGTACCAATGTTGGATGCATGCATGGGTCCAAGATTGCATCGACTGTCGGGTTGCCATGACCACCAGTGGGTTTCGCTGTTTATTTGGGCAGCACCAAACAAAATCTAAAAAAATGTGAAAACGGCTCCTGAAGCCCTTGCATGTGACCCATTGTCCTCATAAAATCATAGGCAAGGCATACCAGGTCCTTTGGCACCCAAAGAACCACCAGGATGTCAATCGAGTGTGAGCTAACATGGCTTCCAACCTTAGATTCCCCTCTCACTGCCTAGAACATGGAACCACTCCATGGATTGAGCCCAAACCCGAAACCTAGCTCTCTCCCAGCATCGCAAGCGACTTATCCAACTAGAGATTTCGTGGTGATTTGGAGAAATCTTGACTTTCCATTTTATGAACCCAAAAAACCGACGTTTCCCAAAGGAGATGCAATATTAGGGCGCGCCCATGGGTCTGGGGCAATTTCCACGCATGCTACACCATGGTGCATGTTCATTCCCGGGAGGTGGGTATTTATCTCGTGGTGCAAGCATATAATGTATTTTTTTGAGTTACGGCCCGGTAAATGTGGTTTCTAACTGTATGTACCCTATAAGACACTCTCAATTTTCAGGGAAAAATGGTTTGGGGTGCCCCATGGGGTACCTATGCTGGATGCATGCATGGGTCCAAGATTGCACCGACCGTCGCGTGGCCATGATTGCGGCGTTTCGCTTTTTTGGGCATCACCAAACAAAATCTAAGAAAAATAAAAAATGTGAAACGGATCTGGAGCCCTTGCATGTGGCCCCTGCCCTTATAAAATCATAGGCAAGGCATACCACATCCTTTGGCACCAAAGGTACCACTAGGATGTCTATCGAGTGAGAGATAACATGGATTCCAACCCTAGATTCCCCCCTCCTCACTGCCCAGAACATGGAACAACTCCATGGATTGAGCCCAAACCTGGAACCTAGCTCCCTCCCGGCACCTGGCGACTTCTCCAACTAGATATTTCATGGTGATTTGTAGAAATCTCGACTTTCTATTTTCGAACCCCAAAACCGGCCTTTTCCAAAGGAGGTGCAAGATTAGGGCGCCCCATGGCCTTGAGGCAATTTCCACGCATGCTACACCATGGTGCATGGACATTCCCGGGAGGTCGGTATTTATCTCGTGGTTCAAGCATATATACTGTATTTTTTGAGTTACAGCCTAGTAAATGCGGTTTCTAACTGTATGTACCCTATAAGACACTCTCAATTTTCAGGGGAAAATGGTTTGGGGTGTCCCATGTGGTACCTATGATGGATGCATGCCTGGGTCCAAGATTGCACCGACCATCGCGTTGTCATCCTCACGGTGAGTTTCTTTCTTTTTTGGGAAGCACCAAAACAAATCTAAAAAAATGTAAAAATGGCTCCTGAAGCCCTTGCATGTGACCCACTGCCCTCATAAAATCATAGGCAAGGTATACCAGGTCCTTTGGCACAAAAGGTACCACCAGGATGTCTAGTGTGAGCTAACATGGCTTTTTACCCTAGATTCCCCTCGAACCAGAACTTGAAACCACTCCATGGATTGAGCCCAAACCCGGCAACTAGCTCCTCTCGGCATAGCGACTTATCCAACTAGAGATTTCATGGTGATTTGGAGAAATCTCGACTTTCCATTTTTGAAACCCGAAAACGGCGTTTTCCAAGGAGGTGCAATATTACACGGCCCATGGGCGAGGAAATTTCTATGCATGCTACACCATGGTGCTTGGCCATTCCGGGCGGTATTCATCTCGTGGTGCAAGCATATACTGTATTTTTGAGTTACGGCACAGTAAATGTGGTTTATAAGCGTATGTACCCTATAAGACACTCTCATTTTTCAGGGAAAATGGTTTGGGGTGCCCCATGGGGTACCTATGTTGGATGCATACCTTGGTCCAAGATTGCACCGACCATTGCGTTGCTGCGGCCGCTGGCGGGTTTCGCCGTTTTTTTGGGCAGCACCAAACAAAATCTAAAAAAAGTGAAAACGGCTCCTAAATCCGTTTCATGTGACCCACTTCCCCCATAAAATCATAGGCAAGGCATGCCAGGTCCTTTGGCACCGAATGCACCACCAGGATGTCTATCGAGTGTGAGCTAACATGGCTTCCAACCCTAGATGTTTGAGCCCAAACCCGGAACCACTCCATATATTGAGCCCAAACCCGGCACCTAGCACCCTCCTGGCATCTCAAGCAACTTCCCCAACTAGATTTTTCTTGGTGATTTGGAGAAATCTTGACTTTCCATTTTGTGAACCCGAAAAACCGGTGTTTTCCCAAAGGAGGTCCAAGATAAGGGTGCGCCCTTGGGCCCGAGGCAATTTCCATGCATGCTACACCATGGTGCATGGCCATTCGAGGGAGGTGGGTATTTATCTCGTGGTGCAAGCATATAATGTATTTTATTGAGTTACGTCCCAGTAAATGCGGTTTCTAACTGTATGTACCCTATAAGACACTCTCAATTTTCAGGGAAAAATGGTTTGGGGTGCCCCATGGGGTACCTATGCTGGATGCATGCCTGGGTCAAAGATTGCACCAACCGTCACGTTGATGCGGCCGCTGGTTGGTTTCGCTATTTTTTTGGGCAGCACCAAACAAAATCTAAAAAAATAAAGAAAATGTGAAAACGGCTCCTGGAGCCCTTGCATGTGACCCTTGCATCGCCTCATAAAATCATAGGCAAGACATACCATATCATTTGTCACCCAAGGTACCACCAGATGTCTATCAGTGAGAGCTAACATGGCTTCCAACCCAAGATTCCTCGCTGCCTAGAACATGGAACAACTCCATGGATTGAGCCCAATCCGGCATCTAGCTCCCTCCGGCATCTGGCGACTTCTCCAAATAGATGTTTCGTGGTGACTTGTAGAAATCTCGAGTTTCTATTTTATGAACCGAAAAAATGGCCTTTTCCCAAAGGAGGTGCAAGATTAGGGGCCGCCCATGGGCTCGAGGCAATGTCCACACATGCTACACCATGGTGCATGGCCATTCTGGGAGGTGGGTATTTATCTCGTCTTGCAAGCATATATGTATTTTTGAGTTCGGCCGGTTAATGCGGTTTCTAACTATATGTACCCTATAAGACACTCTCAATTTTGGGGCAAAATGGTTTGGGGTGCCCCATGGGTACCTGTCTGGATGCATGCTGGGTCCAAGATTGCACCCACCGTCGTTGTTGTGGTCGTGGCAAGTTTCACCAATTTTCGGCACCAAACAAAATCTAAAAATAATTTTTTAAGCGGCTCTGGAGCCCTTGCATGTGATCCACGCCCTCATAAAATCATAGGCAAGGCATACCAGGTCCTTTGGCACCAAAGGTACCACCTGGATGTCTATCGAGTGTGAGCTAACATGGCTTCCTACACTAGATTCCCCCCCCCCTCGCAGCCCAGAACATGAAACCACTCCATGGATTGAGCCCAAACCCGGCACCTAGCTCCCTCCCGGCATCGCAAGCGACTTCTCCAACTAGAGATTTCATGGTGATTTGGAGAAATCTCGACTTTCCATATTTTGAACCCGAAAGACAGGCGTTTTCCCAAAGGAGGTGCAATATTATGGCGCGCCCATGGGCCCGAGGCTATTTCTATGCATGCTACACCATGGTGCATGGCTATTCTAGGAAGGCAGGTATTTATCTCGTGGTGCAAGCTAATACTATATTTTTTTTAGTTACAGCCTGGTAAATGTGGTTTATAACTGTATGTACCCTATAAGACACTCTCAATTTTCAGAGAAAAATGGTTTGGGGTGCCCCATGGGGTACCTATGTTGGATGCATGCCTTGGTCCAAGATTGCACCGACCATTTGCGTTGCCGCGGCCGCTGGCGCGTTTCACCGTTTTTTTGGGCAGCACCAAACAAAATCTAAAAAAAAGTGAAAACGGCTCCTAATCATGTGACCCACTTCCCCCATAAAATCATAGGCAAGGCATGCCAAGTCCTTTGGCACCGAATGCACCACCGGGATGTCTATCGAGTGTGAGCTAACATGGCTTCCAACCCTAGATTCCCCCCTCGCTGCCTAGAACATGGAACTACTCCATGGATTGAGCCCAAACCTGACACCTAGCTCCCTCCTGGCATCGCAAGCGACTTCTCCAACTAGATATTTCTTGGTGATTTGGAGAAATCTTGACTTTCCATTTTGTGAACCCGAAAAACAGGCATTTTCCCATAGGAGGTGCAAGATTAGGGTGCGCCCTTGGGCCCGAGGCAATTTCCATGCATGCTACACCATGGTGCATGGACATTCCCGGGAGGTGGGTATTTATCTCGTGGTGCAAGCATATAATGTATTTTATTGAGTTACGTCTCAGTAAATGCGGTTTCTAACTGTATGTACCCTATAAGACACTCTCATTTCCAGGGAAAAATGGTTTGGGGTGCCCCATGGGGTACCTATGCTGGATGCATGCCTGGGTCCAAGATTGCACCGATCCCGTTGCCACGGCCGGTGGGTTTCGCTATTTTTTGGGCAGCACCAAACAAAATCTAAAAAAAAGAATGTCTAAAACGGCTCCTGGAGCCCTTGGATGTGACCCACGCCTCATAAAATCATAGGCAAGGCATACCATGTCATTTGTCACCCAAGGGACCACCGGATGTCTATCGAGCGAGAGCTAACATGGCTTTGAACCCTAGATTCCCTCGCTTCCTAGAACATGGAACAACTCCATGGAGTGAGCCCAAACCTAGCACCTAGCTCCCTCCTGACGTCACAAGCGACTTCTCCAAATAGACGTTTCGTGGTGATTCTGAGAAATTTTGACTTTCTATTTTATGAACCCGAAAAACCGGCCTTTTCCCAAAGGAGGTGCAAGATTAGGGCGCGCCCATGGGCTCGAGGCAATTTCCACGCATGCTAAACCATGGTGCATGGCCATTCCTGGGAGGTGTGTATTTATCTCTTGGTGCAAGCATATCTGTATTTTTTATAGTTACGGCCCGGTTAATGCGGTTTCTAACTATATGTACCCTATAAGACACTCTCAATTTTCAGGGAAAAATGGTTTGGGGGTGCCCATGGGTACTTTGGATGCATGCTGGGTCCAAGATTGCCTGCAGTCGCATTGCCATGGACGCGGCAAGTTTCACCATTTTTTGGTAGCACCAAACAAAATCTATTTTTTTTTTGAAAACGGCTCCTGAGCCCTTGCATGTGACCCATGCCCTCATAAAATCATAGGAAAGGCATACTAGGTCTTTTGGCACCCAAGGCACCACCGGGATGTCTCGAGTGTGAGCTAACATCGCTTCCAACCCTAGATTGCCCCACGCCCATAACATGGAACCACTCCATGGATTGAGCCCAAACCCGACACCTAGCTTCCACCCGGCATCGCAAGCATCTTATCCAACTAGAGATTTCGTGCTGATTTGGAGAAATCTCGACTTTCCATTTTCTGAACCCAAAAAACCGGTGTTTTCCCAAAGGAGGTACAAGATTAGGGCCTTCTAGAAGCCCCCCATGGGGCCTGGTTGATTCTGCGTCCCAATTGTTAGGCACCGTTGGATTGGGAGAATTGTTGGAGATATGCCCAAGAGGCAATAATAAAGTGGTTATTATCATATCTTCACACTTATGATAAATGTTTACATACCATGCTATAATTGTATTAACCGGAAACATTAATACTTGTGTGATTTGTAAACTAAAATAAGAGTCCCTAGTATAGCCTCTTGTTAAACTAGCTTGTTGGTTAATATATGATCATGGTTTCCTGATCATGAACATAGAGATGTTATTAACAACAGGATCATATCATTAGGAGAATGATGTGATGGACATACTCCTATAGATAAGCGTAGCATAAAAGATCAAGTCATTTCAATAGTTCAATTGCTATATGCTTTCTGATACATAGTAACCTAATTCCTTCGACCATGAGATCATGCATATCACCTTTACCGGATGGATGCTTTGATGACATCAAACACCACACCGTGGCGGGTGGCTATAAAAGTGGCATTGAGTGTTGGAAAGTATTGGTGGAAACACATGGATCAAGAGTGGTATTTGTCCATCCACATGACGGATAGATATACTCTGGGCCCTCTCGGTGGAATGTCATCCAATTAGCTTGCAAGCATGTGACTTGGTCACAAGGGATCACATATCACGAGCGAAAAGAGTACTTATCGATGCGAGGTTGAACTAGGTATGCGAGATACCGACGATCATAACCTCGGATAAGTAACATATCGTGAGACAAAGGGAAATTGGTATCGTATGTAAGTGGTTCATTCGATCGCAAAGTAATCGTGAGAAATATGTAGCCATATGAATTTCCAGATTCCTCTATTGGTTATTGTTGAGAAGTGTCTCGATCATGTCCGCATAATTCACGAACCGTAGGGAGACACACTTAAGGATTCGACGTTGTTTGAGTAGTTATGGTATTATGAAAGAGACCGAATGTTGTTGAGTCTCGGATGGGATCCGGATATCACGAGGTGATCCGAATGGTCCGGAGAATAAGATTCATATAAGGAAAGTCCCGTTTGAGTTCGGGAATGATTAGTGTTTTCATCGGGAATGTTCTAGAAGGTTCCGGATTGTCCGGCACTCGGGGAAGGGTACATGAATGTGTCATTGCTCATTGAATGATTGCATCATGTACTAAGTGTTCTTGCTGTCCCAAATAAAGGATTAAATTGAATCCTAACAGAAAAGTCAAATGTCGGTTTGAAAGTCAAGCCAAAACAAAACTGTGGAAACAAGCAAGAGGAGTTGGAACCAACACGGAGGAGGAGTTGGACTCCTCCAGGCCAAGCCCTAGGCCGAGTTGGGAGGACTCCTCCCTCCTGGCGCCAAGGACCCCCTCCCATATAAGGAGGCAGGGCTCCTCCATAGACACATAACTTTCTACTCTAGATCTCCGGTTTAGAGCCGTTTTGGTTTAGAGCTTCTAATTGCTTTAGCCCGGTTTAGAGCCTTCTAATTGGTTTAGAGCCTTCTAATTGGTGTGTCTAATTACTAGACCACTAATAGCCTCTCTCATAAGCTCCACCATACTGCAGCTTAAGGCGAAGCCTGTGGGATTTCCCTCTACTTCGGTACCGCCGTTGTCTTCCGAATCGCGAGGAGAGTGCTACAACCTCCGGCCTGCTGGAACAAGGAGAGGAAGGTCTTCGTCGGTACGAGCGTGTGACCGATCGCTGGAGCGCTGCGGAGCGTGGCCCGGAAGGATCGTCTGGCGATCTTGAGATCGGAAGTGTGACTACATCACCCACGAGAATCTGCTCGTTAACCGCTTTGGAATCTTGAGGGTGAGTTCCTCTATCGACTCGTTGCTACAATCTAGTAGATAGATCTTGGCTTGTTTGTTTGTGCGATAGAAAATTTTTGTTTTCCATGCTACGAACCCCTCTGATGGTATCGAGCCGTGTCTATATGTAGATCATTGCACGAGTAGAACACAATGGTCATTGTGGGCGTTGATGCTTTATTGTCGATTGCTTCTTGTGTACTTTGTATCTTGCGGTATGTTGGGATGAAGCGGCCGGGCTAACCTTACATGACATCGTTCATGAGACTTGCTCCACGCTTAACATGTAACTTGTATTGCATAAGTGGCTTTATGGTGCATGTTTCTCCTAGCATAGTTAAGATCCAATTTACAACGGTGATCAACAATGCTAGTATCAATGTTGTGGTTCTTGTTCGTAAGTTAGAGCGACACTTATTGAAATCCCCAAACCACGTAAAATATGCAAAGAAAGTAGAGGCGTCTAACTTTGTTTTGCAGGGTGTCTGATGATGTGATATGGCCATGATTGTGATTGTATTTGATGTATGCAATGTTCCTTATTGTAAGTCGACAACGGCGAGAGCCATATGGTTGTCTTTAATTTATGTTAAGACCGTGTCTATTCAAAGTAGTTGTAATAGTTGAAGCGGTGGGCGACAACCATGGAGTAGCGTCATTGACCTTGATGCAATGCCGGTGATGATGGAGATCATGTTCGTGCTAGAAGATGGAGATCGGAAGCACAAAGAAGAAAAGGCCATATCATATCACATATTATGAATTGCATGTGATGTTAATC
Source organism: Avena longiglumis (assembly GCA_030063025.1). Classification (NCBI taxonomy): domain Eukaryota; kingdom Viridiplantae; phylum Streptophyta; class Magnoliopsida; order Poales; family Poaceae; genus Avena; species Avena longiglumis. The sequence continues at coordinate 220,974,563 of CP125976.1, read as the reverse complement.
CTTTATGCATCTTGTATTGCTTAGTAGACAGCGGTAGCATTATAAGATGATCCCTCATGCACATGAATTTCAAGTCTTAAAGTGTTCACCCTTAGTTAGCACCGTTGCTAAAGCTTGTTGTTTGAAACACCACGTGATGATCGTGTGCTAGATTACGCAAGTGTATACAACGTGAGCAAGCCAGATTTGCTCATGCGAAACTAAGGTTTGATCTTGTGAGCCTAGCATGTAAAGACATGGCCTCAGGAACCCGGATTACCGCAAGGAAGAGCATGAGTGATATAGTAGATAGGATGAACATGTTGATTGTTCGCCATTGAAGCTATATCAACTCTCGTGATGATCGGTTTTGATGTGGTGGATTTGGTTCGTGATCACTAAAACAATGTGAGGGAGATTGTTTTGAGTGGGAGTTCACCTAGATTAATTCCATTACTAATTAGAAATCAATTTATCATAAACTAAATCAAAGTGAATTTGCATAGTTGTTGTAGGCATTGGCATCCGTTTACCACCGTACGCTTAGTTATAATTGAGATGATAGAACTATATAATTCTGGTTAATTTACTTTCTGATGGTATCGTATTGTTTTGAAGTGTTAATATAAAGTTTAAAAGTCCTATTGCAAACTTTCGTAAGTTCCAGTTACTCCATGAAGTTTAATAATTGGTATTAAATCAGAGTGACAGTTCCAAGTTAGTATATGAGTGTCATGTTTGTCTCCATGATTCTTGATATTCAAAGAATTCTCTTAATATCAAGGTTATCTAGGATCCGAAAGAGTTATTTCAAACCATGATGTGTGGAAGATATTGTGATATCTGAAACAAAGTTTTGGTTGCAACATGATAGAGTATAATATGGCAAAAGTCATGTTCTCATATTTGATGAGAATTTGCAAAAGGTTGGAGACACTTGTTGTCCTGATCCTCCAAAAGGTTTTGGATAGCAACATTATACTCATAATTCATCGTTATAAGCTAAAAGTAGCTTGATCATGGACGATTCCATGTTAAGTGTGAATATTTGATGTAGGTAAAATGTTTACTACACCAAGAGATTACTAAAGAAAGGAATTTGAAAGAACACCAAACATTTGATGATGGTGATCTACTTCAAAGTGCAAGTCCAAAGACATTGGTATTTAACTATACGCTTTGGACTATGTGTCATATGTATGACTCCACTGTTGATGTTGATAGATTCTTTCAAATGAAAAGGAAATCTTGAAAGAGAATCTCATAAATATATGGCAGAAAAGAAAAGACTAGAATTGTTCAGTTTAAGTATATAGATGATATACATGTTATGGCTATATTCTTTGCTTATTAAACAGTGTGGTTCTTAAGTATTTGATACTGAATTTGTTGGTATGAATCGTCATACAAAACAACAGAATTCATGAACTATAGTGGCCTAAGTAATTAGCAAAAGAATATGTGATGATGTTCATCGAAAACAAATAAAGTGTTATTATGTTGCTCGTTAAACATCGAAGCTTGCCTTCAAAGATTTGTTTTATCAGGTATTATGAGAACAAAAGGGTTGTTCAAATAATTGCCGTAATCCATAAAAGATGGATGATTCGCAAATCTCGTTGGAGGAATCACATCCATAAAACTAGTGCTAAAAATGTCGAAAGACAAATTGATTGAAAGATCACTTAGGAAGTGACGTCGCCGTTTAAATTATATTGGAAAGAAAACATGAAGAAACTCCATATGGATGGAATTTTGGAGTCTATTTGATTTTGATCAAATGACGCTTGTGAAACTTTCCTAGAGATAATTAAAACTTCGTTCATAGGCCGAAAGGGAATGAATGACTAGCTTATTGGAACTAGTACATATTGTTGTATGAAATCCATTATGTGTAGTCAAGAGCGATGGATTTCAACTTCATATGCTTTCTCCGAAAATTTGAGTGAATATATGAATATTTACTTAATAAGGATGAAGTGTGAAATATTTGAAGAGTTCAAAAGACTTTCAAGATGAAGTGCAAAATCATTGTAACAAGAATATAAACAGTTTATGATAAAGATCATAAAGGAAGATATTTGAGTTACAGAGTTTAGCATAATACCTAAGATTTAAGGAATCGTTACATGGATTTGCATTTTCCCGAAACACCATAAGAGTATGGAGCGTTCGAGATATGTAATTAAACCTTGTTTGACATGGTAAGATCAAAGGTGTAATTTATAAAACTGCCATTATATTTTAAAGATTAAAAGCTTTAGAGATTACCGTTTTTCCACTGAAAAGAGCTCCATCATAATCCGTTGAAATGACACCATATAAGGTTATGGTTTGGGATAAAACCCAAGTAGTCCTTTCTTAAAACATTGGTATGCTATGCATAAGAAAGATGTGTGCAACCAAAGTCGGATGAACCTGTCTTTGTATAAATGTTAAGTATTCCTCCATAAAACACCGGAGACAAAAGTGTTTGTCGCTTAGAACCTCAAGTTTCTTTGAGAAGGAATTTTTCGTGAAAAGTTAAGTAGGAGGACAATAGAATTTTGATAAGGTTAAAAGAACCTTAGCTATATGTGTGGAGTTCTTGCTTGACCGAAAAGTGTTAGAGGCGCAACAAAGCTCATGGCTCACGTACCTCAAAGGTTGTGGTCACGGAGATCCAAGTTCCTATTGAAACAAGTAGGTCGGATAAACAATCAAATACCAAGATTTGAGGGTTGAATCATTATTTGAGAATAATGAACCGACTACATGCAAAGAAGCGATGATGGGCCCTGATTCCGTCAAATGGCTTGAAGCCATAAAATCCGTGATAGTTCCATACACGAGAAATCAAGTTTTGAACTTGAAGGACCCTCGAGAAAGGTGTAAGACCTTACAGTTGTGTCTGGATCTATAAAGAAATAGACATGGATGTTTTACATCTATGAAATAGTCGACATGTTGGGAAAGAGTTCACAACAATGTTCAAAGGTTGACTATGACAAGATTTGATCTGTCATAGTGATATTTAGTCTAGACGGATTAATGTAGCAACCACTACATATAATTTGTTATATGGTAGTTGAATAAACAAAACAAGTTCTTCTAATAGAATCGTTACCTAGGACATGTGCATGACACGGTTCATAGGGTTTTGTTAATTCAAAGGATGCTAAAAGCATATGCAAACTTCAATTGTTGAAGTGAGCATCGCGGAGTTGGAATCTTCACTATGATGAAACTGTTAAAGGAGTTTAATTTCATCAGAGACAATGAAGATGCTTGCATTTGCAAGAAATTAAGTGGGAGCGCTAAGACATGTTTCTAATACATTATGTGGAAGACATATTGTTGATTGGAAATAATGTATCTTTTATTAACACATATTAAGAATTTCATCCCGATGAAAGACTTAGGCAAAACCCAAATATTTAGCATCAATAGATGCTAATATGGTTATGCCAGAAGTACATAGACAAGATATTGAATGAGTTCAATATAGAAACTACAAGAAAGTTTCTTGTCACACAGAAAGGATTGAATGAGTTCAATGTTGATGATATATTCAAGTGTATTGACATTTGGTAAAGTGAAACAAATAATCAAGTATAGATTGATACTTGATGTATGAAATCACAAAGAATATTTATATCATACTGTGATATGTACAAATCCAGATATGTCCTATGCTCTAAATGTTGTGAGCATATACCAGAATGATTTGTAAGATGATCATTGGACAATAGTAAGGATATTCTTATGATCTTTTGGAAGAACTAAGAGTATATTATTTGTAAAAGTGACAAATAGATAGTTAGTTCATTGTAAGAGTACTACATTGATACTAGCTTTGTCACAAAGTACAAATTAAGTTTATCTCAATCTAAACTAAGGGTGGCACAATATAATGGAAAGTGAGTTCCATAATGGATTTGGATGAGTTCCAAAGTTAAGACATTGTGACAGATACTACAACAAAAGGCTAAGTATGACTGCTATTATAGCGAAAGAGGGCATTTGTGTCAAGTAGTTTGTTATCAAACTAGGTGTAGTTCACGAGGGATAATACTATGAAGATATATTGTGTGACAATATTATCAACATGTTTTAACCCCAAAGAACTAAAGGTCACCGAAAGACCAAATTTATACAAAGCCATCTCATTAGAGAATGAGTGATGCGAGAGGCAAAGACATGCAATTACACACGGACTGGAAGTGTCGATCCGAGATCGTTGACCACTAGCAATCGTGTACATACAACACCCAAAGCCATAGGTGTTGAAAACACAAAGGTTTGAAACTAGATTATTGACTCTAGTGCAAGTGGGAGGCTGTTGGAGATATGCCCAAGAGGCAATAATAAAGTGGTTATTATCATATCTTCACACTTATGATAAATGTTTACATACCATGCTATAATTGTATTAACGGAAACATTAATACTTGTGTGATTTGTAAACTAAAATAAGAGTCCCTAGTATAGCCTCTTGTTAAACTAGCTTGTTGGTTAATATATGATCATGGTTTCTGATCATGAACATAGAGATGTTAACAACAGGATCATATCATTAGGAGAATGATGTGATGGACATACTCCTATAGATAAGCGTAGCATAAAGATCAAGTCATTTCAATAGTTCAATTGCTATATGCTTTTTGATAAATCGTAACCTAATTCCTTCGACCATGAGATCATGCATATCACCTTTACGGATGGATGCTTTGATGACATCAAACACCACCGTGGCGGGTGGCTATAAAAGTGGCATTGAGTGTTCGGAAAGTATTGGTTGAAACACATGGATCAAGAGTGGGATTTGTCCATCCACATGACGGATAGATATACTCTGGGCCCTCTCGGTGGAATGTCATCCAATTAGCTTGCAAGCATGTGACTTGGTCACAAGGGATCACATATCACGAGCGAGAAAGAGTACTTATCGATACGAGGTTGAACTAGGTATGCGGAGATACCAGCGATCATAACCTCGGATAAGTAACATATCGTGAGACAAAGGGAAATTGGTATCGTATGTAAGTGGTTCATTCGATGCAAAGTAATCGTAGAAATATGTAGAGCCATATGAATTTCAGATTCCTCTATTGGTTATTGTTGAGAAGTGTCTCGATCATGTCCATAATTCACGAACCGTAGGAGACACACTTAAGGATTCGGCGTTGTTTGAGTAGTTATGGTATTATGAGAAAGAGACCGAATGTTGTTGAGTCTCGGATGGGATCCGGGATATCACGAGGTGATCCGGAATGGTCCGAATAAGATTCATATAAGGAAAGTCCCGTTTGAGTTGGGAATGATTCCGGTGTTTTCATCGGAATGTTCTAGAAGGTTCGGATTGTCCGGCACTCAGGGGGAAGGGTACATGAATGTGTCATTGCTCATTGAATGATTGCATCATGTACTAAGTGTTCTTGCTGTCCCAAATAAAGGATTAAATTGAATCCTAAAGCAGAAAAGTCAAATGTCGGTTTGAAAGTCAAACGCCAAAACAAGCGTGGGAAACAAGCAAGAGGAGTTGGAACCAACTTTGGAGGAGGAGTTGGACTCCTCAGCGCCAAGCCCTAGGGCCGAGTTGGAGGGACTCCTCCCTCCTGGCCAAGGACCCCCTCCCATATAAGGAGGCGGGGCTCCTCCATAGACACATAACTTTCTACTCTAGATCTCCGGTTTAGAGCCGTTTTGGTTTAGAGCTTCTAATTGCTTTAGCAGCGGTTTAGAGCCTTCTAATTGGTTTAGAGCCTTCTAATTGGTGTGTCTAATTACTAGACCACTAATAGCCTCTCTCATAAGCTCCACCATACTACTTGGCTTAAAGCGAAGCCTGCGGGATTTCCCTCTACTTAGGTACCACGCGTTGTCTTGCCGAATCGCGAGAGTGCTACAACCTCCGCTGCCTTTGGAACAAGGGAGAGGAAGGTCTTACGTCGAGTACCGAGCGTGTGACCGAGCTGGGGCGCTGCGGAGCGTGGCGCGGAAGGATCGTCTCAGCGATCTTGAGATCGGAAGTGTCACTACATCACCCACGAGAATCTGCTCGTTAACGCTTTGGAATCTTCGAGGGTGAGTTCCTCTATCGACTCGTTGCTACAATCTAGTAGATAGATCTTGGCTTGTTTGTTTGTATGCGATAGAAAATTTTTGTTTTCCATGCTACGAACCCCTACAAGAATGGACGATAAAGATCGTCCTTTGCAATAGCGATCGACGAGTAGGCATTTCTGCATCCCTATTGTCACTGGAGCCTACCTCCTTGACTTTATAAAAGCGACCGTGTGGCTGAAGCTGAAACCCAGTTCATTCCCTGCAACTCGCGTCAGCACAAGTGTCGAATTGTACATGAAGAAATGATGCCTCGCCATGGAGAGGCCTCGTATCAGATTGCACAAGGCCGAGTTGTTCGCCCACTACGACATACTCGCGCCACCTCTAGCGAGGCTACCGGACGGCTACGAGCTTAGCTTCGCGGGATACTGCTTGCCGCTTTTTCGTGGCATCGCATTATTGAGGAAGATCGAGGCGCCACCTCCAGTGCCGGGCGGAAGAGGGCAATGGACCTATCTGGCCTTTATCTTGGCCAAAGCGGTTCAGGAGGAGCAGGAGGCATTGCTTTGTCCTTGCAGGCTCACCGTCTGCAGATCCACCCGATGTGCGCAACCACGAAGGAGGAAGCGCTTCTAAGCGATGTTTGGGCGTATGACCTCCACCGTCATCGATCTTGCGCGTGCAACACTCATGAAGAGGAAGCGCGGGCTCGTCCTCATCGATTTAGACTAAGAAGCGGACAGCGACAAGGAGGACGTCATGCATGACAAAGACAACGTGTAACAACCCTAGTTTTATTAAATAGTAATTAGGGTTTGTATGTACATTCATGAGCATCATCCTTTTAAAATGCATAGAATAAAATAATCACAAAACCCTAAACCCTATTTTCCTTCTCCCTTTGAAAACTTTCAAATGGTTTTAAAATATTTGAGAACTACCAAAAAAAGTAGAGCCCAAATGCTTATAAGGGCCCTAGAATATGTTCAGTTTATTTTAGAAAAACCTCTGGTATTTTAAATATTCAAAACAAATATGAATTTGAAATTAAAAAAGAGAAAAGGCAGAACAGAAATAGAAAAACATTTTAGAAAGAAAAAAACTTCTTACTAACTCTATCTGGGCCGAGCCCATCTTCCCTTTCTCTTCTTTCTCGCTCAGCGCCGCAATAGCCCCCCTCTCTCTTCCCTTTCTCACATCCCATCTTGGCCCACTCACAACCCATCACCGGCCCATACTGGTTCGACCTCCTCTGTTCTTTGTCGTCTTCGTGATGGCCAAGCTCTATGGCGGCGCCATCGTCAATCTCCACCGCTTCGTCGCCGCTGTCCGTCGAGCCCCTGGAGATGGATAAGAACGTCGTGGAGTTCTAGCCTTATCCTCCCCTGGCCTTATCCCCTCCCCGCAACCTCTCTCTCTCTCTTCCTCTGCAGCGCGCTGAAACCCTAGCCTCTGCCGCCGTCTCACTCTGCCGTTTCCGGCCTCCCCTCGGTCAACCGAGGCTGCAACCAACTCTGCCTCGTCGCGTTGGTTCATCTCCCAGAAGGAATCGGGCCGAGAAGACCTCTATCGCTGTCAATGGTCGCGCCTTCTCTGACTCCAGCCGCCGTGTTCATCATCGATTCGAGCCCGTTAAACCGCCTTACCTCCTTATCGGCACCATCGCATTCATGGTGAGCTTGCGGTCCTCATAGACCGTTCAATTCATCTCTCCCTCTCATATCGGTGCCGCCACAGCCACTGTGAGCCCGCCGCTGTTCTTCGTCTGGTGCCTCCGGTGACCATTACGGTGGTGCCACCGCTATTAGGTTCGCCCTACTCAGCTCGTTCAAACTAGGTACTCCCGTAGCCTTGATTTCTCTCCTCCATCATCTATTTTGCCGTCTAGCGTGTGGTGGTGAGCCACCATGGCCCCATGTGGGCGTCGTGGCGTCGACGTGGCACCTCGTGGCGATGGCGTGGGCCTTGACCAAACCACTCTAGCGTGGCATGTTGACTGACCTAGGGGCCCGGTCGTCGGTGGTGAGGCTATCTTAAGCTTGGGTAAAACAACCCCAACCCTAGTGACATCACGGCGTAGTAAAGGTTTTAAAATTGATTTAAATAATTTGAAAAAATGACTAAAACTTGTAAATTCAATAACTAATTCATTTTAAATTAGAAAAATACAAATAATATATCAAAATGTTCGAAAAATGAGACATATATCATAGCATTATAATCATGCCTTTGTTCAACAAATTCAATTGCATGTTTAATTATAAGAACTAAATTTACCCTCTCATATGAATTGAGTTTTCCGAGTTAGGGTTTACACCCTCGGCCACGATTAAATTGTCAAGCATGTCTTAGGGGTTTATTTCAATGCCATTTAACTTGTCATATCATCATCCTTGCTTGAGAATTGCATCGATGCCATGTGTTGAATGTTTCCCTTTCTTTCAGGTATTTGGCTCTTCCTCGGTAGAATCGAGATTGAGATTAAAGACCGAGATGAACACCGTCGAAGTTCAAGACCAATACTTGACCAAGCGTAATCAAGTCAAGTACTAGGTGTTCAAGCTCTTCTTATTGTTATCAACAGCAAAGGCAAGAAGCCCCACATGATATAATCCTATGATTTCAAGCATTTCAATTCTTGCCATGTCCATACGATTCTAAAGTCTTTTATCGATAGATAGAGTAATCGTGTCGATGCATGTTCCTTTATACCCTATACTCCCGATCCTTGCTCCTAGCATAACTATGGTTTGGCTTGTGAAGCGTTGCTAGAGCTATTATCTACATTGTGCTTAGACATGCTTAGTGTTACCTTTGGTCCATCCGATTGATGAATCGAGTGCGAATGAACCTAGTTTGACAGATGGCGTGGTATGATCATAGATGAAAGTTAAACATGCTAAGGCTTGTATGGGAGGCCAAAGTGGGTTGTGGTTTTGTAGTCCCATACTTGCCACCCTTAGGACCCGATGTTCTTGCTTCTTGAACAAAGGCAGCGTCTGACCACCAGGGCAGAAACCCCTCGACCAACTAACTGGTGAGTAGATTTCATGTGTCACATAGTTCGGGCGTTCCATTCGACATATGCATTCTGGCTCTTCTCGAAGGAGGTGAAGGAGGTGCATTCATACGGTAGGTAAGCATGGCGGGGAATGGGAGATGCCGGCATCCGTAATCTCAAACCTTGTTCACATCATTAGGGACCGACTTGGGACTCGACCCTTCTGGCGGCATCTCCCTAGTCGTGAGTCATGCTCTCGTGAAAGCAAAGGTGGTCGTGTCTAACCACCCTCATCGGCCTTCAAGGAAGAGGGCTAATGTCTTGGCATTAAGAGAAGGTTAATGCGTGTGGGTAAGTTGTACACCCTTGCGGGGTTATTAATCTTTTGAAAAACGCATCCATGATTATAGGCGACTTGGAAAGCGGACGTGAAGATCATAGAGAACTTGAACCTAATCATAAAACTTGGCAAATTAAGTAATGTGCTTAAGGATGCTTCCTCGGGATCGAGGTGATCATAGATAGGTTCGGTGATGATGATTTGGTGGATAACAAAAGATGATCAGAGCTAGTGATACAACTCTCTTATCCCCTTTTAAAATATTCTGATTAGTCGAGATTCTTCTCCCTCTTGTTTTACTAAACAAAGATGGCTTTATGAAAAATAACTCGACCATCCATAAGTCTTGCGGAGTACACCCTGTACTCACCCTTGCTTTGTTGATACTTTTGCAGCAAAGTAGGTGTTACCATAGAAGATGAGTTCTTCATGGCATCGACATCAACGAGTATCTTGGAGTTCCCAGTCAGTAGTCTGGGATCTGTGGATTGGACGCCATCATTATGCTTCAGGCGTCTTAGGTCATTTGTTAAGTTTTCTATACTTAATAGCATAATTTTCCTTCCGTTGTTTGATGTTTGTGGTCAGTGACCTCTTCTTGTAATGTTTTAGTTCTCTGCTCAGTTATGAGCTTGCTGTAATAATTTTTGTGTCGTAGGGTCACTGTTGTGTTATCAATTCTCTCTCTGTATGCTTTCAAGATTAGGTTACGCTTATGTTCAGACGAAGGTCTAGGATTTGTCTAGCCTTAATCCCGGGGGTGTCACAGGTTTTGGTATCTGAGCACTGCCGAATGTAGGAAACCCTTTCTAATGGTCGATGTTGAGTCTAGTGTTTGTGAAAACTATTTTAGAAGATGAAAATTATGTTATAAAACTCTGGTATGCTTCTTTTTATCCTTATCATGTTTCGCTCTAGCTCTGGGTTACCTTATCTTGTGTTGATTTGTAAAAGTTTTGCTATCTCGTCTCTTTCTTCAAAGCATAGGTGCCTCTTCAGGCATGTCGTTTCTCAACCAGTTGACCTAGTGTTAAGTTCTCTAGAGTTTGGTGTGTGTGTGTTTCTTGCTTCCCTTGTTCCGCTTCACTCGAGATTTCTTTCCATCATGATCTCTCTCTTTTGGGATCATGTTTATGGTTCCAGTGTTCGATTCTAGGTCTCGAGGTTTCCTTTTGCCTCGTGTGCCTCCTTTTCATTTTTGGGTATTTCAGTTGTTTTTCTCTTGGAAGTTATCTCGTGATTATTATCTTGTAGTGTACGCTATGTCACTCAAGTAGTAGTTATTCCTTTCTTTGGGTTTTAACCCTCGGACTTGAACCTAAGATCCCCAATTGTCTTTGGATTTCGTTGTGAATCTTGTACATGGCGACCTTTAAACCAAGATCCATTTTGTTGACTCCTGTGGTTAATGTTTACATTACCTTAGAATGGCTAGTACCTTATAGTATATCCTTCAAGCTTGTTGATATTGTCGCTATTGAGCAGTGGCGATAAAGGACTTCCTTACCACATGTTAAGGCGGATGTTCTTTAATGGAACCAAATAGATCACGACAAGAGTTCTCTTAGTGAGTCTCTCATCTATACTCATGACTCTGCCACACCTCTCTTTTTACCTTTGGCTTTTGGAATATTGTTAAGTTATCGTCCACATCTCGGGATTCTATTGAGCATGTTCTTTCTTCCTTCTTTGTTGTTTTCCGACCTTTGTCTACCGGTTGGTAGCCAGCGATAAATGTGCATTGGTATATTCAATGCAAGATACACTGTGTTAGTCAAGATAAACCATTACGGGATGTCGGGAGAAACAAACTTGACCTCGTTGTTTCTAAGACCAGGTCAAAGTGTTGTAATCCATGAGATCAATAAGCGTTGATGATCTTATGTTCTAGTCTACCTTAGAGTATCACATTCCTTTATATGAAGAGGTCATCTTGAGTCTCATGACCTTCTTAATGAAGTGACGCCCTTACATATTTTACCTACCCTTCCTTTGAGTTGTTGGCGCTCGAGAATGCGTGGGCATAATAATGTGGCCATCTAAGATTCTCGGCAATTCTAATTGCTTTGAACTCAAGGACATTTGTGTCATTCATATTGTGATTGATTAACCCTATCACTAAGCAAAGGATGATTGTGCTACCAAGTCCGTTATTCTAATACGCTCTCTTGGTCAAAGAGTTAGGTTCGTGCAAAACTACGAGACTATGTCTTATTGACTTACCTAGCAAGTTTCCTCTTGAGCTCGGTGACATATCGGTGGTTCGTGATATTCTAGGCGTCTTTTTAGAAGTATCGTCATGTTGCCACATGACCATTATGTCAAGTTTTGAGTAAGATGGTTCTCTAAACTACTCCTTTCTCCAAGGATCCATACTAGGTACCCTGAGCTAGTTGGTTGAACTTAAACAAAACTTGGAGAGTTTTAAGGCGGAAGTTCTATCCAACTCTGTTCCTCTTTAAAGGGATGTCTAGTTTTGTTACGTGTCGAAGAAAGATAGTATCTCCTTTGTGGATATGTTATCTTTCCTGCCATTGATTTGATTTGGTCAATCGTCAAGTCAAACTCAGTTCCAAGGACTATCATGTCGATGTATCCACTTGTGATGTCTCACTTAAGTACATCTTCATGTCCTCTGGTATGACGAATGTCTATGCCTTGTTCATATAACATATGAGTCCATATTTTGGAGTATCATGATAAGTTTGTTATTGAGCCCATCGATGACATTCTTATCTTATCCATGTTATATTAGTCTCATATGGAGGAGTTGGCATTAATGTTGGAAACCTTTGACAACCATCTTAGTGTTACCTCGAAGTATGTGTTCTGGATGTTAGAAGTGACCTTCTGCGATTCAGATGCAAATGTTGAAAGATGTCGTCGTCGTGGATTCAAGAAGAGTTATCTTTGTTTCCTTAGGAATCATTCCAAGTCAATCAAGCATGTGCAAAGAATTATTGATATGGTAGGTTGATACCTTCACATATCGAGAAGATCCTCAAGCACACCACACCAGATTGATTCATCATGGAAGATAAAGTCCAACCAAACTTGATACCTCCTACATGTTTCCTAAATAGGATTCAATTGTGTTTCGTTGCAAACAATTCATTTATATGCAATTATCTTTTGATAAATTGTTATCACGTGGGTTACGCAATCTAGCTCATCTTTTAGAGCTTGACATTGAATCCCATGTCTTGAGAATCTAGCGACTTTACCTCTCATGGTAAATGTTGCACCCTTCATATTTGGACATCTTTGAGTCAGTATCTCTCCACTTAACCAAAGTTGAATCTCAAGCAAAAATGATGGTTGGTGTCCCTCAAGTTTTGACATAGCTATCTTTGGACATCCGTAAGATTGATGTAGTGGTTGGCACAATCGATCGGAAAGACCTCTTGACATATCCCTTGAATCAACAATAACAACCACTCTCCATAAGGCTTATTCTATGATTTGTTATAGGAGTTGTGCTTATGGTTTCCTTTGTATCCAGTCAGGCCTTTACTTGATGACTGGTTAAAGGCTTGTTAGTAGCTGATATCGGTGTCTCAAACATCAAGAGAACATTTAAAGTAGTGTTGCTAAATGTCTCTCGGTCGATCCTCAGACCCTTTTATGATGGCAAGCGTCTTGTTATGCCAAGTACTTGGAGTCCGAGAATGAAGTTTCTTTATTCTCGTGTCATCGGAATCTTCTAAACTATTCATATTGGTGGTGTAAAGTGATATCACGATCTTTGGCAAGGATTTTGATAGAACCGGATGAATAAAGATTTTCCTCCTCTCCTTCTTAAACATTTTGAAGAGAGAATATGATTTTGGTGATCGAAGTTCCTCTTGTTACGTGTTCCTTGTGGCTCTTACGAGTCCTCTCCACCAAAACACCTTTTTGTCTTGGCCTTGTGTTGAGCGAAAAGTGACCTACGTGTCAAAAGTAGTTCAACAACTTGGTTTTGTTGATATCTATCTCTTCCACTGTAAAGCTCTATTAAAATTTAGTAGAGGTTTATATCTCGAAGTCTATGGTCATGTTACATCTGTTGGAAGTTTCTTCCCTCAGAAGTTTACCCTCTTCTGCAAGTTGCATGGTCTCAATCCTTATGAAGACCATCTATCTGACAACATGAAAACTTTCTCCTCGTGTTTCCTCGGTTACCTTGAAGTGTTTCATGTTTTTTGACTCTAGAGATGTTTGTGAAACATCTATCCATGAGTTGACCATGAGATACTCAGTTTTTGGTTTTGTGCCATTCCTTCTCTTCCTTAGTGTGAGTAGCCACCTCAAAGTTGATGAAGTGCTTCGTCCATTCGTCATGGTGGCATGTATCAACCACTTTGAGAAGATCGTCGAATTTTAGTGTGACCCTGTTCCTTCTATCTTCCTACCTAGGAATCTCGGGACGAGATTCTTTTAAGGGGGATAGAATTGTAACAACCCTTGTTTTATTAAATAGTAATTATGGTTTGAATGTGCATTCATGAGCATCATCCTTTTAAAATGCATAGAAGAAAATAATCACAAAACCCTGAACCCTATTTTCCTTCTTCCTTTGAAAACTTTCAAATGGTTTTAAAATATTTGAAAACTACCAAAACAAAGTAGAGCCCAAATGGTTATAAGGGCCCTAGATTATGTTCGGTTATTTTAGAAAAACATCTGTATTTTAAATATTCAAAACAGATATGAATTTGAAATTACAAAGAAAAGATAAAACAAAATTAGAAAAACATTTAGGAAAGAAAAAACTTCTCCTAACTCCATCTGGGCCGAGCCCATCTTCCGTTTCTCTTCTTTCTCGCTTTCGTGACCGTAGCATCTACATCTCTCTTCCCTTTCCGCATCCCATCTTGGCCGTTCGACCCATCACCGCCCATACGGTTCGACCTCCTCATTCTTCGTCGTCTTGGGCGACAACGCCAAAACTCTATGGCAGCGCTACCGTCGTCGATCTCCACCGCTTTGTGACACCCCCGGGATCAGGGATAAACAAATCCAAGACCTCTGTCTGACATAATCTTAACCTTGAGCTCGAGAATATCTAGTGAGGAATCGGTAACACAACAGTGACCCTATGACACAAAATTTATTACAGCAAGCTCATGACTGAGCAGAGAATCAAATTATTACAAGCAGAGGTCCCTGACCACAAACATCAAACAACGGAAGGCAAATTATGCTATTAAGTATAGAAAACTTAACAAATGTCCTAAGAGGCCTGAAGCATAACGATGACGTCCCAGTCCATAGATTCCAGGCTGTCGGCTGGGAACCCCAAGCTACTCGTCGGTGTCGATGTAGTACCAAACTGATCTTCAGGGAACACTTACTTTGCCAAAAGTATCAACAAAGCAAGGGTGAGTACAGGGTGTACTCAGCAAGACTTAAAGCTGGTGGAGTTGTTTTGCACAAAGCCACTTTTGTTTATAAAACAAGAGAGAGAAGAAGCTTGTCTAATCAGAGTATTTTAAAAGGGGATAAGAGAGCGACGTCTTCGAAATATTGATCATCTTCTTTGATATCCAACAAATCATCACCATTTACCAAGTAGGATCACCCCCTCTTACCCATGAGGAAGCATCCTTAAACACATGTTGATCTGCCAAGTTTTACGATTAGGTTATAGTTCTCTATGATCTTAGAATCTCGTCACCAAGCGTTCATAACCGTGAACACAACTTTTCGAAAAGATTTAACCCTGCAGGGGTGTACAACTTACCTACGTACCAACACTCTTAATGCGGATCATTAGCCCTCTTCCTTGGAAGGCGGCGGAGGTGGTTGGCCATGACCTTACCTTTCTTTTGCGAGACCATGAGTCACGCCATAAGTATGGTTCATTGTGGTCAAATACCTAAGCCGGTGCCAAAGATGTGAGGCGAGGTTGGTTCACGGGCTCCATCGACCCCAAGCAACCCGCCGCTTACCTACCTATTATGATGCACCTTTCACCGCCAAATCTTTCAAAAGGTTTTCAATGCGTATCGAATGGAGCGCCGAACTATGTGACTCATGGAATCTACTAGGCAAGTTAATCGGTGAGGGTTCCCAAGCCACGTGGTATACGCTCATCTCGTTTCCAAAGGCAAGGACTCGGGTCCTAGTGGTGGCAAGCATGGGACTAGAAAAATCACATCCCACCATATCCTCCCATACAAGACTTAGCATGTTTAATCTCATATCACCTCGATATCATCTCATCACGTTCTCATGTCATACTAGATTATACGCATCGATACATCATGCGGGAACCCAGGACTCAAAAGCTAAGCATGGCTAAGAAGAACATAGATAAGCTCTTGCGGTGCACAAGCCAAACCTAGTTATAGCGGGAGCGGTGGATTAGGTAATATAAGCTCAAATGAAGTATACAGCAGATAGGATACTCTATCTATCGATAAAAGACCATAGTAGAATCATATGCATCATGGCAAGGATAGAAATGCTTTGAAATCATAGGATTATATCATGGTGCGTCTATGCTTGCCTTTGCCGATTGATAACCAATAAGCGGATCTTGAACCTTGTACTTGACTTGGTTACGGTTGGTCAAGTATTGTTAAATCGATCTTGAACTTGATGGTATTGATCTCGGCTGCGATCTTGATCTCGATCTCGTATTCTACGGGAAGAACCATACACGAAAATAGAGGAAACAATCAACAATGGCATCGATGCAATGCTCAAACAAGGATGAAGATATGACAAGTTAAATTGTATTGAAAAGTAACCCTAAAGCATGCTCGACAAATTAAGCGGGGTTAGAAGTACAAACCTAACTCGGGAAAACTCGAGTATATGAGAGGGTTGATTAGTTCTCTAATTAAACTTGTCTTGAAAGTTGTTGAACAATGCATGATGATAGATTAAATAGATAGGTTTCATTTTTCTGAACATTTTGATATATTATTTGTATTTTTTTGTATTTATAAATTAAAAGTTATTGAATTTCCAATATTTAATCAAATTCTGCAATTATTAAACCAATTAAAAACATATACTGCGTCAGCATGACACAGGGCTGACGTCACCAGAGGGGTTGGGGCGTTTGTCACTGGGGCTGAAGCTACCCACTGGTGGGCAGGAGGCAGGCCACCTCGGTGCCCTTGGGCATCAACGGTCCATGTGCCATGTCGACACCACCTTGGCGCCACGTCGGCATGTTGGCGTGAGCGGATAAGCGGCGAAATGGCACGGGAGGCGGCGGGGCGCGGGGTTCTGGCGTGCTTTCGATGCGCGCGTCGTCTTTGGACCACGAACATGGCCGACAACGACAGCGGCGATGATGGAAGGTGCTCATCACGGAGGCAACAAAGAGGAAGAGGAGGATTGGAAGTCTTGGGCTGCTCGGTGGCTCACCGGGATGCGGTTTGTGTGGTCGGCGAGCAGGATGGCGGAATCGACAAGGATGGCGGCGAAGGTCATCGAGACCGAGGTTGCGATTGAGGCGATTCGGACCACGCCATTTCCTCTGTCACGGGCAAGCGAATAGGCGGGCAAGGGAATCACTCACGGGCCCCAACTGGTCGAGGTTGGCGGAAATGGTGGCCGGTGAGGTCTAGAGCTAGGGTTTGACTAGGAGGAAAAGCAGGGAATAAGGAAACTTGGGTTCGTCGGCTCGAGGAAGTACTTGTAGGCGGCCAAGGCGGCGAGTATCACGGCGGTGCGCATCGTGGCGCGCGGCGGCGACCTCGCCTGCGCCAGCCGCTTCTCGACGAGGAAGGCGGCGGAAACAACGCAAGAGGTATGGGCGGTGGGCAGCGTATGGGCCAATTGGGCTGAGGTTCACTTCTGAGGAGAAAGGGAGGAGAGGAGAGGAAGGTGGGTTGGTGGGCCGGCCTGGATAGGTTAGCTTCTCTGTTTTTCTTTTAGAAAATTTTTTGTTTTTAGTTTTGTTATTTCTGTTTGTATTTCCAATTTCTAAACTATTTTGAATCTGTTTTGGGTACTTTTAAAATTACCAGAGATTTTATAGAATATATGAAATTACTACAAGGACCCTTCTAGTCCATTTGGTCTCCAATGTTTTGGTTGTTTTCAAAATTCAAAACATTTGAATTGCTTTTCAAAGAGAGAAGAAAACTAGGGTTTTAGGGTTTTGCTTGACTTTTCTTAATGCACAATTTCAAACATGATGCTCATGAATGCACAAACAACCCTAATTACTATTTAACTAAATCTGGGGTGTTACAATTCTATCCCCCTTACGAGAATCTAGACCCGAGATTCCAAAGGTAGGAAAAGAGAGAGAGAAAGAAACAGGGTCACTCTAAGGATAAGAGGGAAACACACTAAACAACACACATAGTATCTCATGGTCAACTCATGGATGGAGTGTTTGGAAACAACTCTGAGATGACAAGCATGAAACAAATAAAGGTAGCGGAAGAAACAAGAGGAGAAGGTTCCAAGTTGTTAGATAGATGGTCTTCATAAGGATTGTGACCATGGGACTTAAAGGAGGTATTGAAGCTTCTGAAGAAGAAATCTTCAAACAGAAAGAACGTGATCACAGACTTCGATGAGAAACCTCTACTAAATGACTTAAGTAGAGATTTTAGGTTGCAAAGATATGGATCAACAAAACCAAGCTGTTGAACTACTTAGGGTTACTCTTTCATTCAACAGAAGGCCAAGATAGAAAGGTGTTTTGGGGGAGAGAACTCCTAAGAGTCACAAAGAACATAGATCAAGAAAAACTACAGATTACCAAAATCATAGTTTCTCTTAAAACATGGTTCAGAAAACAAAGGAAACTCTTTATTCATCCAGGTTTATCAAAATCTCTGCCAAAGATTATGATATCACTTTACACCAATAGATGAATAGTTAAGAAGATTCCTGATGACACGAGAAGAAAGAAACTTCATTCTCAGAATTTAATTACTTCGCACAACAAGAGACATTTAGCAACACTACTTTAAATGTTCTCCTTTATGTTCAAGAAATCTAAACATCAAGTAAAGGTCAAACTTCGGATACAAGAGAGACCATAAGCACAAATCTTATTATAATCATAGAAGAAGACTCATGAAGAGTGGTTAGTAAGCCAATTTCATCATGTACTTTGGAGATAGCCGTCGATTCCAAAAACATAACTCTTGTTGAACTAAGAGATGATTGGTAAGGAAAACATTATTGGCCCTAAGCAGATGGCACGACTTCACTAGTGGCATCATAGAAGCGAGAGTTCATAGAGGTTTTGGATACCGATGATCGATGCAAATTATGCGACGAAAGAAGCAAACCAGGAAGGTGTTCTTCACGGATGCCGTTCGATGTTGTTAGGCGAGGATGTAGTGGATGCGAGGCCCCTGTTGTGGCTGAGCGAGGCGATAGGCGTTGATCGGATCTAATGAAAGCTGCCATGGCTTGTCGGATAGACCGCGGGCTCCTTCCTGTATTTTTAACAAAGATTGTTGTTTCTTTGTAAGTGTTGATGTGGTCGTGTTTGTTCAAAGATTGCAATCCGATGTTCTGTGAGCTGTTGAGATTTTCGGACATATCACTCGATGAAAGCATTGTTGTTGTAATAAGTCACAAGTACATTATAGTTGACATGATTGTGTTTGCTGAGAAGATGTGATAAATTTGTTTATGAGATTATGATTGTTGAGAGATTGTAATATAATGTGATGTGAGATGTTGGGATTTTGGGACATATCATTCATTGAAACCATCACTGAACAAGGTGATATATAAATACCTTGTAGTTGACATGATTTTTATGTAATATAGTGCTCCGTGGGATCGATGAATTTGACTAATCATTTGGATAACTATCTATTACTTAGAAGGAAGTACTATCATGGATGAACGAGCGTAGGGTTTAGGAAAAAAACTTACTAAGTAGGAGACAATGATCTATTGGACGCACAGGTCTAGGATTAGGAATAAGGGTTAAGGGGTTAGTACAATAAACAGTTCATTAGACCCTAAACCATAAACCATAATCCTGTATTGTTCAGTGCATAAGATTTTGTATGTTGCTATAAGTCAAACAAATTGGAAAGGAGGAAGTACATGATTAATATTAAAAATTAAACTGAAGGAAGAGAAAAACCATTAGATATGAGATAGTAATCCAGCCATGGGATATTGTATTAATTAAACCATTGTAGCATGGCAATTTAGTCAATGTTGCAATGTTGATTCACTTCACTTTCCCCACTCATTCTCTCTCCACTCACTACCCTCCTCTCCCTCTCCTCACTGTTGCTGACACGTCGCCGCAGACGCATTCGCCATGCCGCCCTGGAACGACGAGGACCACCAGTCGAGCAGCAATAGCTTTCTCTCCGACATCGAGTCTTCCCTCCCCGATGTGAGTTCCTCTGTTTTCTCGACAATGGTTAGGCATTGGTAATTACCTCGACCCAAGACTAGAAATATGCATGCAATCGTGTTTATTTCTAGCTTTTCGTTCTCTTATAGGTACCACTCATGATCTCGACCCGATTGGGAGGGCCTAGATCTCGATTGGGAAGTACCATGTGACCATGGGCTAAAACTGAGGAAATATGTTGCATTTGAAGACAGTAACACTAGAAGAAGGTTTTTGGGTTGTACAAATTAGGTTTTCTTTCGTTATGTATAATGGCGACATGAAGAAAATTGTGTAGTGTTATGTTGATAATTAGGTCCCTTGTTTTTTAGGTTGGCACTGTGTAAAGCGATGAGTGGGTGGATCTTGGTGGCGGGGCACTTAAGAAATGTTTGGCCCGGTTGTGGGATATGTATGAGCTCAAAAGGTCGGGGAGATTTATAGATGCTCGTGATGCATGGATAAAATTACAAGCTCTTGGTAGGAAATAAGGAGCTAGAATAGGAAATCAAGCATTTGCGGTCGAACTAAATGACATAATCAATGGGAGCTTGGTGGTGGGAACACGTAAGATTTAGAAGGCGAAAAGGAGAGGATCAGCTCATGGAAGAGAATAAGAAGGTAGATTACTGCATTGCGGGCTGTTGAGCGATCTAAAGAAGGGCGCAAGGTGATCAAGGACAAGATCTGAGATGATCAAGGAAATTTTAGATGAATAATTTGTGTCATGGCAATATATGAAACTAGTTTTTTATATTTTCTCTTGCGAGTCCCCACAACCCTTTATTTATTATAGAACAGTCTCAAGTTTATTTACAAACATATATGCGGAGAATAAAAACTAAGAACTATCAGAGCAAGGATAGGATGTCAAGCCATAATGATAGTAAATCCTTATGTCTATCCTTTAACCTATGAATAAGCAAAGTAATATCATAAACAATACCAGCCTTCCATCCTTTGAAGGTTGGTTTTAAGTTCCTGAACACCTAGTCAATTCTTTGCTTCTAGTTATTCCAACATGCAATGATTGTAACCTCTAAGAAGCAGGGCCCTTGGAAAGATTTAAAAGCTCAACAGAAAGTTTCCCTCTGGGACGCATCTATCCATTGTAGCTGAATATAATTCCACACTCTAGTGCTAAAATTGCACTAAAAGAATATATGCTTCCAATCCTCATTGACTCCAGTAGGACATAGTACACAACCATGATTTTCAGTGACCTTCCAGCTCCTTCTAAGCAGCATATCCTTTGTATTCCATCTGTCATGAAACAATAGCCAAGCAAAGAACCTGTGCTTGGACATGCATCTGCTCTCCAAGATACTCTTTGAAATTAATTCAGTGGGCATCATTGAAAAATAGTGCTTATAGAAGAGCTGAGACTTATAGACCTCTTTACTTAAATTACAAATCCACTTGTCCTCCTCCTGAGAGAGACTTACTGAGCCAAAAATTTCCTGGATTTTATTATATTCCTGAAATTCCTCAACTGACATAGGCAAATAAAAGGCATCATGTAGATTTCTCAATGTACCCACATCTCTGTCAGAAGCCATCTTGTCTCTAGCAAAAGAGTATATCCTTGGGAGTTTGTTGGCTAGTAATTCTGCATGCCAAAGATCATTCCAGAAAAGAATGCTAAATCCAGATCCCACGGTGCACTTGGAGATGGATCTCCATTCATCCACTAGTTTTAAAATCCCTCTCCATCAGAAAGAACCACAAACAGTAACAGCATGAGGGACAGATTCATGATAATAGGAATCCTAACTAACCTTACCCATGGCAAGTCAGCATTATTATAAAATTTATCCAAATTCTTAATCAATAGTGCTTCTGAATCTTTAAATCAATGACTTCTAGTCCTCCTTTGTCCTTAGGATTACAGATCATGGGCCATGCAGACAGTGAGTTAACTTTCTCCTGGTTTTTTGTTTTCCTCCAAAGGCATCTCCTTCTTGCCTTATCCATAATGTCAATAGACCCTTGAGGTATTTGCAATGAGCACATAATGTATGTGGGAAAGGAAGACATAATATAGTTTTCCAGAATAAGACTGTCCCCATAAGAAAGAAAAGAAACCGTTGCATTTAACCTTATCTCAACCCTATAAATTAAAGGAGAGAAATCCTTTATTGTGGGTTTAGGTATGCCATGGGTAGTCAAGGTAAGTGAAAGGCATAGCAAGCGACATTGAAAAACAATGACCAAATCGTGGCCTCTCCATTAGAGATTTATTGGGATCATTGAGGATTTGTGGAAATTAACATTTAATACATAAACTTAGCATATTGTATAAACAAATCCTTCAATACTTTCAGCTGATTTTCTTACGCATGCAAAATGATCGGTATCATCGCATATTGGACAATTGGATAGGCCCTTCCATTGGAATATGCACTTTCGAGTTCCATCAATGAAAGCCTTATTTACCATGCTGTAATAGATCACCTCCCAAGACATAAATTAGGGGTGAGAGGATCTCCTTACTAACACCCTTTTACAAGCAAAACTCTGTCCTAGCACTCCATTTTAAAGTACAGACGATGTACCACTTTCAAGGATATTCTTGAGTAATGCAATGAACTTATTGGGAAAACCTTTATAACTCAAGACTTGAAGAATAGCATGATGCTCAATTGTGTCAAATGCCTTTTCAAAATCAATCTTGAAGACTACAATTTTCCTTCTTGACTTCTGACATTGATAGAGATATTCAAAACACCATCCTAGACAATCCTGTATAGTTACATCTTTAATGAAACCATACTGATTTGCATGTATACAACATCCCGGGCATAGATTTCAGTGATGAATTTTAAACAAGAATTGGTCAGAGATATAGGCCTTAAGTCATTGACAGACTGAGGAGCAAGTTTTTTGGAAATAAAGTAATATAGGAGCCATTATACTTTCCAGGGAAATTCTCTCATTATGAAAATCATTACACAACCGAATGAAATCCTTCTTGACGATGTGACAAATTTTTTTCACAAA
Organism: Avena longiglumis; assembly: GCA_030063025.1. NCBI lineage: Eukaryota > Viridiplantae > Streptophyta > Magnoliopsida > Poales > Poaceae > Avena > Avena longiglumis. The sequence continues at coordinate 220,951,865 of CP125976.1, read as the reverse complement.
TAAACCATTAAAACCATTAGGTCCAGGAGCCTTATCACACTTCAAAAATTTAACCACCCCCTCAATTTCCTTAAATGCACATGCTTTCTAAGAATGGATAAACATTAGGTCTAGGAGCCTTATCACACTTCAAAAATCCTGAACTTGACTTAGAATTATGGATAAATTTATTTGATTACTTGTTGGGCAAGAAATTCCCATCCTGCTCTTATAACATCTCCAAAATGCACATGCTTTCTAAGAATGGTCAGTCAATTCATTGCCAGATTCATCCTGGATGCTTTGGCATGGCCTATACTTCTCAGTTGCTTTGGCATGGAAGTATTTTGTGTGCTCACCATTTAGTTTTACCCATCTGAAGTACACCTTTGCTTCTAATAATTAGATTGTAATTTCAACAACTTTTGTCGATGGCACTCGACAATATTTCTGAAGTTAAATTCAGGTATGAATAAAGGCCGTGCATTATCCAACTGATCCAACATAAGAATAACATAATTGCACTTTGCAATTAGTATTTTTAGATGGGACAGATTTTTTTCCCATTTCTTAAGTTCATACCGAAGCATTTTGAATTTTGCAACAAGAGAACAAGAAGAAGAAGTCCTAATCACAGGCTATTTCCAAACTTTTTCAACCAACTCCATAAATCCTGGTTGCTCAACCTAGAAATTTTCAAAATGAAAAATCTTTTATTTAGGGATTTTGGTAGCTACTTGAACAACACATGGGACATGATCAGAGGTATATTTTTCCAATTGAAATACCAGTGTGTTTGGAAAATCAATGGTCCATTGATAGGAAGTAAAAAAACCAACCAAGTTGTTCGAGAAGAGGTTGTGCTTGCATATTTGACCAGGTGAAGGATCTGCCTTTTAAAGGTAATTCCCTTAAACCCAAATGACTAATTATGTCATTAAACAGGAAAATATCATTCATATCAGCACCTGGCTTGTTTATATTTTCCACTGATCTGATAAAATTGAAGTCTCCTAGTAGTAACCAGCGTTCATGCATGGGTATGCTTAAATTATATATCCAAGTAACAAATTTGTCCCTTTCAATTCCCTTACAAGTCCCATAGACAGTTAATAAATCCCACTTTTCCCATTATGAACAGATGCGAAAGCCACATGAATAGCAGATTTGTGTATTTCAATTACTTGCCCATCAAACACAACATTGTTCCATAGCACAATAATTCTACCAAAGGCCCCAATTGCAGGAGAAAAAGCAAATGTATAAAAACTTTTAGGACAAAAACTCCTAATAAAGGAGTGATCAAAAGAGTCACATTTAGTTTCCTGGAGACAAACTACAGAGGCCCTACTCTCCTCAATTTTATTGTAAACTAATGTCCTTTTGTCCTTATCATTAAGCCTCTTATATTCCAATCAAGAACCAACCAATCCATATTTCCTAATGAATTACTCATTTAAAGAAACACATGGCAACAATAAAGATCAACCCCATAAGGCCCATAAAGGACAAAGATGCATAACATGGATTGTTTGAAAGTTTCCAAAAGTATCCCAATTCAAGCGCCAACACATTGAAAGTCCAAAACAAGATAGCCAAGGTGCATAATAATAAGTACATAAATGAAGCTACATTGCCTCTCAGCGGAAATAAGGCAACAAAATAACTCAAGCCAACTATTCATTGGCTTTCTTAGCAGAAACATCATCTATGGAGGTGGCCATCAGCTTCTCCACTGTGAGTTCATTCCCAGGGATCTCCAACAAGGCAGCAGCCTGTTGTAGGACTGAAATTTCAGTATAGGGAGGGTCCTCATCAAGCTTCCTTGGTTTGGATGATCTTGGCTTCTTCCTTGGCTCAGGATGATCTGACATGGGTTCAAGTCTGTACCCTGCATTCCTTGTTGAACTCCTTGTACTGTGCCTTTCAGATGTGTTGACTAGAAAGGTTTCTTCTGCTTCATTTTCTTGGACCTCTTCTTAGCAGAACACTCCACAACTACCTCTTCCACATCATTTGTGCATTGATCCACTGAAAAATCCTTTTGGTTGTTTTGAATAGGATCCAGAGCCTGATCATGTGGCACCAATGGAAACAGAGGGGAAGGTGAAAGTCAAAAGTTACCCATTATGGCACTGTACTGGAAATTATGAGGTAGAGACCCCACCTTAGAAACTTGTAGACAATGAAGCTTCTCCGTAGATATCTCATTCATAACACTGATATTACCCATCCTCAGATGATCAGGCAGGAAACAGTCAAGAGATTTATATTCACATTCTGATCCAAGGGTGGCTGCTCTTGAAAGGGAATGATAGATAATGGGGTTTCCTCAATCACATACAAATTAACTTGATTAGCATCCTACATTAAAACATCATCATGAATAATAGGAGCCTGAACCACCTGATCAACTCCCTCTCCAGGAATAAAGCGGGCGAAGATCTGATTCATTAGAAAAGGAGAAGGTGACAGAGGACTGTTCTTGAGGAAGCATCACATTCATTGCACATTAACCAACATTATCCCTATTACATCCTGTTGGCCATTCACCCCAACCAGGAACATTAGGCTGCATATCATGGGGACCCATCCTATTCATCATCTTCAGGCTAGAAACCATGATTCTGTCCAGGTAAAGGATGAGGGTTACCATTATCAGGGTCAGGTGAGACTCATCCCCACGAAGTGCATCTCCTTTCTCAATCATCAGTATGTAACAGGGTACTGCCCATGAAAAAATAGTGCCACCATATTTTTGAGGCTCCCTGACATGAATGGACCTAGGAATATCTCTAGCCCGACCATAACTGCACTTAATCATAGTCCTAGTTGGAGAGGGGTCCTCTCTGAACCATCCTCTGATCTTGCCAAACTTGGCCATAGTTTCTCTAAGAAATTCCTCATTACGATAATCCATGGGCAAATTTAACAGCATTATCCAACCAGTCCTGGTATAAATAGTGGCTCTAAAATTGGGGCCCTCATCATGCTTGGTAAAAGATAAGAATCTCCCATTGCCAAAAGGCACTTCAGGCTGCGCAACCAGCAAATCTCTAGTGACAGAGTCACACATCCTAAACAACCCAATGCCTACTGCACTTCCAGAAAAACTCAAAACCACCCACTGAAGATCATTAACAATGCGATAAGTAATTTATTCAATACCTCATTAATTTCATCTTCGATCGGACGAGGAAGCACGACCGCCATTGTCCATTTCTCATGACGCTTTGGACGAGTTGAAGAAGCAGTAACATAAATCATTGGTGGCCTCTGATCAGCATCCCATGGCTCCATGACATGCATCCCCGCTGGTGTGAACCTGTCTGGCTGCACAAGAAAGTTTGCCATTGCTAAGGTTTGCAGAGAAAGAGCAGGCGGTGGATAACTCAGGGAAGGAGAACTATATTTTCGAGGATAAACCAAAATGCTTGGAGATAGAACTGTTTTGTCGAAAGAAGGGACATAGTCCAACTTGACTTGATTTGACTGCTTGACGACCCAGCGAAAAGACGAAGATGCCCCTGTCTTACCGGGACAATCTTTCTTAACGTGACCCTTTCTAAAACATGCCATGCAACGAATTTTATCTGAAAAACAACGTGAAAAGTTCTTTAAATTAAGACACCTTGTGCATTTCCAAACTTTGTGTACCATATCATCAATCATGTTCTCAATATCATCATCCAAAGACATAGATTTGTCTATATCCAGAGGAGAGTTACCCTGATTAGCCACCTTCATTGGAATTTTATCAGATAGCAAATAATTACCCATATCAATTGAAGATGCCATAGACACTGCATTATTTTTATGCAAGATAAAACCTCCAACCTAAACATTAAACTCCTAGTCACAATCATGTACAATTTACTTAGTTTCTTAGTGCACACGTTGGGCTTCCAAAAGCTATTCATCAGGTTAGGTTGCGCCTAATTTTGAATCTGAGAAGGTTGTTTAGCAGAGGAACCACCAACTAGAGTCCATTTAGAACTCACTTCCTTCTTCCAAAGAGAAAATTCCCTCTTCCAGTTTGGTCCTCCAAAACCCGACACTACTAGGAAAATGGCTATAGGTAATCAGCACATCCGTGGCTCACATGGTTGAAGTGCCCCACAGCTAAAACAGGCGTGGCTCACCTATGGGCAGTGCCCTAATAGTAACTAGAACAACCGTGGCGCACATGACCATAGTGCTCCACAGATAATGTGGCGAGGCCTGTTGGCCGCGCCAAACATCCGTAGAGCACATAGGGTAGGTGCGCTACGGTTGTTAATGTCAAAGTGGCGCACATGGAGGGGGTGCGCTACGCCTAAGCGCATGCCCCTCTCTGCTGTGAAACGTCCAGACACATCCGTGGCGCACTATGGAATGTGCGCCACGGATGTATAAATTTAGTAGTAGGGCACCTTGCCCTAGTGCCCCAAGCCTAATTATCCTGCACCAACTCCACCGCCCCGCCCCGTGGATCGCCTTTGTAGGCTTTGCAAAAAATAAAAGAAAATGATAAACACTTCAAAAAATTAAATCCTTTCACATTTAGGTAGGTAATGTGGTATAGATTCTAGTAAAATTAACAAACATGAGTTTCGACTTTATCTGCAAAAAAAAGTCATGCCACGGTAAAAAGGCCGTAACTTTTGCATACGATATCGAAAAAATCGTATAATATACCAAAATAGCGAGCGAGATTTGCATCCGCGCATGACCACCTCACAGTGTTTAGCGATTTTTAGATTTTCAAAATTCGAAAAGAGTAAAAGTTATGGTCAAAAGACTGTTTTTCTTGTAGAAAAAAATAGAGGCGACTTACCGTGGCGCACCACCACCTAGTGCGCCGGATAAGCTTAGGTGGGACTCAAATTTGAATCCTCACCCGCCCACCTACCCTTTCTTTTCCCTCCTTCTCTCCTTTTCCTTTTCCTCCTTCTCATTTCCTTCTTCTTCTCCTCCTTCTCCTTCTCTTTCTCTTTCTCCTTCTCCTTCTCCTCCTCTTCCTCCTCCTTGGAGTGAAGATGGTGACGGCCTCCTCCTTGCAGTTCCGGCGACCCGGGGCGGGCTCCTTCTTCTCCTCCTCTTCCTCCTCCTCCTTGTAGTTCCGGCGGCAGCGAGGCCTCCTCTTCTTCTTCTCCTCCTCTTCCTACTCTTCCTTCTCTTCTTCTTCTCCTCCTCCTCTTATTCTCCTCCTCTTACTCCTATTCTCCTCCTCCTTGCAGTTCCGGCAGCGGCGGCGGCGAGGTGGCACGAGGCGGCGATGGCCGGGGCGGTGACCTGCAATGACCTGCCAGCGGCGGCAGCGAGATCCGGATCTCTTTGCTTTTTTTGAATTTTGAAATTTATATCCGTGGCGCCTGGCACCTAGTGCACCAGTTATCGTTCATCTGGCGTGGCGCACCTGGACTACTTTTCGTGGTGCCGCGGCATTTGCCACGCCTATCTCGACCACAAGTGGCGCACCGAGTAGTCGCCCACGGCTGGGATCTCCGTGGCGTGAGGCCGTGGCGCACTCGTGCGCCACGGATGGCCTTTTCAGGTGCGCCACGAACAGGCGTTTTCCTAGTAGTGCGAGATGAAATTTTTTTTGAAGTGGAAACGTTCATACAAGCAGAGCTTACTGATAAATAAACCCACTCTATTGGAGGAAACAGTGAAAGAAAACCCTATCTCGATCACATACACATTTAATTCACCACAATAACCACCAATAGCTACCTCAAGGCTAAAGTGACAAAATCTTCATTAAGCTTAAATTTTGCCCGACCAAAAGATACTACCATAGTAAATTGGTCCAAACCAATAAAAGGGTGCACTGATGATTGAAAAAGCATTCGCACTTCTTTGGCAAAATTTAGACCATGAGAGAAATCCACGCCAAGAGTGATAACAGCATGAAAAGCCATAGAAGAGGGATCGATAAGGTTTGTATCAAGAAAATTTATAGATACATTGGCCATAGGAAAATCCAGGGGAACACCATTATCTAGAAGAACCCTTACATAAAACTAGCTTAACTCTACCCAAGGCACGATGACATGGAAAAATAATCTTAGATCTAGAAGAGATGAATTCTCGTACCTTGAGAGTTTTACTCTCGATTACAACACCATTGTGACACACAAGTTGAATCCTCCTTAGTTTAGGATTAACCACAATGAATCCCGAAGATATTAAATCTTGACGGCGCTCCAAAACCACAGAGTACAAAGCCCTCCAACGCCAGGAGGAACGATCAAGGATCAAATAAGAAGGCATGATGGGGTAGCGAAAGTGGAGGCTAGAAATGTTTGTGGATGGGAAGGAGGTGGAGTCCGGCAGCCAAGATGGCCGCCGACGAGGTGGAAGGCCCAAGGGGTCCTAGATCGCCATGGAATCGCCGATCCTATTTTCTAGGGGGTGGGTTATCGTCAATCTGAAACTAGTAAATTGTAAGACATTTCATAAGAAAGCATAGTTTGCATAGAGAGAGGTCCACATTTACAAAATTACTACTACATGAATAAAACACGATTTGGTCCGTCAAAACACATACTTTGCAAACTAATTTCAGAGGAACTTATAGTTTGCACTGATCCTGGCGCGGAGATGGTTATGTTACTTCCTGAGAAGCTCCAGTTTGAGGGTTCGTTCGATCAGGTCCACTTTGGTATTTACATGTTCCCTCAGTACATGGGCGTACGCCTCCCACTGGTTCAAGCGCTCCGTATGGGAAGCAACAAGCTTATCAGTAAGCTTAATATCTTCCTTCGCACGTGCTGAGGCGATATTTTTAGCGATCCCCGCCAAACCCGCATAGAAACAATTCAAAGGTGCCCACCAGGCACTTTCGTGCGGGTGGAAAACAAAGTAATATCATTACACAATAGTCCATGATGGAACCCACATAACATATATATACAACAACGAATCAAAGAGTCAAGAATACAGATATACAATACAAAGATCCAAATCACCTTGAAAACGATCTGACGTCCGATGCGAACAAGATGCAAATTGAGCTAAGAGCCTGAAGAATAATCAATGGCGTCCATACGCTGCCCAGCCAAGCGAAGGGTAACCACTGCTATGACGTCGATCTCAAAACCTGCTTAAACAAAAGGGTGCCGACAAAGGGCAAAAGAAAAAAAAAGCGGACATCTTGAGGCGGTGCAGCGAGACTAAATTGCGGTCCTCGCCTAGGTATGGTGGACTAAAGCAACGCGGCATGCACTAAACAACCTATAGAGACTCAATACATCTGGCTATCCGATAGGGATAAGAAAGACCTATTCGGATCAACGATGCTAACACCAAACATACCCATCTGGTATTTCCCCTCGGGACCAAGCGAGGAAGTCAACCGAGGAACTCACCACAGTTGGCAGTTTTATTCATTCCGTTATAGTTGGGGCAATTACTAGTCAGATATAGATAGCATGAGTCATCCTGATATAATAAGCAGTGAGAAGTTTTAGTTAACCATTCCATTGTTGTTGTAGTACTTACTAGTCAGATACATATGGCATGAGGCATCCCAAAACCCAGCAGTTGTTGGTACTTTTATTTAGTCATTCCGTTGTAGTTTCAATACTTACTAGTCAGATACAATGGCAACAGGAGACAACCCAAACCAGCAATTGTTGGTACTTTTATTTAGGCATTCCATTATAGTGAAGCTGATTACTAGTCATTATAAAGTCAAATTTATAGCACTACTTTAGTTATAGTTGGCTATGATCGAGATACTGTGCTCCAAATAGTCAATAACCGCGGACACGGCTTTCAGAAATTTTTACCCTGTGAGGCACAAATAACAACACCATACGATCAACCTCGAGAAAAACCAATAAAACCAGAGGCATCACGGTGAGCAATTGCAAGATTCATATAAATTTCAGAGCCACCCACTAAGATACTGCGACGAAGTTGGCGGCTCAAAGCGGACCTAGAGGTTTGTGACAATCGCTAAGCAATGGGAACCCGAAAGTGTGGTGGGCTTGTCGATACCGCTAAAACATTCCACGTTGGTTCCAAAAGCAGTCTGAGGCGCTCCAGCATAATAAATAAAGCGATGGGCATGGCATAAATGCAGGATAGTAATAAAACCCCAAAGCACTTGTGGCCCCAAGAAATAATATCGACTCAAGCTACGGCTAGGGGATTCATGGTCCCACATGCGGATAGTGCGAATATTCAAAGAACGGTATCAAGTACTCGGGGTCCTCACGGGACACAAGTGGATGGTTAAAAAGCGAATAACATCTATTGCCCACAATGCCTCTGCATTATTTACTTACTTCAATTTTAGTTATTAAGCGATAATTAAAGCCATGATCATCTCCAACATAAAAGCATGAGGCATTTCTCCGGCAATTGTGGTACTTGACAACGCATAGACACTTGAGCAAGCGGCCGCGACATAAGTCAACTATCTACCAAACAACGGGTAATAGGATGTGTCCAAGGCAATTTAAGGCTGCAAGGGATATCAGATGCGAAAACTAGAGCATCGCAACACGGTGAAAGAGATCAACAAGAGGAAATAAAGACTATAAAAGTAATATAGGTAGAAAGAGGGGATGCTGCTTTGAAAACATTGTCGAAGATTTGTTCGAAGATCGGGGTCGACACTCGCATCAACTCATTGGCCTAATCCATGAAGAAGCAAAGCACTAGAAGAAACACCGGATGCACTATTTAATACTACGGTGAAGATCAGGCATGATGCATGTATGATGTATGACATGGCAAAGATTCAATGAAATTAGGCAATATTAAGTGGAACCAGGGTCCCGATAATTAATTATATGATTCTAGTTGTTTAGATACCCCACAATTTAGATGTTGTGTTAACATGGCAAAATATGGTATTCGGTTTGATGCATAAATTAAATGGAGCAATATTAGACTAGAAAAGCCCACATATGGCCTCCATATTTAATTTAGGTGAATCGGCCTAAGGCCCCCAAACCACACAATATGTATGCGACATGAACAATTTAATATGCAACGAGGTATATATCATTCAATAAAAATAAGGGCTTGGAAAGGGGTCACACTTTGGTGGGGCAAAGGTCTTGGGATTTGATGGGATCGGTCTTTGGATCTCGCCCGAGGGGTCCGTGAATGATTTTTTGATGCTCCGTGAAGAAGACCTTGGCGTACCGGCGATAGTGAACTTGGTTTCCGATGATAGTGGTTCATGGGGTTGTCATGGTCGGTGTCGATCTTGGAGTCCAAAAAATGGAAAACGTGATCTTCAGATGGCGTGGTTCCTCGACGGGCTCGGTGCCGGTAGATCTTGGTGTTGTAAGCGGGATTCACGAGGGGTACCACGATGAGACTTCGATAGCTGGGTCAACAACTAACCACACATTCTATGTAGCCAATTTTGCGAAGCCTAAACACATGTAGATAAGGTACATGTTAGGAAGCGAGCAAGATCACAAAAGTCTGCACCACACAAGAAAAACATGATGGAAACCCATTGACCTCGACACAGGCTCGCGTTGTAGAACTTGGTCAGGTCGGCGGCACCAGCGAGCAGGAGAGGCACGGGTCGAGGACACAACTATAGCCTGCGAAGAGCGTCGAGCATGCACTGATGAGGAACGCATGGCTGCCATCGGTGGCGAGTTTGCAAGGGCGTTTGCCGGATGCCGGCGGTGCCATGGCAGGAAGGAGACGTGGTCATCGGGGAGCGGTCACGGCCAGGGCAAGGTCCGGCTCCGGCGTGCAGGAGAGGCCGGGCCACGGTGGCGGCAGCGAGCACCGCGATCGGCGGTTCGGCGAGTAGAGGAGGATCTGCGGCGGCTGGTGATCTGCCGGAGGAGGCGGCACGGACCCAACGTTGGAGAGGCAGCGCCAAGGAGAAGGAAGGCCGGCGGCTTGCACTGAGGCATGGCGACCGACGGGGGGGGATCCTAGGCGGCGACACGCTCGATGGTTGGAAGGGATGCGGCAGCGGGGTCTGGGGACAAACAATTTGGGGCAAAGGCGAGGGAGGGGGTCGCGCTCACGAAGGAGGGAGAGGGAGCGGCCGGTTAGCTGCAGGGTGGGGCCGGTCTCGCGGGAGCGGGTCGCTGGGAGCGTGCGGTGAGAGAGGAGGAAAGCTGCGGGCTGGTCGCGACGTGAGTGGGAGTGGGTTCAGGCAGAAGAAAGGAGAGGGAGGAGCGGGGCAGGCCTGGTCGATGGGGCAGGGTATTGCGTGGAGGCTCATGGGGTGGGACGGGTTCCATGCTGCTGCTGGCAGGTGTGCGTGTGGGGATCCGATCGGGGGTGGCGGCGGCATGGAGGGGTGAGAGAGGGAGTGGGATTAGGGTTAGATCTAGGGTTTGGTGGGAGGGAATTTAGGGTTAGGTTTGGAGGTGGCCGGATGGGCTTTCGGGCCTGGCTGGCTGCCTCTTAAAAATAATATAAAATTTTATGTATTATTTAAAAGACTTCTGTAATTTGTTTTTAGACAAACAAAATATCCGGAAGATGCAGGGATTACTTTTGAAATATAGAGGATCTTTGTAGAAAGCAAAACTAGGTTTTAAGAAAAAATAGTTTTAGTCAATTAGATGTATGATGATGAACAAAACAAAATACCAAGCAATTTTCTAGTAGTGGTTTTACCCGGGGTGCTACAATTCGACACCACTAACAATGGATCTCGCCCTCGAGATCCTCCTCGTCTGAGGAATAAAACCGGCAGTCTGAATCCTCTCGCTTCGTGTAGACCTTGGCGACACCACTAACAAGGATCGTTGCTCACGTTAGAGAGAGCACTCAGGAGAACAAAGTCGAAGGTAAAGGTATCAAAAGGTAAGGCCACCTCCAACTTCCATAGAAGGAGTATAATTGCATCAATCCACCATTCAATGTACAAGGCGAATGATAAGAGTAGTCGGATGGTGATCGGTCCATCGCGCACCCAAAGCATTACTACGCATGAATGGTAAAATTATACAACCAACTCTCGAGAATCAGAATGAAGATCTCGACAATCGAGTTTTGAAACAAAAGAATGATGTAAGTTCTTCTTCATACATGATGCGGATGAGTCGTCGCATTGAAAAACACGGAAGATACAAAGAAATTTTTAGTGAATTTTGGGTCCACTAGAAGGTACAACAGATGAAACATTCCTCGGATAGCATGAAGGCCGAATGTCGAAGCACCGTTACGAGAGGGGGAAGTGAAACCCTGAAGGTACGACGGAACCCCAACCACGAGAATTCCTGGACTCGAAGAAAAGGTAAGAGAAGTCTCAAAAGACGTCAAGATAAGAGGAGAATAGCAGAGGGGTAAGGAGTAAAAGCAGACCTACTTAGATCTATCCAACCGATTTTTTTTAAAATAATTTTGACACTCTACGACGTTCGTTAGCTAGGTTATCCTACAAGCTAGACCAGTGGGGTATCGTAACTGCTAGGCTCTGATACCAGTCTATAACACCCTCGGAATCGGCCCTATGCTAGTTTTAGCGATCCCGCCAAACCGCATAGAAAGCGATTCAAAGGTGCCCACGAGCGCTTTCGTCTTGGAAAAGCAGTAATATCATTACACAATAGTCACGATGGAACCCACAGAACATATATATACAACGACTCAAAGAGTCAAGAATACGAATATACAATACAAAGATCCAAATCACCTTGAAAGCGATACGGTCCGATGCGGACAAGATGCAAATTGAGCTAAGAGCCACGAAGAATAATCAATGGCGTCCATAACCCTGCCAGGCCAAGCCGTAAGGGTAACCCTGCTAACGTCGATCTCAAAACCTGCTTAAACAAAAGGGGTGGCGACAAAGGAAAAGGAAAAAAAAGCGGTTAATCTTGAGGCGATTGCAGCGAGACTAAATTGGCGGTCCTCGCCTACATAGGTATGGTGGACTAAGCGGCGGCAACATGCACTAAACAACCTATAGAGACTCAATACATTTGGCGGCTATCCGATAGGGATAAGAAAAGACCTATTCGGATCCAACCGATCTAACACCAAACATACCCATCCGGTATTTCCCCTCGGGACCAAGCGAGGAAGTCAACCGAGGAACTCACCGGTTGGCGTTTTCTTCATTCCGTTATAGTTGGGGCAATTACTAGTTAGATATAGATAGCATGAGTCATCACGATATAATAAGCGTTGGGCAGTTTTAGTTAACCATTACATTGTAGTTGTAGTACTTACTAGTCGGATACATATGGCATGAGGCATTCCAAAACCCAGGTTGTTGGTACTTTTATTTAGTCATTCGTTGTAGTTGCAATACTTACTAGTCGGATACAATGGTAACGGTGACAACAAACCAGCAATTGTTGGCACTTTTATTTAGGCATTCCAATAAAGTGAAGCTGATTACTAGTCATTATAAAGTCAAATTTATAGCACTACTTTAGTTATAGTTGTCTATGATCGAGATACTATGCTCCAAGTCGTCCATAACTGCGGACACGGCTTTCAGAAAGTTTTACCTGCAGGGGCACAAATAGCAACACATACGATCAACCTCGAGAAAAACCAATAAAACTGATTGGGATATGCTTGGGTATACCCGGCGGCGTTTCGGTGGCCCAAGAAATGGCGAGTGGGCACGCAAGGCAGCGACTAGATTTAAGCCCAGGAACCAAGCATTTGCGAAGCGAGCCGAGGCAGTAGATAGGCCTAGTCGGATTAGGTTAAGCGGTGCGAAGCTTTGCGAATCGGTTGAGATATGTAAACCCTAGGGAGGTGAGCCTATATAAACCTCGCTATAGGGTGAGTAGAGATCGTTCCATCATACACCAAGCGACTGCGCCTAGCCGAGAGCTCGCCCATTGTACCTCCTCCATAATACAATCTAGCGAGTAGGTCTTTACCCTCCGAGGCGAACACAGGTAAAACCCTGTGTCTTTGCCCTCATCTCACACCGCAGATGGCTAGCCGCCCTTGCCCCTCGTTCTACTACTTGCTGCCGATAGCAGCATCTGCCGTGACCATTCCCACGACAGTGGCGACCACCGTGGGGCCTGGCCGGTCTAGCCGGTGTTCTACGGCGAGATCCAATCTACCCATCAACGAGACGGTCGCCACCGGCCGCATGATAGCGATCAGCGAGATGCTCCAAATCTTGACGAGCAGCTACGTCCCGGCGGCGCGGCCCATTACGCACAGCGTGATCCTGCCGATCCGCACGATCAGCCTCTTCGTCGGCCTCACCGACGTCATCGTCTCGGAGGATTCGGCTCGCATCCGCGCGTCACCACTGCGACCGGCTCTCCGAGCGAGATCCGCGATCCATCGCCTCGCCTCCGGTACAACTCGCCCGTGATGTGGCGAAAACTCGGCGGCCGCGAGGCCGCGGCCCTCGGCGGCGGCGACCACGGCGACCCCGGCGTCACTCGCCGGGTCCATCGCCGCGGCTTCACCCGCGGGCTCCATCACTCAGGTCTCCAACGTGGGAGACTTCGAGGACCCCTCCATCCTCGGGATCTTCGAATTTGACTCCGGGTCGGAGAATTCCGCCGACCTCACGGCGGTACCGGTGCATGCCGCGACCTACATGGCGGCAAACACCGATCGCGGGATCCATTCTCCACCAATCCTCCCAGCGCCACGGCAGCGGAGGTGAAGAACTCCGCTGAAACTGGCGTGGCGGTGCGCAAGGAACAAGCGGCGCGAAATTCCGCCTCGGCGGTGTGGCGGCGCAGGCTATCGCTACCACCAGCGGATCTGGCGCGCTGAACCCCACCATTCGGCGCGCCTGAACCCGGCAACAACGACCCGGCCAGCGTGGCGGCCGCGCGATCTGAGCGTGCCGGAAGCGCCCGACCCCGCCGGATCGGCGGCGATGGGCGCCCGCCTCCACCCGCACCCCCGAGGACCAGCAGCGGAGTAGTCTCCTCACGGGGCGAGACTCAAGCGGCCTCAACTGTTCCCCACCCGATGGACAACCTCGTGGCAGGCCGAGCAGCGGCAGCATCACGGCCCACAGCGGCCTATAGATCCAATACGTCGGGGCCCTGCTCGCAAGGCCGTCGAGCAGCAAAGAGCGGGCGCCGACTGCAGGTCGGTATACTCGCATTCCTTGAAGCAGGCGGCGGCCTCGGCGGCCGCCCAATGGTGGCAAACACACTCAACTTCCCACCACCGAACTGCGGCTCCAACACCGACCCGACGCGGCCTCTCCCTGCGACCCTGGGCGGCGACCAACCTCGTCGCCGCCAGCGTCAACCCATCGGCGCCCGCACCCACATCATCAACAAGCAAAGCTGGGCGCACGCCCGACTGGCGACCTGCGACACACCATAACCAATCGCCGCGACGGCGAGCCCATGGGGTCGCTCAGTCGACTCGGCCCCAAGTGCTTCGGACCAATGATCCGAGGCGAGAAGTACCAGCCAAACTTTAAGGCGCCGAAGGAGATAGAAAAGTACGACCCATCGTACGACCCCGCTGTCTGGCTCGACACATACCTCATGGCAATGGGGATCGCAGGCCACACCGACCTGCTAGCCGCCCGTTACCTCCCCCTGATGATGGAGGGGACGTGCAGGCAATGGATAAACACCCTCCCTCAGGACAGTATAGACTCCTGGGAGGAGATGCGCGACGCTTTGGTCAGGCACTTCGAGTGCTCCTACACCCGCGCCACCACTATCGAGGACACAGGCGATCGTCCGGGGACCCAGTCGACCATAGCTGGGTCTAGCGGTGGCAAGAACTACGGTACTGCGGTCGGCATCCACCGGACACCGCGATCCATTGCTTCAAGACCTCGTGCCTTCTGAGCCCCGTGGCCAAGCTCAGCGACACTCTCGCACTCGACAACATCCCGACCTCCTCGAGATCACCAAGCGGTATGTGGAGGAAGATCCAAACCAGACTGGCGGCGAGTCGGGAGGTCAACGCCGCGGCAATGGCAATGACAGCAGACGGCGGTCCGACCCTACGCTACTGACAACACTCGCCTCACCGGCAAGCGCCCGCGATGGCCAGGCGAGTCGACTTCGTCGCCAACGCCGAACGCAGCGCGAGCCAAAACTTCGCCGACGGAGGACAACACATGACGGCGGCAATTTCAAGGCCAAGCCACGGTTCGACCCCGCGGATCTCCTTAACAAATCATGTGCGTTTCATAGCAGGGTGGGAAGCCCGCAACGCACACCACCGCTGACTGCCACACCCTCAGGGAGATCGAGAAGGCACGGCGAGCGCGGGAGGACCCTGACAACGACCGTAAGCGGCGGAAAAATCGGCAAAGTGGCGGCTCGCTCCATACCTTCACAAGCTTCAACACGAAGCACGAAGAAGGTCATCGCCAGCGCCGTGTTCGTCAGCAGCGGTGTCCTAGGTGGATGTTCCCCATTTCCTCAACTGGTGAAGCCCATCACAGAGTCTTCAAGACCACTATGCCGCATCGAATACCCGGTCGAGTAGCCTGGTGGTCAAGCCCAAGGTCGCGACTCTGGCTCCCCAAGACATTGATGGACAGCGGCTCCATCAACATCACGTACCTCGACACCTTGACTGCGGCTCCGCAATCGATGATCGAGGCGACTCACACCATGTTCCACGGCGCCGTCCCGGTCGGAAGCGTACCCGATCGGCAAGGTCACGTTGCGGTCACCTTGGCACACCGGCAAACTTCCGCAGCGGATCGTCTTGAGCTAGTGCCCTTGACCCCACCACTGCGTCACAGGCGCGGGCGTTCGCCAAGTTCATGGCGCCCACTCGCGTACAAGCGATGAAGCTCCCGAGCCATGCGGCGTCATCACCATCAGCAGCGACCCGACATGGCGCCGGTGCGAGGCCAAAGGGCCGAGCTCGCCGACCGTCGTCATCGCGGCGGAGACCAGCCGCCGATGATCTCGCCAAATCTGTGGCGGGGTCAACAATGAAGACCCCACCATACTCAAAGCCCAACTCGGGCGCAAACACCTCCACCTTTGAGGCCACTCGCACCCGCCGTCGAGCTGGTCCCAGGCGACTCCGGCGAACGGTGGCGATCGGGGCGAGCATGAGCCCGGCATGGGAAGGCGCGCGCTCGCCGAGTTCCTCCGTGAGAACAGGACATCTTCGCATGGAAGCCCTCGACATGCACGGTGTCCCGAGGGCTCGCTGAGCACAAAATAAGCGCCGACCCCAAAGTGCGACCCGTCAAGCGATCATTGCGGCCCTTCAATGAAGAGTGCCGAGCAATGCGTCGAGGAGGTGCAGCGTCTACTCTGTAAACTTCATTGACCAATAAAATACTCAAGTGGTAGCAAACCCAGTCCTGGTCGAGAAGAAAAGCAGGACACGGAGGATGTGTATCGACTACACAAACTGAGCGCGCTTTGCCCAAAGGCGATTCGTCCTCCAGGATCGACGGATAATCGATTCAACAGCCCGGGATCGAATCGCTATGTTTCCTCGGCGCCTACTGCGGGTATAACCAGATCAAAATGGTTGTCGAAGGCGAAAGGCGGTGTTCATCACGCCATTCGAGCCTTCTACGCGCCATGACCTTGACCTCAAGAACACCGGGGAGACCTACCCGGTGCATGCAAGAATGTCTCGTGAGCCAAATTGCGCAACATCCGTCTACATCGGCGGCGTGGTCGTAAAGTCCGCTCACCAGGGCGACCTACTCGCCGACCTGGCGGAAACATTCGCCAACATGCGAAAATACAAGATAAAGCTCAACCCAGGCAAATGCACCTTCGGTGTACTGCGGGACAACTTGAGTGCGTCGTCCCCAAGCGAGGATCGGCGAACCCCACGAATCGACCACGATCGCCCGTCTCGGCAAAACCGAGTGCTGCGCGGCGTCCGAAACTAGTCGAAGTAAGCGGCTCTCGATCGCTTCATTCCCGCCTGGCGGCGATGCCCTATACGCGCTGATGCGCAGAACCCCACATTTCGTGGGACAAGGAGGCGGACGACGCGTCGCGACCTCAAGAAGGTGCTACTACCGCACGCTACTTTCGCCGCCCAGCGTCAAAGAACCATGATGGTTTACATCGTGGCTTCCGGCGTCGTCGGCCGTCATGGTCGTCGAGCGACCGGAGGAAGAAAGGCGCCCGATTGCGGCGACGGTGTACTACTACATCGAGGTCCTCACCGAGTCGCGGTACCCCCATTACCAAAAGCTGGTATCGCGGTCTTGAGCTTAGCGGCGCTGCCGCACTACTTCCGGGAGCACCCGATCACGGTCGTTTCCTCGGCACCGCTGCGGGACTTCATCATAGCGTGGCGACCGGGCGGAGTCGCCAAATGGGCTGTCGGATCGGCGTCCACAACATCAAATCTGAGCAGCAGCGATCAAGTCGCGAGCCCTAAGCGGACTTCATCGCCCGGGAAGATGCCCAACAGCGGAAGTTGTCATACCTCCATTAATGGAGCCTGCGCCGGCGGTTCCAGAAGCAGCATGACTTGGTGCGAGATCGTGCTAACCGCCAAAGGCGACAAGCTCGCTTCGTCCTGCCTCGACGGACCCTACACCAACAACATGGCTGAGTCTGAGGCCTTACTCCACGGCATGCGGCCAAGGAGATGAATGTCAACCTACGCTGCTACAGCGATTCCGACCTACGTCGCGGGGCAAGTCGGCCACTGCGGCGTCTCCCCCACCATGGTGGCGTACCGTAGCGGTGGACAAGTTGGGAGGACATTTCACGAGCTACTCCGTCGAGTGGATCGGCGAGCGGAAGAACGAGGCCGGCCGCACTCTCGCATCGGGTCGGCTCGACTCGCACCACCGTCGGCGTCTTCCTCGACACGATAACCAAGCCATCAGTCTCTCCCCAAGGAGATCGACATAGTCCGCTCAACGAGAGGCATACAGGTCGCACTTGTCAACGAGGCAGACGGCTGGACCAAGCCCTACATCGCCTACACAGAAGCCGGCACCTTGCCGGCAGGAGGCAGACGCCGGATGATCGCTTGCCGATGCAAGTCCTATCATCATCGACGGCCGAGCTCCTGGCGCGATGTCACCGGCGTGTTCAACCTGCGTCCAACCCGCGAAGACGCAAGATCCTCCACGATATCCACTCCGTGACTGCAGCCACGCCGTCGCCCGTTCTCTGATCGCCAAGGCTATGCGACATGGCTTCTCTTGGCCCGCTGCGCTGATGCGTGGACATTGTCCAGGTTTTGCGCCGGATGCGAAGTACTCAACGAGACGCCATGCGAGCTCGGCGCTCAAAAAAATCCCCATCACCTGGCCATTCGCTGTGTGGGGCATGGACATGGTAGGCCCTTCAAGAAGGCCCCCTCCGGCTACACCCACCTGCTGGTCGCGGTCGACAAATTCACAAAGTGGGTGGAGGCCAAGCCGATTCGAATGACGGGAAGACCGCCACCAAGTTCCTCGCGAGCTCATATGCTCGCTCGGGTTCCCAAACAGCATCATCACGGACAGCGGCACCAACCGCCAAGGGATCCATGGCTGAAGTCTGCGAAAGCACCACATCCGGCTCGACCTACGCGCCGATCGCCCACTCGAGTCAGCGGCCAGCGAGCGAGCCATCCAAAGCATCCTCCATGGCCTAAAACGCGACTCCAAGTACCCCTCGGCGCGCCGATTGCTGGGTCGAGCTACCCTCCTTCATCTGGGCATCCGTACCTCGGTCAGCGGTCGGCGGTATTCACCCCTTCTTCATGGTGTCTGGCGCCGGCGGTCATGCCCACCGATCTCGAAACACGACTCGCCACGGGTTTTCCACTACGGAGGCTGCAAATGAACTCGCGCGCCAAGGAGTCGACCAGCTCGGCGAGCGCGTCGCTTTCGATCCCGTCGCCATCTACGGCGAGGACTCCGCCCGCTATCCTGAGCGGCGGGTGGCTTCGCACCTTCCAAGAAGGCGACACGGTGTTACGCCTCATCCGGGACAAGAAGGGCATGCACTGGCTCTCCCCTCCGTGGGAAGGGCCATTCGCCATTAGGCGATCTGGCAGCAAGCGGCTACTACCTCATCGGCGTCGCGGGGATGGCGAACTTCGGCGTCAGAGACCATGGAATGTAAACCTCCCTACGGAAGTTCGCCTAGAACCCGACATCGTACTCTCGATCGCTATGAAATAAAAAAAGCGATTATGTAAATTAGCCTACTCTCCATGTCTTGTGCCGCCTACTTTTCGTAATAACAATCGCTAACCATGAAGTCAACCTTTGGTACAGCGATCGCGGCTAAGTAGTGCAGTGCAAAACCTTGAGTCACCTCAGTCTTGCATCGTCCATGAAAACGCCTACCGGATCCCCATCGAATCGCCTAGCTCATTGGTTCTACGAACCAAGACAAGCGCCCGCTTCTTCTGGCTGACCATGGTCCTCCGCATCCTTGGCATAGCGACTCGAGCGGCTAAGTACCACGCTCGGGGCGAAAGACCAGTTCGCGAGTGGTCGGAAAAGCCAAGTAGGAGAGCATGCCGGGACTCGCCGCATACGCTGACATGGGCCAGGCAGGGTAATGGCGCTCAAACTAACGCGCTAAGTCCTCAACCACCCTCAAGTCGCACCTAGAACAACCAAGTACCACGCTCGGGGACTCGGCCACCCGACCTCGTTCGTGCAAGGAAAAGCGACAAATGAGCACTCAAGGTAAGCCCTAACGGTAGCTCTCCGAGCCCGGGCGAGTCGACCACAATGACAAAACACATAAAAACAACAAACATATCACATACGAGGTAAACACCACAAAAGGTCGGACGCGCTCGGGGACTCGTTCAAACATCAATCATAAACACATGACAAATACCAAAATATACACGATGTCTCATTCGATTGCATGTCGCATTGTCTCATGTTACAAAATATGCCCGCATGGCAGACCTGCTGCTAACGCCACAAAGACAAACTATCCTACTCTTCAGGCTTTGATGACGACTCGCCAACATCCCGGCGATTGCGGATGAATGGCGTGTACGGGTTCGACGGATACGTCGTCAGTTAACCCGCCATCGCCGTGCGGAAGGGCTGCTCGACCTGGAGATCACGATGCGGCGTCTTGGGATCGTTCGGCGACCGTCTCTGACGGAAGGAAGTGCCCATTGCCCATACACGCTCCGATGCGGCGGCGCGATCTTGCAACGTGAGGACCTCGGAAAGCTCCACCGCGTCAGTCGACGATGGGTAGCCACTCGTCACATCGTCGATGTCGAAGTCCTCGGGGAAGTGGGCAAGTCCAAGACTAAGTGCTGTCGCTGCTCCACGGCCGACCGGCGTCATTAACTCAACGACGCGCCTTCTCCAATACCTCCACACCTCAACGAGGTCGCAGGAGAATCACTTCCGTGGGCGATATCTCTTGGAGATGAAACACGGATGCGTCGCCGACAAGCGTCGCCGGTGAACAACATGCTTACACATTTCCGGCGTCGAGCAGGCTCGCCTCTTCCACTCGATGATGCGACCTGCGGTAGAAGACAATAACAAATATGACGGACACCACAAATGGCACAACCTTTGGAAGGGCAGACGGACTTACCAATCAGCGGCGAAGCGAGTTAGTGATGAAGCTTTGAAGTGACGTATGGTAGATCACGAAGCCCAACAACAAGGGCATCCGACGCTGCGATCCTCTTGGTGGCTGCAATGGCCTTAGATCGCCCGTCGACGATCTCGCTTCTTCCTTTGCCTCCGCTCGCGCTCAAGGTTGGCGATCCGCTGTTCAGCCGCCTCAAAGCCGATTGCGCCGTAATTCACTAAGCGAGGACAAGCCCGACGGCTTCCTCTCTTCGCGGAAACAACCTGAAGCCCTTTGTTTGCCTCCTGGATGATGGCCAGCTCCTTCTCCGCGCGCTGCTCCGTGCGCTGTTCAGCGAGTGTGCACTCGGGGACTAGCAATCAAAAAATTCCTAAGTGCCCACCCGCCGAAATTCAGCGAGTGCGCACTCGGGGACTAATTACTCAAAAGAATTCCTAAGTGCCCACCGCTGAAATTCAGCGCGCGCTTTCCGGGGGACTGGATCTGAAAAAAATAAGACATTAAAAAGAATCAGGGGCTGCAAAGCACTGACGATCTCGGAAGCTGGATGTGCACGGATGGCTCGCCAAGCATGCCGTGGAGTTATGCTCAGCGTCCGCAGACGAGGAAACCGGCGTATACCCATGACATTGGTCGACTTCAACCCGGCGGTCCCGAGTGTGGCTCGGTGAAGTTCCACTACGCGGCCGCCTTAGTCATGAAGCGGAAGGTGGCGATAGAGCACCTGCCCCAAAGGAGTCGACTCGATCGTTCGAGCAATGGGCGCCCTCCTTGAGCGGCCGCCTGCGTTGCGGGTCCGGCTAAGCGTGACCGCCCGTGTCGTCGGAAATCGTGGCGACATACGTCACCCTTGGCCTTCTTGCCGACCTCATGAGAGCGACCTCGTCGCCTTCCTCTTGCGGAAGGGTCCTCCTCGCTAACGACGGGTGGCACCTTAGCCCACGGTTGGATGGCCCATCCTTTTAACCCGGTCTGTTCAACAATCATGTAAGCAAGATAATTCAAGAGATTATGGAAGACAAGGAAAAGGCGAGTGTACTCACTTGGCGGAATAAAGCGTAGCCCGTCAGGCCGGTGGCTTCTCCGATTCGAGACGGTCGTGGCTGAGCCCCATGTCAGGAGCGTCGGCATGCCCAAGACACGGTGGCTTCTTCATCGTCGAGGATACAGGAGCTTACATGACCTCTTGACGAGCTTCCCTCTGGCGAAATCGCTTCTGACGGAGCATCCCCAGCCCGAGGCGGGCGAATGGAGCATCAGCGCCGAGGCACCTCGATGGTGGCTGTGTCCAACGCGGCTGTCGTTGGCGGTGCCTCGTCATGCCCGAGCTGGGGGCGTCGGAACTGCTCGGCCTGAATGTGGCGGTGAGGGCGGCCTCGTCGCTTGGTCTTCTTATTCCTCGGTGCCTTCACCTCCTTTTCCTTCTTCTTCCTTTT